>CAWUFW010000032.1:0-1200000 GCA_963921515.1 Calotriton arnoldi | reverse complement strand
GGTAGTAAGCACTATATAAATGCTGCAGTACAATACAAAACAATACAACTGCACACCAGATTGAGGAGAACTACAGAACCTGCAGCAGAAAAGAATTGGGCACGATGTAGGATCTATGACCAAACAGAATAAGATACTTTGCTGTACTCACCAACGAGGGCCACATAAATTCTAGTGGAGCATGCATCAGTACCTAATGCTAAAACAACCTGAGGTGCACTGGAATACTAAACCTGAACAGAATGGGATATGCTGCACGACATACTGCTAACTAGAATGTGATTTGTTACACTCTCTACCTCTGAACCAAGTGG
Organism: Calotriton arnoldi; assembly: GCA_963921515.1. Classification (NCBI taxonomy): domain Eukaryota; kingdom Metazoa; phylum Chordata; class Amphibia; order Caudata; family Salamandridae; genus Calotriton; species Calotriton arnoldi. The sequence continues at coordinate 1,199,686 of CAWUFW010000032.1, read as the reverse complement.
GGTGCCCTGTAGATCCTACCGATGAAAAGTTTGGGGTGGGATGCAGCGTTTTCAGTTGAATTTAATGGGATGAGCCGCAGTCTCTACCAGTGCACTAAATGGAATTTCTGCCTGCCCTACTCATATACCGAACAAAGCATGCTGTAGGCACCACTATTGATTAGAATAGGGTCCACTGAAGATCCTACCGCTGGACAGAAGGTGGGTTGCTTCAGTCCAAACTACTGATCTGAATGATTCAGAACAGAATAGGATCTCAACAGATTCTAACTCTGAACGGACATGGGTATGCTGCAGGCCCTACTGCTGAACAGAATGGGGGGCATTATAGAGCCTAATACTGCAGAAACGGAGAATGCGCTGAACGTCTGGACAAAATGGTTGTTTTGAAAGCCCTACCATTAAGCAGAGTGGAGTGAGCTGACGGTTCTATCTCCTGAACAGAATGGGGGGAAATGCAGGCGCTACCAAACACACAGAATGGGGTGATCTACAGGCTTTACCAATTGAACAGCATGGGATGAACTACAGCTCCCACCACCTGCACAGAATGGGCGAGTTTATTAAGCTGCAGGCCATACCCTTGAACAGAATAGGGTGAGCTGTGGACCAGCGGCGTCTCCTCCGCAATGGTGGAGTAGTGTCGCCCCGCTGCCTGGCTCAGAGCCAGCAAATGAAAAATAAAACGATGTTCTAGCATCGTTTTATTTTTCATTTGCTGGCTCTTAGCCAGCGCTGAGGGGCAGGGGGCGAGGCATGGGAGACGGGAGGAGGAGTGCTATGTGCACTCCCTAAGTGTGCATATGTGTTATACTGGCCGTCCCAGGCCGGCCAAACAAACACACATGCGCACTTAGGCTTCTCCAGCCCAGCAGCATTGAACAGCCTGACTGGAGAAACCCCGCAGACTCCTTGGTCTGAGTGGAGCATCTTTCCAGCTCGCTCAGGCCAATCCCTGCGCTGTTCTCATAGGATGAGAGCAGCACGGGGATTGGAGGGGAGTTTCTCCCAGTAGCTGCTGGGACCAGGAAGAGGACAGGAGGCGCGACACGAGAGGCGGCCGGCGGCTTCAGATAAGTTCTTTTTTTAAATATATTATTACTAACACCCTCTAACGTGATCCCCCCCAAGCTCACCCTGCCGTGTTCCCTCCACCCACCTCACCAACCTTTGTTTGTGGCGGCCGCTACTACTTTGGACCCCACCCCGAACAGATTGGGATGAGCTGCAAATCCTACCACGGATGTGACATACTGTGAAGTCAGTGCTTGGACACGTCAGTGCTTGGACCAGGCTGCACTTGGTGCTTCCCCTGTTAAACGGTATCTAGATGTACTGCAGGCTCAGCCTTTCAGCCAAACGAGGGTCGCTCATGGTTCCGTTCTCACCGTACGAATCCCAGTCTATTTCCTACTTAATTATTTTTTCAATCTGTTTTGAAATTCTCATTTAGTTTATGTTTTTTTAAAAATTGTTTTGAAATTCTCATGTGGGTTATTTTATGTTTTATAAATATCAGTGTTCGGTCTTGGCATATTTTCTTTGAAATGTGATGTAGGGGCCTTCTCTTCCCCTCTTCCTGACTTTTTTGTGTGTGGGATTAAAAGAAGTTCTGTGAGGGAAACAGATGATGTGACAGGAAGACTGGGGCGAATTCTGTGTTCTTGATCAACAAATAGCAATATATAAATAATGCAAAGGGTCCTGTTTGCATATCATGTGGTTTAATGCCATGTGGTTTAATTAGTACAGCAATCCTAGAACATTTTAATGTAGCTCTTGGGTGAAATGTTCTGTTCGCAGTTAATGGCCAGCATAAAACTCTGTGCAATATAATATATGAGTAGTGGCAATAGCTGTTTTTTCTTTTAACCTAAATCTTGGTTGTCACTGTTATTAACTCGCATCTACTGCATTACATTAAGTTCCCAAACTCAGACATTATGCGAGATTGTTACAGGATTCAGTGCTAAGCCAGACGCCCCTGTGATGCATACATCACGGAATAGGGAAAATGCTGGCCTGTCAACCGAGTGAAACAAGATATTCAGTGCCCCTCAAACTTCGCAGCCAATAACCAGGAGGCCAGGCCACCAAAGAGTTGTGGAAGTTTTAAGCCTAAAGGTTTACAATGAGGTGATGATTCTTACCCCGATGCAGTTTAGGAGTCTTAATGTTAATTGTTCCTAACTACTTTCCTGTAACTTTGACTTTCAGCTAGCTTGTTTCCTCACTTCCTCGTACTCCTCGGCCAGTCCCTGTGGTTCACACCTGCCAAACTTTTGGTCAATGTTTGCTTGAACTGGTGTGAAAGCAATGAATAAAGTCAATATTGAAAACGTAGCGCCCAACCATTTAAAAAAAAAAAAAAAAAAAATCTTTAAGGAGAGCAGTAGCCGTGAAAGCAACATGGAGGGGGGGGAAACTGCACTGATGGAGGGAGGACGGACTCAGGTTAAGCTGAAGGGGGCAGGGAAGAAAGGGGGGAAGCTACATGGAAGGAGGGAACAAGTTCCGGTGAAGCTACTTGGAGTGTGCGAGACCCACGGCCGGACAGGGAACAGAAACCAGCCCTGGCAATGTGCTCGACCGGCCAAGGAGGTGGAGGCAGAGGGGTGCGAGTGACAAGCACCACTCCAGCCCGCTTTTGTTACAGGGGGGCAATATTGCAGCAAAACCGCCCCCACGGGCACAGAACTGGCCCCCACCCTTCCGGTCCACCGGGAAAACGCCCGGTGCCCGCTACGGCCAGTCCTGCCCTGGCGAGACCAGACATGGTAAGATAGATGGCGTGAGGGAGGGCAGGCGGGGGAGGCTACTCTAATTGGGGAAGTTGCACAGAATGGGGTAAGCAAAAGAGAGTAAACAACACAAGCAAGAGAGAACAATGTGGATCATGGATGGGGGAGAGTAGCACACAAGTGAGAAAGTAAGATCGAAAGCACGGAGGGGTAGAAGCACATTGATGAGAGGGAAGCATAAGTGCTGTGGGAGCGAATTACACGTGTGAGGAAGAACAATAGGAAGCAAATGGAAGCTGGTGGAGAAAATCACACACGGCAGACATCTGGAAAACACATGCATTAAAATGGAGTGCTTAAGCTAAAAGAAAAAAATAGTTCACTAAAAGTCAGCAGAGGAGGGTATAGAATGCAGTCAGTAAGATAAATGGTAAGGAGGCTATGATCCAGGAGAGGGACAAATGCCAGATGGCCAATCTGCAACTGGAAAACCATCAACCAAGAAGCAAGCAAATGAGAATTACAATAAAGCCAAGCAATGGGATGGATCTGAGCTCAGGTACCCCAACAAGCCCACAATAGGTCTTTTCAACCAGACCTAAAAAGGTGAGAAAATAATAAACACAGGTGTCTAAGAGAAAATTAACAAACTGCATGGAGCAAGGTTTTCACCATCACAACCCTCAGAAAATATACAAGTGTTGTACAAAAACCTACTCACAAATGTTCTGCACTGTTTTTTTAGGTTTTTTGACCCTGGTTTAAATCTTCCCATCATAACATGCACATCTCCAACCATTTCAGCTAGTCCCAATTCCGCAGCTGGGGCTAATACCCTTTATGACTGGTGCATTATCAGGAACATGTGGCATAGAGTTTGTCTCTTCCTCCAACAATTTCTCCATCCACCCTTCTGGTCCTTTCAATATTTCGAGCCACATTCTCCTCCTCAAACCCACTGATCAACTATTCAAAATCATTTTCTATGCACCTCTTCGTCTGTCCCCACTTTTCACTTCACACTTGCAAACAGACTTTCAGCTCATGTGGTCCAATCTTTCAGCTCTCAAAAGGACTGAGCTTCACAAAACCATTTTCCTTCTCAATGGTTCTGTAAGGTAGACTCCCTCTTTTGTACTTTCCTTATTTCTCTACTTTCACCCACTGAGCTACCTTCACTCCACTTCTGTCGTCATAGTAAGCCTTTACACGGACAGTGTTTTCTTAATGTTTTCTCCTACAACATCCAGAAACCATTCCACTAGTCTGGATTTTGACATCAACCACACATTTGCCATAGCAAATGGAGTTCTACCCTTAATGATTTCAACAGGGCTAAAACCTGTAACCATTTTTGGTGTGACCCTATAGCCCCACGCCATTTTCCACACTTCCAACTCTCAATTCAATTTACTTTTCTTCTCAAACTGTATGATGACTTTAACAACTCTATTAAATCTCCAAGCTCCCCCTTTACCACTGGGATGGTACAGCAAAGTAGTATTGTGTGTGATGCTGTTCCTCTTCAAAAACCCTTGAAACTATTCTGGTTTGAGTTGCGTGCCATTATCACTTACAATATGTTTAGGTAAACCTTTCCCCCGAAACGACTTATCTAAAAACCTCTTAATGCCATGGTTTCTGCAGCAGCTTTCTTTACCTCTTCGAATCCTGGTCATTTTGAAAAATGGTCTAATACAAGAATACTATATCTCCGCTTCCTCATGTACAAGTGTCATGACATCAATTCACCTCTCCAAAGGAATACTCTTGAACGGCATGGGGCACAAAGGTGATCTGAAGGTCACTGAAGCCTTGTCCAAATCACTACATTTCATACAGTTCTCCACCCATCTCTCTATCTCACTGTCAAAACCAGACTGCCAGTGCAACCTCTTGGTCCTTCTTCTGGACTGGGCAAGTCCTAAGTGCCCCTCATGACTCAAATTCATTATCTTTTCCGGAAATTTGCCTAATGGGGAACATCAGTTCACTTCTCCTCACGAGCCTCCATATTCAACTCGTTCCATATTTCTCAAAACACACTCACTTTCTTCGACACACTCTTCTTGTAAGGCCACCCATCATTTATGAAACTCTTCTCTTCTTTTATGCAAGACATCTGCATCATATTACTGCTTCCAGTTCTTGTGCCCAATTACTTCATACTCTTTGTTCCATACCATTGCAATGCAACAATCATCTTAATCATTAACTGTTACCTCTCTTACAAGAAGTGGCATCCTGCTTGAAAAATCCATCACTTTGCTTTTACTGCCCGGTACACATTGCACACATTAGTCATAGTCTCGCAGTCTCATACGGCATGATGACACATTTTGCATACCATCCAGGTGTGGCTCGTCCGCTAAGGCAGAGAAGCGTCGCCCCACTGCTCTATGAGCAGTTGACAAAAGGAAAAATAAAATAATAATAACAAACGTTATTATCACCTTATTTTTCCATCTGTGTCTCACCTGTTTAGGGGTGGAGCGGGGCTGCACGTCACCGGAACAGTGGAGGCACTCTCTTAAGTGCGCATGAATGTTTGGCTGGCCGTCTTGGGCAGGCCAAACATTCATGCGCACTTTGCATGTTCTCCACCCAGGGTGCATTACAGCCTGGGTGGAGAAAATGTCCAGGCCCCCAGTCCCTCTCTGAGTGCCGAACCATGGCATACAGACCAATCGCAGTGCTGCTATAAGGCAGATTTGTGATTGGCTGGGAAAGACCGGGAGCCTGGGTGCTTCCTGGTTCCTCCTTCCTTCCTGCTCCTGGACTTCACCGAAGAGCTGAAGAGGATGGAGAGGAAACGGCCAGCTGGCATGCAGGTAAGTGCAGTTTTTTTTCCATTGATTTGATTTAAAAAAAATTATAGAGCGCAGCAATTACCCAAATGCATCAAGGCGCTATAGATCACCATCCGGACGAAGTCCACTAGTACTCCAGATTCAGAAGATAACTACAACGTGAATAACCAGGTCTTAAGAGCCTTCCTAAAGGGCAAGAGCTGAGGGATGGCCCTCATGTTTTGTTTTCCATTTGCCCCCCACGTTCCCTCCCCACACGCCCTCCGCCCCGGCACCCCCGTTAAGTAGCGGCCGCCTTGACACCATCAGTAGTATGCATTTTCTAGAGAGGCTTGTGATCCTTTCTTAACTTTACTGGTACTTCACAAATGAATTGGTGAACTATTCTGATCCCCACATTCATGATAAAGTCTCACTTTGAATTGGTAGATAACATTCACATCATCGGAGCATGATGCCAAAACAATCACCACGTCCTTTCCAAAGTTATCAATTTGAGTAAGCAAAGGCCCCAAACCTTTACAACTTGCATCTGTATATTCGACATCTGGGTCAAATCATGTATAGGTGGTGTTTTACAAATATATTCTTTTATGTTACAAAAATCTTCTTGGGATTTTGTGGTCCCAATTAAATTTGACTTCGTTTTTCAAGAGCTGTCTCGTGTTGTATGTTTTCTCTGCAAATGTGTTCATAAATGTCGAATACATTTCTTCCAAACCTAAAAAGGCTCTGACATCATCTTTATATTTTGGTGGGGTACCCTCCTCACCTGATCACATCCATTATTATTTATTTTTTTACTTTGATTCCATAGCATCCCACTTATTTGTCTTAGTTATGGCACACTACATACAACAATCTTGCATTTATTGTATACCGCTGTTGACCTCTTAATTTCCACAAGATTCAACTTAGTCATGCATTCGGCTCTGCTTTGGTTTTGCTCAAAATGAAGATATTGTCATATATAAAAACAACACTTGCATTCTCATTAAAATGTGCTCCATAAACCTTTGGAAAACCGCAGCCAGGGAGGCTAACCAATAAAGAAATGGAGATGACAATGGAGTTAAATCGTTAGCACATACAAATAATACAGGATCAGTTTTGAGTACACATTTGTCAAATCGGCGTGCTCAAATAGTGTCACATGTAGGAACCTGCCATACATATAAATTTAAAGCAATTGTCCAGAGCACCACCGCAATAGAAAATTTATAAGGTCTGTCTTTCCTGTGGGTCCTTATAGTTGTATTCAGGGCTTTAAGGGGGGGGGGTCTGTGGGGGTCTGAGCACCCCCAGTTTTTTTTTGGGGGCCTCGAAAGGGGTCTCTAGGGGGCTCTATTTTCGGGCCTCAAAGGTCAAAGGTAGGGTGACCAGACGTCCCGGTTTTTGTTTGGTGTTTCGGGTGAGCATGCGTGCGCACTGCTTAAGGCGTGACGTCATTGTAGCAGGAAGGGAAATCCTTTGAAGAGAGACACTTTCTCTCGGGATTTCCCTTCTCTTTGAACAAGCAGCGCCACCTACGTCATTGTGCCAGCCATCGGCACAACAACCGCTGGTTAGAACCGGCACGACCCTGCTTTTACGGCCTGCAGCCCCTCGAGCTGTGTTGTGTGCCCGAGGCCGGGTTAGCCGCTCTGAGAAGGAGCCTTGAAAATACCCTGCTGGTATTCACCACCGCCGGCCCGGGATCGTCATTTCCGAGCCGCGCTCGGATTGGTCACAGCAACGAGGGTTTCCCCCAGCAACGCGGAGGTTCGTCAGGCGGAGCTACATTGAGTCTGGAGAGGCGCGAGGCGTCCCCTAGCAACCGGGGTTCCCTCGCGCTCGTCATCGAGGAAAGGAGCTGAACCTGAGGCCGAGGCGCGTCCCACCGGCGAAAGCGGCTTCACCGGAGATCAGCGCGGACCGCAGAGCCCCCTTCACATCCTAAGGTAACCGGCTCCAACACGTGACCGGAGTTTGCACAGGGGGGAGATTGTGATCACACGCGCTACCGGCGGGCCGCCGCAGGGGTGATTAAAGCTTGGTGACTTGACTATGGCAATCACGGGGGTGATTTGAGAAAGCGCTATTTTTGTGATTTGAGAAAGCGCTATTTTTGTGATTGGGAAAACGGTACTTTTTTAAAACTTTATTTTGCATTTTAATAGTAAACAATACGATACATTCGTAGTATAGCAGTCATGTACGCAAATGATGATGTTGTTTTACAGCTTACAGTTAATTGCATTTTCATCGCATTTATGTGAAGGGAAATATACAAAATTTCTTATCGCCTACACATTAGCCAATCTCTAATTACACATTAGTTGCCCCAACTAATCCGTTGTAGTGTAATAAGAAGGTGTTTTACAGTTGTGATATATGGGAAAATGCTACTTTGGGTGATTCTCTGACTCCACGAGTGCAGCTGGGGCATTTTTGAAAAACATCTCAGTCACATTAGTTTTGAAATAACGTTCCACACGCTAGGAGCAGGAGTCCTCCAAGCCGAATACATTGGTGGTGACAGTACACAAATGTAATGCAAAACATATGGAGAGCACATGCAGGGTATTTGACACTGCCTACTACTTGGCAAAAAAAGATCGCCCTTTCACTGACCACCCTGATCTAATTCTCCTTCAGGCAAAGAATGGCAGTACAATGGGCCGTGTTTTGCACAGCAATGTGACTGCAACTGAAATAATAAAACACATTGCACTGGAAATGCAACAAAGATTGGTCTGTTATATCAGACAACACAAACCAAAGATCACAGTATTAATTGATGAAAGCACTTCTATTAGCAATGCTTCTACCTTAATCATCTACCTCCGTGGCATTTTTGGAAATGAAAGTACCCCAGTGACCATCTATTTCGGCCTTCTGGAGCTGGCAGAAACAAATGCCCTTGGCATAAAGACAGCTCCCCTAAGCTACTTCGAAAAAGTTGGACTCACAAAAAGTCTGCTACATGATATCTTGATTGCAGTATGTTCAGATGGAGCAGCAGTAATGTTTGGTTAAAAGGAGGAGTAGTAGCATTGCTGAAATCAGAATGTCCAAATCTTGTACTGACATGGCACTGTTTGGCTCACAGACTAGAACTTGCTGTGGCAGATACAGTTGATGAGGTTGCCGGGGTCAATCACTTCAAGATTTTCATGGACTCATTGTATGCCACATACAGCATGTCACCAAAAACCAGAGAGAGCTAAATCTGGCCGCCAGCGAGCTATGTGTACAGCTTCAGAAGATAGGGAAAATGCTTGATACTAGATGGGTAGCATCCAGTTACAGATCTGTGAAAGCTGTTTGGAACTGCTTCCCTGCCTTGTGCAAACATTTTGAGAATGCTTCTAAAGACCCATCCAGACCCATAAGAGACCGGAGTAAGTATGAAGGTCTCTTGAAGAAGCTTACATCCTATTCTTTTATCAGAGATTTGGGGGTAATGTGTGATGCACTTCAAGAGCTCAAAGACTTATCACTCTCCTTACAGAGGAGGGACATTACAATTGTTAATGCCCACAGACTTTTGGTTAGTCAAGTACGTATATTTAGAGCAATGAAGGACTCACCAGGGGAGTTTGCTTCTGCGGCTCAGAGAGCAGTTGACGAGGGCAAATTCAAGAATGTTCCTCTTTTCCATGGTAGAAGTAACTCTGTTGCCCTTAATCAAAATCAGTTTTACCAAAGTCTGTCTGTAAATATCAATAAACGATGTGCCCTGGATTCTGAGAAAGAACTTATAGCCAGCTTCAGTGTGCTTGATGCAGGCAACTTGCCTTCTGGTGATGAATGCATTCTTTATGGTGAAACAGATATCCAGAAACTGTGTTCAGAGTTTCAGCTGCCAGCAAGATGTACTATCCAAGCTTTTAGACTTTTCAAAGATTTTGGTGGAAAGAAAACCCCTGAAGCATTAAAAAAGTTAGTAGTTTGCATGGAAACCCTGCCAGCAAGTAATGCGGATTGCGAGAGAGGTTTCAGCGCAATGAACTTAATTGCTAGTCCAACAAGTCTCTTCTTGTAGAGACCATTTCTTCATGCTTATGGGTAAAACTCAATGGTCCTCCATTTGAAACATTTGACGCAAAGCTGTATGTAAAGAGTTGGCTGGCAAAAGGTAGAAGGTCTGCTGAAGAAAATTGTTGTGAGAAACCCCAGCAAAATAGACACAGTGAATATCTTCAAGGGTTTTGGGAAATCCTGCAATAGATTTCTAAGTAATGTAAATAATTTCTACATGTTTTTTAAAGTGTTTGGTATTTTATGGCTTATACTTAATAAATATACCTTTTTGCCTATTTTATTATCCTTTGCTGGATGCGACTTCATGATTTTCTTAAGCACACAATGCTAGTTATCTTGATTTAGACCACGCCCCTACTCGGATAGGATACACCCCTTTAAGAAATTTGCCACGCCCCTTTTAGAGCACCCCCAGTTTTTTTTTTCCCCACTTAAAGCCCTGGTTGTATTCAATAGTATACATGAGTAAGTATACAAAACATCAATGGAAAGTTCCAAATTCTTTATTTTTCACAATCCAGGCTTGAACAAACAGCCAACACATGTTTCGTCAACAGACGACTTTTTCAAGGCTTGACAAAAAAAGAGAAGGGGGTTGGTAGTTTATAGAGTTGTTCACAGCACAATATGCTGGTGTCTCCTTCGTCGTCAGAGAAAAATTGGATTCAATCCAGAACGTCACAGTACCGATAGAGCTTGGCTTGAGAACCACTCTCCCTGTCCCATAAAGGAGTGTAAAAAGAGGAGCAAGGACCTTGATAAATGCCTAGCCCTTAATCTTGCCCGAAGTAATCACTGCAAGCAGGATGGACCGTCCGTCCCAACGCGAGTTTGTCTTTAAAAACTCGAAGCATCCCACTGGATTTACGAATGCCTTCAACTTCCTCTTTTTTGGGTTCTAAGGGAACCTCATGTTATTTTGCTGACTGGTCAAATGTGTAGAGCCAATTAACACCTCTTGCTCTAGTGTAAAATGTATTAATCTTTGGCAAGGAAAACTTCTCAACCAGTATATTTTCATTAAGCTGTCTAGGTCAACACAGAGGACCTTATTAGGCTGTCGATGGCGGGCTGCCCGACAGTCAGGGACCGGTCCGACTGCCAGAGTATGATGCCGGCAGTCGGAACAGAAACGATCTACGATCCTGTCGGGCGGTGGTCATAATCATATTCCCTTAATGGCAGCAGTGCTGAGCAGGCACCGCAGTCGCGATTATGATTACCATTTCTCACAGCCTTTTCATGGCGGTCCCACCACCATGGAAAGGCTGTCGGAAACGGCATTTGGGGGTCCCAAACAGGGCTTCCCTCTGTTGTGGGCCACTGAAAGTGGCCTGGAGGGCACATGTAGTGCCCCCACACATAGCCATGCACCGTGTGCTATGCACCATTTGGTGCATGGCACACGGTGCATGGATGTGCACATTTTCTCCTTTTCCATAGTGGCATGCGCTGTGGACCTTTTCCTGAGCCACAGCACAAGCTGCAATGGAAAAGGACAGTTTCTGACCGCCACACCGGCAGTCCAATCATAATTTGGTGGTCGGAATGACCGCCTGCATGTCGGGCGGTCTTCCGACCGCCGTCATGTCGGGTGGTGGTCCCGCCGCCCAGCATCATAATCAGGCCCAGAGTCTCACTTTCCTATCGGCATGTCTCACGACCACAAGACAGGGTGATTAATTCACATGAATCCAGCTCACACCTGCATTGCAATTTACTCAAATGTATTTGTGTCTGATTACCCTAGGGATACTTCACCTTGTTTATGTGTTGATTGGCAACAGTCTTGTTTGAAAATCCTTCTAACTTTTACAAAAATATTTTTGGGATTCCTTCATTGCTTTCTGTCCCCTAACATCACTGTTTCCAACACTTAATACTTCCTCTGAGCTGTTAGAATCAAGTATAATATCAAGTCATTCAATCCAACCCAGAAACGATGGCCACTTTTCCATGGCATGCAATTTTGCTTCTGCACATCTATTCTTAAAATAAATGCCAATTGCCTAAACTAGCATCTCATTTGCTTCTCTTGTGTAACCTTTTCGTCTGATATCAGATGGGATTCCCCATTCTTAGAAACCTTGGAATCAGATAAAAAAATTACTCTGTTGCACTTCAGACACATTCTTGACTATCAGACCATCCTTCCATTTCTAACACCCTAAACAAATGTCCAGTAATGCAGCAACCAGAGAGTGTCTGATGTACAGCTGGGCATTTGTGTAGGCAAGATAGTGAGCACTTCCACATCTGTAACATTTATTCCGCATGTCTCTATCTCTTCGCCAGCCTCCAGCATTTCTTATTCTATTGCTTAGCCACTGTACTCTCACAACGACTGCCATAATAATCCATATGTTTATATCGAACATGTTTTGTCTCTTTTCCCTTTTTAAATTTACCAATTACCTTCTTGCACTCAATGCTATTATTACTCTCCAATACCACATTGACACAACTCTCAGTAAGTGAAAATGTGCGTACAATGGCTATCACCTCTTTTAAAACTTACTCCCCAATCAGTCATCTGGGCTGCCGGGGATATTTGAATGCATGATCATTTGCCTTCTTATAAATTCTTGAAGGAGGTCCTCAAAATGGCATGATAATTCTAATTTCTTGAAGACTATAACATAGTCATACTTGCCCTCTAATTACCCTATTTTACATGTAGCAAACCACTGCTACACATACAGTAGTAGAGTCGTATGCATCTAAATCGTCTATAGTGCTAGTGGCCACATCGCCTTGACCTGCAGATCTTAGTTGTTTTCCATCTGACTGTAAACTCGTAACACTCCAGGACCAAAGCAATGCAAGTGATTCTTTTTTCTTTTTTTCCAGTGCTAGTTCTTGACCCTCAAATGTTGTAATGTAATTGATAATACATAGATTTCCCTCGTGATATAAGAAAGGCTTACAGTGGAGCTAAACTCAGTACCTGTGAGGCAGATATGCCACGAGGGCAAAGGACTATGGCCCACATGCATCAAGCTAATTTGCGCCCGGAAAAATTGCGAATCGGTAAAAAAAGCCTTTACCGATCGCAAATTAGCTAGTTCAGATGCATTAAGCGAAACCGCAAGAAATAGTAGTACTCGCAATTTTAGCGCTTCATAAAATACAGAATCGGTAATACCGAATCTGTATTTTAGGAAGCGCAATTAAGAAATCGCAAAATGCGATGCATCAAGTTTTCAGCTAATACAGAACCAGCCTAAATTCGCAATTTGCATTCCTTAAACTAGAAGACATCACATCAGGTGGTAAAAATCACACATAATCAAAAACAGGTGTAAATCATCAGCAAACTACTTAAACAGTCCCAGAATGCATCCCACAGACCCACCATGGCAGCGCTCTACGTTGTGGCGAGGAGGATGAGGCTGAGAGCAGCAGCACAGAGGAGAAGGAGGATCCAGGAGAGAATCTTTAGAGTGCGCGTCACATTGCTAGGGCAGACGGAGGAGGAGATCTATGATAAATATAGGCTGAATGCTGCAGCTATCTTGGCTCTAATTGCTGAGTTAGACCCTATACTGCAGCGGCAGACCCGCAGGACACATGCCATACCCACCCATGTGCAGGTCCTGTGTTCCCTGCATCTCCTAGCTTCAGGGTCCTTCCAGGGAGTAATTGCAGCAGCTGGCGGGGTCTCCCAAAGTGCCATATCCCGTTTTTTTAACAGTTTCCTAAATGCCATGTTGCAGAGGATACACAACCACATCAGGTTCCACACCACAGGAGTTGATGCAAACCAAATTAGATTTCTATCAGGTTGCACAGTTCCCACATGTGATTGGTTGTATCGATGGGACGCATGTACCCATATGTCCCCCTGCAGTGAATGAGTATGTCTACCGCAACCGGAAATCTTACCACTCACTGAACATACAGGTAACATGCAACTCAAAAACACTAATCACTGACATTGTGGCAAGTTACCCTGGCAGTGCCCATGACGCATACATCTTCCGGCACAGTGGAATACACAGACGTCTACTTGCGGGGAGTTCGGAGAAGGATATCTACTGGGTAAATCAATGTAATACTGTAATTTAAAAATGTACACCATGGTGACACATTGCAGTGACTAATGTATGTTGGTGTCTCACATCCTGTAGGTGATAGCGCATACCCTGTGAGGTCTTACATCCTCACCCCATACCTGAATCCTGCCACTCAAAGGGAGCGACGTTACAATCGTGCGCACATTGCGACGCGCAATGTTATTGAAAGGACATTTGGGGTACTCAAATCACGATTTCGCATCATACACAAGAGCGGTGGGGCATTACAGTACAGTCCTGAGAAATGCTGTAAGATTGTGGCAACGTGCGCTATGTTGCACAACATAGCCACCAAAAGAGGCATCCCCTTGGTGGACTCTGACAGCGAGCCAGAACAGGACATACAGCCGATACAACCACCCCATGCAGCAGGCGGACCACATGCAGCAGAGGGCAGACGTAGAAGAGCAGAAATCACGCAACATTACTTCTAAGGTGAGTAAGCACATGACAACACAGAATTTGGTTAAAGGTTTAATGTGACAGTTGTGTGTATGTGTTAATGCACACTTACCATGTACAGGCAATTACATTTCATTGCCTTGGGACTGCAACGGCAGTGCGTATAGGTAACACATCTGGTTACATCACCAGATTGTTTGTATGTCCAAATGCCTAACGCTTCCTGTGACGCCCCCCTGTGGCCCTTGTAGTAGGCCCAGCTGCATCTGACATGGTGTCTTCTGTGACTGCCTGACTCCTGCTACTGCGCCTCCTGCTATGTGCCACAGGCACCAGTAGGCTGCTAAGGCTGGAGGCCTCCTCACTCCCCCTCCATGCATGAGGTTCCCACTGGCTGCTGCTGTCTGCAGCCCTTCCACAGCAGTGGTGACCTGGATTAGGCCCCTGGCCACATCCCCACAGCAGTGGGTCATCTCGACCTGCATGGCAACTGCACGCCTGTATAGCTGAGCTGTCGTAGTACTCAGCCTGTTGATGGCCCTGGTGTATCCGCGCATGCGCCCCATAGCATGTTGTTGCCTCCTGGTATTGGAGATATGCTCAGCCTGCATGACACTGCACATCTGTTCAATGGCTGTTGCAACACGGTCAAGTTTGTCACCGTGTGCCCTGAACCCCTCAACGAGTGCAGTCGTCTGCTCCTTCATGCAGTCACGAATCCCACCCATGTGTGTGGCCATTGTTCCCAATTGCTCCTGCATGAGTCGCATGTTCTTCTGTTGCAGGCGCTGGACCCTCAACATCTTGGTCTCAAGCACACTGCAGGCAGCTTCACCATCGTCCACAGCAGACCTCAGAAATGGACTTGGCCTTCGCCTGCGGAACGGACTGTGACGTGGTGGTATTGTTACCTCTGGTGGTGGGGGTGTATGGGCAGTGCCCTGTGGGTCTGCTCCTGTTTGTGTGTCCTCCTCACTATCCAAATCGGGCAGTGGCAGTACTCTTCTCCTGCGTTGAGTGGGAACAGGTAGGGGCGAGGATGCCGGCATCTCTTGTCCCTCATCTTGCTGGTCTGTATGTCCCTGTGAATCGTGGATGTCTGCCACGTCACTCTCCTGTGATGCATCTGTGAGGGAAACAGTGCAAGATCATTTTGTAAAATGTAAAAAATCTATTTTTTGCACATGTTTGTGACATTGCGCTCACAGAGGTGTAATAAATTAACTTCTGTGATGTAGGAAGTCTACTGTTGTCACTGCCTTGCTGTACGCTGTTGCATTTGAACTGTGCTACTCCCCCATGCTTTGCCATTACATATGTTTGCATACAACTCCCACAATGCATTAGGGGTTGCAAGTAAGAGGTGGACTGGACTCATGCCTGCTACACTACGCAGGGTATGCATTTGTTGCACTTTGGCTTACAATTATTTTGCAATATGTTTGGATGTGCTCTTACCTTGGGAGGTCCCCGCATGTCCTGAGGTGTCAATCTGCGTGACCCCGACAACTGCCTCAGGCTGCAGAGTGGATTCCACCAAGTCGTCCATTGGGGTGTTTGCAGGCTGAGTGGATGTTCCCCCTCCTGTTTTTCTTGCAGATGCCAGCCTTTCAGCCACTCTCTCTTTTGCCCGGCTGCGAAGGTCATACCATCGCTTCTGTAAGTTGCTGATGTCACGGTGTGTGACCCCCACAGAATTGACCCGGGCTTGTATCCCAAGCCAGATCTTCCGCTTGACTGACTCAGCAACATGCAGGGATTGTTTCCCAAACAGCTGGTCATTTTTTGGACGACTTCCTCAGTGAGTATTTCCAGTTCCCTCTCACTGAATTTTATTTTCCTCTTCCTGCCTTCTCCTTTCTGCTTTTTGTTTCCTGGGTCCATTGTAATTGTTGGTCTCAGATTCTGCTAGAAAATGTGTTTTCCAGGCTGTGCACCAACAGTCTTCCTCCTCCTCAGTCTCTAACTCTGCAGAGGTGTGTGGTATCTGGGATTCACTTCCTGGTATGATGTCATCTCCATGAGACGATCGGCGCTTTCGCAAATACCGAATCGGTATTTGCGAATTCGCAGATACCGATTCGGTAAATAAGTAATCGGTAAATATTTTAGCGATTTTTAAGGAATCGCAAATATTTACCGAATTATTTGGTGCATTCCGTTTAGCGAATCTGAAATAGCGAATCCTTAATTTTCGCTATTTTGGAGTCGCAATTTATTTCTTTGATGCATGTGGGCCTATGTCACTGAATCAGATAAAAATAATGGAGAAAACCCTTCAGAGTTTATGTTGAACGATCACAATAAATATTAATTTGCCTTGTGTGTAGAATGTCACTCCAAATATCACTTTTGTTACAGGTTGACGTGCACAATATCCTTGTTTAAATACATGTTTTTACCTTCCACAGTGTTGTTTTATCTCTGTATGAATATGTGCACAACTACTCGTTTCACCCACATGTGCCAGTACAGCTCCGGAGAAGCCATTGCACGAATACAGACATTTAATATGGTGGTTAGGACATGTTATCATCACCTTGAGTGTTGAAGTGAACTTCCTGTTAACAGTGTGAAGCACGTGGTGGAGAGACTGTCACAAGCGAATACGTAGCCCAAAACGCAATGGGGATGGAGCATCAGGAGAAATTGTAGAACTGTTCCGACCAAAGCACATGCTTTAAGGCATTAACCGACGGCTAAACAGTGGTGGCTCCTAATCAGGGGCTTTAGGGTGTAGCCCTGCCTCTGGTGAGACAACACGGACTGCCCCTTGCCTCTGTTGCTAATGACGTATCTGACCAGTGTTCATGGAAACACGAGTTTTGTGTTTTCAAGAACACTGCTACTACACATCAGACCTCTCGGCCTTTTCTCCAGGCTCCTGATGACAGGAGGAAGGGGGCTGAGGGCGCTGAGGCATGATCCAGCTACAGAGTGTTGTTTAAAATTACAGCCCTATGTAGGTGGATGCCTGGATTGTGCATATGAGAAGTGTAGTGCCACTATGATCCACTCAGCCAGGCACAATACAATATATATATCAGACATACTGCACATGCCTCAGCCAGCACAGTAGATCTGCTAAAATGTGACTGTCAGGGCGAATAGCAGTGCATCCCTGAGGCCAAAGAGAATCCCCACAGAGGAGCGGTGGCAGGATTCCCAGCAGTGGCCAGGCTTCTTTTAGGGCTGTGCTCCCAGTCCTATCAATAAACTGGGATTGGGGTTGAGGTGGGTCTTGCACTTTTCAAACCTGGCCTTGGTACTCTGTCTGGCTCCTCAGGAACCATGGCTTGCTTGTTCTAATGATCAATAAATCAAGCGAGAGGGCCCAACACAACAAGGGAACGGAGCAACGTTTTAAACAGTAAGATCAAATCTCCCCTTGGTAACTCACCATACCACATACATATGCTTCACTAAGTTTTTCAAACACCCTTTTACACCATGAATTATTAAGTACCACAACAATATAAAGGAGCACAAAGCTTTAATGGCGTGTTCACAGACAGCGTTTTCTATTGCAAATTATCACAAAATAGATATCAGCCATAATGCAGTGATCATATCACCTTCATACAGATTAAAAATACTTCTTACAACAAAAGTGTAAATATTGCATTGTAAACAAACCCTCACAATTAGGCGCATAAATAAATTTCTAAATTAAACAAAAATGGGAGACACAAATAAGACAGCAAACAATTGTCTATTTCAGTGTTACCAAGCCATTCGATCATTATACATGATACATGATGCAGCGCAGTGGTCTTCAAACCTTTTAATGACGCCCTCCCCCCGGAAAAAAATCATCAGGTCCCCCCTCAGAATTTTTCACATTTATTCTATTAAATTGTATCTATTAAAAGTATCCACAGTGTGTGGCAGGGGGTTTTGAAGAATATTTGGAGTCCCTTCCCTTTTGACGCATACTCTCAGCTAGGATATAAATGACAAAAGATGTTAGCGATGGCCCATTACAGAGCATAATGCTTCTTTTGGCCCGAGCCAGGTGCCCCCCCCTGGGATCACCTGATGCCACCCTGTGGGGGGGGACGCCCCCCAGTTTGAAGACCCCTGATGTAGTGTAAGAATCACCATCTATTGTATCAGGATATTAGACAGATTAAGTACATCAAATACAGCAACGCGTTTCGGTGGATTCACAACTTACTGCCACCTTCTTCAGGACAAAACATTTATTCTCCCACACACAAGATAAAATGTATAAAACCTGTAAAGAAAAATATGATACAAATATTTGTAAAATTCATATAACAATCATTCTAAATATAGAGCTAAAAGCACTTCTTATTTTTGGTAAAACCTCAAAACCCAGTGCATCCCATACTGCAGTGGTACTGTATCAAATCAACTATTCTCAAACGCCATGCGACATAGTGCGCACATTGCTTTTATATTGCTCAAACACAGCATACATTAATGTTAACGCACTTCTTCAGCACTTTATCTCAATTAATCTACTTACTCCCATCTTCTGTTCTATCATACTTTTTTCCTTGAAGGTCCGCATGCTTCAATCACTCCATCATTCATAAGAGTGTAACACACTCACCAACAAATATGATTCAAAGTTCCTTAGTGGGACCTGTGCATAAATGTTAGTGTCCCAGAAGGTTTTCTTACCCTTAAAGCTCAAGGCAGTCAGAGTCCAGACCATAGTCCAAGAAGACATTCTAAAGAGAAAGATCAACAAAATAGGCATGTATGTCTCTCAATACTATATTTGGGTTCTCCATTGCTCAAAGCAAACTCAATGGCTCACCATTGCGTATCCAATGTCACTTTAATATGTGACCGGTCACTGAAGCATTATCCAACATTGTAAATTTCATAAGGGAAATTGATCCTCCTTAAAGATTTGAAAAACGCCACTCAATTTGAGCAAAAATGATAAAATCAGCTTGTCTCCTAAAAAATAATAAGAGGAATTTTCTTTTTTAAAAATAAATCTAGACAAGTGCCCCTTTCCCTAGAATTATTCTAAGTGGCAGTAAGCGCAAGTCCCCACTTTGTTTTCTATAATAGAGTGACCCTGTTTGAAATCCCTTGATGTCAAACTTTGGGGTATATTTACAAGAACTGCTGCAAACTAGCGTTGGCGTTAGTTAGCGTCAGTTTTCTTAACACGGCCTATCACCAAAAACTATTGCCCAGTTAGCGATGTATTTACAATACGTTGCTACATGGCGATAGCTTCAGGTAGCCGCGGTGAAAACTGCCACTAACACTAGAGTGAAGGCGATACAAATTCTGATGTTAGCGGGCGAAAACTAACAAAAGGCCAATTTGTGGGCAAAAAACTCACGTTAGTCAGCAGAACTTCACCTTTTTTGCCTCTAGAAAATAGCCAATAAGTCCACCTCCAATGAAAAAAGGAAAAGAAAAACAATGGAATGCAGAATGGAGCAGCCAGGGACAAGTGCAGCACAGATCAACAACCTCCCCAAACCCCCCCAACAGCCAGGATGACCAGCCAGAGTCCCAGGGGAAGAGGAAATGCAGAATCAGGGCTACATATATGAAGGAGGCGCATCGCTGGGGAAAACCTGTGATGCATCACTTTTCATAGCGCCCTCCTTGCAACACCATGGCAGCCAAAACATTGAAAGCGCAGACAGTCCCTGGGGCCCGGAGGCCTTGCTTTGCCTGAGTCTGGGACCCGGAGTGGGAAGCGGAGGTGCTGTAGAGTTGCTGGGCTGTGGCGGTAGACATTGAGGCGTCGGCGATCACCCTTACCGGGTGGTGAAGTCTGCCAAGTCATATGAAGACACGTTGCTGACCTGTGTGAGAAGACCGCCTGGTGCAGCTTGGAGCTGTGAACAGTAGAGGCGCTCCTGCGCACCAACGTAGGGAGGTCTGCATCGCATACCACGTGCCACCACTACACCGGGGTGCACAGAGGGGATTACCAATGGTGGGCCGCACCGCTCTGCATCACAGGCCAGAGGATGATGCGCTGGCCGAACGCTGTGGAGGGTGAGGCCTCTGAGCTGCGCCGAACTTGTGTGGCGGGAGCGCTGCAACTTCATGTATAAGGGGGCCCTGTTGCTTCACCTGCATCAGTAGGTTCCCCAGTGGACTTGGCGGCGACTGCTGTACCCAGGCTTGTAAAATCCCACCTGGCTGAGGCTCCTGCTGGCTGAGTCACAGATTTGGAGAGAGTGCAGTGGATTGCGCCACAGTGTCAATGTCCAGGTGAGGAGAATCTGGGACGCGTAGCGGAGAAGTCCCGGGGTTCGAGTCGGGACCAGGGCTAGCGCCTGTCGGTGTTGCACCCCCAGTGGTGGCTCCTCTGCTATGGAAGAGCGTCGCCCCACTGCTTTCAAGCAGTGCAAGAAGAGGAAACATAACATGATGATAACTTTCTGATATTCTCATGCTATGTTTCCTTTGCGGACGGGAGCATGGGTGGGGCTCCTCTACTCACGGAGCAGGGCAGGGGCGTAGTGGTATGCCCACTCCAGTGCGCAATGACTGTTTGGTCGGACCTATCAGGCCACCCAAAGCAGTCATGCGCACTTCCCTGTTTGCAATTCAGGCTGCATTACAGCCTGCATGGAGAACATCCCAACCCCGTTAGACCCTGGCTGAACGCCTTGCCACGGCACTCAAGAACAATCACAACGCTGCATTGCAGCGTTGTGATTGGCTTAGGGGAGGGAGCCTGGCTGCCTGCTTCCTGTTCCTGGAAGCAGACTCAGGACAGCAGGAGCACAGTAGACGCGGGACCCGGCCTCGAGGTAAGATTTGAAAAAATATATATTTACAACCCCCGCGTTCCCCCCTGCATCCCCGCCTCTCCAGGGTCCTTTCCAGTGTTTCCCGCCTCCCAGCTGTCCAGTCCCCCCCGCAGCCCTACTTAATGGCGGCCATTGTATGGCCATGCGCAGCGGGCGTAATACTGGTGTGCCAAAGGCAAGCCCGTCTGCGTCAGTCTGCCCCTGGACCTCGCCCAGCCCAAAGGACCCTTCCTATCAGTTACTCCACCGCTACGGCACCAGCACCCTCCTCGCCATCATCCCTGGATGCCACACCACCTGCCATCTAGCATCACTGTAGAATTTCCTTGCACCCTGCGCCTGCTGAAACTGCAAACACACCTTCTGCCACATCAGCACACCAGCGCCTCCTGCCACCCAGCCAACCAACAGCACAGCCGACCGGCTCAGCTGCATCCTCCTCAATGTGCAGTCCCTCCACAAACACGCAACAGAAATCTGGGACATCCTCGACGCCACCTCTTCAGACATCACCTTGTTCACGGAAACCTGGACCAACCTCTCATCCGGAACGGACATCGCCATCACCACCCACGACGGCTACAAATTCACCCGCACGGACCACCCGGAGCGCCCAGGAGGAGGCATTGCGAATGTCTAAAAAAGCACACTCCGACTGACCACGCACTCTAATGACCCGACGGCTAGCATGGAACACCTCCACTTCCAGACCCGGACCAACCCTAACCCCACCCTCCGCGGCACCCTCGTCTACAGGCCCCCCATCCCATGAACCCCCATTCACCGATGCCATTGTAGACCTCATCGCACCCTAGGCTCTCCCATCCACTGACTTCGTCCTACTCGGACACCTCAACTTCCACCTGGAGAACCCCAGTGACCAGAACTCCACCACCTTCCTGGCGAACCTCACCAACATCGGACTCAAGCAGCTAGTCAGCACACCAACCCATATAGCTGGACACACGCTCGACCCGGTCTTCTCTGCCAGCGGGAAATTCAACTACAGCCACACCACTGAACTCTCCTGGACCGACCATCATAGTATACATCACTCCTTCACTACGCCCACCGTACACCACCACCATCATCGACCCCCTGCCGCAGATGGATCAAGCCCATCAAAGAACTTTTCGGCAACTCCATCAGCACAATCAATCCGCCCTGGCTTACAGACGCCGACACCGCAGAGCGCAAACTCTACCGATGGAGCTCCAACTGCGCCAACACCCTGGCAGCTCCTCCGTGTCAGTGGACCGAGCATCTGGGGGTCGCTTGCCACATGGGAAGGTGACAGCGGACACCCTGGATGCCAAACTAGGCTCTGTACAAAGGTATGCATCTAGGCATATGCGTGACCTTGTGAACCCCTATGCCACATTATACCTGCGCCAGGTAGGATGTATGCAGGGTGGGCGTTCCCACGCAACAAAGCCTTGTAGGAGTGGCGCAGTGAAATCTATGAGATTTCACTGCGACAATTCTAGGACGCCACTGCGTCAATACCTTACGCCTGTCTCATGGCTGGCGTAAGGGAAATGCAGTGCCACAGGGATAGGCCTGCCCCTTGCATTACGACAAAATTGCAGCAATGTGTGATTTTTGCGCTGACAGATACGTCAGGAATACTGACATATCTGTAAATCCTTGCGACATGGAGCACCGTACAGTAAATACGGCGCATCCATGGTGTCGCAAGGAGGGCACAGTGAAAAGTGTGCCAACGCTGTTTTGTTGCAGCGCTGCAACACTTTTCATGAATGAGGCCCAGGACTGCACCCTATCTTATTGTGGGGCGCATTCCTGAGCTATTGTTTTGGCGCAGGGCAGCGCAGAAATATTCTTTGCTGCGCTGTCCAGCACCAAAATCTCTGAAATGAGGCCCCAAGTGTTTGCACCAATTTTAAGACCAGCTAATTTCTGGTCTTAAAAAACTGCCTCTAACTGAACTTAGAGGCAGTTTTTTGGGTTTGCACCATACAAGGAATTCCTTGTAAATATCGCGAAGTGGGGTTAGCGGCACTTTTTGCACTGGAACGCCCATCTTGCATCTCATTTTTGTTAACTCACGCTAACAGAAGTGGTGATCTTTAAAATTCACGTTTTCGCCAGAAAAATGCCGCTAACTCCAGTTAGCGGCAACTTGTAAATAAGGCAATAAAAAAATAGCTGCGTAACTTCCAAAAATTGACGCTACAGTGGCGTTAAGTCCTTGTAAATATACCCCTTTGTGTTCTATATTATAGCAACCCTGTTTGACATTCTGGGATATCAAACAGGGTTACTCTATTACAGAACACAAAGTGGGCACCTGTTCTTACTGCCACTTAGAATAATTTTAGGGAAAGCGGCACTTGTCTAGATTCATAACAATATAAATGAAAATTCCTCTTATTATTTTTTAGGACACAAGTCGCTTTAATCATTTTTGCTCAAATTGAGTGACAAGCTTTTGCAATTGATATTGCCCAAATACCATAGGTGTCCCTTAAGTCAAAAATTACTACCTCCAATATTTTCAGAGCCAGCATTTTATCATGTTTCACTAACCCAACACGCTCCGTCATTCCCAATATGTCATGACTGCCATCTCTACGGAAAAGAATTGCCTCGAACTATGTCAGCACCAGCATTTAGCCTAGGTATACTTTCAGTATTTCATGGTCTGCATTTTGCCTTGGGCGCCCTTTCTTATGCAAGAATTTCCTCCAATGTCCCAGCTCCAGAATTTTGCCTCTGGTGCTCCCATGACAAACTTTTATCCAGTATGCAAGCGCAGGCATTTTTCCACAGAGGCCCATGCCAAGAATTACTTCTAGTATGTCAGTGCCTGCATTTTCCCATGGCTGACCTTTTATAGAATTATCTCCAATATGCCAGCAGCTGAGCCACAGCATGTTTTCTTGGTTGCCGCCATAAGCCCAGAAATATATTGAGTATGCGATGACCAGTGTCAGAAGCACAGTCATAAAACATGCAAACACACTGTTACTCACACTCTCTCACACTCACTCATACTCACTCCCTGTCACATTCACTTTGGTACAGGAATATTATATGTAATTCTTGGCATAAGAGGGTACCCATAACAAAATGATTGATCATTCTTACGTATGGGGAATTCTCAAGGCACATTTTGAAAAAACTAGGTGAACATCTGGCAAGTATTGCACCTACCACTTTCAAAGACCATGAGCCGCCACTGTGGCTTACTGATTTTGCTTATTTGCAATGTGTGTGCGGCTGTGCATGCCTGTACAAAGGCCATAAAACAAGCTGTAAAGTTGAAGGTCTCATTTTTCTAGAAGATTTACATATCCTCACATAAATTTGCAGTACACTAAGTACACTTATAAGTGGATCAGAGTATTCCTACCCCTGATGGCACACGGTTGGATGGTATTGAACTAATCCAATAATTATCGGATGTGCTGCATACATTAACATAGTTTAATTTTTGAAGGCCAAACTTCCCAAAATTTAACAGGGGAACTGTGTACAGTATTTACCATACCATGCGGATTTGGTGCACATAAATCCACATGTTATTTCCTGAAAACTCATATTAGGCATGGGGTAAATAACATAACCTGGGGTATCATTATTTATGAGGTGTGCTAAATAGTACCTTTACTTATAATCAGGCCCTTTGTCAAATATCTATCATCATCAGTTCAGTCTAGCGTATCCACTACCAATTATCTTCTCTGTTGATAGACGATTGAATCCTGTTT
Organism: Calotriton arnoldi; assembly: GCA_963921515.1. Lineage (NCBI taxonomy): Eukaryota > Metazoa > Chordata > Amphibia > Caudata > Salamandridae > Calotriton > Calotriton arnoldi. The sequence continues at coordinate 1,175,130 of CAWUFW010000032.1, read as the reverse complement.
ATCGGCAACAGTTTTGATCCTTTGCAGACAAGCAATATATTTGCTAAATTCCATATCCTTTAGTACATCCATGTACCAATATTGCACTCAATTGTACCCGATATTAGAGGGAAATACATGATGTGCTCTGTGCATGGGTTAACCACTGGTGCGGGCATTTGCAAATTGAGAGAACAATAGTCCATACACAAAGTGTAGTTAAAGATGGTTTTACTGCACAAATACACACACACAGGACAAACACCCCAACCATAAGTTTGTAAACATAGAACAAGTGAAAGTGTTAAAAGTTTTTTCTGAAAATGCAACTTTGGGTGACAAATTACTTATGTAAATGGGTGATTTTAATGATGCATATGGTTGTAACTGACATACTAATGAAAATGCACTTGAAACTATTTAATGAAGTGGGTCAGAAGTGTGATTAATAATATAATATATTTATGCCACATTTGCATGCCAGACTCCATTTTAATAGAATGGATCACGTTTCTGATGTTGTGCTCATCTGCACTTACTCATTCCCCCCTCCCAATCAGAAAGTCGCTGCGAGTCTTCTCTCTTTACAGTTTCCGCGGAGCTATGGTACTATGGCGTAAATATTGGATTTTCTTCTAAAGCGTATATTGTAAATGGAACTTTCCACCGTGTACCCAATGTATCATTTAAAGGACGTCCGTAGGATGTTCCGATGAAGGCTTGCAAAAGAACAATAATTCTATGAGCTTTTGTTTGAGAAATGTTTCATATTGTGTTGTGCATCTTCGGAGTGCAGTTGCTGAGGAGGCAGATTTTCTTTTACCTTAAGTAATGAGTTACTGTTAAGATTTTGAATTATTACAAATTGCTTTTGATTTGCGAATGCGACCTAATCATGATCATGTCATGCTGAATCGCAGTTTTGCTAATTAATGGTGCATAAAATGTGTATACAACCTCTAGTTTTGGATGTTTGGGGTGACTTCTTATTTTCCTCTGGAGACAGTGTAGGATGCTGCCACAACTCTTTAGGAGTTTGACACTTAGGGCCTCATTTACAAGAGGCCTGCACAGTCGGAGCATCACTTTTAATGGCACTCTAGTGGTGCAGGCTTTTCATGGCCTCGTAGATATGGTGTAAGGCAACATAGCGTAAATCTGGGAATGCATCAAAACCGTGTGCCTCCCCAGGGGTGGTGTAACGAGTAGAAATAACTTTATTCCTCCCCGTTTTTCCTCTCTTTGTGTGCTGCATTCTGCAGCACATAGAAAGATGAAAGCACCTCCATTGATTGTTTTTGAGCAGGAATAGGTGTCTCTTCCTGCACAAAAACAATCATTCCAACAATGTGGACACCCTTGCACCATGGTGCAAGGGTGCCTGTATTGGAGCTAAGCCGCTTTTGTGCACCAGTGCAGTGAAAGAGGACAGGAATGTGTCATATCTCATAGATTTTTGGCTCCATAATTTAATTCAACTTTTTGCATGTGGTTATAGGGCAGATATGGACTGATTTTTTTTTATAAAACAAAAAGTCGAAGTATTTAAAAATGATGAAAATGTATGCCATATGTAATGCTTGGACACACTTTGCACATGGCATGTGCAATTCCTCCCAGGGACGCGCAGTTTATCGTATTGAGTTCATGATATTTTTTTTAGTAATTTTGAACTTAGCTTGAGAGCTTCAGGGCTGAAACAGCAATAACAAAATGACAACACAAGATAAAATATATACAAATCAATAGACAGACCACATTAAATAAACTCTTTCAACTGACATCAAAATGTACAACATTCCTATTCTGCTAGAGTGTGCTCAAAATCATCACCATGGCAACCTCATGATGCACAGTCACCTGGGTACACGGGTGTAAACCTCTCCACCTCCCACTCTTGCAAGCACTCTAACTGCACTCCAATGTGCAGACATGGTACTACCTCGTGCTCTGCGCATATAAAGCCACTCTACATCCCATGCAATTTCTGGCCTCATTGTCATTACCTCCCTGTTCTACAAAAGGCATCCAAAGGCACCTCCGGGCTAACGCCTGGACCATCATACAGTTGTTCGTGGCTGAACTGGAAGCTAACAGCTCTGGAAATTTGTTAAATACCAGGACCATATAATGCAGGCAAATGCACACAAGGGGCCTAACTGAAACCTTTCCAGTTAGAGCTTTGAGGATTCAACTCATCAAATTTTAACATGGTCCAAACAATTGATTTTACAACACACATTTTCAATGAAATAGATCAAACCTCCATAGGGTTTAAAGGTGCAGAGAAATTCTAGATATTATTTTCAGTACTTAAGACCGAAGACACCTCACTGGAACATCATGTAACATCATGTAACACCAGCCACCTGGACTATGGGAATGCTCTGCTGACATCAGTAAACAACACTTTGCTGACTAAGTTGCAGGTGGTCCAGAACACTGCCGCTACACTAATCTGCAATCTTCCTTCTTGCTCCCCCTCCTCCCCTATTCTTCAGAAGCTTCATTGGCTGCCAATTAGAAAATGTGCCATCTTTAAACTTTGCTGTTTGAAACATAAGGCACTTCACAAATCCTGCCCCGCCTACTTGTCCATTCGTTTAAAACCATATCTGCCCTCCAGATGTCTTAGGTCCTCGAATAAGTCTCTTCTGGATATTCCTCGCATACGGACCTCAAATCAGGAGGGCAGATCATTTTCCTACATTGCCCCCCATCACTAGAACAAACCCCCCTAAGTCTCAGCTCTTGCTCAGACTTTCCACCTTCAAGAAGGGGCTAAAGACTTGGTTATTTTAGGAATCTCCCACTCTCTCAGCAGTGCAGCGCCGAGATACTCCTTCGGGAGTAATTTGTGCGCTATATTAAATGTTTTTATCATATCATATCAGGAAGGAATCATTCATGTGCCTATGAGAACATTGCAAGGATCTGCATCAGGGCTGGGTGGGCTCAGATCCTGGTCCATTCAGCCCTGATGCAGCCCATTATTATCAAGGCAACTCTAGACGGATTCTCGCTGTGCCCCTTGAGGCCAATCCAGCCATGCATGTCTCAGTTGAAGTCAGGCCAGACATTTACGCCTAATATATGTAAATACTGCATGTGAATCCTGCGCTAAGCGCAATCTCTAAACTGTAAAATATAGATCAGCTCCTGAGATATTGAGAGGGACTCTCAATGTAGCGAAGTCAACTGCATAATTTTATTTGTATTTTTCTCGTTGCTCTCCTTTACAGGGTTTCTTTGGGTTCCTCCCAGTGGTGCTGGAACAGTTTTGAATGACAGGGGGCTGGCTGGTCAGAGGCTTCCCCTCACCAAAATTGTAGAGACTGTGAAAGATACTGAAAAGATACTGATAAATGAAGCAAACAAGGCAAACATTCTTCCCTGGGGGATGGTGTTCAGGACCATTTATTCCATCGGGCACGGCAATTCCTCAGGGGGACTGAAGGCATTAATGGCTGACTTTTTAAGGTGATCGGCCTCTATCTCTCTGTCCCACTCCCCAGGGTCCATGGCAGCAGGCACAGCTGCCAAAAAGAAAGAAAGAGAGAGAAATACTGGAAAGTAAGAGACAGGAAAGAAAATGCAGGAAGAGAGAGCCGGGACTACTTTGAACATTTTTGCGCGGCCTACTTTTAGTTCCAAGTCCAACCCTGTTGGTGCTGGACAAATGTTTGAATAATATGAGGCAGAAAAGTATGAATATTGTGTTTTCTATGCAGTTTAATCACTGGACTCAACACTGTACTGTGGTCTCAGTTTTATTTGGGGAAGCAGGTTGACCCGATAGGTTTATAAATGTTTCAAAATGTGTTATGACAACAGATCTTGGGAACTCTAGTGTCTCCAGAGAAATTGGCCGTGTGGTTCAGCGCCTTCTTCTCCAAATAGACATGTTCAGATTTATCCCATGCAAAGTGTATATGTTAAATTAGAGTAATAATCTCAGTTACGCTCCTGAGGAGTGTGATATGCCTGTGTGGCTAATATTATATTCCAAAATATAAAAAGCATTGGCAAAGCCAATAGTTCTGGGATCATCTGCCCACCTTTTGACAATTGTTGTTTTGTTTTGTCTTGTCATGACTTATGCAAAAGGTTATTGCTTGGGAAACTGCCTGGAGTTTGTAAATCTAAAATAAAGCATTGACTACAGATGCTCTAACTCATAGTGAAGTCAGCCAGTGGCTGAAGTGGGGTGACGCCTTGTCCCTTGATGTATGCTTGAGTGAGCTGGAGAACAATTTGCATGACATAACCACCATACAAATGGATGAAGTTTGGCTGAAAATACCAATAAGTAACTATGTCATACACATAATATTAGTAAAATCAAAATTTCTTGGCTAACGCAGACCTAAAAGAAGTTAATTGTTGTGTAATTGGCTGTCAGCCTTTTGCCTTTGAGAAAGATAGATAGAAGGAAATTAAGAAGGAAGGAAAGCAGGATAGAAAGGAAGGCAGACAAGAAAAAAGAAAGAAGGCAAGTAAGAAAAATGGGAAAGGATAATGGCGGCAAGAAACAAGGCAAGAAATAAGGAGAACAAGAAACAAGACAAGAATAGGACAAGAAAGAATGAAAGAAGCTAGGCATGAAAGAAGTAAAGAAGGAAGGCAAAGAACACAAGAAAGAAAGAAAGAAAGAAAGAAAGAAGGAAGACAAGAAAGAAGGCAAGAAAGAAAGAAGGCGAGAGACAAACAGAAAGAGGAATTGAAGAAAGTTAGAAAGACAGAAACAAGAAAAAAGAAAAAAAGGAAAACTAAAAGAATGCATGAGATAAATAAAGAGCAAGAAAGAAATAAAGAAAAAGAAAGGGAGAATGAAAGAAAGAAAAAAAGAAGAAAGTCGAGGTAGAATGAAGCAAAGAATGGAAGAAAAAAAGCAAGAAATGAAAGCAAGAAAGAAGGAATGAAACTAAGAAAGAAGGAAAGAAAGCAAGAAGGAAAGAAGGAATGAAAGCAAGAAAAAAACGAAAGAAAAAAACGAGAGAAACAAAACAAGAAGGACATGAGAAGGAATGGAAGAAGGCAAGAAAAAAGAAAGTAGGAAAGAAGGAATGAAAGCAGGGAAGAAGGAAAGAGGGAATGAAATAAAAAATGAAAGAAGGAACGGAAGACTGAATGAAAGAAAAAGGAAAGAGGGAATGAAAGAAGCAAGGAAAGGAAGAAAGGAGGAAAAAAAGAAATGAAAGAATGTGAGAAAAAAGAAAAGCAAGAAAGAAGGAATGAAATAAAAAGGACGTCAAGAAAGAATTAATGAAAGGAAAAAGGAAAGTAAGAAATTAAGGAATGAAAGAAAAAGTAAAGAAGGAATGAAAGAATGAAAGGAAAGAAAAAAAAAGGAATGAAAGAATGAATGAAAAAAAGAAACAGAAGGAAAGAGGAATGAAAGAAAAAAAGAAGGAAACAAAGAAACAAAGAAAGTTGAAAAGTAAGAAAACAATTTAAAAAAATACAAATGGTGCAAATTAAACACAATAAAGGCTAGTTTTCTTCCTGGGGAAAGTTTATTAAAAACCATTGGTGAAATTGAGACCAGAATAATTGTGTTCTGAAGAATTGTCTGCTTATGAATTCACATGTACAATATTGAAGCTTTCGATAACTTAATACAGAACAGTTCTGTTATGCTGTGAAGTACCAGCAATCAAACAGCAAATAAAGGACACCCCAATAGGAATTTACAACAGTATTGGCAGGAGACCGGAACTGATAAAGCATGGAATGTGGCCTGTGCTCTCATCTGGTATAGTGTCTCGCTGTCACATCAGACTCTACACCCAAAGGCAACATCAAAGTAATACATTAAAAACAAAAACAATGACACAAAAGGGAAATAGTTTGTGTGCAGATGTGCTTTTTGTGAAAGAACTAAATGAAGTCACTGAAGTGAAGTTGTCCGGCGGCTAAAGCAGGCTGACCCTCTGCTCCATGCTGTCTGCTGTAGTGGGCAGAGGCAAAACATGAATGACACACCAACAGATGAAGAAAGCGGACTGGAAGCCCCATTAAAAAAGTATATTGTACATGTATTTAAAAATAAAAAGGTCATGGCTAACATCAGTCCTAAAAATCACCTCTCTAATTCATCACATTGGGTAAGTCCATCGAGTTGCTTCTCACTAGAGAGGTGAAGGAATAGCAAGAGTGGTGTAGCAATTTCCACTCGGAGTTCTGCTTTTAATAACTATGGGGGCTAATTACGATGAAGGTGGGAAACAGCACGTCAGTGGCAGTCCCACCACCATCGTATTTGGGTTTTCCGCCCACCACATTAGGATGGCGGGCGGATGGGTGGCGGTCAGAGAGTCTGGCCGCCACAGATCTGACGAGCTCAAGGAGCCCGTCGGTCCGTCGGAGGAGCAGCAATACCTACAATGGTGGCGGTGCCTGCCAGGCACCGCCGTAGGTATTACAATGTTCCTTTCTGCCGGCCCATTCATGGCAGTGAACCCGCCTTGAAAAGGGAGGCAGAAAGGGACATTGGGGGCCGATAGCGGGCCCCCGTTGCCCCCTGCGCCTACATATTCCTGCACCATGTGGCAGGCACCACATGGTGCCTGCCACGTAGTGCAGGGATATGCGTTATGTCCATATTTTGTACTGCGGTGTGTGCTGCAGCCTGCAATACAAAATATGGACATTGCGACTACCGTGGTGGCGGTCACATCCTATTGTGCCGGGCGATCCCATTTACGAAAGGATGGCAGTCGGAATCGGCCCCTTAGCTCCCTCTTACCTAAAAATTCAAAGTAATTCAGTGCATTGTTCTAAAGTCACTATGAACTCTACAGTTAATAATTTACAGACTTAGGGCTTGATTACAAGTCTGGTGGTCCACGGACTGCCAGACTCACAGAGGCGCGGGGGTAGCGGACTCTCGACCATCCTATTACAATTTGGGCGGTTGGACTACCATTGCCCCGCCACAGCCACCAGGGAACGGCCATTCCAAGGTGGTGGTGGGCGGTGTAGAGGCAGTAATATGCTTGGCGGGACCACTGTGGTCCCGCCAAGCACATTACAAGTTTCCTCTCCGCTATGGTTTTTCATGGCAGTTCAACCACCATGAAAAACCTGGCAGAGAGGAAACAAAGGGGGGGGGGGCCCTGGTAGTGCATGCACACCAGTTCCTGCACGGCATGGACTTTGCAGTCCATGCCGTGCAGGAACTGGTTTTTGTGTTCCCATTGCAGTGCCCATTTTCTGAGGCACCGCCGTGGGAACGCCAAAAACCAGTCTGCCAGACAGGAGGAAACTCCTAATCTGGCGGGTGGTCTGACCACGGGTTTGGTGGTGCGGTGGCGTGGCGGACCTGGTGCTGCACCACCAAACTCATAATCAGGCCCTTACTATTAGCATTGCCCTGATGATGCCCGCACTCACTCATTTAACCACCCGATAACTCACACCCTTACTCTGGCTCAAAGATAATGCCCATATCCGTATCCTGGCACTAATAGCAACCAACCATGTCGAACTATTGTTCATGATGACTGTCAGATTAATTCAGCAGATGTCTCATCTTTAAATGCCTACATTCGCACAATCATACGCTCTTGATACTAAACAGAGGATCTGTTGTTAACACCTTCTGCAGATCTCTCAAAGTTGTGCCTTTTGTAGAGCTCCAAAGTCATTCAAAGCAGCATTGATGTCTTTAATGTCTAGACACATTCCAGGGTCTGTACTTAACAATATATCGTGCCACAGATATGTGCTCCTAATAAAAGCACAGGCTCATTCAGAGCCCTGCTCCTGGTAAAGCAGGCTCATTCAGAGCCCTGCTCCTGAAAACATAGGTTCATTCAGAACCACATGCTTAATAGTACTCAGTCTATCTTAGCTTTGCTCTTGATAATGTGTTTTCCATAATGTACAGAATTACTTATCATTCTGTCCTTTTTAATGTCTTTGTAATGCCTATAAAGAAGTATGTCACCAAATGGAGGACCTTTACAGTGACATGCATTTGCATCACTATAACCATTAAGTAAACCTTGCATTACCTTGTTCAAACAAATTCATATTTCCTACTTCAATCCTTGTGTTTTGAATGTTGGATCCTTTTCGAAGCCATGGACGGTGTAATAATCTGCCAATGAGACAGGGTTAATTTTACACACCTGTTTAAAACTCTGCTCATAAACAGAACTACTCCCACAAATATGTATATTTATTAACACAAAGAGTCGCACAGGGGCCTACCTTTCATTCAGCCCTGATAATAGCAACATTTCTGATGCCAAAAAACCCAGACTCACTCAGACATTCACCCACAATGGGATTTTGTTAGGGGCAAACCCTAGTAGAGCATTTGTTGATGCTAAAATCACTCAACATATCACAAATATTAGTAGCATAATATTTCAATTTCCTAAGTTATATTCCCAATGTCCAACACTTTCCCTGATTTTGCTTGTGTTGGTGTGGGAATAATCATTCTAACCCCTCTAAAGTACAACATTTTCCCTACTTTTGCTTAAATTGGAGTTCGAATATTCAAACTGAATCATTTGAAGTCAATTGTTGATTGCTTTCTAATGTTTCAATTATTCATAAAGAAGTATTTTTTAAATTAAATTGTATTTTTGTTTTTATATTAATTTTAGTTTTTAGTTAAGTGTGATATATGTTTTTGTTAATATGTTTGTTAGTTGTAACTTTTTAAGTTACTGTTATTTTTAATAAAGTTTTTTATAAAAGAGTTTAAATATTTTTAGATTTTAAATATATATATATATATGTTTAGTTCATATGAATAAAAACTTTATAATGATTTAATTTTTTAGATTAAGTTTCAAATATGCTTTTACTACATATATGTTTGCAGATTTTTACTTTTAAGTTATTGTTAATATTTTAGTGGATTTTTTTAATTGTTTAATTATTGTTTTTATTTTTTTGAGAATATATGTATATTTAATTTACATTACTAATTAAACATATTTTTCATTATATTATTATTTTGTATTTTCATATTTTAAATACATTAAATATAATGATATATAGATGAATATTTCGATATACTTGCCTTTTTTAATTATATTTCATGATATTTATGACAGCATATTCCGGTGTCTCAATATTGATGTTGTTGATATTCTGTCATAGAACCATGTGGTCCGACAACAATTTGTCACATAAATGTTAAAGAATATTTATATATTTATATACCTGAATAGGAGATAAATGCAAATAAACAATATAAATTACTTATAGCGTGCAAATGTATGAACATTTTAATGTGTTTTAAAGAGATGAAAGTCCGTCTCATAATGGCAATGTATTTTGCCATATGACCACACCTTAAAATTGTATGCTTTAGGTGACCATTTAGACATCTACTTTCTCTCCTTTTTCAGTCTCCTAGACCCCAGCAACACAGTCACTGCATTTATGTCTTATACATAAAGAAATTGCAGCAGTTTTAAAGTTTAAGTAACATTTTGCTTCTGAGCTTCAAGACAAGCAGCAGCACCCCTGTTTACAGTGCCATTGATGCTCCCTAAGGCAAATACATCATGCTGACCCACTTTGGGGATCATTCCCTCGACAAAAACGTACAAATTATAAAACATTAAACCACAATCAATTCCCACTGCTATTTTCCAGAGTCATAACTTAACGTCATTAAAACAAGTATTGACAAAACCAATAGGTCTGGCTGCTTGATAGGGCAGACACAGGCAGACCTCATGCTGGCACAGATAAAGAACGTTCATGTAGGGACACATGCCAACACTAAAGACAACTGTAGATGCATGCATGTACATGCATAGAACATAGCCAAATGATGATTTAATCTGTGACACATCTCAGACACATTTATGATGTAGACTCTTTTTTCAAACAAGTTGTGGAACTACTGTTAGGGGAGCAGTCTTATGCAGCAATAAATCAGTTCTGGAAAAAGGCAGATATCCTAAAACAACTTGGATCTTCTAGTCCCGATGATCCAGTTTCTCTCCTCAAGGAGCTCTGTTGGGTCTCAGTGACTTCCACCCTTCTGCTGCCAGGGGATGACAGGACCTATAGATGAAAGCGTGACCAATGAAAATGGATTACTCTTCCACATTGTTCACTACTGGTGAATTTGTCAAAGATTAAATGTTATAAAATTGCTTCTTACCCGAGACATCTTAATAGTATATTGAATGAGAGTGTTGCTATGTCATATCCCTAAACAGGGCCATAAGTTTTAGAATGCCGAAGGCATATGCTAGTTAGAATGTGCCTTCGGGTGTCGATAGTTCCTACCTGGGCAAGGCAAGCAGTAAAATATATAGACTGTCCCTGTTTTCAAAAAGCAAAAAAAAAAAAAACAATTGGACTGCCATAAGAAAGCAGCCTAGCCCATATTGATATTTTCACTGAAAATGCTCCCACTGTGTTCTGGAGCTCTTTTGGTGAAATATTCTTCCCTGGAGCAGCAGAGAACTCCCAATTCAGCCCACGGGCCACACCGTGACTGGTGGAGGTGGTGCCTGTGCCAACCTTTGTAGTTTTCTGCCTCCCCTCTCAAGGTGTAAATGAATCTCAAAGCCATTTGGATATGATAATACCGTTACTACATTTGAGATTACATATCTGTGAGATACACACACATCCAAGAATATCATTTGAGATAATTAAATGTCTGACAGGAATGTATTTAAGTGAACATCCTATCCATTTATTGTGATTCTCCTGCATTTCAAATGTCTTCCAAGGTAAGAGCCAAGGATTGAGAGAATGTAAGCACCATACTATTCCCTCAGTTTGTCGAAGATTAAATGTTATAAAATTGCTTCTTACCCGAGACATCTTAATAGTATATTGAATGAGAGAGTTGCTATGTCATATCCCTAAACAGGGCAATAAGTTTTAGAATGTCGAAGGCATATGCTAGTTAGAATTTGCCTTCTAGTGTCGATAGTTCCTACCTGGGCAAGGCAAGACAGTCACAAGCAGTAAAATATATAGACTGTCCCGGTTTTCAAAAAGCAAAAAAAAAAAAAACAATTGGACTGCCATAAGAAAGCAGCCTAGCCCATATTGATATTTTCACTGAAAATGCTCCCACTGTGTTCTGGAGCTCTTTTGGTGAAATATTCTTCCCTGGAGCAGCTGAGAACTCCCAATTCAGCCCACGGGCCACACCGTGACTGGTGGAGGTGGTGCCTGTGCCAACCCTTGTAGTTTTCTGCCTCCCCTCTCAAAGTGTAAATGAATCTCAAAGCCATTTGGATATGATATTACCTTTACTACATTTGAGATTACATATCTGTGAGATACACACATCCAAGAATATCATTTGAGATAATTAAATGTCTGACAGGAATGTATTTAAGTGAACAGCCTATCCATTTATTGTGATTCTCCTGCATTTCAAATGTCTTCCAAGGTAAGAGCCAAGGAGTGAGAGAATGTAAGCACCATACTATTCCCTCAGTTAGCATATTATCACTGTTCTGAATTGCCCATCTGTTGCTACAAAGTTATACAGATTGGAGAAGACCTTATGTAGACATCTCTGTCTCCGAGTTTCACAGACACTACTGTCTTTCACTATTCACATTAAGGCTCTGTCATCTCTGGCTGCTAAGGCTCTCTCATCAGAGTTTTACAAATACTGTGTTCCTGTACTTGTTTAAACAAATCCATCTTTATAGTCTTTTTGGGGGTCACTCATATTAGTTCTATCTTCTTTGTAACGACATTGACGAGATGACAAGATTTATTGTTTCATATCCCTAAATTCTTTATTTTCCCATGACTTGCTGTTTTTTATTTTACCTCTGGTTCTTTGAATGAGTTGGCTGAAAACCTCTCTTAGTGTTCACTATTTCTTTATGTGGCGACACATAAGATTTAAAATGAAGTCTATCATCATCTAGGGGACTTTTCTAATAAAGACAAACTATGTGCATACACCTTATGCATCACCACATCAAAATTGATGGTTTCCCGCTTAATCTTAATCTGATTACTAAAAACAATGGCAGCAGCACTAATACCTTTGACATATAAATGAGAGTCATAAAATGGTCTTTCTTCTCTTGAGAGTACCACTTTCTACGTGTTGTCTGTAGGGGACATCAATGTCTGCTAAAGCATGCTAAAGCTTCAGGCCAGCTCGGCAGTGATTCTGAAGTGTGTTAGAGAATTCAGTCCCCTGCACAAACTGTTTTTTGCAGAGGGATCAGAAATACGCGTTTTGTGTAGACACCAGATTCCACAATTTCCCCTTTACAAATTTTGTTAGGTCAAACCTGATGATATTTATCAGGGAACATATGTGCGGTAAATAGTAATTTTGCAGAATTTGATGGATTAAACACTTGGGCCTGATTACGAGTTTGGCAGATACAATACTCTGTCACAAATGTGACGGATATCACCGTCTGCCGTATTACAAGTTTTATAGTATATAATAGAATTGTAATGCAGTCGATGGAATATCGGTCACTTTTGTGACGGGGCAACCCTGTCCGCCAAACTTGTAATCAGACCCTATGTCTGCTGTGAATATCACTATATCTCATAAAAACCAAAGGTGTGAAATCTACGGGTCCTTTAGAAAGATTAAAAGTGCTGAACTTTCAGACAAGATACGAAATATCAGAAGTCCACAATAGCGATGTCAATTGTTCCTTCACATGCCGCTACATCAGGAGCCATTACATCGCGGCCATTAAATCAAAGGTAGCTTATATGTGGAATTTTTACATCAACAGTGTTTAACTTCTCATCACTGACCAACCTATAGCTACTCTGGGGCTATCACTGGCAGAGTAATTATTAGAAATGGGGGGCTCCAGTTGGCAGTGGCTTGCACCCCTTCCAAGTAGGGACCCTTATTCTAGTCAGGGTAAGGGAGTTGCACACCCAAGATAACTCATGCCCACCTCCTTGGTAGTTTGGCACGAGCAGTCACGCTTATCTCAGAGGCACACAGTGACACAGTGAAAACACTACAAAATTGACATCACACCAGTTTACAAAAATAACCAATCTTTAAGTCAAACAAGAACAAAACGACAAAAATCCAACATACACAAGTAAAGAGATCACTTTAAAAGGTTCAAAATAGTTCAGTCCATAGGAAACTATAGATGCATCACTTTTTAGCACAAAGTGCTTGGGGTACGTTAAAATCAAAGACGAAAACAGGTGCCGGGGAGGTGAGGCGCCGGAAACCAAAAGTGATGCGTTGATTCCTTATCCCCAGGGGAACGGAGGTGTCAGTTTCTTCTACACGGCAGGGGAAGTGTTGCGTTGATTCCTTACTGCGAGGGGAGGCAAAGCGTCGATTCCCAGACATGGGGCCTGTGGTCCACACTGCGGGGCTACGTCGATGAAGAACTTGGCACACAGGTGTGATGCATCGGAAATCTGGACGTGCAGGGTCGATGTGGCGACAGTGAAACAGGCACTGCAATGATTTTCCAGCCACGTGGCAGGTGATTTCTTCAGCCGCACAGCAGGGCATGCGTCAGAGTCGGAACGGGTGCCTTGGACATCAGAGACATGGTGCTCAGGAATCGGCTGTCGCAATCTTTCAGCCGCACAGCAGGCGCTGCATTGTTTCTTCGGCCACACTGCAAATTGTACTTACCCACAACTATGGAAACTATAAAACCAACTAGCACACTCATTAGATAATGTCATCAGTGATGTCATCAACGATGTCATTTGCGATGTCATTGGTGATGTCATAGAATATGTCATGTGTCATATGTGAGAGCATAAGCAGTGCATGGTGGGAGCGCAAGTAATAGTTAGCTCTGCTAACCATAATTGGTGAATTACTGTGTTTTTTTAGTTCAAAACGTTAAAACGTTAATGTTGTCAGTGAAAAATTCACCTAACTATACCGTTACATTAACCTTTGTTATTTTTAGTCAATTTGTAGTTTTTTTTTCAAACAAAACAGATCTTTTTATTACTCCTACCTATAACATTACTTTAACCTTTGGCTTTTTCAGTGAATTTGTAGTTTTATTTTTCTTAAAGTAAATTTATTATTTTTTGAGTGTATATATCGTAGAATGGGTGAAGAATATATCATGTGTGCAGACATTATTTTGAAAGGAAATTGATTTCTATAGTAACATAACCGAAAATGGTGCACAGTTTTTAAAATCTTTCTAAAAAATTATGTATGACTGTAATACACAGCAATACAACAATATTTCAGTTGAGATTGTCTATTTCCACAGGTCTTTCATCTATCACATTGAGAGATTTTCCCAGCAAGTCCATTAATAATGTAATAGCACACTTTTCATGGGCTTTGTATGTGTTTTTATATTAGAACGTAATTATAATTCAGAAAGAGAGTGATCAGTTTTTGCAATAATATATAGTATTAGTTCAGATGATGGGTGTGCGTAGTAGGGTGCGGGGAAGGACTGGCCACTCCCTTCAAACCTCCTGCTCAGATGACAGGTGTGCATAGTAGGGTGTGGTGAGGGACTGATCTCCTCTTTCAGTCCTCTCTCTCAGATGACGGGTGTGCATAGTAGGGTGTGGGGAGTTACTAGCCTTTCCTTTGAGACCTCTATCTCAGATGACGGGTGTGCATAGTAGGTTGGGTGAATGAGCCTTAACTCTACTCACTTCCCAATCCAAAGAGCATAAATAGTAAACCCTGATAAACACCATCTCCAGTAAGACTCCTTCCTACAGTAACAAATGTACATAGCAGAATGTATTCAAATATCACCTACTCTTTCCTACTTTACATGATTCCACAAGAGTCTTGCGAGATCGTAAATTTAAAAAAAGAATTAACCTTCTACTCATCACAGTTCTTATCTGTTACACACTTTTTCTCAAAAAACAAGGACCACTGTATGCTTTCTTACTAGTAAGTATATTGAGAACTCATCTACTCCTTTTTAGTATTCACGATCCTGCGAGAGTCCCGCGAGATCATAAAAATTTGTTAAAAACAATATACATTTATTTTCTTCCCAGTAGTTATTCCTTAGACACCTCCTCTCTAAATCTGGGGGGGGGGGGCAGCATGCCTTTCTGCTGCCCTCTTATATAGTTTTTGTACTTCATTTCCACAACACTTCCAATTTTTCACAGTAAACAGTAATAGCAACCATTTCATTCTAGAATTCCAAGAGCTAGCCAATCAGAGCACTTGTTGGACTCGTGAAGCCTCTGGCTCCCGTGGAGAGTGTGAAGGCTTATGGAAAAACAGGCCTCTTGACCCATCACAGGCCTCCAATTTTAAATTTGCACTCTTGTAGGACGCCCACAAGACTCTCGTGAGTCTAACTACCAAAATATGCAATTATATTTCACCCTTAATATATCAAAAACTACTGACCAGATTTACACCAAATCACTAAAAGCACAATCTGTGGACCAAGATCTAGGTTCCTGCCGAATTTAGTGCAATTCCGTTCAGCAGTTTTTGCTGTAGCCTGGTCTTAAGTCTATGGAAAATGCATGGTGATTTTGCGTTTTGGGACCCACCTTATTTCTCAGCCCCTGCTGGACAGATCACTTCAAAACTTTCCAGGAATGAGCTGAGGTGGATGAACTTTTTTATGGAAAGTTTCGTGAAGATTCGTCATAAGGGGCCTAATGTATTAGCAAACCAAAAAACGCTCCGTCTATGGAAAAGCTAGCCTAACTATAACTAGCTAATGGTGAATGTCACTAGGCAATATATATATAATATATATATATATATATATATATATATATATATATATATATATACACATACATACACACACACATATATTTAAATATACACACAGTTTTTCTATTTCATAATAATTATTAGCTATATAATTCAATATATTTTTTCAGCATTACATAATTATAAAATGTATGCTATATATGTGTATACATATATATGTATATATATATATACATACACCCACACACATACATACATTACTCTGCCGGCGACAACCACAGAGTAGTTTTCGGTATATCATACTTTCAATAAGAATAGAATTTTTTATTATCTCAATAACTTTGATGCTGTTCAACAAATGTGCATGAAATATTCCAAAAGAAAGGTTAATACCCTTTGGCTGCCTCAAGAAAACTTTTGTTCTGATCCGTTTAGTGAGGGACAAGATAAAAGGGGGTAGGTCCCAAAACATTTATTTCACATTTTAATTCCCATAGGAAGTTTGCTCTCCGATACAGAAGAAAGGAATGTACAGCTGAATGGACAGTCGAATGGAAATACACTAAATCTGGTTGAAAGTTAGAACAATACTCAAAAGCGTGCTTTTCAGTATTTTTGTAAATCCATTCAGTAGTTTTTGAGAAGTTAGCATTTAAAAAGGTGTTCAGGGTAGGCATGAAGTGGTTAACGACCAAAAACGTTTGTGATATCTGGACCACTGGGGGCCAGATAAGCTCAGATGAGTAAATTTAAAAAGGATTGGTGAATCGTGATTGGCTGGCTACACATGTCAGGACTCAGGGACATGGTCCGTGTATCCTAAAGGTGAATTAAAGAAAAATATATAAGAAGCAGGATGAATACATCCTGTCCCTTAGGGCCTGTGGATGGGGGGGATCTCAAAGGGACGCTCCCTTTGATTGACTGTCCACAACATGGACAACATGTTGAGGCAGCCATTACAGGACTCGGGCATGGACCCCACTGAAATGCATTATAGTGAAAGCCTGTTTTTAACGGTCACAAAAAGGAACACCTATGAAGGTTCATGGTGAATTTTAATCACAATATAAATCGTTTATTCAGTAGTATCACACTAGTTTCAGTAGTTGTGGTGTGCACTACTGTGATTTTACCCTGTGAATAATGCTGATCCTCTTCTGGGATTTAATGAACCATGTTTTCAGAGAAGACAATTTTCTCCCGTGATGTTCTCATAGAGGTTATGGAAGTTGCTCTAGATGTTAAAAAGAGAACACATTTTCTATAAGTTCATACTTTTTTCTCAGCCATCTGAGAACAAAGTGTGATTTTCTGAGTAAAAATGTACTTTAAACAGCAGAAGCATTCTGTCAGTTGGTTGCCCAATGTTCTACTGCAGCTTTACCATAGTGCTCCAATGAACAACCAAAGTGCTAACATTCAGTTTTTTTTACAAAAGTGTGACACACCTGAACACAATCTTGTTGGACTCAAAGCTGTAAAACTGAAAGCCTTTCCTGCAGCGGATACTATTGAAATGAATAAAATGAGTTACCTTTTTCTCATAGGAATTATGATTAGTGTCACAGAAAGCTAAAATCAGGACCATTTTCTAGGAGTTCTCAAATATCTTCCTCATTTATGTAAGTAAAACATTCTGAGTATGTAAATGAGCATTGAGATACGATAATAATGCAGGTATGAAACCAGGGGTACAAAATTGGGGTAAAAAATGTATGGTGAGATATTGGTTTTTAGTAATTTGAGGCATAATGTATTTTTAAACTGGCTAAAAATAGCTAAAGAGGGAGATGTCTGCATTAGTTTAGTACAGCATCCATTATCCACATCTGTTTACTCAACCAACCCATCTTTTCAGTCGCGTAACAAATCCCTAACTTCAAATTAGTCCAAATTTTGGTAAACAAACTTTTTGCACAGCAGAGGTCGGGTACCCACAAAGGGATGCCTATGGAGGATTGGGAGCAGGCCCAGTGGCGAACCCCCTCTGTACATGGCCCGAGGCTGTGTGCAGCGGGGCTTGGCCAGCTGCTGAGCATTGAGGGCAGTGCCTAGTCATACACTGCATATGACTTTACATATTACATCAATCATGATATGTTAAGTTACATCATAATTTGCATCAGTGATGACATCAATCATTAGCAATAAAGAATAATATTATTAAAATTACTAATAGGTACCGCGGACCCCAAGGAAATATATCAGGTCATAAGCAGTGCATGATGTGGGTGCAAGTTATATTTAATTGACTAAACTATAACTGGCGTATTTCAGTGTTTGTTTTCTTCCCGTAGTTCTTGTCTCATTTCAACACCTAACTGTAATGTCACTTTACATTTGTTTTTTTCAGTAGAAATATATATATATATATATATATATATATATATATATACACACACACTTCTATTTCCAGTTATCGTGACACCGGACACCAACACAACAGGCTGGTAAAAGAATCACACTGTTTATTTCATGCTGTTAACACTGTTGTAACACGTTTCGGCAGTGTTACTGCCTTGCTCACACACTGAGCGCCATTTTGCTTATTGTTTTATCGGAGTTGGCTGGTCACACGATAAGTTAAGCATAGAAAACATACTTCTTTCTTCATACGGATCACACTACTATCAGTGACTTAATACAATCACTCGTCACTTTGTTATATGATACATACGTTTCTTGATGTTTCTACACATTTGTTGTATTTCAATCTAATGAAAATCCTTTTTTAAATTGTTTTTCTTCTTTTTTGCTAATTACCTATTTGCATTTTCAAATTATCAAACTATGCATTCCAATGCCTAATTTTATGCAATTTCGACATTGCCCTTTTTCAATATATTTCTCATTCAATATTGCATATTCCAGTCCTTTTTGCCTCTCATAGTGCAATTGCCCGAGAGGGAGAGGTGTCTCTCTATATTGCACAATTTAACATTAGCAAGAGTTAACGTGCCAGTGCTCCATGTTATCATTCAATTTGGTTCCTCATTGAACAAAACAAATCAAAGTGCAAGTGCTGAGGGAGGAAAGCATGTTAATTCTTATTACACAATCTCTTTTCTCCAATAGATCAAAAGTGCTAGTGCTTTATACTCCACATAGGGTATGGTTCATATGGTTGCAGTTTGTTATCACAAAGTCAAGTAATATATATATATATATATATATATATATATATATATATATATATATATACACACACACACACACACACACACACACACATATATATACATACTGTATATATCCAAAAACAAATTGAAATAATGCTAAACTTAATATACTCCTAACTTCCTGGTAAATGATATGTAATATTTCATCATATTTACCAATGTTGCAAACCTCTTTCTCCAACATTTTCATTCACCAACAGATGTAAAGTGCAAGTGCTGGGTTTCTAAAAGGATAAAAGGTAGAAAGTGTGTCTTTGGAAACAATCTTGAGGTTCACAAATGTACAAAAAGTGCAAGTACTTAAATGTGCAAACAATGCTATCACTATAAATTGTCATACTTCATTAAAACATTATCTTACATCCAAACTGCTTAATCCATCACATCCCTCTTCACTTTCTTATAGAATATTCACACTACTCATCAATGATCTTCTCTCATTGAAGGTGCTTATCTAAGGTGCACTAATTTCACTTTGACTCCTCTAACTGGACCTGTGCTAATAAAACATCTACAATAAATTTACCAACATATATAAAACGTTTCCTTCAATTTCATCATCCTGGGAAATTTCTTTCTCTTTTAGATTTCCTACTACTCTAATGCGGAATCACAACTGTTTTACTCTAAATATGGACCTGCATGTCTTCTTCAGAATTCAGGCCATGAGGGATCTTAATATTCAACATTAAAATGTATCTCGACTCCATCTGTCTCAGTTTCAACTTTCGATTTCCCCCTCCTACTCTTTGGGACAGAGTCGATAACATAATGAGAGAGATCATTAATGTCTCCACCATGGACCTCATTAATATGCCTAGCGACAGGATACAGCTTATCATTATTTTTGACTGCTCTTAGATTTTGGAGAATCCAAACATGCAGCATGTGAATAGTACTCCCCACGTACAATTTTGGACACGAACATTGCAAGATCTATACAACAAAATCACTTCTACAATTAAAAGGATGACGAATAGACCACAGTTTGCTTAGGAGGGGTGATTGAATCTCTGTCTTGTTCAAGCCATGGTTGCGTGGCTTGCATTTATGGCATCTAGCGAAACCTGGATTGGCCTTCAGACATCCCTCCTTTTCAAGAACTTCCGGGCTGCTTACCACCAATTGCTGCCTCATTGACTTCGCCCTTCTAAATGTTAGTAGGGGTTTATGTGGAATTAAGGTGCCCACTACTGGGTCACTCTTAACTAGGTGCCAATGTCTATTCATGCAAGCTCACACCTTAGCATGATAGGCATGAATCACTGACAAAATATCGATGGACAAAATATTGTGTTCCCAAAATATCGGGACATAAATATCGATGTCAAAAATATCGACATCCTATCTACATAGTGGTAAGTACTAAAATATTGAAAAAAATATATAGTTGTTAAAAATATCAAAGTTAAAAATATCGTTTTTTTAAATATTGTTTTTTAAAATATATAAATTAAATAATACATATAACTTAGGGGCCCATTATGATAACGGGTGGATCGCCACCGCCCGTATGGCGGTGGCGATCCGCCCGCTATTTTCCTCCGCCCGCCACACATTTTCCCCCGCCATATTACTATGGCGGGGGGGACCCCGGCGGATGGAAAGACCGTCCGCCGCTTTTCCGCCGGTCGACTCGTCGACCGGCGGAAAAGGGGCATTATATGGTGGCGGTGTCTGCAAGACACCGCCATCCATATTATGATGCTGGCGGAGGTGTGCCTTTCCATGGCGGCGTTGCTGCCATGGAAAGGCATACAGTATTTGCTATTGGGGGCCCGTTGCAGGCCCCCGGAGTGTTGGGGGGTGCACATGGGGGGTACCTATGGTACCCCCCTGCATTTCAATGTACAACGTGGCAGGCATTGAAAAGCACAACTTGCATTTTTGGCATTGCATTTTTGGCATTGCGGCGGGCGGTGCTTTCAGCACCGCCCGCCGCAATGTCAGGAATGCGGGATGCGCCCGTCAGTGTGGCGGGCGCATCCTAATGGCATGTGCGGGACCACCGCATGCATTGCGGGCGGTCCCATTTCCCGGGGGTATGGCGGGCGGACAAAGTCCGCCCGCCATGCTAATGACCCCCTTAATTTTTTTTAGGAATTATTAAAAAATGTTAACAATTATAAGTAATAAATGTAATGTAAAAATAAATTAAACATACATATATAAAATGTAATATATATATATATTTACTTAATAATAATTACAAAATAATTATTTTAATAAATTATAAAATGTTAGAAATATATCAAAAATAATAAATACATATACATATATATATATATATACATATATACACTATATATGTACTATATACTATATAGTACTGTGTGAACAAGGGCAAGTGGTGCCCGAAACGCGTAATCAGGATTAGGAAACCGGAATAAAGCTTTGACTTGCCTGCAGTTTTGGTGGTTCGTGAATCCTTTGTTGCTGAAGTGGTGTGGATTGGCGCTGCGAGCAGACGAAGGATTTTGGTGATTTTATTATATATATATATATATATATATATATATATATATATATATATATATATATACATACACACACACACACACACACACCTGTAACATAAAAAAAATATATATATATATATATATATATATATATATATTATAAATTAAATTAGTAAAATATTTATTAATTTTTAAAACTACATTTTACACTACATTAACTGCAGCAGTAGGGAAAGTGTTGGATAGCGGAGGGGAATAAATTACTATTCCCACTCCAGCAAGTGCAACAGCAGGGAAAGTGTTGGATAGCGGAGGGGTAAAAATTACTATTCCCACTCCAATAAATGCAACAGTAGGGAAAGTGTTGGATAGCGGAGTGGAATAATTTACTATTCCCTCTCCAATAAATGCAACGTTAGAGAAAGTGTTGGATAGCGTAGGGGTAAAAATTACTATTCCCACACCAGCAAGTGCAACAGTAGGGAAAGTGTTTGATAGCGAAGGGAAATAATTTACTATTCCCACTCCAGCAAGTGCAACAATAGGGAAAGTGTTGGATAGCGGAGGGGTAAAAATTACTATTCCCACTCCAGCAAGTGCAACAGGAGGGAAGGTGTTGGATAGCGGAGGGGTAAAAATTACTATTCCCACTCCAGCGAGTTCAACAGTAGGGAATGTCTTGGATAGCGGAGGGGAATAAATTACTATTCCCACTCCAATGAATGCAACAGTAGGGAAAGTGTTGGATAGCGGAAGGGATAAAACCAAAGATTACAGCTATTGAACCAAAAACCACAAACAAAATAAAAACAAAACAGTTACCAAAAATATTTATAAATTAATAAACGAATATTAATGATCAACTATTGATTAATTTATTTAAACTAAATTACTTTCCACCCTCTACCCCAATAAACACCAAAACACACACCTAAAAATATTTACACAATTTCCATAACCAATTTTGCATTCATAAAAATTAATAACAATTAACAAATCATTAATTAATTTAAAAAAAAAAAAAACTTCCCAACATTTACAACTATAAACCCCACAACTCACACATCAAAATTATTCCACAATTACCATATTTAATTTTTAATTAGTCAATTAATATTAATTAACAAATAATTAATTAATTCAAATAATTTACCTACCACCATATTCCCCTATAAATAACACCACCAATGTTCTAACACATGACACGATTAACAATTAATTAATAACAATTAACAAACAAAATAAAAACAATTATTAATACATTAATTCACACAACACTATAAAATAACATTAAATAAATATTATATTAAACATACTAAAAAATGTACTAAAATTAAATTACTTCCCAC
The DNA here is from genome assembly GCA_963921515.1 of Calotriton arnoldi. Lineage (NCBI taxonomy): Eukaryota > Metazoa > Chordata > Amphibia > Caudata > Salamandridae > Calotriton > Calotriton arnoldi. The sequence goes on along the minus strand of CAWUFW010000032.1, from coordinate 1,152,503 downwards.
CCTTCTTCCCTATCAACCCACAACCTGCTCCTAAAAAAATGACACAATTAACACCATTACCAATTAATAATAATTAACAACGAATTAATAAATAATTAATAATAAATTAATTACCGCAAATCTAAAATATTAAATACATAAATATTAATTAATACAAATTATTAATTAATTATAATTAAATTACTTCCCTCCCTACTCCCCTATAAACTCACAACCCACTACGGAACTATAACGCAAAATTTACTTAAAATTAAATTAATAACTTCTAAAAATGTAATACATATATTAAAAAACAAATGCAATACTTAGACAAAAAAATAGAACACATACATTTAAAACACATACTAAAATACATAACACTAACTAAAAAAAAGATATTTTTAACAATTATATTTTTGCTAACAATATTAATGACTTCGATATTGTTAAAAACGATATTACTTACCTTAGACTTGATATTCTGTACCACTATATTCTGACAGTCGATATTTTTGTATCCCGATATTTTGCACTTGATATTAGTGCAAGTCGAGAACAACAACTCGATATTCTGACTGTTTATCGATAGGCATTGTACTCTGTGATCATTCTTACGTCATTCTGATCTTTCTTATACTTTGATGTATTCTCTGGAAAGAGTTGAGAATCCCTTGCAATGTCCTCTACCTTGCTTTGAGCTTCTTTCAGCACATGGGGACTATAGCCTCGCTTTATAAATCTCTGTGAAAGTTTGGTCTGAGCTTCCATTAGGTATGACACCTCACTACAATTTCTTTTCATGCGTAAATGCTCCGCATATAGGATGCTGTACTTGAGTTTCTGCGGATGGAAACTGGAGGAGTGTGAAATGGAGTTCCCTGCTATAGTCTTCCTGTGTGTGCGGGTATGAATCTTCTAATTTTTTACAAATATCTCCAGATCTAAAAACACACTTGTGAATCACTGATTGAACTAGTAAATTGTAGATTTAGTGAGTTGTCATTCAAGACACTAACAAACCTATTGGCGGAATCTCTTGAACCTTTCCATAAAATGAATAGGTCATCAATGAATCTTGACCAAATGACCACATTTTCTCCCCATTCAATGGGATGTTTGGTCTTGAGCACCTGCTCCTCTCACCAGCCCATGTGAAGGTTGGCATAACTGGGGGTGAAGCAGGTGCCCATTGCCGTGCCTCTAACTTTTTTGTATGTCTCTTTATTGAAAAGTAAGAGATTATTCTCAAGGCACATTTTAGCCATTTCCAGTATCATTTCTGAATCTTGATAAAAGCCAATAGGTCTTGTGTTCAGATAGTGTCTCATGGCCCTTAATCCATCTTCGTGTGAAATGCTTGTATAAAGTGAGGCTACATCAAGGGTAATTTTCATCCCAGGGAACATTCTGAATCCTCAAAAAATATCTTGTGTCCTGGATATAGGACAGAAGACTTCTTACAAAGTCTTGTAAAAAATAATCTATAAAACAAGAGGTTGCCTCAAAAAGGCTTCCTATAGCCGGAATTATAGGTCTTCCAGGGGGTTTGGTTAGATTTTTATGAATCTTTGGAATCGGGTATGAAATTGGCATGATGCAATCCTCTACCTTTAAAAAACTGTATTCTTTTTTCAAAATTAAATCTAATCCTCTCCATCTAGCTAGATTCTTTTGGTATTTGTTCTTTACTTCAACTAGATTGCTCTGAGGTAATCTCTGATAGCATTTTGTATCTTTGAGTTGCAATTTTGCCTCTTCGGTATACATGCTAAGAGGCCATAAGACAATATTGCCCCCTTTATCCGATTGATGGATCACTATATCATTCCTTGCTTTGATTTTACTTACTACACTGAAATATTATTTTTCTCTTTGGTTGGTGCCCTTTAAAAACTCTTCACTAGATGACAAAGCTAATGCTTTTAAATCAGCAATTACCAGATCAGAGAAAATATCAATTGAGTCCCTAGGCACATTGGGGACAAAAATAGATTCTGGTCTAAAAGGTGTTTTCACACTCCCATAGATGTCCAATCCTAATATATCTGCAGTCTCTGTACAAGATCTTGGTGGGCTAATTCCTTCAATGTCCCTCTCCAGTTGTTCCAATTCATGTAAAACTTTTAAATCTCCAAAATCTAAATCCATGACAGTGTCTCCTGGGATTGATTGCTCCACAACATTCGGATCAGTTCAATTATGAAAAAAACTTTTTCAACATCAATTTTCTTATAAATTTGTAAAAAACTATCATTGTTTGTCCATAATTGAAGTTTGTTCTACTGCAAAAGAGAGGCCCAAGGAGAGGGTTTTGACTTCATCCTCCGCTAAATGTAAATCCAAGAGATTGATGACAGTAGCTGATGCCACATTCACTTTTGTTGCCTGGTTTTGCTTGGTCCTGACTCCTGAACGGAGTTCCATGCCTTCTCCGCCTTCTTTTCCGTTTCCTCGACTGTTTTTTCCTTTCTTTTGTGGTCTTTGTCTGATGCTCAATGTCCTGTCTAACCGTAAAAAACGAAGCTCGTCAATAACTGAGGGAGACTCCTCAATACTCACGCTCTTGCTCATTTGGCCAGATGTATCCTCCTGGTCTGTGTCTAATTCAGAACTAAATTCCGAGCTTGTTTCTGTTACTACTTTCTTATTGAAATCTCTCTTGCCAGAACCAACACTATTAGACATTTTCTGCCGGCGTAAGTTGTCAAAGCGTCGTGTGAATGTATAGATCTGGTCTCTTTGGTAGTCCAATCTATCCCTTGTGAATTTGGTAGCTTTGCTCTCTCTAATTGTTTGTTCATGTTTTTTCATTTTAAAATACAAGTCTTTATCAAATTTGATAACTGCCTCAGGCTTGGCTAATTTGTTAATTTCTTCCTGTAGGCGTTTGATCTCTTTCAGTATTTTTTCTCTATCCCATTTTGCATATTTTATTAAAATTTGCATCATATTCTGAGAGGATTCCGCACTATTGTTGGCCCATTCTTGCAGCATTTCAGGGTCTGGGTTTTCAAAGGTGGGAGCTATCAGTACTCGCAATCCCCGAGGCACCCTTCCCACCTCCAGGAATTTCTCCAACGATTTTACTTCCCACCACTTGGCGATTTCTGTTTTACTCAGTTTTTGTAATCTGCTCATTTTTGCTTGCAGATTCGATTCCGGTGGGGCTTCATTTGTGGACCTGTTCCACATTGACCCATTTGCTGCAGCTTCATCGAACATTGCCTTGGCTGCTTTCTCTCTGTCCTCCAGCCAGTTCTCCATTGTAATTGACTCAAATCAACCACATTTCGCTTGCTCAGAAAAACTACAGTTCAACAGCTGTCTCTCAGTTCTCAGTGCATACCACGGCTCCCCGGTAACTTCAACCGGCGCCTCTCCCTGATTCAATTCAAACCGCGTTGGGGAAAACAGAGTGGCTTGCCCGTTCGCAGGCGCCCTCCGACGCTCCGTTCGCAGGGGTTCCTCAGTCTCCGCAACAGTATTCCGGCTCCCTACCTTCCCAGGGGGGCTTCACAGTATGCGCCGCATTCACCCACTCAGTTTCTGCCAGTTTCCGTGACGCTCCTGAACGAGGGCATGTCGATGCGGCTGCACCCGGCAGTAAAACACAAACTTCTATTTCCAGTTATCATGACACTGGACACCGACACAGCAGGCTGGTAAAAGATTCACACTGTTTATTTCATGCTGTTAACACTGTTGTAACGCATTTCGGCAGTGTTACTGCCTTGCTCACACACTGAGCGCCATTTTGCTTATTGTTTTATCGGAGTTGGCTTGTCACATGATGTGTTAAGTATAGAAAACATACTTCTTTCTGTTCCATATGGAGCACACTACTATCAGTGACTTAATACAATTACTCGTCACTTTGTTATATGATACATATGTTTCTTGATGTTTCTACACATTTTTTGTATTTCAATCTAATGAAAATCATTTTAAATTGTTTTACTTCTTTTTTTGTTTTTATCTCCTTTAATTACCTATTTACATTTTCAAATTATCAATCCATGCATTCTAATGCCTAATCTTATTCAATTTCGACATACCCCTTTTTTGGTATATTTCTCCTTCAATATTGCACATTCCAGTCCTTTTTGCCTCTCATAGTTCAAATGCCTGAGAGGGAGAGGTGTCTTTCTATATGGCACAATTTAACACTAGCAAGAGTTAAAGTGCCAGTGCTCTATATATATATATATATATATATATATATATAATCTACTGGCGGTCGCCAGTAGATAGTTATAGTTAGGACCTATTTTCCATAGGAAACTCGCAACATTCTATTTGAAATAACTTTGGCGCCAGTTGACGAATCTTCGCGTAATTCTCAAAACTCGTGGGGCGCTCCGGTCCGCTCCTATCCTGAAAGTTTCGGGGTGATTCGGCAAGCGGGGGCCGAGAAAAAAAGGGGGTTCCATAGGAACCTTTCATCGCAGCTACAGCCTGAACTGCTGAAAGGAATTACACCAACTTTGGCAAAAAGGTAGCCCTTGGTTCAGAGTCGTGCCTCTTGGTTAAATGGTGTAAATCCGTTCAGTAGTTCCTGAGAAAATCAAAAGTAAAACCACATATATATCTATGGCCGCGGAGAGTCCGCGCACCCCGAGCGCACCTTCCGGATCACGAGCTGTATGCTAATTGGCTGTCAACACTCCAAACCAGGAAGTGTTGGCAGCCATCTTGTTCCTCGGTAGAACCGAGGCACAGAAACAAGTGTGCAAAACGCCCTGACCCCCTAGGCCTGCTCAAGGGGTCCCACAGGGACCCCCAGGGCCCCCCCCAAAAAAAAAAAAAAAAAAAAAAAAAAAAAAAAAAAAAAAAATCGCCGGGATGCGCAGATCCCGCCGTGAAGAAAAAACGAAGCGCGGTCTCCTGCGCTTTGTTGTTATTTAGGCCCCCTGGTGGGCCAAGTCCCAGGGGCATGCAGGGGTTTGTTAATATTAAATGTGGCCCCCCCAAGCCCCGGGGACCACCGCCCCCCGGGGCTTCTTTTTAAAAAAAAAAAAGAAATACCTGTGCGGGGGGGCCCTAACAATTTTAAAGTGGGGGTCCGTTTCGTTTGCAGATGTTGGTAGGGGGGCTGCGCGGCCCCTCTCCTGGAGCCTGTGATGGCCCTGGGGACCGCCACCCCCCAGGGCCAGCTCCTGCAGTGTCCCAGGGTGCCTACCCCCAGGACACTGCTGTTTGCAATGGCAGGACGGGAGCCTCGCGGCTCCCGCCCTGTCATTGCAAACTTGCTTGCTTCATTGAAGCGAGAGCAGGAAACCTGCTCTCGCTTCAATGAAGCAAGCAGAATGCTTTTCCATAAGGGGAGCTGCATGTCAGCAGCTCCCATTATGGAAAAGCAATGCCGGCTCCCGCAGGCCGCGGGGAGCCGGCGGGACTGTGCGGGGATTGGGGACCCCCCCACGGTCCCCAACGAGTGGCCAGGCCCCAGGGGATGGGGTCCCCGGGGACATTAGTGGCCCAGGAGGGGGGCCACGCAGCACCCCTCCCCAAGAAGAAAATTAAAAAAAAAACGTAAAGGCCGGCCCCGGGGGATGGGGTCCCGGGGCCTTAAATGGCCTGAGGAGGGGGGCCACGCAGCCCTCCTCCAAATATTTTGTTTTTTAAAAAAAGAGGGTATGCCCCGGGGGATGGGGTCCCCGGGGCCAAAAGTGGCCGAGGGAAGGGGGGCCACGCAGCCCCCCACCCATAAAAAAAAGCACAAAAAAAAAAAAAAAGACCGGCATCGTGCCGGAGGCCCCGCACCCTCCCTGCAGCAGTCTGCAAACGCGCCCCCTGTCGCGTTGTAAGAAGGGGAAGTAATTCCCCTTGAATACTGGAGGTCCCTGGGGGCCAACTAGCCCACCAGGAACCTCCAGTATGCGCCAGGGAGCTGCGTTGCAGAGAGGTGTTCATAGGCCACGCCCCTTTACACCTCTCTGCAACGCAGCTCTGTGGCGCTTTTTGGAGGTACATGGTGGGCTAGTTGGACTCCAGGGACCCTCAGGATTCAAGGGGACTTAATTCCCCAACTTAAAACGCGCCACGGGGCGCGTTTGCACAGTGGTGAAGGGAGGGGGCGGGGCTTCAGGTGACATGTGTGCAAACAGGCCCCGTGGCGCGTTTTAAGATGGGGAATTAAATCCCCTTCAATCCTGACCATGTCATGAGTGATGTAATATGTGACGTCATCAGCAGTGCATTGCGGGGGCGCGAGTTATAGTTAGCTGAACTAACTATAACAGGGGAATTTCACGGGTTTTGTACGAGTGCAATGTCCAACTAACTATAACTGTCCCTAAAACCTATGGTTTTTTCAGTGAATTTCAAAGGTTTTTTAAATGCTAATTTGTAACTATAACGTGCCTGAAACCTATGGTTTTTTCAGTGAATTTCAAAGGTTTTTTAAATGATAATATTTAATTGTAATATTTGTTACATGTATTTTTTTGATACTAACTTTCTACAGATGTTTATCTGTTTATTTTTCCAATTTTTTTTTTTTTTTTTTATATTTATATTTTTTTAATATAAATTGTAAAAAAATGTTTTCAAAAATATTGAAACATAAATAGTTTTTGTTTTGTTTTATAATTTGTTAATAAATGTAAATTTAAAAAAATTTTTTTTTTTTTTGGAGTCGCGAACCGGCAGCGTACCTTACAAGATCAGTGCGCGGATTGTAGCCGCCATTTTCTGAAAGTCGTGAAGGATCCGCGTAGGGTGTGCGATGGGTGCGTGTTTTACAGTTACGTGATATACGTATGTTACGTGTTGTGCGCGATTAGTATGCGACCGGTTCGCGCTTCTTACGTTTATACATTGGTGACACATGCACATTATACTACGCGGCGCTTGCGCGGACACGTGCCTCGCGTGACGTCATATGCGTGCTGTACGCGCTGTGTACGCGACTCCCGCGAATTTTTATATGTTCTAAAATGACATATATATGTCTTTAATACACATATTAGGGCCAGACATTATCTTACTTATGCATAAAAATAATATATTTTTACATGTAATAAAGTTATATTACTTTTAAATGCAATTTCGCGACTTCGCGTTGGGTGCGTGCTGCGTGTGCGCACGGTACGCGGATCCCATGTGACTTGAAAAAAAAACTTTTGATTGGTTGATAACATTTCCCATTGTAACTATTGAAGGACCCCACCCATTTCCATCATTCTTCTTTGAGCTTCTTTGGAGACACATCTCTACATTGTACAACTATTGGTATTTCTGAAATAAGAAGATGGCTTCTGGACCCCTTGTTCTGAATATCAGTTTCCATAGCAACAGCTCATGCAACATTCAACTTAGCTGTCAGGTCACAAGTTCACCACACAATGTTGCAAATGACAACAGCAGGTGTGGTTGGCTTTGCAAAGCATTCACTTATCCTTTCTGCTGTACCTTGCAAACTTTTCATTATAACCAATAATAAACATGCTTTCTAAACAAAGAAAAATGCACCCTATATTAGAATGTAGAGTGTTCTTAAACAGCCAATCAAATCTCTACTTTCTTAAAAACAGCATGTTGTCCACCATTTTAGATAGATTTCATTTTCCCTCCTACCTACCTCAGCTACAGACATCTTTTTATTACCTACATTGATCCCTTCAAGATGCTTTCAGTGTGGATTGTGGGACACAGCTATGTTTTCTGGTGCAAAAGGTATGCTGAAAGCAGAGGTATTGACAAAGATTTAGCTTTGCCAAATGTAGACATTAAATGGATTGGTCAGAGAGGATTAAAGTGGCACCAATTGATGCCATTGGTTAAATCCTTTTGCATCTCCAACACCCTGACCTCATAATTGTGCACTGTGGTGGCAATGACCTAGGCACTTTGACTGGGGTAGGTCTGGAAATGCTTATGAAGAACACCTTTGCAGAATTCATGTCACTTTTCCCCCAAACTGCCTTTGTCTATTCGAACATATGCCAAAGACAGAAATGGCAGTGGTCCAATCATTTTTGTCCACAGTTTGAGAAAGCTAGGAAACATGTCAATAAAGCTGTTTCTGCTTATCTCAGAGATTATAGGATGGGGTCCATTTTCAACAACAATCTGCGTTTTAATATAGATGGCATCTATAGGAGAGACGGTGTACATTTTACAGATGACGGTAACAGAATCTTTCTCATCAACTTTAGACTCTGCATCGGTACTTACTTGTAGGTACCATAATCTATCAATAAACACAAGGGCTCTTTTTAGAGCCACCCAAGATCTAAACAGATATACTTCATGTATATTTACTGTTTTTAAAAAAATATTTGGGGGATTCGCGCACCCAACGCGTTTACCTTGGAGTCGCGCACCCAACGAGTTTACACCAGGGGGCCGCGCTGGGAGTCGCGCACCCAACGCGTTCACACTAGGGGCCGCGCTGAGCGGCGCGCTGGGTGCGCGACTCCTTATTTCTCCGTAAAATTTTTGATAGCTCCTACCACTAATTTTTATTCTCCCGGGGACCCCATCCCCGGGGCCTATACATAATAATGGAGACCGTGAGGGGAGCCCCAATGCCCCCACGGTCCCGCCGGCTCCCGCGTCCTTCGAGAGCCGGCATTGCTTTCCACATGGGGAGCTGCTGACATGCAGCTCCCCGTGTGGAAAAGCAATTTGCTTTAGATATTGGAAGAGAGAGCAGGTTTCCCTGCTCTCTCTTCCAATATCCAAAGCAGTTTGCTATGGCAGGACGGGAGCCGCGAGGCTCCCGCCCTGCCATAGCAAACTACAGTGTCCCGGGGATAGGCACCCCGGGACACTGCAGGAGCCGGCCCTGGGGGGTGGCGGTCCCCAGGGCCATCAAGGGCTCCAGGAGGGGGGCCGCGCAGCCCCCCACCCTTAAATTGCACAGCCCCGGGGAGGTGGTGGTCCCCGGGGCTCTGGGGGTTCGTAATGGACCCCCACATTTATTTTGTAAGTGCCCCGGGGAGGTGGTGGTCCCCGGGGCGTGTGGGGCTGGAGCCCCCCAACACCTTATTTATTTTTAAAAAAGAAGCCCCGGGGGGTGGCGGTCCCCGGGGCTGCGGGAGGGCAGGAAAGCCCTCCCGCACCATTTTTTATAAAGCCCCGGGGGGTGGCGGTCCCCGGGGCTTGGGGGCCCTTGGAGGCCCCCATACAAACAATATACCCACCCCACCATGCCCCCGGGACTTGGGCCACCCGGGGGCAAAATGCTGTCGAAGCGCGGGAGACCGCGCTTCGATTTTCGGCAGGATTCGCGCACCCTGAGCGCATCCTGCCGATTTTTAAAAACATTTTTTTAGGGGGTCAGGGTGTTTCTACCCTGCCCCCTTTGTGCGCTTTGCGCACTGGTTTCTGTCCCTCGGTTCTACCGAGGACAAAATGGCTGCCAACATTTCCTGAATCGGAATGTTGACAGCCAGCTGACAGCCAATTAACATGCAGCTCGTGATCGGGACGGTGCGCGCAGGGTGCGCTGAGGGTACGCGGACCCTACTCGGCCATAGATATATATGTACTTTTACTTTTGATTTTCTCAGCAACTACTGAACGGATTTACACCATTTAACAAAAGGGTTCTTTCTCAACCAAGAACTACCTCTTTGCCAAATTTGGTGTAATTCCGTTCAGCAGTTCGGGCTGTAGCCGTGTCTAAAGTTTCCTATGGAAAATGCGTTTTGGGACCCCCCTTTTTTCTCGGCCCCCGCTTGACGAATCCCCCCGAGACTTTCAGGGTAGGAGCGGACCGGAGCGCCCCACAAAGTTTGAAAATTTTGCGAAGATACGTCAACCGGCAAGAGAGTTATTTCAAATAGAATGTCGCGGATTTCTTATGGATAATAGGTTGTAACTATAACTATCTACTGGCGACTGCCAGTAGATAATATATATATATCACTCCTTCAGCTCAGAAACAAGCTGGCACTCAGCTTTATCTATAGTATGGTTGGCACTCAGCTTTACCCAGAGTGACTTATTTACTCACCACAGTTTCAGGGTTGTTTTCAGAGCAGGAGAGGCAGCCTTTAACCAAACATAACTTCATGTTCATGCTCCCATTCTAGTTGCCGCCTTCAGCAATGTAGGCTGATTTGAACAGATTTAGCGAAGCTGGTTATAGCTTCCAGTCCAAGCCTGATTAAATTGCACCTGCATTGTCGATCTGGTGTGGCACTGCTTCTCCCAAATTTTGATATTTGACTGTAAGAATTACAGTAAGATTCACAAGTCAGGCCAGAGTGTATGCACAGCGGCACCCACACTCGATTTGCTACTTTGTCCATCATCATTACAAGCAGTAACAGCAGTGAGATAAAAACTATAAGGTGGTGTTATATTAGGCATTATATGCAAGTGTGAAATATTTCCCCAAAAATGCGAAAATGACGCCCTGATTACCAAGGAAACCAGAACCACAATCCCCGATTCACTGATCTATTTAGGGTAGTGTTTGGGGTTGAAATGACTCCATGTACACCCACAAAGAGCTAGCTGACACCTATAAATCATTTTACTTTTGCATCATCTCTTCTTTAAAAGGCTCTCTCCTTTCATTTTATCGCCTGCATGTCACTTCTTTCTGAGCACAACCTTCTCTAAGTCACATACATATTGTCCTTAATCTCCCTTATTGTATTTCTGCAAATGTCCACACCTAACTCCTATTACTTTAATACCACCAACAATAGCCAATACCCAACAATAGCACTGGACTAACCACTAACCTATGGATTGGGGAGCAGCGTACTGCCGGAGTAAAGCACTTCAACGCCTCGTCAGGGGTATTAAGCGTTATAGAAATCAGGGGTATCTAAGTCAGGTGTATAAAGCATTATAGAAGTGCAATTACAATAATTGTACACTATGACTATGCACAACTACACAGTAGTAAATTCCACGAAAGGAGTGGGGGGGGGGGGAATCAAGGCATGCTTTGCTTAAGAGTTTACGTACACTACCAAACCTAAGTTTGGTGGCAATGACAAACTCGTCTCCTACCCTTTGCCAGGATGGACATTGTCAGAGATGTACTTCAGCATGGGCTGAAGTAGCATCCCTGCAAAGATAGGAAGGGAAACAGAACACGCAAAAACTTCATGAGGGTGTAGGGGAAGAGGTGTTTGCACAGTGAAAAATGTTTTACCTGCGGATATAAAAAAGAAAGCCAAAAAATGTTCATTTGCAAAGCAGTCTTTCTATAATGCAGAGTTATACTATGTCTACAGCTCCACATTGGGGAAATACCAAATATCACATGCCATTATCAGTGCTACCCCAGGAAGCCTGCGACTGGCACAGCATTGCAGGTGCACTGGTGGGAATGTTTGTGAAATCCCAAAACTCGTAACAGTACATCTAGGGGTGTGGACTTACAAATATCATTCTTTTTGTAGTGTTATTTTAGTGTTAATGGTTTCTTTGGGTATGCGATTCGAGATTATCACACAGATCTGACACATTTTTACTGTTAAGCGAATTCTTTGTATATCTACTCACACAGCCAGCAGTCCTTTTATTCAGTCTTTCAACTGAGTTTACTGGCTCGATTGAGTTAAATACATTTCCTCGAGTAATACTGAAAGTCTTTCTGTGTGCCCCTCTAATATATAACATTACTTACGCAGTTTACCTTTCAGAAATCCAAGTATCAAAGGCTTGCCGCTGTCAGACACACGCACAACTGCCCCTGAGATTTTGCAGTTTTTAGAAAACAGCAACACAGAAGATTTCTATGATGCAGACTGATAATTAAGAATGACATCTAAAGGCCACATGTATTAGAAACTGGATGTTTTGAACAATGTTATGAGTACACTAGGATCTTTCCTCAGGCACTACAATTTCACCTTGACATTTCCTTAATCAGTGTCTTCAAACGTAATGAAAGTGCAGATACGTGGGCCAAGAATATATACACATGGCCAAACAAACGGAGGTGACTCATTATCTGGTAGAGACTCTTTCTCACTGCAGATTCCTCACTTTAGAATTTATCCAGGCGACGACTGGATTCAGAAAATCTTGAGCAGTACCTCTGTGCACCAAAAGGTGGATGTAGTTTGGCTCCAAGTCGTCTGCATCGGAAGTGATGTCGCGGTGCCTATCTAGGGGTTGTCTGGTAGAATATCGATGCTAAAAATATATTGTCTAAAAATATTGTGTGGACAGAATATAGGGCCATATGTACAAAGAACAGGGCAGAGCGTGGGTTAGCTCCAAAATTGCTAACGCCGCGCTCCATCAGTTAAAAAGCGCAGGGATGTGCTGTATTTACAATGATACGGCTCACCTCTGTGTTTCCCCTAGCGCTGGTGTTAAATTAAGCTGCTAATAGAATGTCGCGGATTTCTTATGGATAATAGGTTGTAACTATAACTATCTACTGGCGACTGCCAGTAGATAATATATATATATCACTCCTTCAGCTCAGAAACAAGCTGGCACTCAGCTTTATCTATAGTATGTCCCTTCCTGCACATAAACAATCCAGAATGGAGATTTGTAACTCCTATGGGTGCTGCATTGTGTAGCACACATAGAAGTTGAAAATCGTAATTTTTTAATGATTGTTTATTGCAGGAAGGGACACTTTCCTACACAAACAATAATTCATGGCGATTTGCTGTTTCTATGTATGCTGCACAATGCAGCACACGTAGAAACAGCAAAAACGAGGAGAAATTAATAATTTGTCCTCATTTTGCCATATTAAGAGCAGGTATTTTTGGTCTTAATTTTGGTGCTGCCCCATATTTACACCGCCCTTGTAAATAGGGGGCAGCGTCAAAATCACTGGGCGTTGCGGCAGAATACCCACCACAACACCCATTGCCTCCCCCTTTCACGCTAAGTGTAGCGTGTAAGGGGGCCTTATTTACAAGGCGGCGTTAAGCCACATTAATTGACTTGACGCCGCCTTGTAAATCGGGCAATGGACTTAACGCCACCAGAATCTCTTAGAAAAAAACGTTCTGGTGGTGTAAAGTCCTTGTTCATATGCCCCAACATGTCAAAAATATGGAGGACCAAAATATCTAGAAAGTAAGTGCAAATAGGTAAGTATAGACTTACTATTATTAACTCCACATCTACGTACTCTGAAGATATAGATATTGTCAAGGTACATATATGTGGAGTTATGTATAGTAAAAATGTGCTTACCCATAGAAACTTACCATCACAATATTTTTGTCCTCGATATTCTTGGCACAAAATTTTGTCCACACAAAGTTCTGGAACCAATATTCTGTCCAAACACCTATCTAGCACCACATCGGTGCCCTGATATCAGTTTCTCTTCGGACTAGTTCTGCGCCAAACATGTGTAACCATGTAAAACCAATGTTACTGATTTGACCAGTGTCTAAAGGGATCCTTTTGGGAAAAGAGTCCAGTTCGCAGAGCTGGGAGGGTCGGTGAGGAATTTATGTTTAGATTGAGTCTCAATCAGAAAAAACGTTACTGCAGGTTAGTAACTTGTTCTTCAGATAGAGACATCTAACCACAGATTCCTCACCTTAGAATAGATACCCAAGCAATACCCTGCCAGCGGTGGATCTGTGGACTGGCATAGGCCAAAAAGTTCTAGAGGACCACACAGGAGAAATGCCCATCACGACGGACTTGACTGCCCAAGCCGTAGTTCTTCGTGAGCATGTAGACGGACATCCCTGTGGCAGCTTGGCAGATATCAAGGATGGGTACCTGTGTACTAACGCTGTAGTGGTGGCTTTGGCCTTGGAGAGTGAGCCCGGAAGCCCTCAGGGAGTTGCTTCATCACCAGTGCATACCAGATTTTTATGCAGAGCACTAGCCATCTGGAGATGGTTCGCTTTTGCACAGCCTTGCCCTTCTTCATTCCAGTGAACCCATGACCTCCTTCGGAAGGAAAGAGGCACACGCTCAAAGGACCAGTTTGTCAGGGAAGAAGTTGGAGCAGGGAGGATGGACCATCAGAGCCTGAAGCTCACTGACCCTTCTGGCCAAAGTAATGCCACCAGGAATGCTGTTTTCAGAGTCAAGAGCCTCAGAGGGCAGCTATCCAAGAGTGCAAAATGAGAACACATAGGAAAAGTAAGATCCAAATTAAGGTCCCATTGGGGTATCACAAAAGGAGAAGGAGGGAACAAATGATGTAAGCCTTTCAAAACCGGAGTCACAACGGGAAGGGAGGGTTGATGCAACAGCAGCAAGAAAGCCAACATGGCTGACAACTAACTCTAAATGATGCCCAAAGCAAGGCCTTTTAGGGCTAAAGAAATAAACAAAACCTCAGCAAAAGGTGCAGAAAGGGGGTCACATGGCATGAGAAACACCAAGCCACACGCTTATCCTAACATCACAAATAGGCAATTTTACTGGAAGGACGCCTGGCTGTCAAAATGACATCACAAACTTCAGGAGAGAGAGATAGAAAACTCTCAACTGCCACAGTCCAGTCTCCATGCATGAAGGTGGAGCATGCACATGTTCAGGTGCAGGACCCTGCTCAGGATTTCTGCATACCTTACTCTCCATGTCCAGTCAGGAGCCACTAGGATGACTTGGGCCCAGTTGGTCCTGATCTTCTTTAGAACTCTGAGCAGGAGTTGTACCGGCTCAAAGGCATACAGGAGTCCCAAGTTCCATTAGAGGTGGAACTTGTCTCCGAGCGAGAGCCGGTTTGAATCTAGAGTGTGCAGAAGTGCTGACATTGCACTTTCTTGGCTGTGGCAAATAGATCTAACCAAGGTTCTCCCTAGTCTCTGAAGAGACCTTGCATTTCCTCCAGATGTAGATGCCATTCGTGCTCCATGAGGCATTGACGTCTGAGTTCCTCCACCCTGGCATTCAGAGATACTGCCAGGTGTACAACCAGGAAAACATCCCGATGATCCAACCATGTCCATAGGCACAGTGCCTCCTGGCACAGGGTCCACGACCCAACCATGCCCTGTATGTTGCAGTACCACATGGCGGTGATGTTGTCCATGAACACCTGAACCACACTCCCTTTGATAAATGGAAGGAAGGTTTTCAATGCCAACTGAATGGCTCTCAACTCTCCCAGATGGCCGCCCCAATCCAGGAGTGATGCATCTTTCACCACTATGAGTGGGGAAGGGAGAGGAGTCTGCCAATGATCCAATCGCTGTTTGTCTTCCACCACTGCAGATCTTTCACAGTTATCTCTTATACCTGGACGAGGTTGAAAAGATTCCCCTGCTGCTTTGCCAACTGGGACTTCAGGTCCCACTGCAGAGCCTGCATATGCCATCGGGCATGTTGTACCAGCAGGATGCAGGAGGCCATGAGACCCAGCAGCCTCAGAATCAGTCTTATCGAAATCCAGGATAGAGGACAAAACATCAGAATCATAGCCTGAATATACTGAACTCGTTGCTCCAGAGGATAGATGCAGAACTGCACTGTGACTAGAATAGCTCCAATGAAAGGGAGTCAGGTGTGACTTTGACATATTGATAGTGAACCTCCTGTGCAGACAGGACCTAAGTCAACATGAGCATTATGAATTTCTTTTGTTTCCAGGAGGGTGTTGAGAGTATGCAGATCTAGTATAGGGCAGAGTTCTCCGTCCTTTTCCGGCACCACAAAGTAGTGGGAATAACAACTACCCCTACATCTAATGCACCTTCTCAATAGCTCCCTTGGTCAAAAAGAGCCTGCACTTCCTGATGATGCAAGGACTGATGGTCCTCTGTTTGCTGTTCTTGGGATGGTGAGAGGGGTGGTGGTGTTTCTAAAAATGGTAGGGTGTACCCCTTCTGTATGATCTTTAGCATCCACTTGTTGGATGTATTCGCCAACCATTGAGGCAGGTGGTGCCTGATTCTGCCTCCAACAGGATGGCTGTGCTTGACGGAGAACACACTATAAAGGAGGCTGCGGCAGCCGTAGGAGCAGAGGACTGGGCAGCATGCTGGGGCTGGCTCCCGCATCCTTCCTGGGCTCTGATAACCTGTCCTCAGAGGGGTTGGGCAGGCTGCTGGACTGGGTACGGCTGGTACAGTGCACACCCAAAGTTTCTCCTTCTGTGCCTGTTGTAGGGGAGAAAGAACTACTGTTGAGGTCATGTCAAGATGGAACGGTGAAGGGATCTGGCAGTGAACCTGCTCTCACAAAAGAACTCAAGTGCCGCATCTGTCTTGTCACTGAATAGTTGGGAAACATCCAAAGGCATTACAATCAATGAAGACTAGACATCCCCATGGAAACCTAGTGGACCTTGGCCAGGTGTGGTGATGCAGCACCACCGTAAAAGCCATGGCTCTACTCAGGAAGTCTGTGGCGTCCAGTCCGCACTGGATGGCCAACTTCGCTGCATCCCTATCGTTCACCAGAGCTTGGCTGAGGACGGCTCAGCATTCCTTGGGCAACATGGGAAGCAGCTGTGCAATCTAATCCCACAATGCATCAGAATATTAGCCCAAGAGACATGCAGTGTTCACAGGGCAAGGCTGGTGGAAGAAAACATGTGCTTCCCATTAGAGTTCCAGCCTCTTGGATTCCCTACCCATTGGTGTGGTAGGTAATGGGCTAGGGTTAACCTTCGCTGTTGAGGCCAGCACCACCAGGCTTTCAGGGGAGGAGTGCTGTGAAAGGAAGGCTTGGTCTCCCTGGGTGGGACGGTGCAAGACAGGCAATAATTCGGTACATAGGAGCCCCTGTGCAAGGGTTTGGACAGGTCCTAGGAGCACATCAGTGAGGGCTTCAATAAAGGGGAGTATTGGTTCAGATGAGCCCTTCCCAGGTTGAAGCACCTCTTTCAAGACATTCTTTTTGACCCCAACGACTGGCCGCTGGAGATCGAGAATCTTCACCATCCTGCGCATCATGGTGGCAAAAGATGCGCCTTCCTCCAAAACTTGGCCCGGAGGGGAAATCATACCAGAGTCTGGGGAGGTATCCAGGCCACTGATTTTGCCCAGCTCCTCATGCCAGTTGTTGTCAGCCAGGTCCTCTAGGGGACCATACTCTTCCTCCTTATCTCCTCCTTCAATAAGGTGGGGTCAGGGAGAGGAAAATCCAGGGGATGGGAAAGCTTGGATGGTGCTGGTATCAACATAGAGCGGCACCAGGTTGGCATAGAGGATGACAATCAGCTTGTCATCGAGCTGTGCTGGCACCAGTAGGGACCCATAGCGGCATTGGTTTGGATCCGAGGTCAGTAAAGAGGGCCTGGCAGACGTCCAGTGTGAACCCGCTGATGGTAACCCAGCGGGGCTACCACTTGGCTCCGTGGGGTCCAAAGGCACTACAGAGGGAGTCAGTGGCCCAAAGATGGCATGCATGATGTCATAAAGTACTTTGAGTTGGGTGAGCATTGCTCCCTCATCAGGTAACTCTGGATAGTGCAGAGCAGGCCCTGACACTGGCTCCAATGGTGGAGTGCAGAAGTGGGGCCAGAAGTACGATGTTGAGAAGGTGAAGTCGAAGAACGCTTCAACTTCTTTTTCTTCTTGTGCTCTTTGGACTTACCAGACTTTGACGAGGAGGTCTTGGAGAGGGAAGACAATCATCCACTGAAACAGCTCCTGGAATGGCCTGAGATCTTCCAGGAGAATGGAACCAGGAGAAGTGTGGAGTCTTCTTCTGCTGCACCACCAGGAGCTTCAACGCCTGCTTCTGAATCACCTTCGGGTGCATTCACTTGCACTCGACGGAGGCCTTGGGGGTCGTGTTCTGACCCCAGGCACGAGAGACAAACCAAGTGGGGGTCGGACACAGACTGTGACACAGACTGTGACAATCTCCACATGGCTTGAACCCTGAAGATTTTGCAGGGGACATGACGTCCTAGCACACTGGGATCAATAGCTTAAAAGTAGTCAAAAAAAGTTTTAAAAGTTGGTCAAAAAATGACTGCGATAGCTCTTCAGATCCACGCTTTTGGTGCGGAACTGATGTCAGCACACCGAGGAGGTGCCTATATAGGCACTGCTACGTCACTTCCAATGCAAACAATGCTGACATGGAGCCCAACGAGGCTACCTACTGGTGCGCTGAGGTACTGCTCAAGATTTTCCAGATCTAATCTGATGACTGGTGAATATTCGATGGTGAGGAATCTGTGTTAGAAGTCTTTATTAGAACAACTATTCACAAATGTTCACAATCCTCTTTTGCTAAAAAGATCATTAGACAGATTTGTCTAAGCTCTTTGCTACTGCATCCTCCGATTCAGTGAAAAACAGTTTGCGACCGCAAAAACTCTTTTGCAAATGTACCGAACCTATTTTGTGATTTGGAAACTTTTTTCTGAGTGACAAAATGGGTTTTGAAATGATTACCGAATTGTAACTTGGAAGAGGTTGTAAGGGGCATCCCATCCAAAATGAGATTTGGTAAGCTATGTATCAGTGGGTTGGCTGCAAACAATTGATCAGTTATCAGCTCCAAACATGGGATAGTAACTGATTTGCAAAGTGGAAGGTGCCCCTTCCTTTGGACTCTTTCCCCTTTGGGTATCATGGTGGCAATGTTGGGGTGAAGCCACATTTTCTTCGAAGAAATTGGGCTGATTTAAAAACAAAAACAAATTTGAAATGCACTGAAAGGGATGGCAGTATGCTGTACCTTCCATGTCACTGCAGTCAAACACCGGGTGCTACCTAAAGAATATTAATTAGGCAGGTCTTTCTGCATCCCCTGTATTTATTGTTTTATTAACCAACTTATTGGTACATAGTTCACAAAATATAATGCTGATCACAAAAAGTCAGTGCATATTTTGCAACCCCTTTTTGTGACCAGTATGAAATTACTTCTGGCACATATGCAGGAAGTGTGATGGGCTCCGACCCCTTTAGTACCATATTGGTGGGAGGGGCACAAAGGAGGGACAGGGGTGTTTTGGTTTTACTTTTTTTATTGGTTTCAGCTAGGTCACATAGTGCCAGGGTAAAGGTAAAACACCTCATAGAGTAAGTCTTGGCTCGAGAAATAGGTTTAGAAGGTAATAGCTGAGGGAAGTTGCAAGCTTCTGAAGGAGCACCACTAATTTACAGCAGTGCTTCCACTGTGCAAGTTATATGAGGGCCTTAGTGGATGCTCACAGAGTTCAAGATAAGAATAAAATATACTTTTTGAGGACTTTTACTGACTATCTGTTATGCAGAAAATCTCATATGAGCATCAAATCGTCATGTACTTGGTTCACTTTACATATAAATGAAATATAAATGTAATATTCTTGCACTGAAGAATATGGCGTGGAAAGTACTTTTTGTCAGCTAAGTGAATATCAAGCACTGTGCAAGTAAGAAAAATAGTCTCAGAGCACTCAATGAATCAAGGTTGAGTTTGTGGTATCAACAGTTTGTTCTTTATTTCCAAATCTGCTTTTCAACTTCACCCTTGCCAACATGTGTTTCGTCTAAGCTGACAGTGTTGCAGCAGACTTCTTCAGGGCTACAATTGTAAATGTTGCATAGTTTCAGGGAGGAGTTTAGATGCATAGAACGGATTTATAATTGCTAGATGACTTATGTTAAATGAGGGACATGTTTGGAGATTATTTGAAAGATACTTGAAATATGTCCAGTAAATTATTGCGGGCGATACGAAAGGTGGGGAGAGCACGTGGGACTGATGAACGGTCCACTGGGCTGAAAATGTCTGTGCAAAGTGAATAAAGGGGTCAGGGTAGAGGTACCCTGACCCCATGGGTTTGTAAGGGGGTCCCAGAGGGACCCAAAAAAGCCAATAACTTCTTATAATTTTTTTTCTCAATGCACTGGAATCCGCAGATC
The DNA here is from genome assembly GCA_963921515.1 of Calotriton arnoldi. Classification (NCBI taxonomy): domain Eukaryota; kingdom Metazoa; phylum Chordata; class Amphibia; order Caudata; family Salamandridae; genus Calotriton; species Calotriton arnoldi. The sequence goes on along the minus strand of CAWUFW010000032.1, from coordinate 1,132,794 downwards.
CCCCATAATGCTCAGTGCAACCCAGTGTGGGTCCACTGTGGAACTGCGAATCCTGCCGCAGCTCATCGCAGGACCCGCCCCCTTTCTCAACCACTCTGCAATTGTGCCTCCTGGTGCACTACTCATTGGAGAATGAAGTCCCGTTGGATGCTGAGTGTTGTTTGGGGCTAAGTACCCCTCCTGTTACCACCAGTAAGTCCCATACAGTGGGATTGCCGAGAGCTCGTTGGAGGCCCCACCCCTTTTTCCTCCACTCTGAAAAGGTGCACTACTGGTAGAGGGATGGAGTGCTCTTGGATGCTGAGGGTCGTTGGGGGCCAAGAACCCCTACTGTTACCACCGGTAAGTCCCACACAGTGGAATTGCTGAGGGCTCATCAAAGGTCCCGCCCCCATTTTATCCACCACTCTGCAAACGAAACTCTTGGCACCCTAATGGTTGGGGGATGAAGTCCCCTTGGCTGCTGAAGGTCATTGGGGGGCCAAGAACCCTTCCTGATACCACCACTAAGTCCCACACAGCTGGATTGCAGAGAGCTTGCCAGAGGCCTCACCCCTATTCTCCACCAGTCTGCAAATGCACTCCTGGTTGGGGGGTGAAGTCCCCTTGGATGCTGAGGGTCGTTGGAGGCCAAGAATCCCTCCTGTTATCACCAGTAAGTACCACACAGCAGTATTGTTGAGAGCTTGTCGGAGGCTCCACCCCCTTTCTCCACCTACTGTACAGACCCATAAAGTCATTCAAACACCCACTCACAAACCCACTCACACACCGATACAGCTACTGACGCACCTGCTCATGGACCCATAGAGCCACTCACACACCCACTCCCACACCCATACAGCCACTCACAAACCCACTCCCACACCCATACAGCCACTCACAAACCCACTCCCACACCCATACAGCTATTCACACACCCACTCACACACCCACATAACCACTGACACACCTAGTCACAGACCCATGCAGCCACTCACACACCCACTCACCAACCTTTACAGCTACTCACGCACCCACTCTGAAAGGTTACAGTTAGGAAATAAAAATTTTAAAAAATTGAAATTCACTAAATAAAACCAAAGGTTACAGGGACGTAATAGTTAGGAAACAGAATTAAAAAAACCTTACAAATTCATTGAAAAAAACAAAGTTTACAGGGATGTTATAGTTAGGAAATAGAATTTAAAAAAACTTACAAATTCACGGAAAAGAACAAAGGTTACAGTACCTTTATAGTCAGGCTCAGATTTCACTCATATCAAACCATTGAATTTCAGCAGTTATAGTTGCCTAAGCTAAATATAACTTATGCCCCAACAATTCACTGCTTATGACCTCACATATTACATCAACCGAAACACAATTATAATTTGTTCTTGCTTTGTTTCTTTGTATATTTCTTTTATTCTTTCTTTTGATGATTCATTTAATACAGCAATACAGCCAACACGTGTTTCGCGCACAGTTGTGCTTCTTCAGGGCTGTTAAACATAAAAAATCTCAACCAAATAAATCAAGATACATAAATACATACTAAACAAGATTTGTATATCTTTGTGATTATACTCCTGTTTGACATCAACCTAGATGCAGAGAATGAAAATCATAACCAGATAAATCAAGATAAACAGATAGATACTTAACAGGATTCCCATCAACCACAAGCAGAGAGTTATTGCGTGTACATGCATTGAAAAACATTAAAAAAAATTATTATTGCTCCATAATTGCTCTATTATATACACCTCCATATAGAGAGACAACCTTTGTACAAGTTCCCAGAGACATCTCCTAAAGTTGATGTATGGTGTTAACCTCTCACATTACTGTGCCTTTAATTATACCACATCTAATTCTTTATATGGTTTTTATTATCTTGTATTCTTATCCTGCTATTGTAGACCCTTGTATGTATAGTTTTTTCATAAATGAAGCATTGCACAACTGATTGTTACCCTCATACATTTTAAACTTAAACAACCGTTCGCTCTATATAATCGTGTTCAGTTGCTCCCATTAGGATCTCTTGAAGTTATAATATGGTATTTACCTCTCAGGTAAATATCTTGTGTTCCACCTGGTCAGTCTTAATTCTTCAATCTCGGTTTGCTTTATTTAGGTCTGCAAGGTTATCAGTCACTAAAAATAGACAGGGAAGGACAATTAAGCTATTGTTCTAACATAAGTTTATTTTCTTTAGTTAGCCTTGATCGACCTATTAGTATACTTTATTTTGGATTCTCACCTGTTCAATTCATTTAAGGCATCACCACTTCCCACCTCAATTAAACGTGCCACTGGTCATAGTATTATTGCAAATTTTCATCATGGTTTGATCTCTATAACTTTATGTTTTCGTCATTGTATATCTATAAATGTATGTTTCTTCACTAAGAAAAAAGTTCTTAATTTACCTCCTTTAAATTGCTGTTACTGCAAAATTACAAGTTCTGTACTCAGTGGGTGTCCGCTATACATTTTATATGCGAGAATTAGTGAATTTTCATTCTAACATCAGTGCTTCCCGAGCTGTTACCTCGAGCACAGTTTGATCAATTTTCAGTATTACGCCTAACCAACAGATTGCCTTTGTTGCTCATTATTGTCGTTAGACCCGTAATTCAATACCTGATTCCCAACCGGCAAGGATACAAAGCGTGTGTTTACACTTAGCCACTCAGGTATCCTACTCCCTTATCACGTGGACCCTATAATTATTCAAATAAGACACCCCACCTTCTTCAAACTATTTCTTGACAATGTAACAAGGTTTACGTATTGGCACTCGGTATCCACACTACAAAGAAAAAAAGTGACCTGCGGTCATGGGGTTTTCCTCACTCACTATTACTTTATTATTTACTAAATCATTTTTCAAATTATTTTATTTTCAGTAGCACGTAATATGATGCCCAGAAAACATTAAATATATCTTTCAAGGTTCAAACTGTTGAACTTTAATTTTGGAAAGTAGCAATAGTAATTTTAATATTGGTAACAATGGTGAATTTAGCAAAAGGAAGAAATTGTAGTGTCCTGCTGGACACGTTCTAGTGTTCTGCCTGTGAATACACCCACACTAACACCCACCCATCACAGGCGTCACCGGTCAGGTGACCCTGCTAATAAAAGAGGCCGGGCGCACGTGCCCTGGGCCAGTTCCAGTAAGGTACTACCGTGTCCGTGTGGTCCTTTTACCCAGCATGTGGGACTAGGGCCCAAGACACTACAATGGCGATGAGCGGGTCCAAACCCCCGTGCACGACAGATGCATCTGTCGCGCCCCCGAGGAATAATGCATCCTGAGACACCAGCACCTGTCTGCCCGCAAATCGTGACCCTACGGCTGCCGGCTGGCACACGGTGGCCTGGGAGAGAAGAAAGGGTGAAGTGCTGCCACATCACCGAGGAAACCTCCAGCCACTGTCCTGCAGCTCCAGCCAGCACGACGGCACCGGCGCAGGGCATGATGAGGCCCTGCCTGCAGGTATAACATAAACGGTCTGCAGCTATGCCCAAAGCAAGCACCAGCACGACCCTTAGCCATGGAGAGCGGCTGTTGCCTCAGAAGTGGCCGCAGCGCCACAGGACGAGGACTGCCAACTTCACATCAAGGTGAGGCGCTACGGAATACTAAGGCCCCGGGGAGCTCCCTACAAACCTCTCCATGCTACCGGCACCGCTACCCCCTTTGTCAAGGCGGTCACTGCCGCAACGGAGGAGTGCCCCCACCCGTCACAACAGGCGGTGTGACTGTCAGAGGCTGAGCGGCACTGAAGAGAAAGTGGCAAGTGTCCCCGTGCCTCCTCCGTCTGCGAGGCACCAGCGATCGTCCACAAGCCACCTGCACAAGTTAGCAATGCCCGCAGCGAGGTGTGACTAAGCCCGCCCCAGCACTAAGAGGCAAGACCCAGCAGGCCTGCATGTACTCGCATTTCCTGCCCGCAAGAGTTTACGAGACCACCATAGCAGGAGAGAAAGCTGCCCCGCTGCACCAGTTCGAAGCGCCTTCCGCACCGGCATTCCCAGCCACGCACTGCTTACATTCCTAAAGTCTGCCGTGGCGAAGAAACAGCAGCCTTCACGCCACCGGGCAGCCACCCGTGTGCACCGCATGTGATGCAAGGCAGCCCCCCGATGAATCACACATAGTACAGGACAAGCTGCCGCTTTAAAAGCTGATCTCACCTTGTTCTCACTGCTTGCGGGGAGGGGGGGGAAGAGGCCACTTCCCTCGCACCCGATGAGAGTTCTGCAGGAGTAGGAAACACGGCTCCTGCATCGTGTCAACCCCTGCGTCTCTATCTTCAGTTCACCATGAGGCCCGCAGCGTCATGATTGCTGCAGCGGCCTCCTGCGTTAAAGCTGCCGGGCCTCTCAGAAATCAACTGCAGTGCCACCTAGTGACGGTGAGCTGTACTGCACTCAAAGAAACATGTGTGCAGCCCCGACGGTGCCCACCGTAATTAAAGGCAAACCGCCCCGCATTGAAGAGGATTCTTTAGGACCCCCAAGGAGCGAAAGGAAAGCATGAACCACAGAAGCAGCCCTTTTTGCACCAGCACAGTCTCCCCGGTGCATCTGTGCCTTCAACCCAGCAGAGCCCGACATCCATACCAGCTACCATAGGAAGAATGGTGGCTGCAGCACCACCTGGTGGCAGCCCTCTTGCTCCGCACCCCTGACTGAGTAATGAGTGATACTGCAGGGGAATGCTGAGAAAGAAGGGGGGGAACAGTGCGAGGCCCTCTCGTGGCCAATCACCACCACTGCAGTAGTGAAGAAGCGATATGCTTCAAGGCACACCTGCCAGCCTCTTCCCTTCCTCCAGTGAGCGAGAAGGGAAACATACATGGCAGATCAGCCTGCATGTGACACCGTCATTGGCAAGCATCAAAGAAAAGAAACCTAAACGGCAAAGAAGGTTTTGCACAAGTACATGAACGTGTTTTGATGCCAACTTCCCAAAGACCCTTCAAGCCACACGTCCCCCTCGGTGGCCGTCAGTCACTGCAGCGAAGACAGAAGAGACTGCCACCCCCACCCAGGGCGCCAAGCAACCCAGGGCTGCCCTGGCCAAGAGAAGCATCAAGTGGCCCAGCAACGTCCAGGGAAGGCAGTAGGACCAAAAGCAGTCAAGCCCTATGAAGACGCAAGAAAGGCGCGCACTGAATGTGCAACCGCCAGTGGCTGTCTTACGCCACCGCAAGTGAGAAGAGTGCACCACACGCCCCTGGCGGTGAGCGACCACCACCGCAAGGAAGAAGAGCAGGCACGCCAAGTGCCAGAAGAGGGCGAACAAGAAGAAGACGAAGCGCACTAGGTCAGAGGTGCGAAGAAGGCCGCACCAGCAAACCTGACGGCACGGGCATGCGCCCAGGAGATAGAGACATCTCCGCAGAGAAGAAGCAACGCTGGACGCAGCAAGGAGAGCATCCACATCTCCACTGTTCCAGCAAAGCCCTGCAGGGGGCCAAAAAAAAAACCAAACAGCACAGAGTGTCCTCCTCACACTGCCTCAAGACGGAGTTGCCAGTGGCCCAAGACAGGCAAGAAGAGAGTCGCACACTCCACGTGGCAAGCTGCCACCGCAACAAGTGCTTCGAGGTCACGCAACATGTGGCCGGATGCCACATTCGTACCGCAAGCATGGAGCGCGTCACACGTAGTGACTGACCCCACCAAGCATGCCTGCATGGAGGCATGAGCAGGCACCATGACGGCTCAAGCTCGAGGCGCAAGCACGACGCCCTTGAGAGAAGAGGTAACCTGCCATCCTGGCAGAGGACCACCGCGCAAATCCCTGAGGAGGGGATGGTGCCCACGAAAGGTCCTCAAGAGGAAGAAGCAAGTCCTACCGACAGGACCGACCTGCGACACGCCTGCAGCAAATAAACACAGTCCTAAGAACTGGACACGACCAGTAAGATGTCCATGTGGCGCAAACATGAGACATGTGGCAGGACGCCACACCCGAGTGAGGAACCTGGTCGAAGGAGGAGAAGAGCGTGGCAGGACGCCACTCCGCGAAGGAAGAAAGGAGGGTGGCACGATGCCACAGGGCAAACAACCACCACAGGCGCGCAAGAGAAAAAGGAGAAGAGCGACAGGACAGAGGACTCGTACCGCCACAAGACAAGAGCGCACCCAGAGACACCAGACAGCCACCGAGCCGGACCGACGTCCCTGGAGACAGCCCAATGGGAGAACCAAATGTAAGCCGCAGCTAGCGCGAATCGCGTCTCTCTCCAACGCTTCCCAGTGCGACCGTCCAGTCGGCGGACCGACGTCCCTGGAGACAGCCCAATGGGAGAACCAAATGTAAGCCGCAGCTAGCGCAAACCGCGTCTCTCTCCAACGCTTCCCAGTGCGACCGTCCAGTCCAGAGCATCGGCAGCCTAAGTCAGATGGGATCCCTGCTCCTGACCGCAGATGCCCGGGTGAAGAACAGCCTCAGCAAGATGAAGATACGGGCTGCGAAGTCCCTCCAGTCCTCCTCACCCCACGAGGTCACCTCTAGCAAGAGATCGCCACCTGGTGCCCAACTGAAGCAAATATCATCATGTTCATCATCCAAGTGCATCATCACCAAGAACATCAAAGGGGCAACGTACCACCAGAGTGGATCCAACCACTCGAGACAGCCGGAGGTCAACGAGACACTCCTGGCGCTGTGGGACGCTTGCCACCCAGGAACCTTCTGTGTGTCCCCGTAAACCAGAAGCATGCCGAAGACGAGCGTTCCCGACCATTGGATCATCCACCCTTGGGGGTTACACGAGGCTCGTCCGTGGCCCTGTTGGGAGTTCTTGTTGTGAAAGAGCCACTTTTGTAGTCTGGCACCCTATGATGACCTCCAACCACCACCATTTTAACTGACTTTAGTGTGTAATATTACCCTAGCCTTAATGTAGGGTGGCCCTGCATATGTCTGATTCTTTTCTGTCTTGTAATCTTGCTGTCTTTCAGTAGAATAGTCTTGCGAAGAATAGAAGGTGTGGGATGTCGAGGTGCAGTGTTGTGGGTGGTGGTGCACACATGTGCTCAATGTTGGATATTGAGGGATAAAGTATGTGATGCTATAAGCAGTTGTGCAGAACCATTGCCTTTGACATGGCTTCATGTCATTCTTGCTTTCTGACTTTATCTTGCTTAATGGCAGTGCTTGCTATGGGCTTTGGCATGATCTCATGCCATTCTGCATACTAATTCTGCTTCTTTGCGTGTATAGAGGCCTTTGCATGATCGACTCCATTTTCTTGTCTGTCACCATTTTCTGAGCTTCACTACGTGAGAAGGGCATGTTTTCCCCTTCACTTGTTTTTCACACTTTACTGACCAGAGAAAACTGGATCTTGTCAGAGGAATGTGCACTCTCTGCTCTGAAGTCATAACAGATGCCTGGCCAGCCGAAGCTGTGGCCTTGGTGCGGACTGGTACTGACTGATGAGAAAAAGGGGCGTGGCTTGCTAGAAGCTTCGTCTCACGTCTCCACTTGTACTAAAGGAGGTGTCTGGGACTTGTCCGGCGGAAGTTCATCGTGGGACAGACGTGTTGCCACGGCTGAGCGGGGGCTTTGTGTCATGGCTGTTCTCCTCGCCCGGCAGATTACCGGACTTCCTTCTGCGAAGTGGGGCAGGATGATGTGCATGCAGTCGGTGAGGTGTCTCTGCTACTAACTGTCTCTTGATTCTTTACTGATTCTTTCTTTTCCTTCTTATTTTCTGATTCTTATAGCCATACATATATATTTCTACATATATATTTGCCTTGATTGTGTATCTCAATCGTACTATTGATAGGTTAGAGTCTGCTAGGATTGATGCATTTGGCCTACCGTGTGATGTTATTATAATGTACTAATAAATATATTTCATATGTGTGAATTCGTGTTCTTTTCCCTGTTGTAGGAGGTTGTGTGTGTTTTTCCCTCCTGGCAGGTGATGTGCAAATTATCTCTCCCTGGGTAAGTGTTGTAGGTTACCTTAGTACAAGGGAGAACTGTCTGATCTGTCCTTTTTGTGAAAAGCAGATTCATTACAGTTCTGCAGCGACCCCTCGGAAGGCGGCCTACGAAAGGCCCGCTCAGCCCACGCAGTCACGTGGCAATCCAGGGGCAAGGGCCTCAACGGAATTCCTGTGAGAGGGGAATCCGGATCAGAGAGATGCATCGGCAGCAGCTCCATGACAGGCACCCGGAAGCACAGAGGTCACATATGAAGTCTAGTCACCCAAAGACCATCTGAGGAAGGCATAGAACCTGAGACCTTATAGCGAGAACACCCAGACTGAGACACCACCCTCTGCGGCTACATGAGCGACTTGGCTGTGGTCCTGTTGGCAGTCCCTCAGCTACGCCTTCGCGCGGCATACACAAAGCCCACACGGTCCCATGGCAGCCCAGCAGGAAGGCCCTCCAGGAAACTCCAGTGAGAGAGGAGTCCAGGCAAGAGAGGCAAGTCTGAAGCTTCTCGGCTATTGGGAACTGGAAAGATCGTCAAGTACGTCGCATCCAAGGAAGAGCCTCGTCCACAAAGGTCATCCTCAATAGCTGTAGGTTGGTCGTCCACAGGAACCTGAGCGCCTGCAAGATCTCCAAAGTGGACTTCATCACCGCTCCAAATACACTGATATTAGAACTATGTCAATAGACTTCCACACCGCGAGACCAGGCCGGTCTGAACTACATCGCCAAGGTGGACTAAAGCATCATGACCATGCGGTCCAAAGCTCCAGTGCTGCCTGGCAAATAGCCTGAAGAGACTCAGTTGGTGCTGTGTATTGCTTATTTGTTTTCCTTATAGGTCGGACTTTTTTTTTTTTTTTTTAAATTAAAGTTTGGGAGGGATGTAGTGTCCTGCTGGACACGTTCTAGTGTTCTGCCTGTGAATACACCAACACTAACACCCACCCATCACAGGCGTCACCGGTCAGGTGACCCTGCTAATAAAAGGGGCCGGGCGCACGTGCCCTGGGCCAGTTCCAGTAAGGTACTACCGTGTCTGTGTTGTCCTTTTACCCAGCATGTGGGCCTAGGGCCAAAGACACTACAGAAATGATGCCGAACATTAAAAAATGATTTGGCACGCCAATAGGTGCAAACAATTAAGGTTAGACAGGATATAAATAGAGCAGCGGGGGAGGTCACAGTGGATGCACTTTGAATCGGACTGGAAGATGATTGTATACCCCAATGGCCGCAGGTCACTTTTTCTACCGCTGAAACGCGTCTTGTTTGCTGCAGAGTTCAAGAATAAACTTGAGAACTCACCCTTGCGAGTGCTTATTCTTGTGCGCATTTGGCACAGAACCTCAGAGCAATTATTTAGTACACGGGTACACCCCCGTGAAAGAAGCACCCGCCCACGAGTGCATGGGCTAAGGTGTAGACAGCAGCTTGGATATATATATATATATATATATATATATATATATATATATATATATATATATATATATATTCACTGAAAAAACCATAGGTTTTAGGGACAGTTATAGTTAGTTGGACATTGCACTCGTACAAAACCCGTGAAATTCCCCCGTTATAGTTAGTCCAGCTAACTATAACTCGCGCCCCCGCAATGCACTGCTGATGACGTCACATATTACATCACTCATGACATGGTCAGTGACATCACTGATGACATCTCAAATGACATCACTGATGACATCACTGATGACATCATCCAGTGACTGTGTGTTCCTCTAAAGTTTAAATATTTTTAATATATATATGAAAAGACGTATTGAAGAATGAGTGGGTGTGTAAGTGTCTGTATGGATGATTTAGTAGGTGCGTGACTGACTGTATAAGTGAGTGATTTAACGTATCTTACTGAATGCATGGGTTAGTGACTAAACTGGGTGAATGTCTGTATCTGTCTGTCTGTTGCTGTGTAAGTGGCTGCATGTGTTTGTGAATAGCTACATGAGTGTCTATTTGAGTTATTGAATGCTTGTGTGAGTATCTGTATGGGTGCCTGAGTGTTTGTGTGGGAGGGGTGTGTGCGACTCTGTGCATAGATGTGTGAGTGGGTGATTCACTGGGTGGATGGTTTCAAGAGTGCATCTGTGATAGACTGTATGGGTGGGTAAGTGTGTGTAAGAGTGTGTTAGTGAGTGAATGTATGTCCCAGTGGTACATGTGTGAGTAACTACATATGTGAAAGGCAGTATATATGTGTGTTGGAGTATATAAATAGCTATAAGCGAGAGTGAATGATTGTGATAGTGGCTGTATGGATGAGTGTGTGCTTGTATCAGTGATTGTATAAGAGCGTAAGAATGTGCTAGTATTTGTATGAGTAAGTGAGATGGTGTGTGTATAACTGTATAGGTGAGTAAATGGTAGTGTGTTTAATTATTTGCATGACTGACTAGGTGTGTGAGTACCTCTATGGATGAGTGGCGGTGTTTGAGTGTCTATATAGGAGTATGAGTGCATATGATAGTCCTGTACTGAGTGACCGTAAGTATGAGTGACTGTACGGGTGAGTGAGTGGATGTGTGCGTAGACCTAAGAAACAGTGTGTGGGTATGTAGTTATTGGTGTTGGAGTGTCTATGGTTTTGCGAATGGCATTCTGTAATTTAGAGTGGGTGTATCAAAGGTTATATTAGGGTGTGAGAAGATGCATGAAATTATCACACGGATGATGTCATCAGTGATGTCATCAGTGATGTCATTTGAGATGTCATCAGTGATGTCACTGACCATGTCATGAGTGATGTAATATGTGACGTCATCAGCAGTGCATTTCGGGGGCGCGAGTTATAGTTAGCTGAACTAACTATAACAGGGGAATTTCACGGGTTTTGTACGAGTGCAATGTCCAACTACGCTGACTTCTAAGCAATGTTTTTTGGTTTATTCTTTAAAAATGTATAACTCCGGCTCTACTTATTAGATTCTTGTCATTTGTGTCTGGTTTTATTTGTGAAAATATAATCTAAATTTTTTACCCTGCTTGGAGTCTTTTTGTGGTGTATTCATTGTGTTACTGTGTGTGTTGCACAAATACTTTACACATTGCCTTTGTAGATAAGCCTGACTGCTCTGTGGCATGCTCCCAGAGGGTGAGCATAGGTTATCTTATTGTGTATCTAGCGTACCCTGACTAGAGTGGTGGTTCTTGCCTGACCTGGGTGCATACCTCAGCCAACCAGGAATCTCATTTCTTACAGAAGCCCATAAATTTGGTCTCTGGGCTACTCCAGAAGAACAAATGGCTGAATCCTGTGGAGAGAAAATTAGGTATTGCAAAGCATTCCCCTTTACATTTTGACATTTTCTTATTCTGATCAGCTTCCTTCGTGAAAAGTATTTGAAAATAAACCACGCTACTTATATAGATTGAAAACATTGAATTAAATGCACATTTTTGAGAGACCATAAGATATGTGCCTGCTTTTCCTCCATTTATTTTAAAGTCTTTTACTTTTTTTAAACCCTGTTCTACATACACACATTGGAAGATATATTGGCTTTGCCAATGCTTGTCATTGATTAATGGTTTGTCAACGGGTCTGCCATCCTCTAGAAGGTAAAACACAGTATTGCCCCATAGATTTTAACAGTGCACTTAGCAGTGGCGGCTGGTAGGTAACGGTGGTGGGGGAAGGCAGGGGCGGCCGGAATGGTTCACGGGTGGCGGGGATGGTGCGGGCAAACTTACCTTGCCGTGCCGGTCCCACATCTCTGCTGCTGCTCTCCGAGGCACAGTAAGCACAGAAAAGGCTCCCCTTGCAGCGTTGTGATTGGTTTTGAGCATCCTGGTTCGACGCTCAACCAGGGAATAGGGGCCTGGGCTTGTTCTCCACGCAGGCTGTAATGCAGCCTGCATGGAGAACGGGGAAAGTGCGCATGACTGGTTTGGGCGGCCCGAGAGTGCCGACCAAACAGTCAATGCGCACTTAGGAGTGGGCAAATCACTCCTCCCCTGCCTGCTCCGAGAGCAGAGCAGCCCCGCCCACCAACAAAGCAACAGGAAACATAAAATGATAATAACTCAAAGTTATTATCATTTTACGTTTCCTTTGCAGTGCACTGCTTAAAAGCAGTGGGGGGACGCTCCTGTGCCATAGCGGAGGAGCCGCCCCTGTGGGAAGGTGGGGAGTGTGGTTTGGGGGGGGGGGAAAGAAAAAAGAAAACTTACCTGCTGATCGCCAGCTGCCACCTCTTCTCCAGCAGAAACCAGGAAGCACACAGGTTCCCAGACTCCCTAGCCAATGACGGCACTGCTGAGCAGCATTGTGATTGGTCTGTGCACTGTGGTTCGGCGCTCAGAGAGGGACTGGGAGGCTGTGCATGTTCTCCTCCCAGGCTGTACAAAACAGCTGGTGGAGAACATGCATAGTGCGCATGACGGTTTGGCCGGCCAATGGCCGGCCAAACCGTCATGTGTACTTAAGGTGCAGCAGCTGCCACTGCTCCTCCCTTTGGGTCACGGTAGCCCAGCCCCACCCTTCCCTAACCTAGCTGCAATGCTAAAAATAAAATGAGAATAACGTTTTGTTATTATCATTTTATTTTTCCTTTGCACAGCTTTAAAGCAGTAGGGCGACGCTCCTCCGCCTTAGCGGAGGAACCGCCACTGGAAGGATGATCAAAGAAGGGTCTTAAGATTTGCAGGTCACTTGCCCCAGAATTCAAGGCCATGTATTCTGAGGGCCCAGTGCTCGTGGTTTCCGCTGTCCTCTCACATGCTGTGATCGGAGTGTCAAACCTACTCAACGCAAGATCACGATTCGGAATTCTCTTCAGGTAGAAAAAGAGATTGTACCAACAGCAGAGTTATAACAATAGGTTAACAATTTACCTTGTTCGTTCCTTACTCGCAAAGATGGATTGGCCTGTCCGTAAATGGCTTCAGGTAAATTCCACGCTTGTCTGACTCTACACCAGCAGTCCGCTCTAAAAAGCACATTTTTCCCACGTTGTCTGCACATTACATTAGGGTGACCAGAATTCTAAAACCAAAAACCAGGACATTTAACGAAAATAGAAGAAGGACTACAGTTTTACTTCAAGCGAGCGCACAGAATGACAGCGCTCCTCAGCAGAGAATTACAGAACAGGAAGTTAGAAAATACATAGAATGCCATTTTTAAACCGAGAACCTTGCCTGTTAATTAAATTGCTTCCTTGAAACAACTGCTAACCATCCTTGCTTTGTAAAACATAAAAAAGCACCACTCACTGTTTTCATTTGACCCTCTCTAAAAACCGGGACAGGAGCTAAATTTCCTGAAATCTGCCGGGACAGCTGGTGAAAAACCGGGACCGTCCGGGCAAATCCGGGACGCCTGGTCACCCTACATTACATACATGTCTCGAATTTACCTATGGTAAAGGTCAATTTATATTTTTTCTTGGTCCCCTTTCTTCTGTTGCACCCTCAACAGGTAGGGAACACATCTCCGTTTTGTCCCGAGCTACTCCCGCGTCGAGCGCGGCTCTATCAAAGCCCAGCTGTCACACGCCCTGTCAGGAAAAAAAATATAGCACTCTGGCCGAACGCTTTCATCAATTTGTATTAAGGTTATCCGCCAAAGCTGTCAGATAGTCAATCCGGCTTCGGCCAGAAGCTAGACGGTCGTGATGTCATCCTCAGCTTGCCTCGGGCAGCCAGCCACGTCTGCCAAGTTATAGTATCAGCCTGCGCTGACCCTGCGCTCTCCAGCACCGTAATCACCCAAACCCCTCTTAATCTCACACAGGATATTAAAGAATCCATTTCCAGGTCGGCTCCGGCCATGAGGAAAGATAACTGCGCTGCAAGCTTCAGTCTACCTTGAAATAATTAGATTCTCTAAGCTGTACACGATTTATACCTCTCCCCGCTTCCCCACCCCCTTCTCCCTTGAGCTTCCCACGCAATACTATGTTCACTGTATTGGACAGGGGGTTGAAATCCTGACCAGCCAAGAACACCCCCTCCGCCCCCTCCCCCATCTAGTGTCTTGGTCGATTGCTAGTACAATCATGCAATTCAGAGCAACTATCGTCAACAGCTGTATTTGTATATGGGTATCAAATGCAGGTATACATTATTAGAAGATATTGATTGAAATATGTTTTATGGAAACCGATTATCCAATAGAAAATACACAATCCACGTCTTCTACTGCACAGCACACTGAATGTTTTTAGGGGTTAATGAAATCAGTACGATTATTAGGAAATCTATAGCAGTTATGACTTCTCATTCGTGCCAAATGTGTATGGAAAGTGTCAAATGTAAAACATTGTTCAATCAATCAAGCATTTATAAAGCGCGCTACATACCCGTAAGGGTTCCAAGGTGCGGGGGGGGGGCTGCAGCTAGTGGTCGAAGAGCCAGGTCTTGAGTAGTCTCCTGAAGGTCTGAGGGTCTTCCGTCTGCCGAAGGTGGAGAGGGAGGGAGTTCCATGTCTTGGCGGCGCGGTAGGAGAAGGACCTGCCTCCGGAGGCGGTCCTGTGGATGCGTGGGACGGCAGCCAGGGAGAGGTCGGCGGAGCGGAGTCTCCTGTTGGGTGCGTAGAATGATAGTCGGTTGTTGAGGTATGCCGGGCCGGTGTTGTGGAGTGCCTTGTGTGCGTGGGTGAGGATCTTGAAGGTGATTCTTTTGTCGACGGGGAGCCAGTGTAGGTTTCTCAGGTGGGGGGTGATGTGGTCTCGGCGGGGGATGTCGAGGATTAGGCATGCAGAGGCGTTCTGGATTCTTTGGAGTCTGCTGAGGAGTTTGGCAGGGGCTCCGGCGTAGAGTGCGTTGCCGTAGTTGAGCCTGCTGCTGATGAGGGCGTGTGTGACGGTCTTTCGTGTGTCGGTAGGGATCCATCTGTAGATCTTGCGGAGCATGCGGAGGGTGTAGAAGCAGGTTGAGGAGACAGCGTTGATCTGGTTGGTCATGGAGAGTTTCGAGTCGAGGATGACTCCCAGGTTGCGTGCGTGGTTGGTAGATGTAGGGGCGGCGCCCAGGGAGGTGGGCCACCAGGAGTCGTCCCAGGCTGAGGGGTTGGGTCCGAGGATGAGGATCTCTGTCTTGCCTGTGTTGAGTTTGAGCTGGCTTTCTTCCATCCAGTCGGCGACCGCCTTCATGCCGCGGTGGAGGTTGGCTTTGGCGGTGCGGGGTTCGTTGGTGAGGGAGAGGATCAGCTGGGTGTCGTCGGCGTAGGAAATAATGTTGAGGTCGTGGAGTCTGGCGATGCGTGCGAGCGGGGCCATGTAGACGTTGAAGAGCGTCGGGCTGAGGGATGATCCTTGTGGGACACCGCAGATAGTCTTGGTGACTCCGGAGCGGAACGGGGGGAGGCGCACTCTTTGGGTTCTGTCAGAGAGGAAGGAGGTGATCCAGTCCAGGGCCTTTTTCGCGGATCCCTGCGTCGAAGAGGCGTGTGCGCAGTGTGTGATGGCAGACGGTGTCGAAGGCCGCGGAGAGGTCGAGGAGGAAGAGGGCCGCCGTCTCCCCGTTGTCGAGCAGGAGTCTGATGTCGTCTGTGGCGGCGATGAGGGCGGTCTCGGTGCTGTGGTTCTTGCGGAAGCCTGACTGGGAGGGGTCGAGGATGTTGTTGTCTTCCAGGTAGCGTGTGAGCTGGGTGTTGACGATCTTTTCGATGACCTTAGCTGGGAACGGAAGAAGGGAGATGGGCCGGAAGTTCTTAAGGTTGCTCGGGTCCGCCTTGGGTTTCTTTAGTAGGTTATTGATCTCGGCGTGTTTCCTGCTCTCAGGGAAGGTCGCGGTCTTGAAAGAGAGGTTGATGATGTTGCATAGGTGGGGTGCGATGGAGCTGTCGGCCTTGTTGATGATGTGGTGGGGGAGGGGGTCGGACGGGGCGCCTGAGTGGATGGAGCTCATTGTTTTGCTGGTGTCTTCGGTGGTTATGCTGGTCCAGACGGTGAGGTGGTCGTGGTTGGAAGGTATCGGTGGGGCCGGGGTGGTGAGGTTGGCGGGGTCTGTCTGTGGATTGAAGCTGTCGTGAATGTCTGTAATCTTGCGGTGGAAGAAGGCAGCAAGGGCGTTGCACAGGGCTTGTGATGGGGGGTATGTCGTTGGTGCAGGAGCTGGGGTTTGAGAGTTCCTTTATGACGTTGAAGAGCTCCTTGCTATTGTGTGCGTTGTTGTCTAGGCGGTTCTTGAAGGCGGCTTTCTTGGTGGTCCTGATGAGGTGGTGGTAATTGCGGATGGCGTCTTTGAGGGCAGCGTGGCTGTCGGGTGTTTTCTCCTTGTGCCAGGTGTTTTCCAGTCTCCGGCAGGTGCGTTTGGAGGCTAGGAGCTCTGGGGTGAACCAGCTGGCTCTCTGACTGGTATCTCTGGAGGCGAGTTGTCTTGTTGGGGCTAAGGCGTTGGCGCAGTCTTCCATCCAGAGTCTGAGGGTGCGGGCCCCTTCCTCGGGGTCGGTGGGGTTGGTCGGGGGGTTGAGTGCGAGGTGTGTTTGCAGTAGTTCCTTGGTGATTTTGCTCCAGTGACGTCCCGGGATCTGTAGGGTGCGGTGGTGTGAGACGGGTTTCTGGAAGGTGAAGTGGACGCAGCGGTGGTCGGTCCAGGTGAGTTCGGAGGTGTGGCTGAAGACAACGTGGGGACTGGAGGAGAAGATAGCATCGAGCGTGTGTCCGGCGATGTGGGTAGGTGTCGTGACGATCTGCGTCAGTCCGAGGGAGGTGATGTTGTCGATCAGGGTGGAGGAGTTGCGGTCGTTGTTGTTTTCCAGGTGGTAGTTCAAGTCGCCGAGGAGGATGTAGTCGGTGGAGGTCAATGCGTGTGCGTTGATGACGTCAGCGATGGAGTTGCAGAATTGGGGGCGGGGTCCTGGTGGTCGGTAGACGAGGGCGCCTCTCAGGGTGGTCTTGGGGTCCGTGTGGATCTGGAAGTGCATGTGTTCGGCGGTGCTGAGGGTGTCGGCGGTGTTTGTGGAGACCCTGATGGTGTCCTTGTGGATGATGGCGATTCCTCCGCCGACGCCATTGGTGCGGTCCCTGCGGTTGATCTTGTATCCGTCGGGGATGGCCACTGCAATGTCTGGGGCGGAGGTTTCGTCCATCCAGGTCTCGGTCAGGAAGGCGATGTCAGGCGATGTGGAGTCGAGCAGGTCCCAGAGCTCGACGGCGTGTTTGCGTGCGGAGCGGGTGTTGAGCAGGATGCATCGGAGCTGGTTGGGTTCCGTAGTGGCGAGTGTCTCGGCGACTACGATGCAGGAGAAGCTGCAGTTCCGGCAGGTGAAGGGGCCATGGGTGCGATTTGGGGCGGCCTTGTGGCAGCTGGAGGGTCGTCCGGGGTTGAGTGCGATGAGGGTGTTGGCATCATACCGGACGCGGGCTGCCTGGATGCTGCGTGGTCCAGGGGTCGTGGCGCTGTGCGCGGTCCAGGCGCAGATGGGCTTGCCTCGCAGCGGCCGCCATAAATGCGGGAGTGTGGTGGGCGTCACAGCTGGGAGGCGGGGGGAGCCGGAGGAGGCCGGCGAATCAGGAGCGGGAGGCGGGGCCGCGGGGGAGTCAGCGGCGGGAAAGAGAGCGGGGCACGAGGGAGGGGCGGGGGAACAGAGGCGGAGAGCGAGGCAAGGGCGGCGAGAACGGGCACAGCGACCGGGGCTACAGCGGGAAGAGCAGGCAGAGGCGGGAGAGCCGCTGGAACTGGCAGGCGGCAGCAGGTGGGTCACAGAAGGTCTCAACAGGAGGCAATCGGCGGCGGCGAGCTGCAGCAGGAGGTGGAGCGACCAACCAACTGTTCTCCTTTGCACAGCTACAATTTGTTGAATTCTCATCCGAAGTCAGCATTAAATGCTGGATTCAAAGCACAGCTCACACAGGAGTAGAATACCATGTCTAACTTAAGAGTGACATGTGGCATTACCAACTTCTGACCTTACAACATCCTTGAATACTAGGTTCCAGGCGATTCCACACCATACTCTATACCTATTAAAACCCCTGCAAATTTACACCACACACCCCAACAATGACATTTTGGGGGAGTTTGTTCGTGGGCCGGGAAGTCGAAGACGGACCAATTAAGGGCCCGCGATGAACACCTACCGAGGGCGGGGTCTGCAGGAGCGGGAGAGAAAAAGCTCACGAAAATGCACATCAGCAATTGGCTGGCGTGTTTTGAATCACCCACAGCGAGAGCAAGGTCGTGGAGGAAGGAGAGGTTGTAATCAGGGGTACAGGGACCCTCTGCACAATTTGACCTCTCCACACGAAAGCCCACCCACCGACACGAGAATGCGGGCATTGCAGCCACATGGGAATTAGGGAGAGAGGGCAACGGAGACAGCACGCAAAGACAAACACAAAAGATCAGTAGCCCAGTAGAAAGAGTGGCTCAAACAGTGTTCTTGGGATGCCTCATGGCAGGTGCACTGGGAGCAAGCGATTGGTCAGCAAGGCTCAAAGAGTGGCTCAAACAGTGTCCTTGGTGTCAGGTTCAGTCAAGTCTAATGAAAGATTTGTTTACTCACTTTTCCGCAGGAACGCCACGCAAATGATGAGTTCCGCAACCTCCCCTGGTCACCCTCTGCGCCCAACTTAATCTGAGGACAGATGATAACTCGGGGAAGAAGGGAGAAAATAAATAGGGAAAGAGGTCCAACGTTGCACCCCACTCTGGTCAAAACCAAACAGCCAGGACCAAACAGCCAAGAAAAAGTCTCTGCAATGAGAAAAGGCAAGTCATGAGATAAGTGTGCAAAGTATGCTTTCTCCTACTTTGATTCAGTCTAATGAGCAGTTCTCTTTACCTGAATTATACCCTTCTTCCAGGAATTCTACCTCTTGGCTTGGCTTAAGAAAGGAGAGTGTGGTGCTTCTAGGAAAAGAAAATAGTAAAAATAGAAATAACTAAGATTCTTCTTAGTAAGGGAATGATTGGGAATTTTGCCATGTACAATAAAGTTGTATAAAAAAAAAAACCTAATGTAATATAGTGATTAACCAAGATATATCTTCTTCATGGCGTAGACTTTACTTGTCTTTTTGTGTCCACCTTAACTCCAAGCAGACCTAACTATAATATATAATTTAATTCTTCAGATTTCCCAAGAACTCAAATGTTTACCAAAACGGAAATAAACGGACCTCCAGAGAACAAGAGCTTACATCAGTTAAGTCCAGAGAATACTTTCACTAGACTATAGATATACTGAGTAAAAGGACAATGCCAAATATTAGATTTAAGCAGCTTTTCTTTTGTGTTATATTATTCTTTAGGGCATGAAGTTACCAGGAATATACCGGAGCCAACATCAGGGAAATAGCAGGAGCCCGAAGTGAACGCCAACAGGAAGAAATAACAGCTGCTCTGCAATAACACGGGGAGCCAAGAAGTGAGGACGCCGAATATGCCGAGTATGGAAGGAGACCCAGAGCGTAGAAGAGCTCCGACACTCACGTGGACACAGAAGACCCCAGCGATGATTGAAGAGCTCCGACGCTCACGCGGACACAGGCGACTCTAACGACTATTAATGGAGAGCAGGTAAGGATATTAGCGTGAAGGGACACAGCGTCTCAAAGCAGGAACGTGAAGCGTTTCTGCTTGGGACTATGGTGATTTAAACTCTCCTGCCGCCTCCCTTGCATGCGCAGATGCGAGAGTCGGCCATTTTTGTAGTTCGCCGGTCGCGTACAACCGGCAACTATGACAGTACAGCCCCCCTATAGACACCCTCACTGGTTTGGGTTTATCAAGATAACCTCTATGAAATAGACTAAGCAGACGAGGGGCGTGTACTTGATTAGCTGGTTCCCAAGTACGTTCTTCAATACCATAACCTTTCCAATGTATTAGATATTGGAGTTTACGTCTTACTCTTCTCGAGTCAATAATAGCCCCGACTTCGTATTCAGGTTCTTTATTCACGAACACAGGAGTCGGAGTGTCAGGGATACGCGTAACAGGTTCTACTGGTTTTAACAGAGAGACGTGAAACACTGGATGTATCTTTAATGCAGCAGGAAGGTCTAATTCCATAACGACTGGATTTATAACTCTACATATCTTGTACGGTCCAATATATTGGGGTTTGAATTTACAATGCCCTTTCAAAGCAAGATGTTTAGTGGATAGCCATACCTTATTTCCAAGGGCATACATAGGCTCTGTGCGTCTATGGAGGTCCGCCTTTTCCTTCTAACTAGCTTTAGCCTTTTCTAAGTTAACTATGGCTGTCTTATGTATGTCTAGTAGGTTTTTTTACAAAATCAAGGGCTGCAGGAACAGGACAGGAAGAAGAAAGCGGGTAAAGCATGGTTCGTGGGTGAAAACCATAAGTACAATAGAAAGGGGAATACCCAGTAGAGGAGTGGCAGTTGTTGTTGTAGGAAAAAGAGTGTAAAAACTGGCATCATATATATTGTTCAAAACATTGGTTTACCCTCTCTATTTGGCCGTCTGTCTGAGGGTGATGACTAGAGGACAATCTTACATCTATTTGTAATAGGGCATCCATCCCCTTCCAAAATTTGGAAATGAATTGAGCACCTCTATCTGATAAAAGAACAGAGGGAAGGCCGTGTAAGCGAACAATGTGTTGGACAAACAAAGAAGCTAGTACCCTAGATGTCGGGATTGCTTTTAGTGGGTTAAAATGGGCCATCTTCGTTAATAAATCGACCACAACAAGAAGAGTAGTGTTTCCCTGAGCTGTCTTCGGCAGGTCCACAATGAAGTCCATGGACACCGTATGCCATGGGCTGGGAGGAGTGGGCAGAGGTCTTAATAATCATGTAGGAGCCTGATGTGAAGCCTTCCCTTGAGCACAAACATGGCAGGTTCGTATGTATTCTTTAACATCCTTCCCCATAGTGGGCCACCAGAAGTTCCTTTTTAGTTTTTTCATAGTTCTCTTATACCCAGGATGACCAGAAAGAAGATGAGTGTGACACCATTCTAGTGCTTGTTGCTGAAGTTTGAGTAGGGAGCACCAGCCCTCCTTGGACAAAAAATAGATTCTGATCTTTAGTGACATTTTGAATTTGCATAATTTCTTCCATTTCTATAGACTTCTGTGCTTCTTTCGCCGCCTTCAAGAACTTGCCTTCAGAACAAATAGCACCGATTATTTGCTCCCTACTTATAGTGAGAGGGGGCTCATCCTGTGGTTCCTCAAACTCATAACCTAAATGAGACAAAGCATCAGCTTTTCCGTTTTTGTTTCCTGCTTGAAATTGTATAACAAAGTCATAATCACTAAAAAACTGTGTCCAACGCAGTTGTCGCATAGATAGAGCTCTAGCTGATTTAAGAAACTGCAAATTACGGTGATCAGTAAGGACCGTTCTTCTATGGTTAGCTCCTAAGAGATACTGTCTCCACTCCTCAAAAGCCTTTTTTATAGCTAACAATTCTTTGTCTCCTATAGCATAATTCAATTCTGCAGGTGTCAATTTATGTGACTAATATGCTACAGGGTGAAGGCATCCAGTATTTGGGTCTGAGATAAAAAAAAAAACAACAGCCATCTGAGAGGCATCTACCTCAACCACAAAGGGTCGAGAAGGATCAGGATGTCTTAGTATGGGAGCTTGAGTGAATGCTTCTTTTAGTTTACAGAAAGCTTCTTCAGCAGATGCTGTCCACTGAAACTTGACCCCATTTTTTAGGAGCTTAGTAATAGGGGAGGCTAGGTCAGAGAAATTACTAATAAAGCGTCTGTAAAAATTGACAAACCAAGAAAACTTTGAATATCTCTGACATTCTTTGGGGACTGCCAACGTGTAATAGCTTCAACTTTCTGTGGGTCCATACTAATTCCTTGAGGAGAAACAATGAATCCAAGGAAGCAGACCTGAGAAGTATGAAATTGACACTTCTCCAATTTGCAATACAGATGATTGTCTCGTAGGCGTTCAAGGACGTTCCTAACATTGATTTAATTTTTTTTATTATTTTCTTTGATCATTAATACAACACACACACACAAAAAAAAAAAATCATATACACATACAATATCTCTCAAGACATGAAAAATAAAAGTACACAATGCTACCATACTAAATCCAGTCTGATGAAATAATACCAAACAATGAAAACAGCATCCAAAATAAAACATAAAGCATCTCAAATACCTGAACCTGCAAAAGTTTCAGAAAGGGAAATAATAATACAAACATTTTAATATTGAGGACACATCATCCCAAATCCAGGCATCTAGCCTACTACAGGTGTTTCGATTCCAGTAGGGGTCATTCTGACTGACCAGTCCCCCTCGTAGTGGCAGGTGGAGAAGGAGTCTCTCGAGCTCTAGATGTCATATAAGTGGTGTACAGACTCCAAAAGTTTTTAGGGCGATTCCTGGGAGGCAACAATTCACTATACGCTTCAGTTTGAGTATTACAATACAACATGTCTCTGGACCATTGTGCCAAGGTGGGAGGGGGACCGCGCGACCAGTGTATTGCAAGGACACGCTTAGCGATTAATAGGGCCATATCGACCAAACGTCTGTTTGGTTTCTGCAGTTTCTTGGAATAGCCAAGCAGGGCTAACACCGGGTCAGGGCTGAGGGTTTCTTGTGTGACTGCACTTATTTCGGCAAAGACCTGTAGCCAAAAGGTCGCAATAGTGGGGCACAACCAGGCAAGATGGATAAAGTCAGCCTCCCGCATCCCACATCTCTCACAGTCAGCTGTCTCACGTAGCCCAAATCTGCGTAACCGCACTTGTGTGTGGTATATCCTATTAAGGAATTTAAATTGTATAAGGCGGTGCCGGCCATTGAGAGAGATTCGCTTGGTGGCCTCACAGCAATATGTCCACATGCGGTCATCTATCATGATCTCTAGGTCAGCCTGCCAATCAAGCCTAGCTTTTGTGTACATGTGTCGCCGGAGCTCCATGGTTCTAGAATAAATCAGGGATACCAGTCGCCGCGGGGAGCTAGCACGAACTAAAGTTGTGAAGGAGTGTACCTCTGGGGGTTCCTGTAATTCCTCTCCAAGCAATTCTCGCAGTGCACTGCAGGCTCGGAAGTAGTGGAAGGTGGTTAAAACAGATGGCGAGGGCTCGATTTGTAACAAACTGTCAACATCTCTACCAACCCCATCCTCAAAGAAGTCACCAATAGCTTCTAGACCCAGGGAATGTAATGCAATTATCATTTCTGGTGCGGTGAGTGTCGGAAGCCATTCACACCAAGCAATAGGGGTGGCCGGGGCGTATAGTAATGAAAGCGCTTGTCGATTAAGAAGATTATGCCAAGCATGCGTAGTGGCGTTGATCGAGTCTAAGACACCCGTAGTGCGACGCGGGGCGTGGAACAGTGCCGCTGCCAAGGGAGCGGGGGCTGTGGACAGTCGCTCTATGAGCAGATGTGGAGGAGGCGTCCGTTGGTGTAGCCAGTAATATGCATGTGAGGCCTGGGCTGCTCGATAGTATAAGTCAAGGTCGGGAGCACCAAGTCCTCCCATAGAATATGGTAAAGTGAGAACAGCCCAACTTGCCCGTGGTTGTTTGTCAGCCCAGGTCAGCCTAATCAGTAGTGTTCGTAGAGTTTTAAAGAACTGTGTGGGTAATACCATCGGAATATTAAGAAACAGGAATAAAAATCTGGGAAGGACCACCATTTTTATGAGGGATATTCTGCCCAAAAGGGAGAGGGGGAAGGCAGATCCACCTCGCAATATCTTCCTCAAGCTTATTAATGGCCCGACCATAATTCTCTCGGAATACCTGGACAGGGTCCGTATGAACCTGAATACCCAGATAGCGTACTGGGTCCGTGATCCATTGCAGGGGAAAGTCTAGTTCGTCAGGGAGCGTCGCCGGGGTGAGGGGGAATATAACCGATTTCTCCCAATTAATTTTCAGCCCAGAGCATCCACCAAATCGCACCACCTCATGGAGGACAGGAGATACGTTTTGAGCAGGGTCGCGAATATAGAGCAAAGTATCATCCGCGTACGCCGATATAATGAGGTTGTACCCCGGGTACCGAATCCCTCTGTGGCTGCGATATTCGCGCATTGCACAGGCTAGCGGTTCCGCCACCAATGCATACAATAACGGGGAGAGTGGGCATCCTTGTCTGGTACCCCGAGATATCTGAAGAGGAGCCGTGACTACATCTCCCACCCACACTCGGGCCCTCGGGTCTGTGTATAATGTGCTGATCAGGCGTATGAAGACTCCACCCAGCCCCATTCTCTCCAGGGTCAACAACATAAAGTTCCACTCCACAGAGTCAAATGCTTTTTCAGGATCAAGGAAAATCACGGCGGCCTTGGTGTCTGGTTTAGTATGCTGAATGGTTCCGAAGACAGTACGTAGATTGTGTGTGAGAGAACGTCCCGGTATAAAGCCGGCCTGTTCAGCGCCCACAAGAGTCGGCATTAGGGGGCTCAGCCTATTAGCTAAGATTTTAGCAAAGATCTTTGTGTCCACATTCAAAAGTGAGAGTGGTCGATAAGAGGAACAGTGTTGTGGAGGTTTTCCAGGTTTCAGTAGAACGACCAGGAGCGCCTCCCTCATCGAGGGGGGCATAATGCCCTCCTCTGACATTTCTTCGAACAGAGTGAGTAAGTGGGGGGTCAGGAGGTCCTTAAATTCCTTGTAGAATCCCACAGTGAGCCCATCCTGCCCCGGGGCGCTGCCTGAGCGCATGGTGGACAGAGCGGAATGTATCTCCCATGCGTCAAGGGGGCGCATCAGGTACTCTGTGTGAGTCCAACAACCAGGGTAACTTAATATATTCTAGGTACTCTAGCAGATCAGAGGGTGTAGAGTGAGACCGAGCTATGTATAGATCAGCGTAAAACTGCCGAAATTGTTCTGCTACACCATCTGAGTCTACAACAGTATCCCCGTTTTCTGTGACCAACTGTATGGGTTGAGTGGTGTTGCGGCGTCCTCTCATGAGATTCGCTAGTGTCGAACCAGGTCGCTCCCCTTCCCCGTATACCCGCGCAACTGCGTATTTGCCCATCAACCTGACCTCTCGGTCAGCCTCCATGTGATATTCCTCGAGTGTTTCCTTGAGTGTGGTCTGTAATAAAGGATCCTCAGAGGTGTGCATGTCTCTCTCTATGTCCGAAAGCTTTTGCTCCAAGAAAGTTAACCGCCCTCTAATCGATTTCAAAACCCCCGAATGTTTAGATATGGCTACCCCACGTACATAGACCTTGAAGGTCTCCCAAATGGTGGAAAAGTGCAGAACCGAGCCCAGGTTAGTTGTAAAATAGGTCTCCATAGCTTCCAACATTCCCGTCTTAAAGGCTTCATCTAGTAACGCGTATGGGGGAAAGCGCCATGTAAACGGGGGGCCGCCTGGCAGAAGTAGCCAGTGTGAATAACAAAGGGGAGTGATCCGAGTAAGTGCGTGGAAAGACCTCGCACTCGCGTATTTGTTGCCTAAGAGAGCCTGCCAGGAACCAATAATCTATTCGGGTATGGAGATTGTGGGGCGCTGAGTAATGTGTAAAGCCACCTGTCACACCTGACCGGGTACGCCAAACATCAATTAGATGCAATTCCGTCAGAGCGGCTTGAAGGGCCTCCGCTGTCTGCGAACGGCGTCTCACTGGTCCCCCCGATCGATCCAGGTCAGGGTTAAGTGTGCAGTTAAAGTCTCCCCCCCATAATTGTGGGACGTCAGGCAAACGCTGAGCCAGCTAGAGCAAGTCGTGGAAGAACTGGGGGCAATCGGGATTGGGACCATACACATTAACTAGTATGCAATCCAAGCCCCTCCCCTTACACCTGGACACCACATACCTGCCATTAGTGTCTGTGTGTAGTTCCTCGAGCATGAGGCGGGATTTGGGGTTGATCCAAGTGAGGACCCCTCGTGCATGTGAGGTGAAACCTGCAGCATGGATTGTGCCACGGACTTTGCTTCGGGTTTGCGAGAGATGTGTCATCGGGAGATGTGTTTCCTGTAAGAAGGCGATATCTATAGTGTGCCTGGTGAGATACGACATAACTTTCCTTGTCTTACGTTGATCATTGAGACCTCTAACGTTCCAGGACAAAAACCTTAATGTGGTCTCCATCTCCTAGGGCGGTGTAGTGTAGTTGTAACTGTCGGAACGTGCCCTAAGGGCATCTGGTCGATGAGCAAATCGTATGGTAGCTACGACAGGTGTACCATTGTGTGTGTGTCTCTGAAAATAATACTAAAAACAGAGAATATGAAAAACCAAGGAAAACAAATAATAATTCACAACAAACCCTGCCTCCCCCTACCTACGCCATGTCACCCCAATCGTGGCATGGCCTAATCGTACCCATCCCCCACCCCCCTTCTAGGGAAAGATGGCGACTAGCCATGTAGTGTGTAACACACAGGGGCGGATGTTACCGAAGCACTACAAGCAGCCACCGGCGTCTAGCCATATAGAATTATGTGTATATAGGCAATCAATTATTAGTGAGGAGCCACTGAGTTGGGCTGAGTAAACAGGTGCAATGTTATAAGCAACAATCCCAGTAATGTATTATACCCATCGGAGAAATATCATCAAAACATCAACAAGAAGGAGACTGCAACGTGTGTGCATAAATAACTGCCTTTAGCACATGAGACATGCATATAACCATAACTTATTTGGAGTGTAAAGTGTGATTCCGACGGGCAACCAGCTCGGGAACCCATCTACACAAAGGAAAAGACACACCCACCATTTCAACATGGCAACAGAGCAAAATATGCGGGCATTATGAAAGCAGGAGACAATACTTTACAGTGTGGAGGTATCTCAGTCAGATTGTTCTAGTCATTGTCCTCGAGGGAGCCTCCCCGTGCGCCCTCCACCGCCTCCGTCGTGTGTTCTTGCGCAGCCTCCAGCGTAGATTTCTTGAGTATGTCCTTCATGGCTTTTTGCAGAGTTTTCGGGTCCGTGAAGAAGCGGGAAGAGCCATCTAAGTTCACCTTTAGTTTCGCCGGATACAGCATAGCGTACGAGATGTTGTGGTCCCGGAGTTGTCTCTTAAGGGGATTGAAGAGTCGACGAGCATCCTGGACTTTGGCGGTGAAGTCGGGATATAGTGAAATCGCTGAACCTTCATATTGGAGCTCCCCCAGTTCCCTGGCCCGTCTCGGGGCCGAGTCGCGATCTCGGTAATTCAGAAGTTTTGCTATCACTGGGCGTGGCGGAGCGCCTGGAGGGGGACGCGGGCCCAGCGAGCGGTGCGCTCTCTCAATCACAAAGAGTTCCGAGAAGGTATCGCGGCCTAGTAAGGAGATAAGCAGTTTTTCGGTAAATTGTTCAGCATTGCCCTTTGGGGTGGACTCCGGGAGGCCCGTTATACGTATGTTGCTGCGGCGGGACCAGGCCTCCAAGTCCTCCGCCTTATTCTGAAGCGTGGCTAGGGTTTTAGCCATTTGTTTTTGCACCAGGGTCTGTCTCGGTCTGAGCCTCCTCTACCTCGGTGATCCTACGTTCGGCCATGTCCGTGCGCTCCGCTTGCTTATCTAGGCGTTCTGACATGCTGTCTATTCGGTACACCAAAGAGTAAATTTTCCCATCCATAGCCAGTAGACTTTTTTGTATAGTGGCAAACATTTGTTTGACCTCTGTGGGATCATCTTCCGAGTGGTCTGCGCCGGAATCTGCTGAGCGCGCCCTGTCCGCCTCTTTAGATTTAGTGGTTTGGCATCAAACGGGAGACGGGTTTGTGTTCTATCGACCCTACCCATGATGAAGGTGTGGTGCGGAAGAGTAAAGTGGGAACAGACCACTGATATGTCTTGAAGGAGCTGGGCGCCTCAGACCCACGAGCGCCACCAGCCAGACTGCACCAGGGGTTAGTGACCTTCCAGGGAGTTACCGGGGGCTAAACGAACGAGCCCCCCGGGGGGGGGACCACAGCGGGAGTGCACGCCCCAGTCCAAGAGTGTCCAAGAACACAGGCTGCGCACCCCAGGCGGGGCACGCTCCACACAGGCGTCTCAATGATTGCTAGAGCCCTCGCCGGTCGGCGCACTCCATGGGGCCCCCACACCAGGCCAGTCCAAGCAGGAAGTCAGCAGTTGGCACAGACAGGCGTGATGCTGGAAGCTGGCAGAACGCTAAGGGCTGCCCTCCGCCCTCCAATGGTGGTGAAGTTGCGCAGTGTCCTATAGTATCCTCTCCCCTCTCCCGTACAATCTAGTCAGCACACTGAGCCCGCCCGGCAGGGGGCATGAGCGCCACAAG
The DNA here is from genome assembly GCA_963921515.1 of Calotriton arnoldi. Lineage (NCBI taxonomy): Eukaryota > Metazoa > Chordata > Amphibia > Caudata > Salamandridae > Calotriton > Calotriton arnoldi. The sequence goes on along the minus strand of CAWUFW010000032.1, from coordinate 1,104,684 downwards.
AAACATCAAGGACCTGGCAGGTCGCACAACGGGTGGGGAGGCCAGTCCCAGAGCCTCGCGCTCCCAGGGGGCCCCCCGCTTACCGCTCACAATAATGATGTCTGGAGCACGGTCTCCCCCTCGCCACCGGAGGGGTATCTGGAGAGTCACAGGTCAAGGCAGCTGGAATCGGGCCGACGCCCGCGATGTCAGGGGGCGTCGCGCCGTCCCCCGGGACTCTTAGGGCAGCTCTGGCCGGGCCTCCCACGCACACGAGGCCTCGTAGAGCGCCCCGTCCCTAAGTGCGCAGGGTCCCGCGTTGAATTCCGGGGGGATCCGCAGCTGGCCGAGGCAGGCGCAGCCGATGGGCGGCAGTCACAGAGGAACTCCCCCGTCCACCAGGCAGGAGCTCAAGAGCAGGCGCCGTAAGGCCTCGGACACCCCTCCGACGTTCGTGGAGCGGGCGCGCGGCCTCCAGTACAGCCTCGCGCCGCAGCCCAAGCTGAATGCGGCTATCGGGGGTCTCGCCGTTACCAGCCTAGTCGGAATTATATCAGCTAGCGCCCAGTGGTCAGCGGCAGCTCAGGAGCGTGTTTATAGCCGTCTAAACGATCAGATTGCCAGGATGTTAGCAGCGTGGCGCCGATGGCTCGCTGAGCTCTTCTTCTACGCGGCCATCTTGCGCTGCGGCAAGCTCCGCCCCTCATTCCTAACATGGATTACATGTTCTTGTGTTGATGAAGAATAAATCAAAATGTCATCTCTGTATGCAATTACAAAAAGATCCAACATATCCTTTAGAACTTCGTTGATAAAAAACTGAAAAGCTGAAGGAGCATTACACAATCCGAAAGGCATTACTAAATATTCAAATAAACCAAACTTGGTGCAGAAAGCCGTTTCCCACTCATCCCCTTCCTTAACTCTCACTAAATGGTAGGCCCCTCGCAAATCCAATTTGGTGAAAATCTTAGCCTCTTTAATTTGATCAAGAAGAGAAGGAATGAGTGGTAGGGGGTACCGGTTTTTAATCGTAACATTATTAAGTGCTCTGTAATTGATACAACACCGAAGACCCCCTTCTCGTTTAGGTATAAAAAAAGAGAGAAGAAGAAGCTGGTGATCTAGAAGGGCGAATAAATCCAATTCTGAGCATTTCATCTAAGTAGTCTCGCAAATACACATTCTCCTTCTCAGTTAAAGCATAAATCCGACTACAAGGTAAGCGAGCCCCTGGCAGCAAATCAATTCTGCAGTCATAGGGGCCAGTGGGGGGGGGGGGGGGAGGCTGGTGGCCTTTTCTTTATCAAACACCTCCTTAAAGTCATGATAAAGAATGGGTAACTCAGAAATGTCGGAGCAGGAAATTATTGCTATTGTCTCTTGATTGTACACATTGTGGAAAACGTGGTCTTGACAATAGTCAGGACTAAAAGTTAATGTCATGTTCTTCCAATTAATAAGGGGACAGTGTTTGCACAACCAAGGCAGCCCTAATATGGCAGGAAATTGAGGAGATTGGATAAGATCGAATGTTATCAACTCCTGATGTTTTTCCTCAATTAACAAAGTTAAATTATCGGTTGCTTGTGTTATTGGACCAGACTTAAGATTACTGCCATCTATGGTTGTGACTTCTTCCTAAGATTTTTTGGACACTAGAGGAATATTATTCCTGTATGCCCAACTTAAGTCCATAAAGTTACCAGTTGCACCGGAATCCACCATAATTTGAATATTCATACTTTGATGTCCCCATATCAATCGAGAGTTTCAGAGAAAATGACGAGGAGAAGACAAAACTGTTTCAGACTGTGAGACAATCATCCCTGAACTACCCGAAGCCTTTGTCTCATGAGACTTCGGGCTTCCTAGTTTTCCGATGTTTTTTTCCGTTTAGTTTCACAAGACATTCTTTATGAATATGTCCCTGTTTTCTGCAATATAAGCACAGTTTTTTGTCTCATCTTTGCTGTTTTTCTTGTTCGCTAAGGGGCCCCCTAATTCTACCAATCTGCATGGGTTCTGGTTCTTCTGTGGATCTTTCTTGATCTAGTTTTTTCTCTTTATAATTAAAAACTCGGGTTTCAGACCACCGTTTTTCTCTTTTTCTTTCATTTATTCGGTGATCTAATTTGACTACTAGGTCTATAAGTACAGTGCATGATTCTGGGGGGGGGGGGATCAACTACTTGTGCTAAAAGGTCTTTGAATTCATCTCTTAATCCCCTATAGAACAGGGCACTACGTTTTTCCTCAGACCAACCAGCTTCCGCTACCAACCTATTAAAGGTAGAGATATAGGTTGTCAGGTCCTTTGTACCCTGCTTCAGATTTAAAAGTTCAGAATCTACGGACTGCATGAAAGAATGTTTATCAAACAGTTTTTTCAACTCTCCCCTGAAGGCGGTATAGTTATGCAGCAATGGATCATTTCTTTCAATAAGGGGTAGGGACCAATTGGCTGCAGAGCCTCCCAAATACGATAGTACAAATGCCACCTTAGCTTGGTCATTTGGAAAGCATGCAGCTTTACACATAAAGTGGAGTTGGCACTGACTAATAAAAGCGGCAAACTTGGTGGGATCCCCCATAAAACGTTCAGGAGGGCCCAAAGGAATGGACTGCGGAGTTGTAACTTGTTAAATTGGAATGTTAGCACTGGGAGATTGAGAGGGAAGAGGAAACTGAGTCCCAGAGCCTCCTGCCATATTACCAATGCTAGATTCAGCCCTCATGCCCTGTTGGAGGGAATCAACTCGAGCGGATAAAGCTTGGGTTTCTTTCTGAAGATTGCCCAACATATGGGCTAAGTCAATAAGGGTCACCTGTCTCATTTCCATAGCGTTCGGGTGGAAATTAGATTTTAAAATGGCTTCGCGTTCTGACAGGTTCAGTCAAGTCTAATGTAAGATTTGTTTACTCACTTTTCCGCAGGAACGCCACGCAAATGATGAGTTCCGCAACCTCCCCTGGTCACCCTCTGCACCCAACTTAATCTGAGGACAGATGATAACTCGGGGAAGAAGGGAGAAAATAAATAGGGAAAGAGGTCCAACGTTGCACCCCACTCTGGTCAAAACCAAACAGCCAGGACCAAACAGCCAAGAAAACGTCTCTGCAATGAGAAAAGGCAAGTCATGAGATAAGTGTGCAAAGTATGTTTTCTCCTACTTTGATTCAGTCTAATGAGCAATTCCCTTTACCTGAATTATACCCTTCTTCCAGGAATTCTACCTCTTGGCTTGGCTTAAGAAAGGAGAGTGTGGTGCTTCTAGGAAAAGAAAATAGTAAAAATAGAAATAACTAAGATTCTTTTTAGTAAGGGAATGATTGGGAATGTTGCCATGTACAATAAAGTTGTATCAAATAAAAAAAAAAAAAAACCTAATGCAATATAGTGATTAACCAAGATGTATCTTCTTCATGGCGTAGACTTTACTTGTCTTTTTGTGTCCACCTTAGCTCCAAGCGGACCTAACTATAATATATACTTTAATTCTTCAGGTTTCCCGAGAACTCAAAGGTTTACCAAAACGGAAATAAACGGACCTCCCTAGAACAAGAGCTTACATCAGATAAGTCCAGAGAATACTTTCCCTAGACTATAGATATAGTGAGTAAAAGGACAATGCCAAATATTAGAATTAAACAGCTTTTCTTTTGTATTATATTATTCTTTAGGGCATGAAGTTACCAGGAATATACCGGAGCCATCATCAGGGAAATAGAAGGAGCCCGAAGTGAACGCGAACAGAAAGAAAGAACAGCTGCTTTGCAACAACACGGGGAGCCAAGAAGTGAGGACGCCGAATACGCAGAGTATGGAAGGAGACCCCGAGCGTAGAAGAGCTCTGACGCTCACGCGGACACAGAAGACCCCTGCGATGATTGAAGAGCTCCGACGCTCACGCGGACACAGGCAACTCTAACGACGATTAACGGAGAGCAGGTAAGAATATTAGCGTGAAGGGACACGGCTTCTCAAAGCAGGAACACGAAGCGTTTCTGCTCGGGACTATGGTGATTTAAACTCTCCTGCCGACTCCCTCGCATGCGCGGATGCGAGAGTCAGCCATTTTTGTAGTTCGCCGGTCGCGTACGACCGGCAACTATGACACTTGGGATGCCTCACGGCAGGGGCACTGGGAGCAGGTGATTGGTCAGCAAGGGTCAAAGAGTGGCTCAAACAGTGTCCTTGGGATGCCTCACTGCAGGGGCACTGGGAGCAAGTGATTGGTCAGCAAGAGTCAGGTTTAAGCGTACACAACACTTGCAGCCCGGGCTGGACCGCACGGCCACCCACACAGATCGCAGTAGCAAGGGAAGCCTAGAAGGCGCAAACACAGGACACCTGTATGCTTTGGATTAAAATAACCAAGTAATGTGTTTTGATAAACCATGTCTTACGCAAGATATAATAAACTGCGGCCTGTTTGCACCATAAGCGATTTCCCATTGCACTCAATGAAAGTGGAAGGTGCTCAGGACGGCCGGGAGCGACAAAGACCACTCACATGTCTGGGAGGGGTTAATCTCTACCCCAAAACAGGTTTTTAGGCGACACTTAAATCCACCAAAACATTGTCAATACATTATTTTAACACCAGCCCATGAATTGCAAGAATGTTCTGTAGTTTTGGGATGAATTTATTTGCAAACATAGTTGATACCACTTCAGCTTCTGGGTATTTAAAGTGGCCATCAATAAGCACCAGGAAGGGTCTACCACTAACATGACACCCAAAATCTGGACTGGCCCAGATCCATGGATGAAATATAATGCTATCTGTGTTAATGGGGTCCGTGGATCAAGTGGTCCAGCTGTTTGGCATGCCAAACACATTCTGACCAAGGCTTTGACCATATCATCAAGCTGTAAAAAACAGACTTTGTTTCTCTGTCTTGTTTTGGTCTTCCCCATACGCTAATGATCTGCTTGGGCGAAAGATGCCACAAAAATGGGACATATGCCCCTCAGGAGTATCCCATCATGAGTTACTGCCATTGTTTTGGACATATTACAAGAATGTCAAGCCCTAAAGAGCTTATGCAGCGTATCATGGTTAGGCGTGGATGGCTATGATTACCTTCAAGAATTCCTGACAGGACACTTGAATTGCAAATGGACAGATGAGCTACTAGATGGAGACTGTTGTCTTTGCTGCAGGGGAGAGTCAGGCTGAAGATGGGAGGCAGCCTGAGGATGCTATTATCTGGAAAAGGACATTCTAATTGGTGCAGTTTGTCATTGTATAGCTATAGCTGAGGGTGCTGCTCTGTTTTTCAAGTCTTGGATTATCTAAATCTCAGAAAGCTTTACATCTGGATAATCCCCAAACAAGAAAAGATACACACAGGGGAGGTACCTATCTCCCAAGCCATGCACAAGATAATTCTGCACTTTGGTTATCTTAGTGGCCTGCCACTGAAGAGATAAATTCACTCTACCACCACTAGCGATTTGAGTGTTGTCAAGGGTGGTGAATTCTAGTGGAGTATGTCCAGCAGAGATGGCTGCTCTACAGTTCCTGGCTGCTGCAATTCCAGGTATTGGACATAAGGAAGGGATCATTAGTCCTTTCTCAAGGAATAATTTTCCAAGGGCCACCCCTCAAGGATGAATGGGAAAAGCCAGCACAAAAACTAGGACACAGTGTTCCATATTCTCGAAGTGCTTCCGGGTCACAATCATTATTTTATTCTACATCTAAATCGTACAGTGTCAACCTGCTTATGAACTATCAGAATGTTCAGAAAGATATTTCCGTTTATGGCCCTTCTGGCTCGTAAACATGTCACTCTTGCTTTGGTCTCCTCAAGAATAGACTACTGTAATGCGTACACCTTGAGACCAACAAGTTGACCATAGCAAAGCTGCAACTCATGCAGAATGCAATGACAGGGCTTACATTGGATATTCCCAAGCGGAAATTGGTGTAGAAAGGTCTAGGAGAACTGCATTTGCTTCCGGTAGAGAAGCGTATCCGGTTCAAGACAGTATGCACTGTACATAAAGCTCACTAAGTGGCAAGTACAGTTGACATCAAAGTCATGTTCCAATGGTATGTTCCTGCTAGAAATCTCTGCTCAGCACAGCATAACTGTGTAACGGTCCCCAGAGTCCGGAAGAGGAAATGGGGAGGCAGAGCCTTCTTAGTCGCTGCGGCAAGGCTCTGGAACACTTTACCCTATCATCTCGCATCCATGAAGTTGTGTTTCCCTTTTAAAAAGGCCTTAAAAACCTGGTTGTTGACTCTGTAGGAAGGCATAGCATAATTAGAAGTTTCTCTCACAGTTCCGTCATGCGGCATAACAAGACTATAGTGCCTAGTAGCCCACGGGCCTTTGTTGTACTTTATAAATTTTGATCATAACATTTGGTCATATATGATTTGATGTATAGATTCCTGGGTGCAGTGTATTCTTTGAAGGGCACGCATAGTTCCCTTGTTAACTCACCATATAATTTATACAGCAAAAAGATGAGACTTTATGGGTTTTTATTCTGGTTGGGACACATTCACAACCAGCAGGAAAAAAATCTTACCTACTTAATCAGTGGCGATGGTGGTCCCAGCTCTTAGGAGGAATGGATTGAAGTTGACTCTCCTGTGCCAAAGGCACATTATGTTATAACATGGTATGCTTACATAAAACGTGTTTAATGAAGTATCATGCTGCTGAAGGAAAGTAGTCATTGTAACACTAGCACAGCAATTATGCAGAGGACAACTGCCCAAAAAAACAGACAAGGATTGAGGGATTTCTTAAATCTAAGCAAAAGAGGTTCAGTAAAACATGGATAGTGAGCATATTTGATCATTTGGCTGCCAGTCCTGGTGGCGGAATTGGCGGATGTCAACACCCCTTAGATAGTATAAAGAGCTGATCTTTCCAGCCATCAGTATCAGGTGACTGTTGATACACATCCTTATGCATGACTGTCAAGGGCTTGACCCAACACTGTTTGATATGGTCAACAAATGAAGGCCTCGCAAGGGGGAAGTACCTATTTCCTAAAGCTTGTAAATGGGCTGGAATAAGAATTCTCTACCGGATACGGAAAATCAAAAGCAGTTAAGAAGGCCCTGTAAAGATATTGATACCATAGTCACACATAAACTGTTATGTGCAGGCGGGATTCAGTAAAGTGCAGCATTCTTCTTAGCACTTTGAGGTGGAAGAAGCAGGAATTCGAGATTCATGCTGTCTTGCCTTCAAAAATCAAATTTTGATTGAGATTGTGATACAAATTATGTATTGTTTTAACTGCCTCAGGTCACCTGTCTCTGGAGGGGGGGCAGGTGACATTGTAGTAGTGCCATATTTATTAAAATGGACATACCAGAGACATAGCTGACCATCCATATTTTCTCATTTCCCCACAAGAGGGCCTTGCAAGTTCAAATAAAAGTAAAGTCCAGAGGTGAGGAGGCTTTCAGAATACGAGGCTTCATAGAGAAGGGAACATGACTATCCATTTAGATCTTTCTACCTCTCATGTGGAAAGAGAAGTGTTAGACCTGACATCCGTGGAGTGGTATTCCCCCAAACTTTTTGCCTTTACACCTCCTGTGTGCAAAACCCGATTTTGCTGGCTTTATGAGTCTGGGCACGTTACCACTGCTAACCTGTGCTAAAGTGTGTGTACTCTCTTCCGCAAACATGGTAAGATTAGTCTACACCTAATAGACATTTAATTTACATGTAATACCTTAGCAAATGGTACTCCATGTACCCAGGCCTGTAAATTAAATGCTACCAGTTGGCCTGCAGCACTCATTGTGTCACCCACTACAGTATCCTTTAAAACATGCGTCAGGCCTGGCACTGCAGCCTGTAGTGCAGTTTTAAACTGCCATTTCAACCTGGCAAAATAAACCTTTTGCTAGGACTAAAGCTTCCTTTTTAATACTTATAAGTCACCCCCTAAGGTAGGCCCTAAGGGCTCATAGGCCAGGGTGCATTGTATTTAAAAAGTATGACATGTGGACTTAATCTTTACATGTCCTGGCAGTGAAAAACTACTAAAGCTGCTTTACACTGTTGTAAGGCCTATCTCTTCCTTTGACTGGGTTGCCTTATCACATTTAATAAGTGCTAACTTTGGATTGGGAGCAGATAGAAATCTACTGTTTATACTCATATGAACTGTACTTTAAAGTTCTCTTTAATGGCAAAGTCAGATTTTAAGTTAGAATTCTGAAAATGCCAAATTTATAACATTGGCATTTTATTGTCACAACCATTTGTGCGTTCTGCCTGTATTCTGGGTCACATGACTGTGAATGGCTCTGCTGTTGGGGTTTGTGTATTGCTCCCAGACAGTAACACAAAGAGGGCTAAGGTGTGGACAGGAGGAGTCATCCTGGCAGGATGACTTGGAGGGCCTTTACCCAGCCTCACTCACACTCAAAAGTGCTTTGTCTCCTGCACACACAGAGGAATCTGACACCAAGCCTGTCCTGCCTTTTGTCACCCCCAGACAGTTTGGAGCCTTGACAGGGGAAGAGGAAGACAATCCAGAACCAGATGTGGGGGTAGGAGAGGAGGCCCCCCACAAATTAGCTAGCAGCAGGTATAAATATTGGACCTCCTGAACCACTCGTAGGAATACTCCTGGACCTGTGGAAGTAACAGAAGAAGAACTGCCTTGTTGCCAGAGGAATACCCTGCAGCTTGAGGGTCTGTCTGCCTTGTTGTCTGAGAAGGAAGGCTGGACCTGCTTGCCTTCATCCCAGGCTAACTAGAGTGACTCCAATGGCCAGTTGGCTGACCACCTGTGTGAGCTACAGGGACACAACAAGCTTCAGAGGCCACACTACAACTGGCCAGCTGACGTGATATAGCTGGACCTGAAAATGGACCTGCATGAGCCCTGCTGGCACTTGCTGGAATAAGATCCTGATCCCCAGGAGGTACATCCCTAGGTCCTGGGCCCTAAGCTGGCATCAGAGTGTGCTCCTCCACAAGAAAAGATGAAACATCCTGCAGTTTAAGCTTCTCACCATGCGAAAGAGTCAGTTTGTGTCTGCAATGATTGCCAACACGAAGCTCCAGTGAGACCTGCTCTTTGCACTGACAGTGACCGCCAGGGACGAACGGCAATGCAAGACCTACACTTTGCGCTACAGCAATGACAGCCCGCAACAACCACCATGCAAAGCTACAGCAACAACCATCTGTGATGCCCAACTGGCTCTTCTTGCCACAGTGACAACAATTCACAATGCCCAGACTGCTCTTCGCGCTGCAGCGACGACTGTCCGCGATGTTCAGCCTGCTCCTTGCGGCTTCCTCCACTGCAAACGGAATTCTTTGCGCCAGACTTTGATAACGTAACTCTTTTAAAGGGACTAACCTGGTCAATGTATCTGACCTGTGCTCCACGTGGTCAGCCTGAACTTGTGGCTTTCTCCCGGTCTAGCATGGCCAGATGAACGTGAGTGACGCTTTGTGCTTCTAGGCACTATTTTCACTTAAAACTTTCAAATTGAATATCCCTGGTTCTACTGCTTGGATTTTTGTTGTTCTCGTATCATTTTATTTCTTACAATGTAATCTATTTTTCCTAATGGTATTTGTCTTGTGTTTTCTCTTTCTTACTGTTTGTTCTGTGCTTCAGACATGCTTTACAAATTGCCTCAAAGTTAAGCCTGACTGCTTTTTGCCAAGCTACCAGAGGAATAAGCACAGGCTAATTTAGTGACTTTTGTCGCTCACCCCAACAAGGATTGTGATTGGTGTCCGAGTGTGGGCTTCCAATCCACCACCTTGACAAATAACCCAATTTCGTACAGTAGGTTTTGGAGACTTGGCTTTTTATACCAGCCAGAAATTGTATTCAGTCCCTGGAAGATTGTGTCCAGCTGCCAGAGCTGCCGACACTGAAACTGGGGCACCATTTCAGTCCCGGTCCTTGTTCAACATACTGTGACTCTTGGCAAATTACTTTATCTCCCTGTACCTAAAAGAAAAATAATATGTAACCTCGTGTTGTCTCGTAAAGCGGTCTAATGTCCTCGGTAAAGGTACCTGCTAGGAAAACTGCAAAAAAAAAAAAAAAAAAAAAAAAAAAGTAATCAATTGCCTATATATACTTTTAATATGGGAGAAAGTGACGTACCGGCGGCGCAGGGGCCTTGTCAATAAGCCCCTCAGTCTGTAACAAAAGCAACCAAAACTGAAGCAACGCACAGCCTCTGCAAAGTGGCACTCACACATGCCTATATCCCTATAGTCTCGCGCCCAGAACCTGTTCAATCACCTGCATGTAATAACAGATGATTTTGTGGGAGTTTACGTTGAAGCTGATGGCTGCATTACACTTTCCCTCTCCCAGGGGGATTGCATGCTGAATTTTAATGTAACTCAGACAAAGAATTCCCTTTATGTTGAAACTCGTTTCACAAAACGTACTGGCTGCAGAGGACTCCAGGTCAAGTCCCCAGGCGCAGGTCTCTCTGAGAGGGAATCAAAGCAACGCAGCACTACAAAAGTACAGGCAATCTCACAGGCGCCTGGGGGACTGACTTCAGAGCCCTGGATCTGTGCGGATTAGTTAACAACTTTAAAGCAAAGCTAATTAATTACAAAATGAACGCTCTGATTTCATGGTCTTAGTTTACCAGCCTTTGGTAATTTGCATTTTCCTAGCTGGTTCAGAACATGAAATCTAGCTCTATATAATGACACAATGCATTTCTGTATGTGAATTTATTAGTTCGCTTGCCACATTTTTTCCCGTGACAGCTGTTAAAAATATTTGACATGTATGATAGATCCGATTTTTCTGTAAATTTTTATAGACATGCCACCATTTGTCTTTAACTGAAACTTCCCACTATTTTGTACCTGTAGAGTCACTGTTAAATATGACTTTTTAATTTTTGTGTTACTCATCCCAGGTTCTCTGTTGCATGCATATGTACTTGCATGATCCGACTAGTGACAGTAATTACTTTTAATAACAATCTGTCTTATTTGTTTATGTCCTTTTTTAATCTACATAGTGTTAACTATTCGGTTTTAAACTGTTTCATATACTTATTCCTTTCTCTGTGCACTTTTGCTAACAGGAAACCCTTACTTCATCATTAATTACCATCTGTAAAATAATGCTATTGTTAGAAATGTGAATATATGCCCATTTTCCACCCTTTTATTTTGCCCAGCAGACTATTCTCACACTCACAACAAGGTAGTTACAATTCTGGGCCTAATTCATGAAACCTGTTCCACATGTCAATCAGAATCCAGCTCACTTTTGATGCTCTTTAATAAATACACAGGGGGGACAATTACAAAAGAAAACAGGAAGGTGTGTGGATTGCCTGCCTAAGATGACAGGCGCATGAGCCCTCGGTTCTGCAGCGCCTCCCCACAACCCGTTATAATCTGGCTCTGCAACTGCAACATGGTGTGAACCTTACACACCGCTTATGCTGCACTTTTTGTGCTCTAACACTCCATTGTCCATGGGGCGAGGCGGAGACCCCGAATGAGTCTGTGGTCTACCCAATGAAGAGTGAGCTGGAAGCGTGCTGCCCATGAGGCCCTGGTCCTCTTGTGGAGGGTGAAGCGCTGCTGGGCCTCATATTGTGGAACTGTGGGGCCCTGTTCTGGGGTGAACGACTGGGTAACCTGTTGCTGTGTCAGTCCACCAGAGACAATTTCCCAAGACCAGTGTGGTGATCCGGCCTGATGGTCCATAGGAGATACAGATCTTGGGTTTGGCCTCCCAGGTCTGGTGGGTCTGTGTGAGAGGTTGTCTGTTGGCTTCGTGTGCCGACCATTGCTGTGCTGATCTGCAGGGGAGGTGGAATGCAGGCACGGCCCGCACTAGAGCTGGAGCTGTGGACGGCTGTCGCATTGGGAATCTGAGCCTAGAGCTTTTGAGGGACTGCACACTGAGGCCTCTTTGACCTGGAGTGAGATGCCGCCTTTGCCCTGACATGACTGCGGTGCCCGGGTCCTGCTGCCATGCAATGTGAAACGATAGGTGGTACTGCCCATCGATGCCCTACTCCATACCTGCCCAATCTGTTGACTGGGACCGGACTGGACCTCCTCTTTTTAAGAGGGTTGCCTGCACACATGTGGCATTGGAGTGGCGCTGCATTATGCTGGGGCCCCATCTCCAGCACTTCCACCTGCCCCACAACTGCTTTCCCTCACTCCTGGGGCAGGCCTGGCTTCTTCCCAACATGTGCCTGAGATTTGGGGGACTCACCTTTGCCCCTTTGCCTCTCTCCTTTTGGCACTTGGTATTCTCCCCTCTACCTCTATCATAATCATCAGTCACCCCCACCCCCCACTATAGGAGGAACCTGCTGATGGGTGGGCCGAGATCGTGGGGTGGTAAGGTACAGACCAAGGGACTAAACCAAGGTGGATCTCCAAGCCAGGGCTGTCAAAGGGACTGGCCCATCTTCTTCCTCTGTTGTGGAGCAGGGTGCAGACCTGTGGCATGACTTTCCGAAGTTGAGGACCAGACAAGCACCATGCAGATCCTGGACTCAGCTTTTGATCACCTCCAGGAACCTCAAGGAGAGAATTCAAGAAGCCGTAGGGATGGCAAGGCACCTCAAGATTAGACTGGTAGGCTTCCCGCAGGGAGCGGATGGCTGTAACTCTGAAGCATTTCTCACAATATGGCTGCGAGCATGGGTTCTCACAGATGTCTTCTCCCCATGCTTTTTCATTGAAAGAGCCTACAGGGCACAGTCACAGAGGTTCCCTTTCCCGGAGCACCTCAGAGACCCACATTAGCCCCCATACCAAATCAAGGTGACGGATGAAATTCTCAGGGCAGCCAGTGCAAAAGGTGTGGTACAGTACAAAAACACAAAGATCATGCCTTTCCCGAACTACACACATGCAGTGCAGCAGCAGTGATGCTCATTTGCCTAAGTAAATCAAAATATGAAAGCAATGGAGCTTACTTATGGCTTGATTTTCCTGGCCCAACTATGAGCTCAATTCAGTGGTACATCTCTCATCTTTAACTTCCCCGAGGATGCTTGGGACTGGGTGGAGGAAAGAAAGGTACTAAGACCCCTTAGGAAGCGATTCACCCGGCCGGCGACCACTCAAGATACTGCGAGGCCTCCGAGAATACTGCAGCAAAGATCCAATAAGTGCACCCAGTCTTGATCTAAGGATTCATCACAAGTTACTGCACCCAATGATAACACAAGTGACACTTCAGCAGGATAAGACCAGGGGGACACCAACCCCAGACACATTTCACCCATCCCAGGAAGTGGGGAGATTTTTCAGGGACCCAGAGTCCATCGTCTTCAACCTTCCAACCTCGGGGATCTCCTCCCAGTGATCTTGTTGTCAACTGGCCACCATATGTTCAACACCGGGCCTTATTGGTGCTAAGATCGGGGACCCAGTTCAGGACCTCTGCCCGACACCACTGACCCTTTGCATCATCAGTGGCTGTGGGGATGGAAACTGCACACAAGACCATCCTCTTCTGGTTACTTGCAGTTTTCAAATTGTTCTTGGGTTTTCTTTAGGTATCAATATTGGTTAGCAGGTTCTTTATTCTTAAATGGCAACAGATGCTTTGGGGGCAGAAGTATGGGGATGGGGAGTTGATGGTTATGAGTTCCACTGGTTAACAATAGTAGTTACGTGGTTTATTTTTGCATGTTCCACATAGTCTGCATTAGCATCATTATGGATCAACACATGTTTGTGCAAGGGAGGGGCTGAAGACACCCCCCAAAACCACTCTAAGTCACACACAAATGACCCAGCAAATATATGAATGCAACACTCGTGTATCTCCACTGACTCCGACGGCATTTCTACAATCCACACATACATAGGTCTAACCTGCACAGTAGACATGTAGCCATGGAGCAATGCAGTATTGTTTCCTAGAATGTGAAAGGCTTTCTTCATAAAATTAAATGAGGGGCGGTCATCTATCACCGCAAAGATGGACCTACTTGGCCACTATATGGTCATCTGCGGTTTATTGGAGGGGGGTCAATTGGATGCTGATTATTGTAAATGAATCCCCGGGTTACAACAGTCCACTCTCCAGTCCCTAACTAAGACCCTTTTTGAGACCCCACTGTGCTTCAGGGTAGTGGGCGGGCAGCTTCAATTTCATCATGGAACCGGTCATGGGCAATCATACAAGGGCTGTTTCTTGTACACTTAGCAGACTACCCAAATGGGGCTCCTCATTAGAACTATTGCACACCTTGTGCAAATGACACAAACACTAGGCAATTTATGTACTACCCCAATGCTCACTCATCGACTTCCAAGATGAACTATATTTTTTCACCAGCAGATGAGCTTGCTACGATCTCGAGTGTCGAGATCTTCCCCACAGGAATCTCTAACTACTCTCATTTAGAGCTTCTCCTTTGGAAGCATGTTGGGGGGCCAGGGGTGGCTCTTCTGCTATGGCGGAGGAGCTTTGCAGAGCTGCCGAAAGACAGCAGATTAAAAATAAAATGATAATAAAACTAATTTAGTATCATTTTACTTGCAACTTTCTCCCCAGTCCGCTGAATCGAGAGCGGGGCCATCCTCTCTATTCCAGTGTAGTCAGCTAGGGAGGAGAAGTGGTAGGTGCACTTTAAGTGCACATGTCTGTTTGATTGACTGTCTGAGGCTGGCCAAACAGATATGCGCACTTAGCATTTCTCCACCTGGCTGTGTTGTTGCACAGCAGGGTGGAGAACCAGCGCAGGCTCACAGGCGCTAACTGAGCGGCATTTCAGCCTGCTCAGGCCAATCACAACGCTGCTCTCATGGGAGAGCAGTGTCATTCGTGATTGGGTGGGGATGGGAGCAGAGAAGCACTGAGGCAGCGGGAGCAGAGGAGCCTTGAGGCGGCGTCCGGCAGTGGCAGGTAAGTTATTTTATGTTTTTTTTATTTTTTCCCCCTCCTGCCCCACGAAGTGTTATTGGCAGTAGCCACTACTGGGGGGGCACTGAGGAGTATGAGGTTGAATGCCTGGTGGCTCCAGGACAATCAAATGACTGATCTTCTTAGAGAGGCCATAGTTGAATATTTCAAGGTGAAGAAAGACACAGCTTCCTCTAGGGTGGTAGTATGAAAGGCCTTAAAAACATTAGTTAGGTGTAGGGCTACGTCATACTGCAAAGGAAAGGAGAGAGAGGGAGAGAGAAAGCAAGAGTTAGTGGATCTTTAGGAATGATTGGAGGACCTTGAGTACAATGGGTCAATGCCCTGAGCGAAGATGTAATCTAACCCATCATGAAAGTTAGGGACCCTAATATCATTTATTACATACTTCTAAATACTCCTGTCTCCTGTCACAACACAAGGTATGTGAATGGGGAAACAAGGTGACTTCTTGTCTGGCTGGCCCAAAAAGACACAGAAGTGAGGATCATACCAATGGTCCTGCACTCCCAGGATTGTCGTGTAATAGAAGCAGCCGAGATTGTACAGACCTTTGTGAGGCATTGTGAGGAGCTATATGCTCATTGGTCATCCCCTACAATAAAATAGGAATGTCCAATTGTCCCCGAAATCGGTCCTAGGATGCTTGTTTCCAGTCCAGGGAGAACCTGGCCTGGCAGTTTGGGCTGGACTGTTCCCATGGGGATACAGGGTCAAGGCTGATTTGCATATGGCTGGGTTCAAACTGGAATGGCATGGTGACCAAAAAAACAATGGATTTAGACCCAGATCTCTGTACTCGGGTGAATGTATGATATGGTTCTGCATTCTGTCCATCAATTGTTCTTTTTGCATTTGTCACCCCGAGTGGGACGGGTATGCCCAGACGTGGGTCCCATGCTCTCCATGCCACTGGAGTCAAGCTATCCTGGCTGATGAGGGGTAAAACCCCGAAACCAGTCCTACGATGCTGGTTTCCAGTCCAGGGAGGACCTGGCCTGGAAGTTCGGGCTGGACTGTTCCCATTGGGCACAGGGTCAAGACTGATTTGCATATGGCTGGGTTCAAACTGGAATGGCATGGTGAGGAAAAAAAATGATGGATTTAGGCCCAGATCTCTGTACTGGGGTGAATGTATGACATTGTTCTGCATTCTGTCCATCAATTGTTCTTTTTGCATGATTTAAGTGGTTGGCACAACCAGTACTGCATGCCCATTAGTAGCATTTTAATTTACAGGTCCAGGGGACACGTAGTACCACTTTACAAGGGACTCATAAGTAAATAAAATGTGCCAATTGGGGATGAGCCAATGTTACCATGTTTTAAGGAGGGAGCACTTGCACTTTAACACTGGTTAACAGTGGTAAAGTGCAAAGAGTCCTAAGACCAGCAAAATCGGGATCAGCAAAAATGGAGGGGGAAGGCAGTAGGGAAAAGTGTTGCAGTGTATGAAATGCAAACAATTCATACATAATTAGGGATGAGTAGTGGATAGGTGTAGTGAGGAGTTTTTTGATCTCAGGAATGGGCAGTGTATAGGGGTAGTAAGGGGTATTTAGGGATGGGTGGAGTCTATGGGTAATATATATTTTTTTAGGACTCCGACATGGTTAGTGTACGGGGTAGTATGGAGTTTTAAGGGATCAGGGATGGGTTGTGTATATGAGTAGTAATGTAGATTTTAATGTTTCAGGAATGGTTATTTCATAAAATTAAATTTAAATTAATGAAATTATATTAATTCATAAAAAAGTATACATTAATATTAGATTGCAATTTAAAATTATTATACAATATATTATATATGTATATGTGTGTATATATGTATACATAAGAGAATACACACACACACATCTATATATCTATACATACATAAATCGAAAGAAATACACATACCATCCTACCTGCAAAGTAAAGAACTCCAAATGAGAAGTACCACGATCATAAGTTACTCCCAATTTAATGCCCATGATGTAATGACTCCCGGTGTAAAATTAGTGAGGTGGCTCTTACATTCATTTGTATGCCTTCTCATAGCATATGGTCTTGAATACATGTGAGGGTTGCAGTTCTGCTTACATCAATAAGGTGAAATATGTTGTTGCTGATGATCAGTGTTTGCACGTAGACGGCCATCCATTACTTAATGTTTTGAAGGCAGACCTGGGACAAGAGAGTAATTCATATGAGATGATTCACCTACAGTGCAGCATGTTGAGCTTGCGAACGAGGATCACCAGTGCTTAGCTGTACAGTTAGCAAATCAGGAGCGATAATATGTACCTCTGTGATGAATCAAAGGTGATAGAGCAGTTGGTAGCAGAATAGGATGGTTACCTTTGATGGTAAGGGGAGATCTAGAGCAAGATAGGAGACTAAGTTGCCCCATAGAGCCCGAGTGACGCAGATCCAGAGAACCGCGAGAGACGGATGTCGGAGGTCGTGGAAAACTGACGGAGAGTGACGGTGCGGCGGAAGTAGCAGTTCGTAGTAGAGTGAGTATGAAAAGAGTGATGTTTGGTAGATTGCGGTGTTATATTGTTGTGTGATGTCTTGCGGAGTTGGAACGAAAGTTGAGTGATTGAGAAACGGACCGTGAGCGCGCGCGGGACCGGGAGATTTATTGTGGTGTAGAATACACCCAGAGTTGAGAACGTTGACCAGAGTTGTGGGGGTCACGAGACGTCATTGACAGACCCACAGAAGATAGGGACACATGTGTGAGTGTGTGAATAACCAACGCAGGTCGTAGGTTATGGTGTGCAGAACATCGAGTGATTGAATCCTATCGAGTGTATTAGAGGCGATTGTCCGGTCGTTCGTGGACAGACGGTTGCCAGATTGAGGTCAACAAGCTCAAGAGACTGATCGGTCATTGGTAAGACTGACGGTCAGAGAGGTAATTGTTCGGTAGGACGAACATTATTTCAGAGTATAATTGGGACAGATGCGAGTGAGAACAAGTGAATTAGAAAGGAGGGGAACTGCTGCGAGCGGAGGAAACGTGACGTCAGACTAGTGCCGCGCTGCGATAGGCCGGTTGGTGTGAACCGCGCTGGGATTGGAGGATTGAAATCAGGAAGTAAAAGCGGACATTTTGAGTACGAATAACAAAGTTGATTCATCATGAAATGTTTTAAAGCTTTACGAGAACTTTGTAGAGGGGATAGACATGTGGTTGTTCGGGAGGGAGAGGAAGCTCCTCCCGAGGATACACCAGCACATTATATGGCAAAGAATGTAGGATTGCATACTATAATTTGGCTCGAGAATTGGCATAAAATGACAGAAACAGAGGGAGATTTGTCGTTCCCTCGATATGGTACTTTCAGGTTAGAGGTGCTGTACCAGCTCAAGAGTGTAATGGCTTCATTACGACCACTACCTAGACCAACACAGTTTGAGGCACTACATGCGTGGGTAAGGGCAGCGTATGATAGGAAGAAGGACAGATGCCAAGAAAGGGTGAAGAAATCGGTCAGGGCATTTCAAGATGCAAAATGGGACGCCTTGGAGAAAAGGTGGAGAGCAGACACGATCGACGGAGATAAGTTGTACCCATTGTTAATACAAAATGGGAAGATAACAAGAGTCGATGAGGACGACAGTGATTTAGATGACAGTCTGTTGGATAGGATGTTGGCGGAGAGGCCACCACCATTTAATCCAGATTCAGAAGAGGGAAAGACAACCCCAGCAGTGGCAATAGTTGATGAGAGTCAGAACCAGACTAGCATGAGAGTAGTGGGAAGAATTTCCACAGGAACGGAGGGGGCTACGGCGTCTATGATAACACAGCCTCCCGGGGGAACACAAGATTACCGGACTCCTTGACAGTACCGGTTACCATTGGCCCTATAGTACCGGTATATGACCCAGACCGAGTGAGAGAAGGGAGCTCCGTGCCGATGAGAAGGGAAGAAGGAAACAGTGAGAGTGGGAATGGGTTTGGAGTAAGGGTGGTTCATTTCCCAAGACCAATAGACACAAGTACGCCGTTACCGGCTACTGCGGACTCTTCATGTGGGCGAGAAGAGGAGAGACCGGAAAGACCAAGGTCTTTACGGGAATCTAAGTCAGCTTTGAGGGAGTGGACACCAACAGTAACGAACCAAGAGGATAGGATGCAAAGAGATAGGGCACAAAATGTCTCGGAAGACAGACCAGGTTCCAGGAATATGGAAGGGAATAGGTCACAAGGACAGAATAGTGACTGTGATGAGCGGGACGGCTCAGGTTGTCGAGATGTACTGAGGAGTGCAGTACAGGCAAGGTTGCTAGACGTAGTGAGGCTGAAAGCAGAGGTAGACGAAATGATCAGTGGGGGTCTGCCTTTGGAAAGGATAGAAATCTATGGATCAGATGAGCTGCTGTTTGTAGCAAAAGATGTGACTCGAAAAGCTAGAATGGCACATGATAGATTGAGGGATTTGGCCAAAAGATATGAGGTGGACCTGAATAAAACTAAAGCGTTACAGGGACCACACAGATTGCATTACAGTGATCAGGAGTTGGAGGAGAAAAGAATCACAGGGTTAAAGACGCACACCAGAGACCTGATCATAGGAATGAGAATATGGATTTTGTTGGACAAATGGGAAGAAAGGTGGTCCAAAAAGAAACCAGTAAAGAGAGCAGAAGGGGAAACGCCGCCGCCAGGAGGGGGGCGACGGGTGTAGGAAATTTTCCTTTACGAGAAGTACAGAATGGAGGGTACGTGCATGTGCCGTGGAATAGAGGTGATTTGGCTGCATTTACAAATGATTTTCCTCGGCTGAGGGAAAAACCGGTGGAGTGGTACAAACAGGTTGAGCGGTTTGTGAAAATTTCAAAAGTATTGTGGATTGATTTGAACACTTTGTTTGACATAGTGGTACCAGGAGATTTGTGGACAGCATGTAAAGTCGCTATTGAGTGGCCGACTTCGGAACCGAAAAGAGAGGCGGTTACAAATGGTCCATCACCTGATGTCATGAAAAAGTATGAGCAGGTGATTACATGGTTGAAGTCGAAGATTTCACCTCAGGATATAGATTGGGTTAAGATAGATCGGACTGTACAGGAACCCAAGGAAACGGTGCATGAGTATTACGAAAGACTTCTGCAAGTTTTTAAACAGTATAGTGGGTTGGATGTTTTGGACCCTAAGGATATGGGACAGTTTGTCTCAAAGTTTGTAACAGGTCTGAGAGGGGAAATCAGCCTCATGATACAGCACCATTTGATCTGCTGGCAGAACAAGCCACTAGATGAAATTTTGCGGTACGCGAGGTACTGTAGTGATGAGGTGGATTCAAAACATCGAAAGCTAAAAGACAAATTGATGCTTGTCCAGATGCAGACAGCACAGAATCAGCCTAGTGGAGGGACCTTGGGGAGAAAGCAAGGAAATTTCCAGGGAAACCAGAATGGGCAGGTACAGGGAAAGGGAAAACCAGTAGACCCCAAGACAGGAGTGGACGTGGCCACACTAAAGAAGACCACTGCGTGTCATCTTTGTCGCCAGGTCGGACATTGGAAACGCGAGTGTCCTTTGAACCCAGCTAATCAGGTACAGGAAGAGGAAGAGGGGCTCAGGCACCCGCGCAAGAGGTGGTTAACACAATAACGAGACCTAGAACGATGAAAGGGGGGTTTACAATTCTCAAGCTCAGATTCCCCAAGCTCCAAGGTTTTCACAAGGAACACGAACATATCAACAGATGCCCCTGTTCGAACGATATGCTGAGGATAGCTTAGACCCTTTATCCTGACGGTGCCTGAGAGGGAGGAAGACTGCACACTTGGAGCGGTCTTGGAGGTAGACCAGAGAGGACCTTTTGTAGAGGCAGAGATTGAGGGCAATCCTGCAACACTTTTGGTTGATACTGGAGCTACCCGGTCTACTGTAAGATCTGCAGTGGTCCCTAACCTACCCCTCTCGGGACAATCGATCCAGGTTGTTGGAGTAGCGAACAAGAAGATGAGCAGCCCATTGACAGAACCGATCTTAGTAAAGATAGGTACTTTCCAAACTAGACATCAGTTTGTAGTGTGTGATACGAGTCCAGTTTGTCTTTTGGGAAGAGATCTGTTGTGCAAATTGAACTGCACGATTTATTGTACACCACGAGGAGTGGAGGTCCAGACGAGAGATGATGATGCTGACTTTAAGATGGCCAATCAGCATCTGTGTATAGATCTGTACCCAATGGTGACTGTGGAAGAACTTCCACATGATCTGAGAGACGCAGTGTCGCCTGTGGTGTGGGATTTCGCAGGAGACGAAATAGGTTTAATCAGAGGGGTTGAACCAGTGCGGATTGAGGTGAAACAGAATGTTGATTTCCCTAGAACACCTCAATACAATTTATCGATAGAAACGATTGCAGGAATAAAACCTGTGATCGAGACTTTCATTGAGAAGGGTATTTTGAAGGAGATCAGAGGTAGTCCCTGTAATTCACCCATAATGGGACTACAGAAACCGAGCGGGAAATACAGGATCGTGCAAGACCTGCGAAAGGTCAACATGATAGTTGTCCCTTGTTGTCCAGTGGTACCGAATCCTTCAGTAATACTGTTCCAGATCCCATGTGAAGCCGAGTGGTTTACGGTTATCGATTTGTGTCAAGCCTTCTTTTCGATACCGCTCCACGAGGAAAGCCAATTTCTTTTTGCGTTTAGGCTAGAGAATCGCGTGTTAACATGGTGTCGTATCCCTCAAGGGTATACGGAAAGTCCATCGATCTTTAACCAGATCCTGAAGAAGAACCTTGAGAGTCTTGTGTTGCCGCAGAACTCAGTTCTCGTGCAGTACATAGATGACTTGCTCATTGCCTCAGAAACAGAAGATGCTTGCAGAATTGACACAGTAGCCTTGTTGAACCACTTAGCAGAGAATGGACATAAGGTGTCCCCGAACAAGCTGCAGTACTGTTTGAATGAGGTACAGTACTTGGGACACAGATTAGAAAAAGGCAAGAGGAAGGTGTCACCAGATCGAATTGAGGCAATAATGAGCATGGCGGTACCCACTACACAGAGGGAAGTTAGGATGTTTCTGGGAATGGTTGGCTATTGTCGACAGTGGATTCCTAGTTTCTCCTTGAGAGCAAAGCCTCTGCAGAGGCTTACACACAAGGATGTGAGTGATCCGGTACCATGGGACGAGGAGTGCTTGATGTCATTCCTGCAGTTGAGAGATGATTTGTGCAGGGCTCCCGCACTGGGAATGCCTGATTACAACAAGGCCTTTTCATTGTTTTGTTACGAGAGAGGAGGGTGTGCATTAGCAGTGTTAGCTCAGAACCATGGAGGTGTCCGTAGACCAGTTGCTTATTTTTCAGCTACTTTAGATCCAGTAGCTTCTGCGTTGCCCGGATGTCTAAGATCCGTTGCTGCAACAGGTGTCAGCATTGAAAGATGTGAAAGCATTGTAATGGGACATCCATTGACTGTACATGTACCACATTCGGTTGAGTTATTAATGACCAGGACCAAGACCCAGCACCTAACGAACAATAGGTTAACAAGGTACGAGCAAGTCATACTTGCCGCAGAGAATGTGACTCTGAAAAGGTGCTCCATCTTGAACCCTGCGACATTGATGCCTATACCGAACACAGATGATGAAGATTGTGAGGACCATGACTGTCTCGATGTGACCGAACTTTGCACCAAACCGAGACCTGACATTGTCGATGAGCCATTGGATGACCCAGATGAAATTTTCTTTGTCGATGGTTCATGCTTAAGAGACAGTGTGGGGCAATTGAGAGCAGCGTTTGCTGTATGTACTATTTCAGGAGTGGTCGACGCCGCTTGCCTAGAAGGAGTACGCTCCGCGCAGGTAGCTGAGATCATTGCCTTGACCCGTGCCTGTTTGGCCGCTGATCGAATTCGAATCACGATTTACACAGACAGCCAATACGGTTTTGGCGTGGTGCATGACTTCGGGCAGTTATGGTCTCAGAGGGGATTTTTGACATCATCTGGCTCACCCATTCGTAATGGAGAATATGTAAGACAATTGTTAGAAGCATTACAGCATCCGAAAGAAATTGCTGTTGTAAAGTGTTCAGCCCATGGGAAGGGGAGGACTTTGTATCCTTGGGTAATAACTACGCAGATGAGGTAGCCCGCTTCTGCGCAGAACAAGGATGCATATACACAGGCAGGGAGATAGAAGAGAGCCAAGAGGGAACCGATCTCAGCATAATGTTGGCCATGGCAGACACTTGGGAAGAGCTTAAGAGATTACAAGATGAAGTCTCAACCAAGGAAAGAGAGGGCTGGATCAAGGCTGGGTGCGAGAGAGGAGAAGTGGATGTGTGGGTATCAACCGATGGGAGAGCTGTGTTGCCGGAAGAATTGCTGAGTCCGATGGCAAGATTGATACATGGTCAGGCACACCTGGGTAGAGACGCAATGATGAGGGTATTCAGACAGACGTGGTATAACCCACGGTTCCGAGCAATGGCTGAGACGGTATGTCAGAGGTGTGTTACATGTCAACAGATGAATGCTGGAAAGAAAACTGTAGTTACACTGAGTCATATTGGAAGGTCAGGAGGGCCCTTCAATAGACTACAGCTGGATTTCGTGGAGATGCCTAGGTGCAATGGCTTGAGGTACATTCTAGTGATAGTATGTATATTCTCACGGTGGGTGGAGGCATACCCCACACGCAGGTGTGACACTCTGACAGTGGCTAAATTATTGTTGAGGGAGCTTATCCCTAGATTCGGGATCCCGACCTCTTTGGAATCAGATAGAGGTGGGCACTTCCATAGCGAAATCATGAAGTTACTTTGTGCAGCATTGAACATTGACCAGAGACTCCACTGTAGCTACAGACCAGAGGCTTCTGGGATGGTGGAACAAGTTAATGGAACGTTGAAAGCCCGGATGGCAAAAATGTGTTCTTCAACATCCCTGAAATGGCCCGACGCCTTGCCACTGGTGCTCATGAGCATGCGAAGTGTCCCAGACAGAAGGACCGGGTTGTCTCCCCATGAAATAATAATGGGGAGGGCAATGAGACTGCCAGCAGTACCAACTACAGCCTTGATAAACATCACTGATGATTTGATTCTCGATTATTGTAAAGGACTCTCTGATGTGGTCCGTTCTGTATCCCAGCAGGTGCAAGCAGCTGTGGTTCCAGCCTCGAGTGATCTGTGCCACGACTTGTGTCCCGGTGACTGGGTGCTCGTCCGGAAGCACGTGAGGAAGAGTTGCTTGGATGCCCGTTGGCGTGGCCCGTATCAGGTGATACTTATCACGAACACAGCAGTAAAGTGTGGAGGATTGCCGAACTGGGTGCATGCTTCCCATACCCGCAGAGTTCCAGCACCCTTGGAAGAAACAGCTCCTCTCGTAAATGAAAACCCAGCTGAAGTGGTAGGGCCACATGAGAGGACAAGTCAAGCTGTAAGGGTCGCTGACACAGCTGGTGGTGCACTAGAGCAAGCTGAAGGGGGTTTCCACAGTTCGAACCCTGATTCAGGCACTGAAGAAAGAGAAGGTGCAGTGGGCGGAGAAGAGTCAAATGCAGCAGAAAGGGGAAGTAGTGCACTGGGCATAGAAGGAGAAGGCAGACGAACGAACAGAAGTGCTGAAAGTTGGCCTGAAAGACAGAGGCGACTGAACCTGAGGTTAGCACCTGAGAGAGACCTTGCTCCAGTGTCCGAAGTATCTGAAACCGAAGCAAGCGACGAAGACCAAGCACAAGACAGTCGGCGAAGGTCCAAAAGAACAAGAGTGCCTTGTCGCAGATACTCTACCCCTGAGTGGACTTACACTGTGTTTGATGCAGGGGTGGTGAATACAGGGAGACTGAAGTCAGTGGAAGTGTTCAGTCGGAGCCCGAAACTGGTGGTGAAGGTGGTGCTGCGGATGCCAGGGTTCGAGATAGACGGAACACTGACACTCACGATTCCGAATCCCCCACTTCTGAGTGAAGTCCGAAAATTGCTTCTGCATCGGGTCGAATTCCCGCCATTCGGAGCTGAGCCGTTTTCACACGAAGTGCTGCTTTTGCGTCTTGAACTTTTGTATCACGTTCTGGTCGTGCTTAATGAGGATCTCATTATGGATCAGTAATGAACTGTAAATAAAAGTCTAAAAGAAGAAGATAACCTAGGTCCAAGTGGAAGAAGAATAAACTTAGGGACTTTCCACAAGAAGAGGAACGAAAACTAGGGAAGTCTTTTTCTGGACTGTGTAAATAAGTTGTGATCGGAAAGGGAAAGCCCGGAGATTTCATGGTTGCTCGAGCTGGTTAAGCAAGTCATAGAGAGAAGGACAGAGACTTTTCTGAGTTCTTTGCGATAACCAAGACTTTTTGAGAACTTTCGAAATCATGGAGCCGGGAAATCCCAATCGTAGAGCAAAATGGATTATAGGCATTCTTATAAGTAGTGTGATAATTTCTATAATCATAGTAGTTGTAGTCTCATATACTGGTTCGCATGAGCCAGAAGTAGAGGCAGTGACAGGGACACCCACACCTATCACACCTAGTCAGAAGGGGGTAGACAGGGCAGCTGATAGAGCTATGATTTTAGAAGAAAGTCGTAGATTACATGTAGATTTGTCTAAGGGTGATTTTAAGCTTAATGCGTATGCTAAGTTGTTGTATGAGTATGTTGACGTGATGGATGCGAAAGATTGTTGTTATGTGTGTATGCAGTTGCCTACTTCAGTGGATGAGGGTATTAGGTATCATCATCTTCCACTGACTTATGGTATTTCATGTAGTCTTTTGCTTAGTTTGTTTTATGAGAGAGATCAGTTCGAGTATTTCTTTTCCAATTTCGACGCAGTGCTTCCTGAAGTCCCAGCTTACAAGCATTTGAATAAGTATGATTATTACAAAACCGAGGACAGACTGAGGAAGTACTTCATACCGAGTTTGGAATTGGATACAGCATTCGCACACAGACACAATCTGACTTGTTTGATGTCGGATGTAGAGAGAAAGTTTGTAGATCAGGTTGAAGATAGGTATAGAAAGCTGACTGAATCCCGAGATTTAGGGCATCACAGGACAGATTGGACAGAGGAGGAACGGTTGCATAAGACCAAGGGAAGCTATGGTCCTATAGCGTTGGATAAGGAGCAGAGGGGTAAGTTGTGTATAAGGCGTTATCAGACTTACTACGAAAAGGTTCCAGTGGGACAGAGTACTTGTGATCACGTTTTCACCATGGCAGATGAGGCAAAAGATTTCCTCCAAGGTCCTGTACAAGTGATACCTACGGTGTATTACGTATGTGGGAAGAATGCTTACGTGAGGTTGCCTGCAAATTGGTATGGAACATGTTATTTGTCAATAATATTTCCAAAGATTTACCATACAGAAGACTTGAATCTTCTGGAGGGTGGAGAGCATTCAAGAACGAGAAGAGCTGCAAGTGCAGGAATCGTTGTGGGGGATATCTTTGGAGCTATGATACCTAGTCTAGGAGTAGTCTTGAATGATGTGAAGATCCGGAGGTTAGCGACTGTGGTGGATGAATTTTCGATGAACACAGCAAAATCGTTGGTGTTGGTGGAAGGAGAGATGTTGTCGATAAGGGGAATGGTTTTGCAGAATCGCCTTGCTTTGGATGTCCTATTGGCAAAAGAGGGCGGAGTCTGTAAAATGCTGAAGGTTCAAGAGTGCTGCACTTATATACCAGACCGTAGCAAGGATCTGGAGAAATATATAAGTAACATCACTATGATCCACACAAAGATAGCGGATTTGACCGAAGAAGGGGCCTGGGAAAAGGTCGGGAAGGGTTTTGGTCAAGTGGGAGGTTGGTTTGCAAACCTAGGAAAGGGATTCCTTGGGTACTTTCTGAGACCACTCCTTATCTTGGTGATTTGTGTGGCTGGCTTGTGGATTATGATCAAGGCCTACAAATGGTATCGAGCAGGCAGAGTCAAAGAGAGCTTTGAGGGAAAATGACATGAGATTGGCAAGACTGCAGGACAATCAGTATAAAAGGCTCAAGAGCATGGAGAACTTCAGATCAGGGAAGATGGGAACAAGTTCTGTTTAGGTCGGTTCCTTCTCCGAGGGAGTAGAATGGGATGTGATGACAGGAGTCATCAAAGGGGGAACTGATAGAGCGAAATGTTCTTGTGAATTGTAGGGGTGCATCATAATCACTGATAGGCCGCACCCCATGTATTCAGACATATATTCGTTATATTCATTGTATATTCATGTATGTTTAGCAAAGAATGAATAGTTCACTGAAACGAAGTGAACTCAGCAGTATAATGGTGTTAGGATAATGATGTAATGTAATGCTTTTTGAATTGTGTGAACATAATGCATAGAGGAATTAGTTCGTGTATGTAATGTAATTGCAGTAGTTTAAACGTGCACCATATTAAAGTTGCACATGTAATTCATTGTTTGCATCATGAATCGTAATGAATATGCTTATAGGGAAAAGTAAGATGTGTGTTTAAAAGTTATATGTAAAGGCCTGACTACATATATGTTTAAGGAAGGCCTGGTATATTCTTATGTTAGCTTATAAATGTAGGCCGAAAAGGGTTTCTCTTGGAAAGGCTCTCTGGGCACAAACGGTAGATTTAATTAGCACAGTAGAAGGTTTCTGTTGACCGTATCTTTTGTTGCAGGTGCAAGGACACATGTCTCGTTAGTAAAGACTAACTCTTTGTTTTCAAAAGTTAGAAAGATGGGAGGCATGGTACGGGGAGTGCAATGGAATTTAGGGATGATACTTTCAGCGGAGAAGGCGCCTGGGACTCAAGGTCAACGAAACCGTCCAGGATGAAGTCACCGTATCTATGGAAAAGCACAAGAAAGAAGACCTGGCCAAGAGGGCGTAAACAAGGCGTGTACCTTTGTAGTATGGTTTTGTATTAGGGATAGTGCCCTGAGGGAGGAGGCCAGAGAAGCGGTAGGAGAGACCAGAGAGAAGGACAGAGCTGAGCTTAGGTATATGGTGATTGCACTTCTTAGGAAGTCTTCACAGCTGACACCTTTTATTCTTTCTTGCCTGAGAAAATCGTTATGCAGGGATGTCACTTAGCGTTAGTGTAGGGACAGCAATTGATTTTAAGCTTGTTTAGGCCCATGAAGAGCAACTTAGAAATAGGAGCAATCATAGTCTGGTTGGTCCTCCTAGAACTGTCTATTCTTCTTATCCTGAGTCGGATGAGACTCCTGCGTAGATTATTATTTGTATTAGTGCCCATCTATTTCTTTAACCTCGTGTTGAGGTGCCTGCACGTTCAGTTATTTGTGGCGATAATAAATTCTCAAACTTGAATTCGGAGTCAGTGGTCCTTTCAGACAAAATGAATGCTGATATCTAACCGGATGAGATTCTCTCCTTTACACTATTCAACAGGTAAAAAGATCTTGGCGACCAGAAGGTTCTTATAGATAATTAGATAAGAATCGGCGTTAGCAAAGGCACCCGACATGGGTTGTGGTTTTGACTTCACTCACATAGTCTTTGGGTATTCTGTTTCAAAAAGGAAGGACTAAAACTTGAGATAGCCACTTATGGCAATTGCCTGCTAAGATACAAATCAAAGTGGATGGTGTCAGAGGCAGTCAAAACGTCAAACATTTCAAGTTCTGACATGCCACCAACATAAAGTGCATCTAATATATTCACATACCTTTCAGGGCTTATTTACAAGCCCTGTGCGCCTCCGGAACATAACTCTTTGTGATGTTCTGATGGCACACAGGGCTTAGCCATATCTGCAAGGCCATGTAAAGCCACCTTCCATGGCTTTTCATTGCCTTGTAGATATGGAGGCAAAGCAGTGCAACTCGCTGCCTTGCCTAACCCTGCGGCAAAGAGACATTCCATGGATGTTGCTGTGGGTGTTCCCATGCAACACCCATGGACTTTGATGCAGTCCCAGATTTACAATACCTCGTACAGCTGGGGCAGCGCCAAAACCTTGCGCCTCCCTAGAGCAGGCATAACAAAAAGAATTTTGCACATTTCTCCTTGTTCTTTCCTCTTTTCACGTGTGCTGCATTCCGCAGCACACACAGAATGGGAAAAACACCTCCAACTTTTGTTTTTGGGCAGGAAGGTGTCCCTTTCTGCACAAAAACAATCCTGCCAACAATGCACACAACCTGTGTTGGCTCAAGACTGCTATTTGAGCGCTGGTGCTGGCTGAAAGGACAGGAATGCACTGCATCTTGTAAATACGATGCATTCCTGCCCGTTTGAATTGGCATAGACCAGCGCAGCAAAATGACTTGTGGCACTGCCCTATTTAAATTCCTGGTAAATATGCCCCTTCGTGTGTGACACTTTCTGCCCTGCATTAAAAATATACTCAAGGACAGGAGGGCGAGAATCAGTAATCAACAACAGTGAATGAGTCTCTTTCTCAAAAGTGATTATGTAGATGACAACGCAGAGTGCTGCCATCCTAATGACCCATGTACCTCTCCAACATTCACAAAAGCCCTCAGGTAGAAGACAGTTAACCCATCTGCCCAGCATGCCATTTGGGAACACGCAAGGAGCCCATTCAATCAATCAATCAATCAATCAGGGAATTGTGAAGCGCGCTACTCACCATTGAGGGTCTCAAGGCGCTGGGAGGGGCAGGGTGCAGCTCCGTGTCAGCCGAAGAGCCAGGTCTTGAGGCTCTTCCTGAAGGTGTGCAGAGTAGGGGAGCATCTGATGTTGAACGGGAGCTCCTTCCAGGCCTTACACATCAGTGGAAGAGGTGTGGCGCAGCGGCCAGGGTGCTTGACTCTGGACCACGGGGTTCATGGTTCGATCCCCGGTGCCGGCGGCAGGTTAGCCCAGCACCATGTGACTCTGGGCAATAGCTTGCTTAATCTTCCCGAGGGCCCCCAGCGCCGGGACTCCTCTCTGGAGGTAGCTGTGCGCTTTACAAATGCTGGTATTTCATTTCATTAAGTTTTATGAAAGTTGGGATTCACGGAGCAATGCCGATCGGCTGAGAGAGCGGCCGCGACCACTCCCCCTCACTTCCTCTGACGTCAGACGCCGCCGCGAGGAGCTGCAATTGCCGTTTCCGATGCCCTCGGAGCCCTTGGAGCCGCGGAGCTCTGAAGGACGGCTGCTTTTGATTTATAAACTGTCCATGGACTTTTTCCCAATTGAATGGGTTGAGGCTTTACTTGTGGAGACAACGTGTTTTCTCTTTAATGAGAAAAGGACTGTTTGTGCCTTTTTGGAGCCGGGTGGCGGTGTGCTGCAGTCATTTCGGTTTTGCTCCTTTTTTCTTCCTTGCCTGGCTTGGGTTTTATACGTTGACTGCCGTGGACAGCTGTGGACTGCTGTGGACTTGGGAAGCATCATTTAACATCACCAGGGACTCCAGGTTTCTCACCAAGAGTGGGTAAGTGTGGCATCTCTCCTTGCTCACCTTGATTGAGGGTCGCTGGGTAAGTCCCACAGAGTGATTTCGCAGTGTTTCAGCAGTATTCTGGCAGCATCTATTTTGGCTAGTGGCAGAAGAGTGCTGATAGGAAGGCAGTATGCGAAAGCCTGTTAAAGCAACAAAGGGAACCACTCAGGCTGAATCTCCAATACTAGCTCAGAAAGTTAATAAGCGCGCAGCCCAAGCCGCAGCTCGGTTGAACCACGCAGCCGCATTTCGACAGGATCTTCCTCTTTCATCTGAGATTGCGGCGATGGCAAGTGCCGATGCGGCTAAACCGGATTGTCCGGAGGCAGTTACAGTGGATTCGGTTTGCCCCATTAGTCCTAGTGAGTTGGTTTCTACAAGGGGGGATTCGTCAATCTCTGCCGCCTTGTCTAAAGTGACTTTGACTCCTGGAAAAGCAGTGACTGAGTCTTTGGAGGCTAGAAAGTATCCTATCTTTTTTAAAACTAAGCAGGGTGGGCCTCTGATTGAACCAGATGTAGCGAATGAGATTGAAGGCAACGACCTTTTAGCAGCAGATAATGTTTTGGACGTCGGTCCAGAAATGTTAATCTTTAAGTCTGGCAGTCTTCTTCCTTTTCCTCTTCCTTCTTCGCCATCTTCAGATCTTCTAATTCCATCAGTAGGGGGAGGGCCCATGCCTCTTTCTATGCTGGAGGTCTCAACGGAGTCTATTTCAACATCACCAGTGGTCCCCGATCCTACTGATTCAGAGGCTCCCCAGGGACTCCAGGCGGAGGATAGGCCCAATTTAACTCAGTCTGATCCCCCTTTAGGTTCTTTTTCTATGCAATGGGACGCTAAGAGCCTCCTTAATTTGATTTTGGAAGAAATCCGTGAATTAAAAGCTTCTCAGTCTGCTGAGATTGCAGCAATAAATACCCGCCTGATGAAGATTGAGGAATTCATGGCTCAGATTCCGGTGCGGCTCGTAGAGGCCGAAACCAGGATCTCCCAATTGGAAGATCAAATGTCATCTCTGAATCATAAAGTGGCCACCTTTCAGTCTCAGAGAGCCTCATTGGAGTTGAAGTTGGAGGAGTTAGAGAACCATTCCAGACGTTCAAATCTTCGAATTTTGGGCCTTCCGGAGGGCTTAGAGGGCCAGCAGACGGTACAGTGGGTGGATTCCTTTATAAAGAAAAATGTCCTTCCTGAATTTAGCGGGGATCTGACAATAATGAGAGCTCATCGGGTTCCTGCACATCTCCCTGCTAATGCCAAGTTCCCCCGGACTATGTTGGTCAATTTTGGAGACTTTAGGGTCAAGGAGCAGATCCTATCAAGAGCGATTATGCAAAGACAGTTCTCCTCGGCAGAAGTCCCACTATGTCGCATCTTTTCAGATATGTCAGCCTCCGCAGCAAAAAGGCGGAAAGAATTTGTCAAAATGCTTCATTTGTTTAAGGCACAAGGGGCACAAGCTATGATAGCTCAGCAGAGCAAGCTGAAGGTGCTAATTAAGGGCAAATTTCATATTTTTTGTAATGTCACAGAGGCGCAGGAAGTGTTACATCAGATTTCTATTGATAAACCTTAATGGTTTTAAGCTAGTCTTTGGTTAGCAGGGTGGAGGGTAAGGAAGGTTAATGATGGTAAAAGTTGATTTAACTGTTGCTTTTGTAGTTTAGGAAGAGGAAGTGAGGGCAAGGTGGGGGTGCCATTCAGCTGCACTAGGCACCAAATCCTTGTGCCTGTAGATGGGTGGGTGGGCGGGACAGGTTGTCGGACTCTGAGCAGGGGCGGCCATCTGCTCATGCGACAACGGCCCAAGGGTTGGGACACGGGGGGGTAAGGGAGCAAGGGAAAAAAACAAAAACCATAATTTTGATTTGGATACATCTGTTCAGCTTTTTTTAGAGGGCAAGAAGGGAGCTAGATGGGGGAGTCTAGATATTTTGTTGGTCATTGGTTGCATATTGTGTGCTAAATCTGTGGATTTTTTTTTTTTTTTCTCTCTTTTAGTTTATCATAAATTAAATGGGAAGTAAGGAATCTCTAAAAGTGGTTTCGTTTAACGTGAATGGCCTCAATAATAAGAGGAAAATGAGAGCAATCAAAGCCTGGATTAAGACAGAGAATCCGTCCGCTATCCTGCTACAAGAGACACATATCAGCAGGGAAATTAGAGGATTTTTCAATGTTTAAATCTTGGGCAGCATATAGGGGATTTTCCTCATCCTCGGCAGCCCATAGAGGGACAGCGATTTTTCTTAATAAAAAACTGCATGCGGAGGTAGTAAACGAGGCAAGTGATCAAAGCGGTAGATGGTGTTGGGTCACCTGTAA
The DNA here is from genome assembly GCA_963921515.1 of Calotriton arnoldi. NCBI lineage: Eukaryota > Metazoa > Chordata > Amphibia > Caudata > Salamandridae > Calotriton > Calotriton arnoldi. Next base: position 1,072,097 of record CAWUFW010000032.1, on the reverse strand, counting down.
GTTAGGACAGAGATCTTTAACTCTCGCCAGTTTATACGCTCCGGTAGAAGATAAACCTAGTCTATATGAGGAATTTTTTCAATCCCTAATTCAAGTCTCAGGAGATTTAATAGTGGGAGGGGATTTTAATCTGTTAATGAACTCGAAAATCGATTCTTCATCCAAAGCAAAGAGACAGTTAAAACCAAAATCTCTCAAAATGGTTCAAAACTACAGTACGACGCTTGATATAGTGGATCCTTGGCGGGCTGCATTTCCTAGTGGAATTTCTTATACCTGTTTTTCAGGGAGATTTCACACTTTTTCTCGTATTGATTTTTTTCTTATTTCTAGGTGTTTGGTTTTTAAATCTCAAAAAACCCTCCAGAATGGGCTTTCCGATCACGCATTAATTATTTTAGAGTTGGAATTTGGCGAATATAAAAACCTTTTAAAAAATGGCAGCTGAATCGTCAATATTTAGAAGAAGAAAATTGGGTATCTAGTATTAAAATAGAAATTAGGGAATTTTTTGAACGAAATAATGGCTCAGCTCCACTGGATGTTGTCTGGGATTCATTTAAGGCGTTTTTTCGTGGGCTTGCTATTGCTAAAGACGCCGAGAATTCGAGGGCTAAGAAAGAGGAGAAGTCTTTACTCGAGCAAAAAGTGCAACGGTTTCTTGATAGCTTCCTCTCCTCCCCTTCGGTGGCTCTCCGCCGACAGTTGGATCAGGCTAAACAAAATCTGGCCAATAATTATTATGCTAAAGGTGAGTGTCTATTCCAGCAGACTAGGCAAAAAATTTATGAGGAAAGCAATTACACCGGCAGATTCTTGGCATAGCAGGCTAAGGAGAGCGCTGCAAGTAATCAAATACTCGCACTGAGATGTCCTATTTCAGGCTCTCGGATGGTGGACTTGGATGCTGTAGGCAACATAATGGTACAACATTATGAAAGGATATATGGCCATAATCATTCTATAGATAAGCCCTCCTTGGGGAAATTTCTTCAGGAAAATGAATTACCTGTTTTAACAGATTTAGAAAATAGGGATATGGCGAGACCATTCACAAATGAAGAGCTGGGGGGAGGTAATTAAAAATCTTCCAAATGGCAAAGCTTGTGGGCCGGATGGCCTTCCCGCTGAGTTTTTTTAAAACATTTTCGAGGGTAATTGAGGACTTTTTCCTTTTATTGGCAAATTCAATTCTTGAAGGTGGTTCTATACCTCTCTCTTTTAGGAAGGGGAATGTAGTCAGTTTCCTAAAAAAAGGTAAAAACAGCGAAGACCCTAATTCATATCGCCCGATAACGCTTTTAAATTCCGACTATAAATTAATTACCAAACTTTTAGCCAATCGCTTTAACGGAATTGCTTCACATTTAATACATCCTGATCAGAATGGTTTTATTGCCGGTAGACAGCTCGGAACTAACACATTTTTTAGTGGAGGCTCTGGACTATTTTGAGACCCGGCAGATACCAGCATTAGTACTTTTTTTAGACGCCGAAAAGGCTTTTGATTTGGTTATTTGGGAAACTTTATTTTATATTTTGTTAAAATTTGGTATTCCTTCCAAAATTATTGAGTTGGTTGAAAAGCTATACATGAACGCAGAGGCCAATATTATTATTAATGCTACTCAGGTTGGCCAAGTGATAGTTAAAAGGGGAACTAGGCAGGGATGCCCGTTATCCCCGGTACTATTTGCCTTTTTATTGAGCCTCTTGCGATAGCAATTAGAAATAATGCTGATATCTGCCCTCCGCTTCCAACTATGAGCAAAATCAAATTATACGCTGATGACATCATGCTCATCATAAAGCCGGAAGACGAAGCGCAGGTAAAAGCCTTCCGGATTTTTGATCTTTATGAGTCGTTTGGCGGGTATAAAATTAATAAAAAGAAAACTGAATTAATTTTATGTGGTTGTGCACCTAGGGCTTTACACCCGATATTTTTCGTGTTTTAATTTGAATCCCAAGAGGTATCTAGGGATTTATTTTTCGTCATTTATTTCGGAATTATATGATTTGAATTTTGTCCCACTGTTACGTAAAGTTCAGGACTTATTTACAAGATGGAGTTTTCTCCCTTTAACTATTCTCGGCAGGGTCGCTCTTATCAAAATGTCGGTGCTTCCACTGTTCAATTTTCTGTTTTCAACAATTCCGTGTGTGTTAGTTAATTCATATTTTTTTAAAATAGAGTCAATGTTTACATCATTTTTATGGCATAAAAAAAACTCCCCGTATCGCATTTAGCACTTTATATGAAAAAGTGGAAGATGGCGGTCTCGCCCGCCCCAATCTGAAGGAATACTATTTTGCATATTTTGCACAATACATGTCTAGATTCAAGCAGGGCTTACAGTATGGCCTTTTTATCAACTTTTTTATGAATTTAATGTGTAAGGAAAATCAGATTCACTGTCCATTATCAATTGTTAGATCTCCAAAATTGGTCAGATATAAGTGTTTAATCTGTTTTTTTCACAAACACCAGGCATTTTTTAGACGGTACTCCATTCCAGTTATCAATGCCACAACCCCAATCGTGGATCTTTTTGTTTCAGCAGGTGTTAGAGATCCGTTTTTAACTATACAACATTGGACCAAGGCCAGTTTCTTTAAACTTGATGATTTTCTCCGGAATGATAGATGGATGACCGTAAGTGAAATGTCTCTATTGATCCCTGGCAACTTTCTGCTCCTTGGCTCATATAATATCCTTAGTAAATTTTTTACTAATTTAGATCTCCTCGGATCATTGGTCAGAAACAGTTAGTTTTTGATCTATTGGAAGACAGTGTAGTTAAAAAGCCGGGGGACTGGAAGAAGCGCCTAGCCGTAATTAAAGGGGTTGATTTGGCGGCTAAAGCAATAACAAAATGGGGCAAAAATGAGGATTTAGAAATATCTTCAAATACATGGTCCACAATTAATAATTTGAATTTTAGTTCGGTCAGAGGGGCTAATTGGAGGAGGATGTTATACTTCAGCAAGTGGCTACTATACAGAACCCCTTCTTTTGTAGCCAAAGTATATCCTAATCAACCGGGACAATGCTTCCGGTGCCATACTCACCCGGTAGCGAACTGGTCTCATATAATATTACAATGCCCCTTGCTCCAGAAGTTCTGGAATTATATTTTTGAATATTTGGAATTAGAATGCTGGTTATCAATGGGGTTTAATGATCGACTAATTGTGTGGGGTTATGATCCAGATCTACTCCTCCCCGTGATGTCGATTAAATTTTTATATATCTGTATGGCAGTCGCCAGATCGCTCCTTCTCCAAAAATGGCAAACGGATTTAATTCCGACCAAAATGGAATGGATTCAGAAAATGGGTCAGGTAAAAAGAAGTGAACGAATCTATGCGGCACGCCTTGGGGGACTGAAGAAATTTGAAAAGATCTGGTCATCGCATTTTGATTGTCATTTGTAGACGGAGTATATAGGGGCTTGTATCCCCTTTAAATGTGTCATAATATTTTTAAGAATCAAAATGTTTTTTGGCATTTGTTAAATATGAAATCTTTTATTTAAAGTAATTCAATCTGCTTTACTGGAATCAGATGATACTGTCATGAGATTTTTGGAGTTCTAATTTAGGGCCTCTAAGCCTTCTGTAAAATAAGTATTATAAGTACGTTTTTGATGGTGCTAGTTTATTCCTTCAGAGATTATGGATGAAGCTTTTAGGATGTATATTTGTAATTAATATGGTCTGTTTTTATGGTTTTCAATAAAAAAATATATATAAAAAAAAAAAAAAAAGTTTTATGAAAGTTCACTTTATTCGAGGCATGGCCCAACTTGCAAAAAACCACCATCTGCCCTATTGCCATACAAACATACACAATACTAATTAGCAAACTATGATATGCACATGTAGCTAAATCTTCTCCCTGCTCCCTATACAAATCAACCTCTCCTATACTCTTCACTGTAATGCCTCCTCCCAGATTTCATTGTGGAAAGGTCTAGCCCAGTGGCTTTCTTCCTTTCTTGGACCTACCTGTTCCTTAAGAGGCCTATCACCCATCCAAGGAGCATAAGAGCATGAGTTATCTGATTTGTGAAGGGGAAGCAGCCCACAGGGGACATCATCTTTCTTGGGAATTGTGTCATGGGCACTCAGGGGAAGCAGGCTGGGTTCCATCAAATCACTGCTTGCTGCTATCGAGGTCTTCCCAAACAGGACACATTTTTTTTAAAGCAGCACATGTTACTTTAAGGGTCACCGGCTTCTTTATAACAACATAGTTTCCATTTGGGAATGCAAATGCAGAGACTAATGTCTGCTGTTTGTTGCAAGCCACCATCCCTACATTTGCAGACCATCACTTGGTGTCAAAATTTGCAAGGTGACTGATTAGTATATAGGTTGCCATGCACATTAGACCCCAGTTCATAAACCAGTTGGTGTACAGCTTGCATATACCCGTTTTGTGAACATAGGCCATAGATCTTGCTAACATGTCTTTGAGTGAGATGGAAATGATGAAAAACGTCATAAAAAAAAAAAAAAGGACCATCATTTCACTGTTGTAGAAAGACAGGTAGTACTGATTCTCAAGGACTTGTCCACGGTATATTACACTGCTAACCACAGTATTTTGGGTAAACAACTAATAAAAGAAGTACAATCGCATGCACAGCCATGGACTCACTCGAACCCTTCTTCTACAATAGAAGGCAACAAATCAAACAAAGCTCTCCTAACTTCACCAGTAGTAAAGCCTCACGCAGTCTACCCAGAGGATTATCTTCATCACCATTACTCTTCAGCATAATACATGTTCAGTGGCCCAATTAATTGAACAACACCAACTACAATTCCTTTGTGTACACTGAAATCAATGAGAAATTTCCTGATGTACTCTCAAATCCATTTCCACCCAGACAATGACTCTGGAAACCACACTAATATCACAGGATGCTAAAAGAAATATTGATTATTGAATGAGGGTGCAGCCCAAACAAAACTAATCAAATTTGAATGAGAAAAATTCCTGCTCAAAATGATAGGGATTTAAGATACATTTTTGATCAGTAAATATAATTCATTCCAAATAAACCTTTGTTGCAAAAGGAAGCCAAACTATCTTTCCTTTGGAAGATTATAACAATCCTTCAGCGCACTGAGCGAAATTAGCTAGATCATTTGTAATGGGCATGCTCCACAGCCGCGGCCGCTGCAGGTAAGAGCGATGGGGCCAGGTGGGGGGAGATTTCGAGAGTTGACTACGAGGGAAAATTAATTATTTAATTTTCCCCCGTGGTCGTCTCTCGAAATACTCCCCACCCATCCCCACCGCCCCACAGCTCTTACCTGCCGCGGCTGAAGCTCCACTATTATAACACGGTCTACACAGGCCTTCCAAAACAACTAGTAAACTGGCTACACAACAGACAACTATCAGGCAGGAAGACTGACCTTAAATACAAGAAGCTGGCCCTCATCACACAAGCATTAAAAGCACCCATTGGCTCCCACTGACATCTGAGTGAAATTTTAAGTGCAATTCACCTCCCATAAAGAATTCTGAAACAAGGATTAGGCCAACATTCATCCAATGCAAAGAACACCTGGCAACCGAATTCCACAAGATCAAAACATGTCTTTGGGATTTCACAAATCCAAATTCTGAAACTCTGCAACACATTACCTACAAGGGTGGAAACTGCTGAAATCTGAAGGGTCCAGATAAATAAATAGCTAAGAATTAAGAATATCAGGAAAAGGTCCAGCTTGTTGCTGTTTATTTTGATCCATAACCATTTTCCACTCAATGATCACCTCTTTAGTCCGCTACTAACAGAATTCATTCTTAACTTCAGAACAAGATAACTTATCACTGCTCTATAATAGGCTCTGTGCCCACACTAACCTCACACATACACTATAGCTGCAGGATAAGCCCAGTAGCTTTTGCACTGCTTGCTTTGCATGACACTATGCTGGCTAAAAAACGGCATGTTGGCATAATATAAAACGGCAAACTAAACAAATGAATAAGTAAAAAAGAAAGGAATTAATGTACTTTAATAAAGTGATGAAGATAAATACAAGTGTCTTGTTAGATTCCACACCAAGAGCTAGCAGGATTTGATTCAGCTTACTCCTTCAGCCCTCTGTAACTGCTACTGTGGTTGGCTAGTCGTTTGTTGATGATTCTTTGTATAACATTAGCAGGGTAGGGCAGCAAGGAGATTGGTTGGAAGTTGGCCAGAGTCTTTAGGTCCGTTGAGTGTTTCTTCAGGAGAGGTAGTATTCTGACATGATTCTAGGCTTCCAGGAACTTAGCTGTGTTGATGGAGCTGTTGAATATCATGATTAGGGCTGAGCTGATTGGTCTAGTCCTTTGGTGAAGATGTGGTGTGGGCATTGGACGATTGGTGCTCATGATTAGATGGAGTGCATGATCAATGCAGTTTTCGGAGTGGTGATGGTGAGCCAGGTGGTCATGGTGGGGTGCTGGACGTTAGTCTCGAGAGGCAGGAGGACTGCAAAGGTGGAAGAGTCTGGCTGGAGAAAGAAGTTGTTGTAGATGTTGTTGATCTTGTCGTTGAAATAGTCACTACATAAAGAACTCAAAAGTCCACACCCTAAAGCAAGTAACTTGCTCTTGGTTTCTCCTGAGAACACAGTAAAGGTGGTGGAAGATTAAGGGAGGGGTAGGATCCAAGGGGGGGCAGTGGTCCGTCACCAGTGATTTGAGGTCAGTGGGCAAAGTCACTGGAGTACAAGTCGTGGAGCTGATGGCCTAGTTGGTGGGGATAATAGATGGATAGATTGCTAATTGGACCATATACGCTGGTAAAGCTTGTGGGCCTGTATCTTGGGATCAACCACTTGTGGTAGGGGCTTCTAGTAATTGGTGCATCCATGGATCAGTGGGTTCCCACAATTGGTACCTAGGAGTCTAGTGGACAATGAATTTCTGTGACGTGCAAGGAAATCCAATTGTGGTTTGAGATGAAGAAATCTCTGGAATCATAAGGGCTAGGGAAGCAATTCTAATGTTTTTGAAATCTATGAGACCAGGGATTGAAGCCAAGAAGAAGTGAAGATTCTTCAATCCTCGAAAGGACATGTGGAGAGGTGTGCACAGGAATCCAAGGGTCATGTGAAAGGTTGGGGATAGAGCTGGCTCACTCTTCTGGATGCCAAAGACAATGGAGCCCCTCCTAGTCTTAGATGATATTGTTGCTCTGGGTAGCTAGTTGCTAGGAGCGGGCTCATTAGTGGGATTAGTGGGACTTTTACAGTCTGCGAAGGAAGTCACTGCTACGGTTAATAGCACTCCAGTCCAAACTGGTTTTGAGGATGGAGAATGAAGATGTCTACTGGCAAGGACATTTGGAAGCATCTCAAAAAAGTGAGTTTAATCTCTTAACATGCACTTGCGAAGTCCACTTTACTTAATCAGTCACATGTCAACACACACTCATGTGAAACCAACACACATACATATTCACACTTACCCAGAAGACCTCTCCTGCTCATCTCAGACATAATGGAAGGAAAGCATCCCCCACTACATATTTCTACACAGACTTTAACCAGGGTAGTCTTATAGAAAGTCTTCCCTTACAGGTACAGACAAAAATACCTGTCACCTAAATAATAATTATGCTGCCATTAATAGCAGGCCACATACAACAGGCAACAACTATCCTTGTCGATGGTACAGTAGGCACCCTCACAAAGAGCAGTGCACTTTGGGTGTTGTCTTGGCATCACAGTCCAGGTCATGGGCTCACATAAATGTCATTGCCGCTGTGGAAAATACAGTCCTAGGACCGCCGTACTCGCGGTGGCAATCCGACCACCGCCACCACTGAGGGTTCGCCCGTCATATTTCGAGTGTGGCAGTCAGACCACCACAGGACCGCCGCGTCCGCTGGGATCCAGGATCCCGCAGCTGTGGCACAGGAGAAAGTGGCAGGAATATGCTGGTGGGTCCGCCCCGGCACCAGAGAGAATATTCTAAGTTGCATTTCCACCTCCCATTTCATGGCGGTGAGCCTGTCATGAAAAGGGTGGCTGAGATGCAACTAAAGGGGTCCTAACAGTGCCTCTTGCCGCTTCTGGGCATCGGGGTACATACTGGGAGGGGGCGGGGGGGGCACATGTTGTGCTGCCCTGGAATTGCACACCCGTTCCTGCATGGTGTGGCATGCATCACATGGTGCATTCCACACTGTGCAGGAATGTGCTGCAGTCGCTGTCACGGCGGCAGTTTGCCGTTGAGGCTTTCCTATGAGCCTAACACAGCTGCAGCTGTGAGACCACCGCAGCACCACCCACCCGCCCTAAATTCAACTCAGAATCCATTGGGAGGGCGCACCACAGGCTTGGAGGTCCTCCTGCCAGCGCAGTGGTGGCAGAGATGCAGGAGGACAACTAAACTCGTAATAAGGCCCAGAGTGCTGTTTTAAAAATGTTCAAAACAGGGCAGCACAGTTTCACAAAACCATTCTGGAAACGATTTTAACAACACACACCATTCACCAACATTATTACACATGAAGACATTCACAGCACTCAACCCAGGTAAGCACACATCTTCCTTTCTCTCACTGAAGACAACTTCTTGACCTATCTGCTTATCTGCATTCAAAAGTTTTGCCAGAAAATAATATGATTCTAGCTGAAAGTAAAGAAGGTAATTGAACTAACTTTTTTCGATAGCTTAGATAGCGAGTTGCAGCAAGTGCAGTAGTTGTTTGGAAAGGGGATTATTTGTCTTGAACTGCTATATGTGATACACAGCCTACACAGTAGGCTGTTTGTATGTGCTCATCGTACAAACAAGTACCACATAGTCCATCAACAGTGTCAACTAGAGTATCTCTCTACCAGCTCACAGATCCAGGCGAAAGTCGAAAAGAGCTCTCTAAAGCCCTTGTGAACAATAAGACACGGCACTCACAGCCTCGATGCAGAGTGGTGCTGTACAACTGCATCTCAATTTATTCTTGGAATTCAATGCTCTGGGGTGAATAGCCATCTTTAGCTTGTTGTGCAAGCTTCTTCAGTAAACTTCTGTTTCTGTGTATGTTTGATGTACAATTTTAAGTGGGCTTTGAGAAAGCGGTGATGCGTGTGTATGATGGAGTCGAAAAGACCTCAGCATAAATATCTATTTTATAGTCCATAACCTTTTGTACTGCCTAGCTGAAGGACGGCAGGGTACATATGTTCTCAATAGATTCTCTATGAGTACTGAGTAAATAAGAATAGCCTTTTCTACAATGGAACCGGAATGTGTGAAGCAGAAGAGACTTCCTCAGAAAAAACAGAATATACTTTGCTTTATGACAGACACTTTCTCCTGTTAGTACATCTCTATATCACTTTTCTACACACATTATATATATATATATATATATATATATTAAAGTGATGTTATTGTTAGGATCTGCAATAATTTCTTACTTTAAATTTTTTTTTTAAAAGTTTAGAAATTCCCTAAAAGAAATAAAGTTTTAAACAAAAACAAAAAAAAAACACTGTAATTCACCAGTCATAGTTATTTCAAGTAACTATAACTTGTGCCCTTAGGTAACTAACTCCTGCCATGCACAGTGTTGTTATGAATGATGTAATTTCAGATGTTGCAGGGATTATATGAATGAGGTCATAGAACATGCAATGAGTGATGTAATATGTGAGGAAATTAGCAGTGCATGGTGAGGGCTCATTTATTATTCTTTCTATTTATTTATTTTTATTTTGGGTGCCTTGGTGCCCACTTGGGCCCCCACAACACAGGTAGTCATTGGGAGCCATGGGGGGAGCCCCTAAGCCCGTCCTCCCCCCTCCCCTGCCAGCACACTTCTTGGTGTACTGGTGGGAGTCAGCTTCTCTTCTTTACTCCCCTGGAAGGTGCAGCTTTTCTTTCTGCTCCTATTGGAGGAGCACACCTCTGTTCCCTGCCCGCCAAAGTGTGGCAGAGGGAAAGGTTCTCTGTGCTTGCGTTTTGGAGGGCAGGGAGCTAACAGTGTCATGGGGGTTAGGGGTCCCCGGGTCATTGTTTTAGGAGGGCCTTAGGGGATGAGGTCCCAGGGGCCAACATTGGCTCGGGGAGGGGGTGGCCACATGTCCCTTTTCCCCAACAGAAATATGCAGGGCTCCGGTGGATGGGATCCCAGGGCTGAGATCAGCTCAGGGAGGCTACCTGACAACGCCCCTTCTCAATATGGGCTGGACCCTGAGGGGTGGGGTTCACGGGGCTGAAATCAGCTAGAAGAGGGGAGCCGCACACACGTCCACCCCTCCAGAACATTATAAATTAAATCTGGATTGACCCCTGGTGTCTGGCCCATCCGAAAAAATGCTGGATTATTGGCAAAAAAAACTTTTTTAAAAATACTTTTAGCCCTGGAGGATATCCTTACTCTGCCCCCTTATATTATTAATTTTTTTTAAATTCATGGCAGAAGATCGAATCCCGGAGTCCTGTAATGGCCGCTGCAACATTTGGTTTCATGTTGCAACCAGCCGATCAGAGCACTCGCTCTGGAAAAGCCCCCTCAGTCAATCAATTAATGAATTAATCTTTAATCGGTTTCTTGCACGAAAACCATAAAGGCACACATTGAATACAAATGAGAAATTCCTCGATTAAAACATGCCAGTAAAAATAGTAGCCTAGGTTAAATGTGAAAAACAAGGAACAAATGACACCAGAATCACACAGGTGAGAACAGGTAAAGAAAAATAGCCCAGTTAAAAACAACTAGTCACATCTAATAAAAACAATTATCAAGCAGAAAAGATGTGCAGAACATTACAAAGTGCATCGTGCCATAAATAATGTTAGAAACACGCTGATTAATCACAACTGGACCTAAGCCTAACTGCAGATTTTAAAAAGCTAAGCACATACAAAACTGTGCAACCTGTGAGCATTAATAAAAAAATACAAGCAGGACACACTTGCCTAAAATTAACCTTTTTCAAAATCAGAATGATAAAAGACTTTCTGAGTAGGTCATAAAAACTGCAAAACATCAGAAAATGGAGCATGTCCTGTGGAGACTTTCCATCGCAGCCACAGGGCAACAGACTCTGTCCCTTGCGCTGGCCCCTTGGGTGGACAAGAAGAAGATGGAAGAGGTCAAACCGGAACCTGGTCAATCAAAAACGATCGTACGAATTCACAAACCGTAATAGGTAGTGTTCGACCGTCTGTGTAGTTCTTAGTACAATAAAGCAACGTACACTGGGCTTCGCTAGCTCCTTGTCTTCCCTGGCTGCTGACCGCTGTTTGAAAAAGGCCTCCTTTATACCGACCAGTTCCTTCTTATTACTCGATTCTGAGTGAACAAAAAGATCTCCTCTTCCCAGGTTCACAAGGCGCTCCCGGATGTATTTAAGCCATGGAATATGGGAGGCATGATTGAGGGCCATGCAGTCCTTTAGGATCATTTTGTTTAATGATGTCCCCTTGCCGGTCCAGATTTTTAACCATAATGACACAGGGCGAAAAGCTAAAAGATCGGTAAGATAGGTCATACCAAAATCTTCGTGTACGATAAAAGTGGAGGTACCCTGGGGTACGGCTTGAAACCGTCTCAGAAAATTATTTTCGGCAATTTGGAGATCATCAAGAATGGTATAGCCCCAGATTTCACTGCAGTAAAACGCTTTTGTAATGCATTTGGCCCTGTAGAGCTGCAATATTGCCCCAAATGGTCATTTGCCCAATCTAGAGGCAAAATTTAAAATAGCCGCAGTCGCCCGAGTAAGGTCATTCTTCTTACGAATTATTAGGGGCCCCCAGTTCATCTTGGCATCCGGCGAACTCCCAAATAAGAGAAGAAACTTGTCCTAGCGACTGGGATGGGCCAAACCTTAAAGTGGTACGGCCTGCTTGAGCGGGCACCTACTTGCATCACATAGGACTTTGAGTTGTTCACCAACAGGTCATGATCTTCCATGAATTGAGCAAAAGAATTTAGCAGCGTTTGCAAACCCCTCTCACTCCTGGCCATCAAGACAGCATCGCCTGCGTACAGAAGAACAGGAAGGCCACGCCGTCCCACCTGAGGATAATCCACCTTTGTCTACAGTAACATATTCTCTAGGTTATTTATGTATACGTTAAATAGCAAAGGGGCCAAGATGCAACCCTGTAGGACCCCTCTGTGAATAGGAAACAGGCTTGTGCCCTTAAAATCAATAGAATATCTGACCTCGGCCTTCTTGTACTGATGGAGATCTTCTAAAAAAAAGGAACAATGTCCCTGTCGACCCCCATGGATAGCAAGGTCTGCCACAACTTGCATCTATTCACATGATCGAATGTGGAGGACAAGTCCATAAAGGCCAGATAAATAGTAGCAGGATGGGCAACTGTACTTGTTCAGAGTCATAAATAGGTTCAGACATTGGTCTACAATTGATCGACCAGGGCGAAAGCCATGTTGGACATCTGACAGGATGTTATTGTCGATGGCCCAGCTTGATAACCTGTCCAATAAACTGCGTCCAACCACTTTGACCACAGAATCCAACAGGGAGATGGGCCTATAGCAGTGTGTGCTGTCTCCATTTCCTTTTTCAAAAATTGGGACAATAGTAGAGATGGCCTAGGAAGTCGGGGGACCAACTCTGACAGCCGCATTGATAACTGAGGTAAGAACATGGGCCCACAACTCCAAGTTGGAAATGTAAAAATTGGGGGGAATTTCATCTGGTCCTGGAGCCGTATTATGGGCCAACCCAGCTATACCCGACCTGACTTACCCCTCCAAGACAGACAGGGCTGATTTCTCCACTCCTGCTCCACGGGAAGCACTCTGAACCGGAGGACACCGAAACATTTCCTCGAAGTGGTTAACCCATTCGTTCTCTGTAATATGGGCATCAAGAGCGTTTGCTGTGTCCGATGCCAGGAGAGGGCTGTTGACAATGCTCCAAAACTTGGTGCTACTCTTGATGGTACTGGCCTCAATAAGCTTACTCCAGGCATCCTCCTTCAGTGCCTCCTTTTGCCTGACCAGGGCATTTTTATACTGCTTTCTACAAGTTCTTACTAGGTAGATATCTCTTGGGGTAGTGCGTAGTGCTTCATTGCGCCACATGAGCAGGCGGAATCAAACCATTTTGGGGCCCTATCTAGGTCCCCTTTGGGTGTGGGAGCCTTCAGTAAATCAGCTACAGAGCAGGAAATAGCTTCAAAAGCATTGATGATCTCTCCTGGCTCCGACTGCACGTCCAGGCATGTCTGTCTCCTTGTAGCATTTGACATTGATAGGGTCTCGTGGAAAGAATCTGGAATAATCTGAGCCCATTTAAGCCTTCTACCCCCTTCTGTGGCTTTCAATAGTCCTCCCTTCCTACCTCCTTGTGTTCTGGCCTAATAGGGGCCAGCTAGCTTTAAGACACAGAGGGTTATGGTCACTATTAATGCTCACTTTTTTGGAAAATTCCGATATTAGGTAAAAAAAGGGGGGGGGGTAAAGACAAAAATAAAATCAATAAATGAGTCGCTACCATTCCCTTTGAAAGTGGGGGTAATATCAGTCTGGCCTGGGTCCAGTTTGCCCATTGCTGATAAAAGATCGAATTCACTCGCTAGGGCATTTAGGTTATCACCCTGACCACTGTGTTCTAAGTGCATCCCTGATAGACGGGGACAGGATAAACCCCTCTGTGCTCAGCGTTCTTGGATCCCCACGTAAATGGATATTAAAATCTCCAACCAATACAAGTTGCATCATATGACGGATGGAGACGTTAAGATTGGTAAAAAAGGCACTAAGCCGGGGTACATTACAAACCTCTGGAAGAGACGATGTGGCATTGTAAAAATTCAAAAGCAACAGTTTACAAGACCCACTTGAGAATAACAAAGCCTGCAAGCATGGGTTATCTGTTGCCAGTACTGCAATACTACATTTCAACAAGAGAGAAACAAACAACCAGGCCACCCTTGGATCGACCAGTTCTCGAAGGGGTAGCAGGCCCAAAGAAGGACTTATATCACTCCATAAAAAAGGTTTCAATGGCCCATGTCTCCTGCAAACTTATGACATCAAACTTTTTTTACAAAACAGCACCATCCTGGGTCCATGAACTTGCTTGCCAGACCGGCTGTATTCCATGAAATAAGTTCACAGTGATTGCCATCCAAGGAATTGGCTCCAAGACTGCCTTGGTCGGGCTGATGAATAAGATTGGGATGTGAGAAGGGAGCCATCATGTTCATGGGCACTGTCGCTCGGAGTCAGCCACAGTTATATATGGGCCCCAGGGGGGCAAAGACATTTGAAATGGGAACAGGTGGGGTCGCCAGTTGCCACTCCTGGTTGACTAGACCAAGAGGCCTCCTTGGGCGCCATTATCTAGGAGATGTTGCAGATATCATGGATCTAAAGAAAAACCCCAAGGGGAGGGCCACAATAGAAGTGGCAGGACCTAAGGTGGTGCTCGAGCTAGCTGCATAGAGAATTCTCTCTGCCATGTGTGGTCGATTAAAATTGATTATGACACAGTCGCCACCACAATTCTTTTTAGACCCCCTTACCTAGGCAACTCTCCACACCATGTTGATGTATCTCTTCACTCTAATCCCTAAAATCGTGTTATTATTCAGCCAGTGCAATACTTTGTTCTTTAGCTGATGGAAGTCCTCAGTAACCCCCGTCTTTAACACGTGTACATTGCCCAGGACCACGACATACAGTGTGGCTTCCAGTGGTAAGTGGAGGGTAATTGGGCCCGAATCTGCGTACCTGGCGTTAAATTCATTAAGGTGGATTCCCCTCCTGACCCAGGCTCTCTAATAATGGCCCCCTCAGTCAATCAGAAGGCTTACATTTTTTAATTTCAGAACAGCAGTCCAGATATACAAATATTTTGGGCCTTAATTTCTCAGAAACTACTGAACGGAATTATACCAAATCATACATTTGGCTTAATTCCTCCAACTGTTTGGGCTGTAGCGCTGTTCAAAAATCCCTATGTAAATTGCACAGGGAAAGTGCATTTTGGGACCTTCCTTTCTTCTCACCCCCTGCTTCATGGATCACCCTGAAATTTCAAGGAAGGAGCTGCAGTGGAAGTTTTAATTGTAAAGATTCGTCAAATGGTGCCAAAGTTATTAGCACACCAAAAAACGCTCTTCTTATAGTAACTAGATCCTATCTATAATTACACAGTGGTGACTGTGACTCTGTAAGATGTGTGTGTATGTATGTATGTATGTATATATATATATATATATATATATATATATATATATATATCTATCTATCTATCTAACACAAATTGTCTCCGTAGTGGGGGCCTCCAACCCTGCAGGACGGCTTCAGCTTCGATGGGGACGGAGAATCCTCTATAAAACATCCACAAAACAACTGCAGAAGCCCAATTCCTGATACTGCCAGCGTTTTATTTCAGAGAAAGGAATGCAGCATAATGTGCTCCCTGGCTCGTTTCTGCTTCCTGCAAAGCCTTGATCACAGGTGAGTGAATTCACAGTTAATAATAATCACTTGCTTTTAAGTCCTAGCAGCACGTGACTCCCTGGCATAGAATTAGCCTTTCATCCCCAGAATGCACCTAAAAGGTATTGTTCAGGTCGGAGTGTTATTTTGTTACGACTGCATAGCGTTCTGTTATTCCTGACAAAATTACATTATTGGGTGCACAATAGTCTCCTTAATGTAGTCACGTGCATTTACTTCAGCCATACATCACTTTATAATCATTTTAAATTTCACCCTTAATTGTGCTGCTGTAGTCCTGTCATGTCTCACGAAAACGAAAGAGATCAGGAATTGCTGAGAAGAGGAATCAATTCCTCTTCCGTCCCTTTCTCACCTCTGTACGCACAATTCCAGGACAATCCTTTACTTTCAGGCACAAAGGTGAGCGGGTCATGCTCCCAACCATTAAATCCAACACAAATTGTCTCCGTAGTGGGGGCCTCCAGCCCTGCAGGGCGGCTTCAGCTTCGATGGGGACGGAGAATCCCCTTTAAAACATCCACAAAACAACTGCAGAAGCCCAATTCCTGATACTGCCAGCGTTTTATTTCAGAGAAAGGAATACAGCATAATGTGCTCCCTGACGCGTTTCTGCTTCCTGCAAAGCCTTGATCACAGGTGAGTGATTTCACAGTTAATAATAATCACTTGCTTTTAAGTCCTAGCAGCACGTGACTCCCTGGCATAGAATTAGCCTTTCATTCCCAGAATGCACCTAAAAGGTATTGTTCAGGTATGGAGTGTCATTTTGTTATGTCTGCATAGCGTTCTGTTATTCCAGACAACATTAAATTATTGGGTGCACATATATATATACTCTTATCACCTGGACTATGGCATATTAGTGTTAAGAATGTTTAGGAAAGTTGGTAAGCAATAGATTGTCTTTCAAAGAAAGTAAAATATCCGGATGCCAAACACAGCAATTGGAACATTCAATTAATCAGTGTTTACTAAATGTATTTTGGTGAAATCGTAGCAGCCACCAATGAAAGCAATGGTCCTCTAAAAACTGAGACAAAGCAGTTTAAAAAATGTTCCGTCTGGTGGCAAGGATTGTTTTGGTAGTGAGCATCATTCATATATTATTGCCGGTGTTAAAGAAGCAGGCCTAGGTTTACTATCTGGAATCATCAGCACAAGGAGATGCAAAGTTTAGCATCAGTCAAACATCAGGCACATGAGGAGATTTTCATGAAAACTTTCAGTGAGCACTGTCACAAATGATAAGGTTGCATTGCACCATATCCCCAATAATGCTGTCAAATTGAGCATACCGAGGCAAGTGCGCTACAAAGTCTGAATATTATCAATTGAAACCGATTTTTGCAAACCAAAAGCACTTGAGCCCATCTTAGTGCCATCAGAAATAGTGTCAGAACTTTACACCAAACTAAAATTGATGCAAAGAATGACCAATAATTAGAGGCCTATGAACGTCAACTAAAAATGTCTCCGACTGTCAAACCTCCCCAACAGAACAATGTAGGTTGTAATATTTTGGACAAAGGCAGCAACTGCTGCAATATAGAAAGGGAACTCGAAATAGATTGGAAAACACAGAGGAGATCTAACGTAGGCAAATTCTAATAATAGGCACTGACTACTCAGTGGCATCATAATAAGGTTTCATAACACATAGCAATGCCACTAGCGCCAAGAAACAGATCCCATGCACTCTCTTCACACATATTACTACCCGAACTGGGTCTGCTAGCATTTGGCTCCTTCCAAAACACATGTGCATCGGTTACTGTGGTCTCACTAAGTGCATTACTTGCATTCCTCACACATGAATTGGAGGCAAACTTGTCCACTACCACAAAGCATCTACTTCCCCTAACCAGACCCTAATCTGTAGCTAGCTTCTATAAAATTGTTAGAGCGCGATTTTACTCTTTCATTTGTAGGGGTGCATTATAATCATGGGTAGTTCGCGCCCGCATAGAATCCTTTATTAAGTTAACATTGGGTCATTAGAACGTGTACGGTAATAACATGAAAAGTGAAGTGTTAGGTATATTTCAATGTAAATGGGAAGAAGTTAACGTTGCAAATATATGTGATCAGACGAAAACATTAACGTGTAGAGTTCATACATGTGGCCAATGAGTATTCACACAATTCATGTGCTTATGTAACGTGCTGATTTGAATGTGCTCAGTAATAATGTTCATTTTATACGTGTGCTTTTATGAAGTTATACGCCATTTCTTACGTTGACCGATTTCTGTAGGCCCGAATTGTATTTTTCCCCTGGAAGCTCTCGCATTAGACTCGCTAGTGAATTTCATGTGCATGTGGAATTTGTTCTTTCTCACGTTTCTGTTGCAGGTGGAGAAATTCATCCTTGTTATTTAGAATAAATCTTTGTTTTAGGACTTAGGCTCCGGGAGGAGAAGATATATTGAACAGCGATGCTGATAATAAGGGACAGTTGTACTTTCTCATCGGAGAGAGCCTAGGAATCAAGGTCATCAAGCCAAGGCCTGGGAGCATTGCTGCCACGTGGAAAGTTACCTACAAGGAGTTGGCTTGCTTGGATGGTGTGATGTCGCGTTGCATCTTGGGACACTACCTGCAAGTTCATGTATTGAAGTAGGGACAGTGCCCTGGGGACTTCTGCCTTGCCTTGAGAAAGAGAGCTTCTTAGAACGAGCTCTGTAGCTTTATGCTACTTGACCCATTCTACATGAGTGGACTTCTTAGGAAGTCTTCACGTGCTGACACCTTTACAGAACTTGCCTTGTGGAAATGCTAAGTAGGGATGTCACGTTAGTGATAGTGTAGGGACAGACTAATGCTTTTTACCTACGAACCTCCAATGAAGGGGAATCTTGACGTTGGAGCCTTCATTTTCTATATCGTTATTCTGGAACTGGTTATTCTGTGTATGCTGCACCGCCTAAATGTCACCCGCAGGTTTGGCTTTGTATTAGTTCTAATGTATTTCTACATCCTCATTCTGAGGTGCTTGTATGTCCAACTGTTCTTGGCTTTGTAATAAATTAACTAAACTTAATTGGGAGTCCGTGATTCTTCAGAGTCATAGTTCATTCAAACTGTAATGATTGATTGGCCAATGATTTTCCTCCCTCTACACTTTCATGCAGATAAAAAAAGACATCGGCCTAGGGTTCCAGAGTAAATCTAGAATGGGGAACCCGGCTCCTTCAACATTGCCAATCTCCTACAAATCACATGCAGCGGTGGCTACTCCGCAATGGCGGAGGAGCGTTGCCCCACTGGCTTAGAGCAATCAGCGGAAAAATAAAATTATATTTTATTATTTTATTTTTCAGCTGCTGGCTGAGACAAGTGTGTGCAGGGAAGGGCGGGGCCGGTCCATGTGAGGGAAGAGGAGTGGAGTGGAGTGCACTTATAAGTGTGCATCTCAGTTTGGCCGGTCGTCTTAGACTGGCCAGACAGACATGCACAGTTAGGTTTCTCCGACCAAGCTGTATTCCACAGCTGGGTGTAGAAACGGCACAGTGTCCCTGAGCCTGAGCAAGCGTTCAGCCAACCCGCTCAGCCAATCCACATGCTACTCTCATGCTGCATGAGAGCAGCGCGGGGATTGGATGGGGAGTCTCTGAAGGTGTCACAGGGACTGCTGGGAGCAGAAAGCAGAGGAGCACCAAGGCGCAAGGAGGCTGGCAGCATCAGGTATGTTTTTTTATTATTATTAATTTCACTCCCTCCGCTGCTGCCCTGCCGCCCCCTCCATTTTTTATTGCCAGCAGCCGCGACTGATGACATCTACCCTTAACTATACATGTCACTTTTGTGTATTAGCTGTCAACATGGCACACATTTACAGGAGCAGGAAACATACCCATTCCATTAATTTGAAGGAAATGTATTATGTGAGCTATTGCTTCATTAAAAACATAGTTGCCAGTGTCTTTGGGGGTACACATGATTCCTTTATCTTTGGGCACTGTACCATCAGTTACTGCTTTGAAATTGGTGAGTATGGCCAAAGTCTACTATTAGTTATATATAACATTCATGGCTAGAAGAACCCATGAGCATGTCTGTTCTCATGTAACAAGTATAACGCATGCATAATTCATCAAAATAGGTGACCAGTGCCTTAAGACCATGAGTGAGGGCACCATACAACCATTCATTGACCACATTTGAGCACTTTTTTGATAACTCCTTCACTGTGCCCCCATGACAAATTTGTATGAAACTCTTCCAAAGATAAACTAACATTGCCTCCTACCTCCCTCCCCAGCCATCAAGTCTGCATAACCATGGAGATTCCTGTACATGGTTAAACTGTTTAATAGCCTTGGATTTTGATGCATATTCATTAAACGGAGCCAAAGTTATTTGCTCATAAAACATATTGCACACCCTCTAATTTAGCCTTCCCTTTGCCCCCTGTTTGGATCTGCATAAAACTTAACATGCTAACAGAACCCCTACATGCTAAATGTCTGTAAATTTTCATGTGGATTTGTCAAATGATGTCACAGTTATTAGCAAATTAACTATTTTTTGTCCCCCTTTTTAATTGTGCCGCTCTTGACATATCTACATCAAGACAAAACTAAACATGCTAAGCATCTGCCAAATTTCATGCAAATTCCTCAACTGGTGCTAAAGTTGTAGGAAGATATAAAAACACCACATCAAGGTATCTCTTACTTTCTAACCCTTTCAAACACCTGATGCAATTTTGTAATGCTAATTTTTGGAAAACTGCTGAAGAGATTTCCACCTACCCAAGCAACGGCACTTCCATGAATAAAGTTTTAGTTTCATGCCAAGTGTGGTGTATTTCTGTTCAGTATTTTTTCTGTGGTGAAGGGTAAAGATTCCTATGGAAATTTAAATGTGTCTGCCTGTAGCCTGCCCCAAACTTCCTTTTGTTGTCCTCTATGTGTTGATATGTATATCTATATATCTGTTTGCATATCTATTGTATTGTATTGTATTGTAATTGCATTTGTATAGCGCTTACTACCCCTGACGAGGCGTCGAAGCGCTTTTCGGCGAGTAGCACGCTACTCCGGGACCCATAAAGGATTATTGTTGAATTAGTATAGTGAAACATGCAAGTACATTTTAAGTGGTGGATATGTTAGTCAGTTATTTGGATTCGGAAGGATAGCAGAAGGATAGAAGAGGAAAAAAGGTTTGTATTTATATAGCGCTTCTTACCCCTGATGGGGTTTGAAGTGCTTTTTTTTTTTTTTTTTTGTGAGTAGCATGCTACTCTGGAAACCCATAAAGGGTTAGTGGTGAATTAGTATGGTGAAATATGAAAGTAATTTGAGTGGTGGATATTAGTCAGTTATTTGGAGTGAGAAGGGTTGGGGAGGGGTAAAAAAGGGAAAAAGGTTTGCATTTATATAGCGTTTGTAACCCTGATGAGGTGTTGAAACGCTTTGTTGGCGAGTAGCACGCTACTCTGGAACCCATAAAGGATTAGTGGTGAATTAGTATAGTGGAATATGGAATTAGAGAAGTGAACATGTTAGTCTGTTATTTTGATTGAAAGGGATAGTGGAGGGATAGAAGAGAGAAGGATTTCTTTTTTAGGTCATAGCAGTAGGAGGAGGCTTTTGGATGAGTAAAAGGGTTTTTGGAGGGGAAGAGTCAGAGGGAAGAGTTTAGAAAGGCTTGTTTTGGGGGATCGGTATAGTAAAAGAGGTGTCAGATGATGCAAGGAGGGGTAGAGTAGGAGAGAGTCAAGAAAGGATTATTTTGGGGAACATAGTAGTGGTATGGGGTTTGGGATACATGAGAGAGTGGGTGTAGAGGATATAATGATAGATGTATAGGGTGAGAGATAGGGTAGTGCATTGGAAAGAGTAGTAGAAAGAAGTTTGAGATGAGTCAAAAAGTTGGGCTAGAAGATATATTGAGAGAAGTATAGGCTGAGAAATAGGGTAGTGCATTGGAAATGCTAAATTAGAAGAAAGTGATAAATATATAGATCCATAAGTACATTGAAAGTATATAGATGCATAAAGGAGGTAAGTATACGCAGATTAAAGATATTGATAGAGGTACAGGATGAGAAATAGGGTAGTGCATTGGATATGCTTTTTCAGGAGAAAAGTAACAGACACACAGATCCAAGTACATGGAGGTACATAGATGCACACTGGAAGCAAGTACATTTAGACCAAAGATGAATTTTCTTTTTTTATAACAACATAATTATTCTACATGTTTATACAAAGCAATACACGAAGATAGGTACATATCTATAGTGAAAATAAATGCTTATATACAGAGGGACACATACATAGGGTGAGTATTAATGAATGGGAAACTGGGCAGCATTTCTGGCCCAGGTCCCGACCAGTCTCGAACAGGCTCAAACAGGCACTCACCCTTGTCCTCTCCACCCTTAGGGCGTCTCAGCCCGGGCGTCGAGGCTAAGCCTTGGCCGTTTATAGCCCTAGTAGTCAGGTGACCCCTTCAGCCAATGGGAACCCTAGCCCTAACACTATCCAATCACAACACTAGCCCTAAAATCTAGAACCATTAGGAGACCAGGACCTTACAACCAATCTTAGCCCTAGTACAAGCACCCTATCAGTTTCAAAAACCCTGAACTCTACGTCCAATAGAGGCCCTAGCCCTACCAGTAGTCCCAACCCTAGTCCAAGCAACCAATGGCACAGGAAGCCCTAGTCCCTACTTCCAATAGAAAGCCTAACCCTAGAGCTAGTCCCACCCTAGTCCCAACAACCAATAACACAGGAGGCCCTAGTCCATACTTCCAATAGAAATCCTAACCCTAGCCCGTTTACCGGTTTGTGCCCCCTTCACCCTCCCCCCTCTTTCATGCTCTGTCTCTCACCCTCCCCCACCGCTTTCCCTCTTTCATTCTTTGTCTACTTCCTCTGCTCCTATCCCCTCTCCCCTGAATCTCTCCCCTTGCCTTCTACGCCACCTAGCCCCCTGTCCCTTGTGCCCTTTAACTAAGCACTCCTTCTCCCCTTGTTGGGGAAAGATCCAATTATTTATACTCTGGAGTCTCAGTGATCCCTCTGAGAGAGTCCACAGTGCCAAGGGAGCCACTCTCAGTTGAGGTATGGTATGGCACCCCTTGCCAAAGCACTCCCTCTCCCCTTTTTGGGAAGGATCCAGTAGGTAGGCCTTGGAGTCTCAGAGACCCCTCTGAGAGAGTCCACTGCGTAAAGGGAGCCTCTCGCAACGGAGTTGGGGGAATGATACCACTTCCCCTGGGATCACAGCTTACCGGACCTTGGACGTGGCTTTTACCCGTTTACCGGTTTGTGCCCCCTTCACCCTCCCCCCTCTTTCATGCTCTGTCTCTCACCCTCCCCCACCGCTTTCCCTCTTTCATTCTTTGTCTACTTCCTCTGCTCCTATCCCCTCTCCGCTGAGATGGGGAAATGATACCACTTCCCCTGGGATCACAGCTTACTGGACTTTGGACGCAGCTATTACTTGTCTCTGGTTTGTGCCACCGTCACCCTCCTCCTCTTCTTTCATACTGTGTCTCTCACCCTCCCCCTCCTCTTACCCTCCTTCATTCTCTGTCTACTTCCCCTGCACCTACCCCCTCTCCCCTGAATTTCTCCCCTTTCCTGCTTTTTCCCTTACATATATTGTCCTTATTGTTTGGCTCGACCTAACATGTAATTATGTAGTTATGCTCTAATGACTGTGCAACCTTTGTAACGATGTAACCTGCAACTATGGTCTGATTCTCATGTAAAGCGCTCTGATACCTCCGGGTCTAGCCAGCGCTATATAAAACCTTTCAAATAAACAAATAAATAAATAAAATAGTCCCTACTTCCAATAGAAATCCTAACCCTAGCCCTAGTCCCACCCTAGTCCCAACAACCAATAACACAGGAAGCCCTAGTCCCTACTTCCAATAGAAATCCTAACCCTAGCCCTAGTCCCAACCCTACATTGATTGAATCACAGACTCAGAAACCAATCAGAACCCTCAAATACCCAACCAATGAGGACACTAACCCTAACCCAATAGAAACATCAGATACAACCACCAATCAGTGTACACATGTACCAAACAATATCAGACTATATAAGGTCTCAGCTACCTCAGACAAGGTTTGCTGGCCAGGAGTTGAAAGCTGCTCCTCTATTCAGAAATCTCCTAGGAGACAGACAGGCTCAATCCACACTTTGGACTTCTGCAGGTAAGGCCCTAACAAACTTGTCCTCTAACAACACTATTTGTATAAAGCTTTAC
Source organism: Calotriton arnoldi (assembly GCA_963921515.1). NCBI lineage: Eukaryota > Metazoa > Chordata > Amphibia > Caudata > Salamandridae > Calotriton > Calotriton arnoldi. The sequence goes on along the minus strand of CAWUFW010000032.1, from coordinate 1,048,373 downwards.
TCCCTCTCCTGGCCCAAAAACGAAGTGCACAGTCCCTATTAAACACAGTTTAAACAGCTTACAGCAGATTACTGCTGTCTCAGGGGGAGGGGGGCTGGTTTCACTGACTTGTTAACACAAAATGGTCGCTGGGGGTGCACTGCTTAACATACAGGTCTTAGCACAGAGCAAAGGAGACATTTGGAGGGAAAAACTGATATTCACGGGGAATGAGAGGGAAAAACTACAGAGTTTGGACTGCAAATCCCACAATTCAACAGGTTAAATGGAAGCAGTCACGGGCAGGAAAAACCACAAGTTTAAACACAAAAACATGGGATAAATTATGCAATCACTGGTAGGTTAAAACTACAATTTTAAACTGTAACAACCACAGGCAAAGACAGGCAAAGAAATTTAAAAAGAAAAAATAAGATGATGCAATCACAGATGGGGAAAATCGTTTTATATTATATACTACTTAATTATTTATTTAAGGTGAATTCGCGACGCCATCGCAATTACACGGGGGGGGCCGCGCTGAGCGCCGCGCTGGAGTCGTGACTCCAAACTCGATCGAAAACAAATCGATCCATTTCCATTATTTTGTATTTGCCCCGGGGACCCCATCCCCCGGGGCAGGTGCCGCACAAAGATTTCCCACCCTTTTACACGTCACATACGTCACTGACACGTCAGAAACACATGGTATGAAAGTGCACTTAGCACATGATCCATATATGGTTTAGGGAACTAATGTAATGTTGCACTTGACATAATCAAAAGTGCCTTCGCTGTAGGATTAGAGAACTGATTTACTTGAATATTTATCATAATTAATTGTGATTAATAACACAGGCCTCAAGACCTGGATGTTCGAATAGCTACCCCCCACACAGCGCCTCGATACCCTGTGGTGATTAGTGCGCTTTACAAATACTGATTGATATTGATATTATACGCATTTAGTAGAAAATCTAGTCACCGTAGGAATTAAATGTGGCTTTTCAAATGTGTGCGCTACTTCACGTGAATAACATTTAACAAATTGAAACTGTGATCAGAATATATTTCATTTATCTAGAAAGAAATTTTGCTATAAAACGATAATAGATTCATGTATTGTGTGCATTATAAGTCCATATATTTGATTTAAATGTAGTTCTCTGCCATACCTGTCATTGAATGTTATGAGGACTCATAGAATATTACTTGTAGTATGAAACCTAATGCATTAGAAATGTATATTCATTTGTGTTTAAATGTGCACACATTTACTAAATGTGCACCTTTGAAGTTAATGTTAAACCTAACATGAGTAGGCCTATATTTTACCCTGCTGCCTAAAGCCGATTTCCTTTTTCTGCTAACTCTACATTTCTTGCAGGCATTCACATGCATGGTTAGTTTAGAATAGACACAATATAGTAGCGACGGGGGAACAGGAGCCTGAGAAAAGGACGTTGACGAAGGTACATGGAGAGACAAGGCGCTAACTGAATGAACTATTGCCCAAAAGATTGCAACCTACGTGTGTTTGGGAGTGAGATGCTGTTTCCATGTCTAGGGTGGGACAGAATGGAATTGTTGAAATCTGAAACATGATGATTTGTGGATTTCAGTGAACTGCTGACGGTGTGATCGAGGGGGCGGGGATGATCGCTCAATGGACTTAATAGGTTCCCAAACTTTTTCGACCCTCGGCTCCCTTGACCCATTTGCCATTGCCCGTGGCTCCCTGCTGTTACTTTTTTTGGAGGGTGAGGGGGGATGTAAGCCCGGCCTCGGGAGTACTTGCATTTTTCTTCCTGAAAGTAATTGGGATGAAGCTGATGAAGGTTATTATAATCATATACGCAGGGTGTTTCGTATTACTTTGGCGGCGCATCTAATAAAATATTCCTAGTTACACTTCTTTGCCCATGCCTTTTTTAGAGTACCCTCTCAAACCTTTTCATCACACTTACAGTGCTAGATAGCACCCCAAAGCAAACACAAGCAGGTGATGGATGGATCACTGAAACCTTTCAGACACTCACCCCCAGTCACAGATCTGGGTTGAATCCATCATCGTTCTTCAGCTCACTTCGCCACCCCAGTTCAGACACAGCTACATGCAAATCAGTCTTAACCCTGTGCCTCATGGGAACAGTCCAGCTGGAACTGCCAAGCCATGTCTTCCCTGGACCGGAAACAAGCATCCTGGGACCGGTTTCTGGGTAACACCCCTATCAGCCAGTCTAGCTTGAATCCAGTGGCAAACTTGAGCAAGGGACCCACGTCTGCGCATACCCTGCTAACTTAGTGCGAACAAAGCAACCACAAGGAGACGATGGACAGAGCGCTGAAACCTTTCAGATACTCACTCCCAGTCACCCCTATGCATGAGGGCCCATTGCCAAAGTGTTTCTGCGCTTGAAGAATATTTGCATGCATTTCCATTTCTACCCATGTCATACTAGCCAACACACCTGTCACAGCAGGGTGACTCATGATTTTTTAAACCACATACATCTTTATTTTTGCTGTCTCCCCCCTAAAATTGGCTCCAAATCAATGCAAGTAAAATAAATTCCTCTGATTTCTTGTTTTTTAAAACGGCCCTCTTTCTTGATTCTAAATGTTGGCATTATGCCATATATGGTGTTTTACTTCCCTGTGCTCAAGGAGAGAGCAGACCTGTCTGGAAATCTGTGTGTACTGAAAGAAATGTGTATTAGAAGTAACTATAGTTCAAGTACAAATGTCAATACTTAATAATACTTAGTGTGTTTAGTAGACAGGACAACTGTACTTTCCTGATAACTTGCATTAGTGTAAAATGCATTTGGAAAAAACCAAAACTATTAACGAGTCTAACAAAATTAATCAGGCCTCTTCCGCTTTCTTTGGGAGTGTTGGAACGTGGAGATCCAGTGAAATGTGGAGGTCATCTCCCTCGACAACCACTATGGGCCAGATGTAGCAAGCAAAATTGGGGTCGCAAACGCTGAAATTTGCAGAATTTCAGCGTTTGTGATCGCAATTCAGCTGTGTGCAATGCAGGTAAGTAGAAACCCACTCGCAAAATAAGGAATCGCAAAATTTGCGATTCCCTTTTTTGCGCAAGCATTTAGAGAATCGCAATTTGCGATTCCCTAAATGCTATTCTGGGAGACATCGCAAATTGCCACCAACTTCAGGTTGGTGGTAAATTGCGATTTCCTTTAAAAATGCAATTTCATGCATGTTTCGAAGTGCCATGTGGCACACATACATGCCCTTTGGGCATGTATGTGCACCACATGTGCACACCTGCACATTTCAGGGGTGCAACAGGGTGTCCTTTAGGAACCCTTGCATCCCTGATATTAGGTACTCGCAAATTGTGCACGCTATTCCCATTCATTCCTATGGGCCTCTTGGCCCATAGGAATGATTGGGAGGCCATTCCTTATATTGCGACTCGCAATTTGCGAGTCGCAAATAAGGAATGCGTAGGAATCGCTAAATATTAGCATACCTACATAGCAGTTTGCGAGTCCTTAATAGCGATTCGCAAAAATTCGCTATTAAGGACTCGCAAATTCCTATTTTGCTACATCTGGCCCTATGTTTACAGTTTTAGGCATGTCACTTACAAATCATCGAAATCATGCGTTTAAGTCTAATTAGTTTAACTGCAGCCAACAGACCCTCAACATTAAATGCATTAAAGTGTTTGGTGCGCGGCTCCCCTGGTTAGGTTTGATGGCTCCCCAGGGAGCCACGGCGCACAGTTTGGGAACCACTGCATTATAATATACCGTTCCCCTTGGACTGTTACTCAGATGTCTTTCCTGATGCAGACCAGATCCCTTCCTGACCCTTTGCAGATTCCTGCAGACACCTTTCCTTGATTCTCTCCTTCCATGAGACATTATGGGGCCGATTCCGATCTCGGCCGGTAGCGCACCGAATCGGATTCGGCTTAACCGGATCCGATTCGGAGCCCTCTTTTCCGACCAATTCGAACGCGCGTCCGGCCGAGCGAGTACGATGCGAGCGCACGCGAAATCGCCGACCGACTCGTTCACGGGTCCGAACCGCACCGATCGACTCGCTGGGACTCGACTCGCACCGCGCGATGGAGACGTTCCCCGGCCGGGCAAGTACGATGCGTGCCTTGAGCAGTCCGACCGACCCGCACCGTCCGGCTCGAAACAGCTGTCGGAGCCGGACTTTGGGGGTCCGTGTCGGACCTCCTGTACGCGTAGCCACGCGAAGTCGCACACAGGGGGACCCATGGATCCCCCTACCTGTACGTGTGCAGCGCGAACCGCATCGACGCGAACCCGCTGTAGGGGGCGCCTGTTCGCCTCGCACCCATTGAGTCAATGGGAGCCCGCGTACGCGTTGTACGACCGGCTCCCATTGACTTCAATGGGAGTCCGACCGAATCGAGTCCGATAGCATGCGTGCGCATCGTACTCGTTCGGTCGGACTGCTAGAGTCCGATTCGGTCAGAAATCTCTCCGGGTCCGGCTCGGTCAGGGAGATTTCCGGCCTGAATCGGAATCGGCCCCTAAGTCTAGGTTTTCCTGTTGTCATTTTGTATCTTGAAAGTGTAGTGCTTAGGGTTGTTTATTTGAATTTGATTATTAACTTGTAATAAACCTTTTAAACGTAGCTAACGATTCCCAGTCCTCATTGTGTAGACAAATGGGTTGCACTGTTAATTAAAATCTGATTGACTGTTAATGCTAACTCCGATCACCTCCCAGACGGAGAAAAAGGGCCACCAGAGGACCAATGGTAGGCAAGTGGGCCTAGAAAACGCTGATCACTATGTAATTATGTATACTTCTCTCTCTCAGTTTTTTAATTCAAAGTATATTTCCATTTCTCTTCTTTTCAATTTATCTTTTTAATAATTTTTAATTTCTTTAACATCATCCCTATGAAATATGGGAAATATTTCACAATTCCCTGTAAAATACAGATTTCATCATCATTATGCCATCACCAAACCAAACCCACTCTGCAGAGCTTTACCACTTTCTGGGCTACTAGGATTATGTGGCATGTAAAACCAAGTTATGCAAAGAGGTTTTTGTACTTATGTGGAAAAAATACAAATTATGCAGCACCTTCTCTAAGAGTTTTTTTTATCTACTTTAGCTAGAAACAACGTTCTTATTGAAATATTCACATTTTCCAAAGTATGTGGCAAATTATGTGGCAAATGCATTAGTTTCATAATTATGGGGTCATTGCAGACACAGAATGACATAAAATCTCTGGCTTTCACAGTTGTCCATTGTATTATCAACAGTTTATTCATGAAAGATTAACTTAATTAGAAGAAAACCCCATTTTCAAGATAACTATGCCAAAATAAATATGCAATATAAATAATACATAACGGATAACGTGTAATGTGGTCCTATATGGTTCCTACTTGCACTTAAATACAAAAAGTAATGTCTTATATGTTTTATCAACTCCCCATATATGTCTAACAACATTTGTCTGCGATTTATTGACTCACAATGTAGTACCTACCATATAATTACTCTCTAGCATCTGAGAAGTAAAGACTCCCAATGTAATTTCATCGGTGTAATGAGGGTGCACCCATAACACATGCTTTACCTGCAAGTTTTGTGATAGTCAGGCCTACTGACATTTCTTGACACACCTAAAGTTTTGACTTGATTGTGACATTGAATACATGCATTGAATACAGAAATGCAGATCACAAAAGTATACATACATTAAAGTAGCAAAACATTATGGAAGAATGTGTTTCCAAATTCGAGTCAACTGGCAAATTATGGATGTGGACGAATATGTACACTTGAGTAGAAAATATAACCAATTTGCACATCTGGGGTGGGTTCTACAATTTACAGCATCATTTTATGCTTCACGAATCCTCCAAAGTAAGTTTAACATTGTAGCAAAAGCCCTTCCTTACCACAACATTGCAGAACTAAATATGAAGCCTTCTATAGTGGGGCTTAGGGAAAAAGAATTAACTAAATGGTCACACTCTTCATGGATTTCACTGTTTGTTCCTTTTGTGAGAGCGTGTATAATATGTGAGTGCCTCAGATAGTTTTCTTAAGTGGTTATGCGCTATAAGAAAAAGCATATGCTAGGTTATGTGCAGATATCAGTCAAAAAGCCACATGTCTCTGTAGACACCAAAATTCAGTTTTGAGGCAGTGTTGGAATGGAGAAAGATGACACTGTCTGTAATCTGTTGCACTGAGTTGCAGCACGGTGATGTACTGCTGCACAAAGGTGTATGCAAACAGACACCACAAGTTTCTTAATGTATTTATCTGCCTACCGCCATCTGTTTACTTTGCACTAGTTTAACACAATAAACAAATATATGTGGTAGACCCCATGCATAGATTTTAGTTTCAATCATGATTCATTGTAAGGAGAGTAAATGCATGTTATTAACGTCATCAACCTCAAAAAACGTCATGTGCTGATTTGTCAAATCCAGCGGCTCATTGACTGTCTAAACATGGCGTTGGCATCTCCTACTGTCAACCTCTCAATGTACTCTATGGCAGCAGCTAGATTCATGCAACACTAAAATCATCCAACTTTGAGAGATGGTCAGCATTCTCATCTGATCAATGCTCCTGTAACTCCACTAAAACTAAAGCATCCAATGTTAACCCTGCTTCTGAAAGGAGCGACTTCTCCAGAGTTACTACATAACTATAGATCATCTCTGGCTTACCTACCAAAGCAATCATGCTGGAAACACTAGTCCCTTCTCAACTCTGGAACGTCTGGAATCACATATTCTCCTCAATGATTTCCAGTCATGTTTCATGTGGAGTGAATATCTCATTAAACATCACATAATAACTGTGCTGCGCCAGGGATCAGGGCCAGGTTTGTGCATTAAGTCTTCTAGACAGCAATGTGGCTTTTAACATATTAGATCTAAACATAGCATCCTCACACAGGGGCAGGCCAACTGTGTACATAGCGATCAGCAGTTCAGTGGTTCTGCTCAGTCCTATCAAATCATAGTCATCAAGCCAAGGTGGTCCTTTCATCTGTAAATCCACTGTGGTGACTTGTGGCATACTTCAGGGGTCATTTGTATCCAGAAATATTGAACAGCTAGATGGCTCTCCTCATCACCACCTTCAGAAAATCCACCTTGGCGACCACTGATAAATCGAGGAAACAAAGATCCAAGTCAAAATATTGAATGAGTAGGTAAATCATTGGCATGCCATTCATTTTGGATTCGGTGTTGTCTTTTATCCATTAGATCTAACAATAAGACCAAATACATGTCATACCAATTTTGTCTCCTCCGGGATCCCTTACATAAGGCAGCACATCAATTACTCTTGTCCTGACAGTGGCCCTTTCTTGCATACTTTATTTCCCTAGCAAATCGATTTGCAATTTCAAATGTATCAATGTCCTAAAAACATCTCATCATATATCTCACATACTCATGTACTGATTTCACTCCACTGGCTGTCATTTAAGCAGAGGCTTGAATTAAAAACCAATTGACCTGTTTATAGAGCTATACACAGTGGTGCTCAGCAGTACCAATCCAAATTTTTGCCATCATACCACCTAGCACGACACTTTAGGTAGCCCTTCCAGAACCTGATCTATCTGTTCCTGAAAAGACACAAGCACTTTAGGGAAGGTGAGTTAATTCACAAGGCTCGCCCCTTTGAAAGTCTTAATTCGACCCATTCATCTGAAGAAAGAATGCAGAAAATTCAGAAAACACTTAGGGGTCGATTCCGATTCGGGCCGGGAAAAACACCGACCGACTCGGAGCCGGAAATTATACCGACCGACACGTACCTGTGGCGCCCGACACGCCAAGTACGATGCAAGGCGTGCAAAATCCCACCGACACGCACCGAACCCAAGTCGAACGACCGAGCCGCACGGAAAACAGCAATCCGGTCGGAAAAACACGCGAATCCAACCGACCGACACGCACCCGGAAGAAATCCGACCGAAACGTACACGCGAACTCCAAACCGCAAAGTACGATGCAAGGCGCGAAACCACGAGCGAGTCGGACGGAGGACAAGCCGTACGACCGACACGCATACAAAACTGAGCCGAAGCAACACAAAACACCGCGACCGACGCGTACGCAGCATAGAAAACTGCACAAACACAGCGTGAACGAAACGGAGAACACCGTACGAGACAAATGCAGGGTCCGACTCGGTCACAAGAACGTTTCCAACATGCACAGACAGTACAAAGGAAAAATCACACAAAAAAGGCCAAACAAGCAATTACAAAGCCAATAAATACTGGGGGGTGGGGACAGAGAACAAAGACACACCCACAACTCCACCCATATAAAGGACACAAATCACAACCATGATCCTTTGCAAATGCCATTCCACTGCCAGCACCCAAGAGACAGCAACCACACACCCACAGCTCATCCCTCACACAAGCCACACACCATCAGCACACCAACAAATACCTACCTCACATACACCCAGCAAAACACACACTAACACACCCTCACCTGCACACCAACACACACATCACTCACCATCACCACCCATCACCATGCCCCCAAGAAGAATCACAAGTTCCTAAATTGTGAATTGGAAGTCATGGTAGACGAGATCCTCAGGGTAGAACCACAGCTGTTTGGCACACTGGTCCAACAGACCCCCATCTCCCAGAAAACCAAGATGTGGGAGAGGATCATCAACAGGGTGAACGCACAAACACCATGTCTGCGCACAAAGAGCGACATCCAGAACAGGTGGTATGGACGTGCGCAGGAGGGTACGGGACCTGCTCAAGAAAGAGTACATCATCAGCCAATACACCGGCAGTGGCCCTCCTGCCAAGCCAATATACCTCAGGCCCTGGGAGGAGAAGGTGCGGGCCATCCTTCCGCCAGTGAGCGTATATGGACTAGAGAACATCCCAGAGCCTGGTGAGTACACAACAAATGTAGACAATATTCTGCCACAAAACACACACACATCACTGTCAAGGGAGAGTCAAACCATGCACTCATAGCAATTACACAGCAACCAGAACAGAATCATCCCAAAATGTGTATGTCAGTCAGATAAACACAACACATGCCATCAAAAAGTCATATCCAACTGTGCCATCACATGTACAAACACAACTACAACTACAGCTAGGCAGTGGCACAAATAGAACTAACAAACACATCCAGACATGTAGCCACCACAACAACACCAACACACAGTGAAGACCACTCAAAGGAAGGAATTCTGTGTATGCTGGCCAAGTCAGTGTAGCCAATAGCATCATGGGAGTCGCAGTCACACATATTGGCCCCCCACAACTGTCCCATCAACACCACCATGAACCATGCGCACATCACAGGGAGTGGAGAAGGACTCACAAGATGGCTGACACTGGCAACTGCTGTGGGGAGCACAAGGCCCTGCTGGCAACTGTGCACCAACAAACAGCAGGACACCACTGACTGACATCCTGAGAGACAACTTCCACTCCCTGCAATGCAAGCACGTTCCATGGTGGGATATCTGGCTGGCTGGGTGGGAAGGAGGACTTGCAGCACTGACCATAGTCACAAGCACCTCCCCTCACACCCCCTCAACACAAACTCCACAGAACCCACCTGGTAGAATGCAATGCCTCCCATCCTAACTCAAGATCCCACAAAGAACCACCACCCTGGGTTATGTTGTGTGAAGCACAGGGACACTCTTGGGACTTTTAGCCAAACAACTGCCAGGACAACACTCCCAGCCATCCTGTCAGCACAGCCAGCCCACCCCACAGGGAAGCAGAGTCAAAAGGAAGGAAGCATGGGCATGCTGGGAAGGGGGTGGAGGCAATAGCATGATGGGAGTGGTAGTCACAGACATTGCTCAGCCTCACAACTGGCCCATCAACACCACTCCTGAACCATGCTCACATCACAGGGAGTGGATAAGGACACACAAGATGGCTGACACTGGCTACTGCTGTGGGGAGCACAAGGCCCTGCTGGCAACTGTGCACCAACAAACAGCAGGACACCACTGACTGACATCCTGAGAGACAACTTCCACTCCCTGCAATGCAAGCACGTTCCATGGTGGGATATCTGGCTGGCTGGCTGGGAAGGAGGACTTGCAGCACTGACCATAGTCACAAGCACCTCCCCTCACACCCCCTCAACACAAACTCCACAGAACCCACCTGGTAGAATGCAATGCCTCCCATCCTAACTCAAGATCCCACAAAGAACCACCACCCTGGGTTATGTTGTGTGAAGCACAGGGACACTCTTGGGACTTTTAGCCAAACAACTGCCAGGACAACACTCCCAGCCATCCTGTCAGCATAGCCAGCCCACCCCACAGGGAAGCAGAGTCAAAAGGAAGGAAGCATGGGCATGCTGGGAAGGGGGTGGAGGCAATAGCATGATGGGAGTGGTAGTCACAGACATTGCTCAGCCTCACAACTGGCCCATCAACACCACCCTGAACCATGCTCACATCACAGGGAGTGGATAAGGGCACACAAGATGGCTGACACTGGCTACTGCTGTGGGGAGCACAAGGCCCTGCTGGCAACTGTGCACCAACAAACAGCAGGACACCACTGACTGACATCCTGAGAGACAACTTCCACTCCCTGCAATGCAAGCACGTTCCATGGTGGGATATCTGGCTGGCTGGCTGGCTGGGAAGGAGGACTTGCAGCACTGACCATAGTCACAAGCACCTCCCCTCACACCCCCCCTCAACACAAACTCCACAGAACCCACCTGGTAGAATGTAATGCCTCCCATCCTAACTCAAGATCCCACAAAGAACCACCACCCTGGGTTATGTTGTGTGAAGCACAGGGACACTCTTGGGACTTTTAGCCAAACAACTGCCAGGACAACACTCCCAGCCATCCTGTCAGCACAGCCAGCCCACCCCACAGGGAAGCAGAGTCAAAGGAAGGAAGCATGGGCATGCTGGGAAGGGGGTGGAGGCAATAGCATGATGGGAGTGGTAGTCACAGACATTGCTCAGCCTCACAACTGGCCCATCAACACCACCCTGAACCAGGCTCACATCACAGGGAGTGGATAAGGACACACAAGATGGCTGACACTGGCTACTGCTGTGGGGAGCACAAGGCCCTGCTGGCAACTGTGCACCAACAAACAGCAGGACACCACTGACTGACATCCTGAGAGACAACTTCCACTCCCTGCAATGCAAGTACGTTCCATGGTGGGATATCTGGCTGGCTGGCTGGGAAGGAGGACTTGCAGCACTGACCATAGTCACAAGCACCTCTCCTCACACCCCCCCTCAACACAAACTCCACAGAACCCACCTGGTAAAATGCAATGCCTCCCATCCTAACTCAAGATCCCACAAAGAACCACCACCCTGGGTTATGTTGTGTGAAGCACAGGGACACTCTTGGGACTTTTAGCCAAACAACTGCCAGGACAACACTCCCAGCCATCCTGTCAGCACAGCCAGCCCACCCCACAGGGAAGCAGAGTCAAAAGGAAGGAAGCATGGGCATGCTGGGAAGGGGGTGGAGGCAATAGCATGATGGGAGTGGTAGTCACAGACATTGCTCAGCCTCACAACTGGCCCATCAACACCACCCTGAACCATGCTCACATCACAGGGAGTGGATAAGGACACACAAGATGGCTGACACTGGCTACTGCTGTGGGGAGCACAAGGCCCTGCTGGCAACTGTGCACCAACAAACAGCAGGACACCACTGACTGACATCCTGAGAGACAACTTCCACTCCCTGCAATGCAAGCACGTTCCATGGTGGGATATCTGGCTGGCTGGGAAGGAGGACTTGCAGCACTGACCATAGTCACAAGCACCTCCCCACACACCCCCCCTCAACACAAACTCCACAGAACCCACCTGGTAGAATGCAATGCCTCCCATCCTAACTCAAGATCCCACAAAGAACCACCACCCTGGGTTATGTTGTGTGAAGCACAGGGACACTCTTGGGACTTTTAGCCAAACAACTGCCAGGACAACACTCCCAGCCATCCTGTCAGCACAGCCAGCCCACCCCACAGGGAAGCAGAGTCAAAAGGAAGGAAGCATGGGCATGCTGGGAAGGGGGTGGAAGCAATAGCATGATGGGAGTCGTAGTCACAGCTCTACATCCCCCACCACATGGCCCAGCAAGCTCACACTCACGCATGCACATCCCACAGAGAGTGGAAAGGCCCATCAAAGATGTCTGACACTGTTGCTGTGTCGTGGGGAGCACAAGGGCATGCTGGGAACTGCACACCAACCAACAGCAGGACACCACTGTCAGCCATCTTGCCATTGCTCACACACCCACACATACTGAACTCCCCACAAAAGCAAGTAAGTTTGGGAATGCTGGCAAGTGGGGTGGAGGCAATAGCATGATGGGAGTGGCAGTCACTGATATTGGTCACCCCCACAACTGTCCCATCAACACCACCCTGAACCATGCTCACATCACAGAGAGTGGAGAAGGACTCACAAGATGGCTGACACTGGCTACTGCTGTGGGGAGCACAAGGCCCTGCTGGGAACTGCACACCAACCAACAGCAGGACACCACTGTCAGCCATCTTGCCATTGCCCTCACACCCACACACACTGAACTCCCCACAAAAGCAAGTAAGTATGGGAATGCTGGCAAGTGGGGTGGAGGCAATAGCATGATGGGAGTGGCAGTCACTGATATTGGTCACCCCCACAACTGTCCCATCAACACCACCCTGAACCATGCTCACATCACAGGGAGTGGAGAAGGACTCACAAGATGGCTGACACTGGCTACTGCTGTGGGGAGCACAAGGCCCTGCTGGCAACTGTGCAACAACAAACAGCAGGACACCACTGACTGACATCCTGAGAGACAACTTCCACTCCCTGCAATGCAAGCACGTTCCATGGTGGGATATGGCTGGCTGGGTGGGAAGGAGGACTTGCAGCACTGACCATAGTCACAAGCACCTCCCCTCACACCCCCTCAACACAAACTCCACAGAACCCACCTGGTAGAATGCAATGCCTCCCATCCTAACTCAAGATCCCACAAAGAACCACCACCCTGGGTCATGTTGTGTGAAGCACAGGGACACTCTTGGGACTTTTAGCCAAACAACTGCCAGGACAACACTCCCAGCCATCCTGTCAGCACAGGCACACTACCCCACAGGGAATCAGAGTCAAAAGGAAGGAAGCATGGGCATGCTGGGAAGGGGGTGGAGGCAATAGCATGATGGGAGTGGTAGTCACAGACATTGCTCAGCCTCACAACTGGCCCATCGACACCACCCTGAACCATGCTCACATCACAGGGAGTGGAGAAGGACTCACAAGATGGCTGACACTGGCTACTGCTGTGGGGAGCACAAGGCCCTGCTGGCAACTGTGCACCAACAAACAGCAAGACACCACTGACTGACATCCTGAGAGACAACTTCCACTCCCTGCAATGCAAGCACAGTCCATGGTGGGATAACTGACTGGCTGGGTGGGTGGGAAGGAGGGCCGGCTGTCAACCAAACACAACCAATGCAGACCATGTTCACACCCCAACAAATACATAGAAATGCCCAAATAATGCAGGACAATGTGCCACACCAATATCAACCCCTGACTGTAACGACTTAGGACAATGCAATGTACAGGCCCGCACCCAGAGGCACAGTCACAACTGTCATGTGTGTCAACCATTGATGCCTGCAGAAACATAACATACATTGTGTGTGTCTCCCAAAAACAGGTGATGATGGGGACACAGCAGCAGACGCTGAGGAGTCCCAGTCCCAGGCTCAAGAGGATGCGGAGCTCACTGGTGTCGTACAGCCTCTGCCCTCCTCGGACGAAGAAGACCAACCTGGCACATCCGGTGCAAGTCTACATGCAGCACCAGCAGGACCACCAGCTGCAGCACCAGCAGGACCACCAGCTGCACCCCCTGCACCCACCCCTCCAACGACTGTCAACACAAATACCATCCCTGCCGACATAGACAGAACAAGGAGCAACACCAGCACAGGGACCCTGGACCAACCTGGGGCCATGGACACCACCACCACCACCAACCCCCAAGGTGGACCAGGGTCATCTGTGCGTGCCACTGCACGCACTGCACATGTCAGCAGGGGTGGTGGGAGGGGTGGGAGACAGAGGTCGCTGCTTGCAGAGGTTGCTGGTGTGCATGATGACCCACAACTGGTACGCATAGCTGATGCGTACCAGTCCAGCACCGGAGACCTCAGCCAGGTAGTGGGGCTCCTCAGAGACATGAAACAGCAGCAGGCTGCCCATCATGCCCGCTTGGACTCTCACATGTCCCACGTGGAGTCACACATGTCCCGCGTGGACTCAAACATGTCCCGCGTGGAGTCCAAGTGGGATGCACTGCATGAGATGACGGCGGTGCACAGGGACATTTTACAATGCCCCCGCCAGATGAACAGCAACGAGTCCACACCTCCCTGTGTGCCAACAACATCTGGTGCTGCCCAAACTGCAACTGCCACAGGGAGGGAGGATGACTCTGGCGGAGAGTCCCCTGCACCGCAGCAGCCTGTACTTGAGGGCCCCCCCCAAGAAGAGGGGTCGTCCGAAGAGGGGCAAGTGAGAGGCCGATGGCCAAGCGCAACTCCCAGGAAGCCTGAACCTGTTCTGGATGTTCACCTTTGTGCACAGACTGTTCACCCTGTTGACGGCAACACTACTCCCACACATTGCATGGGGAGTACAAGTTGGACCAATGTGTCAGACAACTGTGGCCCCGATACTGGGGATTCTGTCTACCAGGACTTTCAATTCACCTAGGAACTTCTGATTGCAAGATTTATGTACAGCACTACCCATCCTATGCACTATTCACACAAATGTATCACAATAAACACACTAATACACCATACTTGCCTCTGTTGTGATTCCAACGTGGGTGCTGTTATGGGGATGATGAACTGCAAAATTACACTGTGTATGCGAACTGCAACAGCAAGTACAACACAGGCATGTGAGTAAAGGCAACGTGACACATATGAGGGAGACACACCACCAGGGCTACACAACACATACACACCTAGGCCATCTGACTCATTGCCTACACTGATGTTGCCAGGGAAGACGGTGCAATGCACAGACACCACACCCATTCCCAGTTGTAGTCAAGTAGCCCACAGGTGCAGTAAGCAAATGGCAGTCAAATGTGTGACCACAGACAACGCACATCACAAAGTGAAGCACAGGTTTATTACACAGTTGCAACATGTCGTAACCACTACAGATGCAAGGTAATCCCACCTGGCAGCGGGCACACAGTCAACAACTGTAGACGGAAGGAAGTCCATGGGTGTGGCGCACATCACCTGTAGGGACACAACAGCTACCAGCCTGGAAGTGCAATCACGTCGTCGGTGGACACAGTTGACCAAACGAATCTGAAAGTACCCTGTGAAGGACAGAAATGACACACAGTCAAAAGCAATGGAGTACAGGACAGAACAGCAAAACTCATGCACAATACATGTTACAAAATACCCACCCAGAGCCAAGTTAGCATGTCAACACTGTTGGGGAGTACAGCCCACCTGTAAGCACACATCGCAACACACATCCAGTCAAGTAGCCCATGAACACACTCCAACAGCACCAGAGCACCACCTACACATATCATGCCAACTCACATCATTGACATGACACCTCAGGATACTCACATTCAGCTAAAGAAGTTGGTGATGAGCTGTGTGCGGACATCACCCTCATCATCATCATCATCATCGTCACTGGCATCGTGGTCCAGGCCAGGATCCTCCACAGGTGGCGGATGTTGGTCATTGTCATCCTGGATGAGAGGCAACTCCTTCCGCACTGCCAGGTTGTGGAGCATGCAGCAGACGATGATAATCTTGCACACTTTCGCAGGGGCATATGGGAGGGACCCTCCGGTCTTGTCCAGGCAGCGGAAGCGGCTCTTCAGGAGACCAAATGTCCGCTCAATAACTCTCCTGGTCCGACCATGTGCCTCATTGTAGCGCATCTGGGCTGGTGTCACAGGGTTCCTGAGGGGTGTCAGCAACCACGGCATGTTGGGGTATCCCGAGTCACCTACGGACAGACAAGTGCACATTAGCTGACTTGGAAAAGTGGGCGGAATACTACAGATCAGATCACACACAATGGCACAAAGTCAGTATACACCGACAAGCCAGGCACGCTGGTTCTGCATCTGTGCCATCATCCTGGGGATGCGACTACTCCTCATCACAAAGGCATCGTGTGCTGAACCAGGGAAACGGGCACACACGTGTGTGATGGTCATGTCTGCAAGACACACCACCAGTGCATTGACCGAGTGGTAGTGCTTGCGGTTCCTGTAGGCCTGCTCCTGGGCCTGTGGTGGTACCAAAGCCACATGTGTCCCATCAATGGAGCCAATGACATGCGGCATCCTCCCCAGGGCATAAAAGTCACTCTTCACGTCAGTGAGTCGTCGCAGTCTAGGGAAATAGATGTACCGGTTCAGGAATAGCAACATTGCCGCCAAAACATCGCGGAGCACACGGCTCAACATGGTCTGTGACATCCCACCAGCAGTCGCCACAGTATGTTGGAAGGTACCGGTGGCAAAGAAGTGTAGGGCTGCCATCACCTTCACCTTGGGGGTCAGCGCTGTAGGATACGGCCGGCCAGGCTGCAAATGTGGGGCCAACTGCACTGCCAAATCCTCAATCAGCTGCCTGGTGAAGCGGTACCGTCGGATGCTGTCCCGTTCCACCATCGTTGCCAGGTCTGGGAATGGTCGATGGACAGCAGGAGCCCTGCAGTGCAGAGGAGAAGTAAGCAAGATTGTCAGTCAGCCCACATATGCGGCATTGAACACACTCAATATCCCAACATACATCATTATGAGGCACAACTACATGAAGTGTGCAGTTCCGTAAGGACATGTATGGTACATACATGGCCAACATCTGTCAACACGGTCCAACAAGTGGCATCAATTAGTCCCAGGTTGGCCAATTGGATATCATGAGGCCGTGTCACAGTTCCCATCTCCTGCTGCCGTGTCACAATCACCCCCACAGTGACATGTGAGGACAGATGTGCCCCAGGCACCACAGCTCAACGACAGGTACATTCCCAGGGACCCTGTATTGCCACATGGACACTGGCATTACATGGAGTATCATGTATACACCACAGCAAAACAACCATGACCCCCACAGGTAGTGGTCCCACTTGCCACGGCAGGACAGACATGGACGTCTGTGACACACACACGCACAACATCAAAGTCCATGCACACACAACGTGGATGTGGAGACTGTCTCCCATTGTGCACATGAAATCAGAGACATTGTAAACACTACATGCACAAAGACTGTGGAGGACCATCACTATTGTGCCACTGGGACACCCTGGCTCAAACATACCGTCCCACATGGGACTCACGGGGTATGTGACATGACATACACATACACCACCGTGAAATGTGACCATGGCACATGCACAGATATGAACAGTTGCACATCACAGTGGTCATGTACACGTAACACCCAGGATCCTGTCCCCATGAACACGTGCACAGCCTGGGGGTGGCTGCCCACAGGTGACACCCACAGGACAACATGTACACCAACATACACACAATAGGAAATGCAGCCTTACATGCCTTATGATAAAGTTTGGACAGGCTGTCATGATGTAGGTGTGCCCCTCACTCCCTGGGAGCTATCTGTGGCTGGCATATGTCCATCTGAGACAGGCATGCTGACATATGCCAGTCACATGTACAGTGATGCTTAGAACAGCAATGGACCGCATCCAGAGCGCCTCGGCTCGACCCATCCTGACATCCCTCGACACAGCTACGTCGCGGACACGCTGATAGACCTGCACTGGCTCCCGTCAGCAACAGCAATCGGATCCGACTCGGTGCCCACGCAGCACAAAGCCCATTCGCATCCAAGGTCCCAGATGCCTCAACGACCGTCTGTACCTTCTGCACTGCCACTTGAACAGCTACGATGGACCGACCGGTGCCCCCGCGCCGGCACATTGCATTCAATGTGTGCAGGAACGATCGTTGTACCTACCTGGCTGCCAAGACGTGGAACTGCAATGGACCGATCGGTGCCTCCGGCCTGACCCATTGACCATCTCAATCGTGTCGGGAACGCAGCTCAAGTACCCTGTGCTGTTCGAACTGCAATGGACCGACCCGTGCCACCTAGCGCCTTGAGACCCATTGCAGTTCAATAGCGCGTGTACAAATGCTTGATTGATTGACTGCCTGAGTGATGCGTTGAACTGCAATGGACCGATCGGTGCCCCCGGCCGGCCCATTGCATTCAATGTGTGCGGGTACGCGTTGTACCCCTGTACGCGTTGAACAGCAATGGACCGATCGGTGCCCCCGGCCGGCCCATTGCATTCAATGTGTGCGGGTACGCGTTGTACCCCTGTACGCGTTGAACAGCAATGGACCGATCGGTGCCCCCGGCCGGCCCATTGCATTCAATATGTGCGGGTACGCGTTGTACCCCTGTACGAGTTGAACAGCAATGGACCGATCGGTGCCCCCGGCCGGCCCATTGCATTCAATGTGTGCGGGTACGCGTTGTACCCCTGTACGCGTTGAACTGCAATGGACCGATCGGTGCCCCCGGCCGGCCCATTGCATTCAATGTGTGCGGGTACGTGTTGTATCCCTGTACGCGTTGTACTGCAATGGACCGATCGGTGCCCCCGGCCGGCCCATTGCATTCAATGTGTGTGGGTACGCGTTGTACCCCTGTATGCGTTGAACTGCAATGGACCGATCGGTGCCCCCGGCCGGCCCATTGCATTCAATGTGTGCGGGTACGTGTTGTACCCCTGTACGCGTTGTACTGCAATGGACCGATCGGTGCGCACCCATTGACAATGGCCTTGCCTGGCAACGGACGCGTTTTCGAATTTCGAACGAGTCGGTTGCTGGAAATTCAGTTGGTCACCCACAACAATGTTGCAAAATCATGTATGTCCTGAAGTTGAAGATTTGAAGGATGCTGTGGGCGTGTTTTGGTGCTGCTATTCCATGGATTGGCCAGATTCAGAAGATGCAAACGACTTGGAC
The DNA here is from genome assembly GCA_963921515.1 of Calotriton arnoldi. NCBI lineage: Eukaryota > Metazoa > Chordata > Amphibia > Caudata > Salamandridae > Calotriton > Calotriton arnoldi. Next base: position 1,029,281 of record CAWUFW010000032.1, on the reverse strand, counting down.
CTATCACTTTGGACACAAGGGACAGTATCTGCCTCTCCAGCACATATATATTGCTGGCTGTTCCCCTGAGAGCTCACTTGCCTGCACTACATGCTCCAGGACGACATCTGCCACTGCACTGCTGCTGTCTCTGCCCCTCTGGACCCTGCAATGGCACGTACTGTGGAGAGAGCCCCAGCCTTCAGCCTTGAGGAGAACCAGGCCCTGCTGGACAGCCTACTTCCACAGTACAGCAAGCTGTATGGGACACCAGGGGAGCAGGTGAGTGTTCTGTGCACTGCCTTTCTGAATGTGCATATTGTCTGACTAGCAAGGCTGAAAGTCTGCACGCCACTGGCTAGCAGGCTCACTGAGTAGTTGTCACCCCCCATAGTGTGTAGTGACATGCACTGGACAGGTATGGTGCAGTGACAGTGCATTTGAACAAGGCTTTACTTCCCATGCAATGATACCATGTAGTGATGTCTGGCAAACTGTCCATGGGCAGCTTTGCACTGCCTGTGTACATCATGTGCCCCTGTGACTGAGACATGTATATACAACTGTGTCATGCACGGATATGTTGCATGTGTAGTAATGGCCTTTTCACTTTGTCATCCTGACAGGTTAATGCCCATCGGAAGCAGGAGATCTGGAAGGACATCGTCCGGGCTGTCCGGTCCGTGGGGGTCTACAAGCGCCGGATCCGCAACTGCCAGAAGAGGTGGCAGGACCTTCGGGGCTGGACCCGGAGGATTGCACGGGTCCAGCTGAAGCTGTCGCCTCCTCGCAGGAGGGGCGGAACACGGACCCTGACCCCCACATGCTCCAGATCCTGGCGGTGGTGTTTCCAGACCTGGATGGGCAGCTGAAGGCCAGACAGCAGCAAGGAGGGGGTGAGTCAAAGACTGCACTGTGAACTCTGTATTACATGCTTTGTGCCCTCCTCTGGCCTGGTTCAACTGCCACAGTGCAGCAGTCATGTTGTCCAGGAGCCATGTCCCTCTATTGTGCACTGCCCACTGCTCATCTGATACCCAGGTGTGGCCCTTACATTCAGGGAATTGTGTCACATGGGACTGTGTCCTTGCAGTTTGCTTCACTAAAGGTGGGGGACAGCATCTGTTTCCCTAACTCTGTTGTGGGCATCATGGGTGGGTCCATTGTTCACACAACGCCTGTGTTCGGACATGTAATCTGCGTGTTGCTTTGATATGCGGTCCACTTGCTGAGCTGAGCCACCACATGTGCCTGGGGTATGTGGCACACGCCCATGCAGCGGGTGGGAACAATGTTTGGGCCCCAGGAGTGTGCAGATTACGTGTGTCACACATACATAGCCAGCTATCCACTGTCCAGGGCTCATCCCTCATTCATGTGGGGCAGGACAGTCATGCCTACTCCAGGCCATGCAATGCACTCTGTACTCCCACTCCTGTGTATCAGCTGACACATTGTGCGCAGTGATTTGACCCCTCAGGTGTCTGCCTCTGTGTCAGTGTGCTGTGGATTAGTTGCCAGGACTGCTGGGGTGTTTCTTGGTAGGGGCTCAGCATGCCCCTGGAGATGTGACCATAGGAGACGATACTTGTGTGTCACATAGGTGTTTGATCAGCTGCCCGTGCAGACTGGGGTATGCGAATGTGAAGTTCAGGCAGCTGTTCCCCATTCACAGCAGATTGTGAGGGGCTCAGGTTCAGAGGGTAGTGTCACAGGTCTCCCATATGTCCAATAGGTATGACCTGGACAGATGAGGGTTAAGATGATGTGTTGTGGGGGATGTACATGTGCATTTGTGCAGCTCCAGGACTTGCATTCCCCATGACCTACTATTGTGACACAGTGCAGAGTGTTGTTGTCTGGCTGCCAAGTCATACATCACTGAGACAGTGATGTATGACTTAGCAGTCATGCCTCCGCCATGGCATGTGTCTACTTATTGGTGATCCTGCAGGGGAGTGACATGTGCTACATGCACACCATTGTGGCGATGGCTATCAGGACATGGGTGCATCATGGTGTCTGTCGCTGGTATGCATCACATGCATTTCCTATTTGACTCTGGGCATCCCTTTCATCCGGAAACCTGTACTGACTCAGTGGCAAGAGCTGTGATGTGTGCATGTCCACATGCCACACCGTGTCCTCTGCACTGTCCAACTACTGTGTAGTTTGTGCATGTGTCCACACTGGGGTGTTGCAATCCAACAGACACCAGACAGATGGGTGCAAGGCCATGTGGGATGTGAGTGCCATGGTTGGCATCAGACTGACAATTGGCTGCTCCTGTTCAGTTAGGGCACTTTTAGCAATGTACAACTAATGATGCCAGGGCTTGCTCTGTAATGTGCTGTGCTCACAGTGGTGTGTGCGTTTGGTGCAGGTGACTGATGTCTGTCTGTTTCCCCATTGTTTGCAGATACATCCACGGCCACGGAAGAGGACAGCTCCACGGACCAGGAGGAGCCGGAGAGCCAGACTGGGTCAGCAGCCGAGGAGTGGTCGGAGGGACCCAGTGGCACGGAGGGCGAGGGGAGCCACACCGAGGAGTCCTCAGCACCATCCACCTCAGCTGAGGACCAGAGCAACTCGGAGGATGACTCCCTTATGGAGGCGGGTGTCAGCAGCCACCACACCCCAGCTAGTGTTGCTGTCCCCGCCACCACCAGCACCACCACCGCCCTCCCATCGGCTCCCATTCCCAAGGTCCGTGGAGGCTCCCATGTTCGGGAGCGTGTCTCCTTTGGGCCAGGCACCGCACCCCCTGCCCCTGTGTCCCCTGCTGCCCTGAGTGAGGAGTCTGTGTACCTCCTTCGCCAGCTCCATGTAGGGCAGACAGCCATGCTGAGTGTCCTCCATGCGCACACCGCTCTGTTGACTCAGCTGGTGTCGTTCATGGAGGGCATCTCATCGGGCATGTCTGACCTACAGAGGGGCAATAGGTCCATGGACTCCTCCCTGACGGCAGCAGTGTCCCTCCTCAGACAGTCCCTCACCCCTCCTGCCTCTGCTCCATCCACACTCCCCAGCACCTTACCCGTCCCAAGCACACACACACCGGCACAGGCACACACCAGCACACACACATCCAGCACACAGACACACACGCCACAAACAAAATGCACACGCACGCACAGTCAGGGGACTGAAACCAGACTCACAGGGGATGGGGCCCTGGTACACACACACGCATCCACGAGCACTGCGCAGTCCTCAGTTGCCTCTCCCTCCAAAACACCCTCCCTTGCCTCACCTGCAACCCCAAAGACCCAGCGCCTCTTCCTCAGTGACCTCGGCCTCTTCCCCTCCGATCCAGCTGCTCCAGCATCCAGGGGGAAGAGGAAGCCCCCCCACATGGAGCAGAGTGCCCCTCGCCCCCGGACATCCTCCCCCAGGCGCAGACAGACTGAGGCCCCCACCCGCAAGTCTCCCCGGAGTCGTAAGAGCAAGACCCCGCCGCCGCACTGCAGGTCAGGCACCAGGTCTCCTTCCTCCATCCCTCAGGCCCCCACTCCACAGGTGCCCCCACCACACCCTGCCCCAGGTTCCCCCACCCACAGATATACCATCCCCAAGAGGATCCGGCCTTCTCCCCCTGGCACTTGCTCTCCCGGCACCACACCCCCTCTGCGCTTGTCTGTGCCACTGATGTGGTGAGGGTGTCCTCCCCTCTGTCCAGCCCACCTTGCCTGTTCCCCATTCTCCTCCCCTGGTGGTAGGCACTGCAGTGGAGTCCACTACCACACTGTCTGACTTGGGCACTGCAGTGGCGGACCTGTCCACTCCATCTGCAGGGTCCACTGCAGTCGTGCAGGCACCCACAACATCTGAGTCATGCCCCCAGTTGTGCCGGCACACACCATGTCAGACACCTCCACTGCAGTTGTCAGTGGCTCTCCAGCACCCACCACCCCTTCCCTGCTTCCTCCTGGTGAGCCCTGATCCTGTCCCTGCGGTGCCTGGCCTTCCCCCGGTTGCCCCTCCTAGTGGATTGTCCCTGGTTTTGTGCAGGCATGCGTAGGGTGACATCTGCCACTGTCACCCTGTTTGGACTTTTACAATGGACTGGCCATTGGCCTTTGTGTTTTTTCTGGACTTTGTTTTCATTCCACACATATGCTGAATAAAGCAACTTTCTGTTCTCTAGTGCTTATGCTTCTGATGTACATGTTGTTGATGATGCTAACCATGCCCTTGCTGCAGTGATGGTGATATTTGGTCTCATGATAATGAAGTGTTACTGTGCAGGAACCCATGTGGTCCAGGGGGAATGTGTCCTATCCTGTGGTGTATCCATGTCATCCATAGCAGCATCTGAGGGTGTCATGTGTTCAGTATTTGGCAATGGGATTTCCTACTTAGATTAGCTATTTCACATCTGTGGCTTCCACCCCTGCACATCTGTTGTGCCTGCCATTGTTCAAATCGTCTACTTCCCTGACCGTGTGGCCATCTCCACTGGACATGCAGGTTTGGGCATCAATGGGGAAGGACTCATCTGTGTTGTCAGTGCAACATTGCTATACAAGTGTGTTGGATCTGTGCTGATGATTCCGTTGGCACTTCCATGACCAGGCTGATGTGACGGGAGCCCTCATTTGGTGCTAATTGTTGATTGTGTGACCAAGTGCTCAGCTGACATGATGGGGCCCTACTGAGGCAACATATGGCACAGCTTTCCTCACACAGGAGTGGAGTCCCCTCATGGCAGTGTGTACTCCTGTGACATTGCCTGCGCCCAAGGTGTGTGTTGTATGTGCATGTCTGTGTGTTCACTTCCGTTTAGCTGTGCATGCTGTGATCCCTAGTGTTGTACCTGTTTGTGATGCTAGCTGACTTGCTCCCCTAAGTGTTCTCTGTGATGTGGGTGCATGGCACATTACTGGTCATCAGGGTGTCACCCATAGGTGTGTTTGCTGTCAGGGCTGAGTTTGTGTGCAGACGCAGATGGGTCACAGTCAGGTTTCCCCTTGGCACTTGTTGTTTGCCCCTGTCATGTGATTTCCAGTTTGTGTTATCTTTCAGTGATTGTGACACGTTGTGTGTGTGACTGCTGGCACTCCTCAGGGTCCGGGCTGCAATGTTGGTTGTTGTCTATGTGTGTTCTTTGTGGGTGACCTTGGCTTCTTCATTGGTGTGTGACTGTGGCTGGGATCCCATTGGTTGGTGTGGTATTGCCGTCATGTCCATGTACAGCGTAGTGTGCAGTGTGTCAGACATTCAGGAGTCTTGTTGAGTGGCCATGTGTCATGTGTTTCTGCACCTTGGTTCCCACCCACCACCCTGGAATAGTCATGGGTGCATGTGCAATGTCACCAGTGCATGTGTACTTCACTGCTGCACATTGTTGGAGGTCGAGGGGTGTGGTGTTGAGTGTGGGGAGATGAGAGTTGTTGCCCGGCTAGGACCCTGCCTCCATGTTGGCCTTGGCTTACTGGCCATGCTGATTGATTTGTGCTTGTGTAGGTGTGATGGTAGTTTGTTGCTCAGGACACATGACTGTGGTTCACAGTGTGAACCACATTTAGCTTTGTCATCACAGTGGGATTGTAATGCAGCCCAGGGTCACCACATTGTGGGGGCCCTGGGGGTGGTGCTGTGGTGTGTCTGTGTCTTGCTGTGTCAGTTGCTGTCCCTACGTGCCTGTGTGACATGTGTGATTTGTGCTCCCTCTCATCTGACAATGCCTGCTTGCCCACATAGGGGATTTGGATCCATGAGTTACCTTTGTGTGGCACTGTATGCACATCTGTATGATTGGTATTCAGGTCTCCTCATGTGTTGTGTGGTTGCCTGGGGACACTGGCACCCCCCTCACCTGTTGTGTATGATGTGCAGTGTGGGTCTGCCTGTTTGTGTTTGTGCATCTGCACCACTGCATTGGCATATCTTGGGTGTGCCATTGGCTGTATGTAGTTTGGTGGGTTTCCCCTGCTGTCCCTGGGACTCCTAGGTCATCGGTCAGCACAATGATCATGGTTTGTGTGTCCCATTGCTGCCATGGTATGGTATCTGTTCACCTCACATCTGCAGTCTCCACAGGGTATCTGCATTTGTTTGCCCATTGGTGCAAATATGTGGGTCTGCATTCTGATGGTCACTTATGTCATTGTGTCATTGATGAATGTTGACGGTGTCAGCCCCCATGGGTGTTGTTTGTCTGCACATGGCCAAAGGTATGTCTTATTTGCACTGCAGTATTTGGCTCACCCAATTTATGTTGCAATGGGACACATACACTACTTTGCCACTGATGTGTTTTTTGTTCTGTGACCAGGAATCATCCATGCAGTTTGGCAGTTGCACCTCTTTCTTTGTCAACACTTACCTTTTGGTCACTGTGATGATGGGGGTTTAGACCCCATTGCCACAATGTTCAAAATGTGCTTCAGCTATGGACCCCACACTTACATTTTGCTCACTGTGATGATGGGGGTTTAGACCCCATTGCCACAATGTTCAAAATGTGCTTCAGCTATGGACCCCACACTTACATTTTGCTCACTGTGATGATGGGGGTTTAGACCCCATTGCCACAATGTTCAAAATGTGCTTCAGCTATGGACCCCACACTTACATTTTGGTCACTGTGATGATGGGGGTTTAGACCCCATTGCCACAATGTTCAAAATGTGCTTCAGCTATGGACCCCACACTTACATTTTGGTCACTGTGATGATGGGGGTTTAGACCCCATTGCCACAATGTTCAAAATGTGCTTCAGCTATGGACCCCACACTTACATTTTGGTCACTGTGATGATGGGGGTTTGGACCCCATTGCCACAATGGTCATGGCCTGCTTGCATTGTGGGTGCCACACACATATATGTGTGGCACATGTGCTAGGGGGTCACATTGTATGTTCAAAGTCATGTTCGGTGTTGTAGGCATTTGACACAGTCTACACACGCTTGTCATGGTGTTGGGGGATGTCTTTTTCTTGCATTCCCTAGGTTGTGGTGTGCTGGTTGTGTCATGCATTGTCCATCCTATGAGTGGGGGTGGTAGTAGTGGTAGGCATCCAGCCCCCCTGGCTAAGGGTGGTAGTAGTGGTAGGCATCCAGCCCCCCTGGCTCAGGGTGGTAGTAGTGGTAGGCATCCAGCCCCCCTGGCTAAGGGGTGGTGGTAGGCATCCAGGCCCCCTGGCTAAGGGTGGTAGTAGTGGTAGGCATCCAGCCCCCTGGCTAAGGGTGGTAGTAGTGGTAGGCATCCAGCCCCCCTGGCTCAGGGTGGTAGTAGTGGTGGGCATCCAGCCCCCCTGGCTCAGGGTGGTAGTAGTGGTAGGCATCCAGCCCCCTGGCTCAGGGTGGTAGTAGTGGTAGGCATCCAGCCCCCCTGGCTCAGGGTGGTAGTAGTGGTAGGCATCCAGCCCCCTGGCTAAGGGTGGTAGTAGTGGTAGGCATCCAGCCCCCCTGGCTAAGGGTGGTAGTAGTGGTAGGCATCCAGCCCCCCTGGCTCAGGGTGGTAGTAGTGGTAGGCATCCAGCCCCCCTGGCTCAGGGTGGTAGTAGTGGTAGGCATCCAGCCCCCCTGGCTAAGGGTGGTGGTAGGCATCCAGCCCCCCTGGCTAAGGGTGGTAGTAGTGGTAGGCATCCAGCCCCCCTGGCTAAGGGTGGTGGTAGGCATCCTGCCCCCCTGGGTAGGGGTGGTGGTGCGCATTCAGGCCCCTGTGTGCATATGTGGCATTGGTGATGGGCATCCCGCCCCTATGGTGCTGCTGTTGCTGGTGTAAGTATATTCTGCATCCCTCTGTGTGTGTGTGATGTGTCGTGTACGTGTTGTATGTGTTTTGTGGTTGGTGTCTGACTTACCTTCTGCGCCGTACGCGTCCGTGCCTGTTCCGGTAGTAAATGTAGAATATTGGTATGATCGGGACGAAGGGATTCATGGTTGGTTCGTGTCGTTCGTCCTTCTCGTTGCTTCGCGTCGTCCTCGTCGCTTCGCGTCGTCCTTGTCGCTGGCGTGTTCGTCTCGTAGCCGTGGATCGTGTTGTGGCGCGAATCGGAGCTTATGTGCGCCTCTCCCGGATGCTTTGACGTGCCGTGCGTAGCGACGGGTTCGGCGCGTACGGGAAGCGCATCGTACTTGTTCGGCCGGACGGAGCTGCATTTTCCCTTCCGTGCGACTCGATTCAGCGTTTCCGGATTCGCCTCGGTCGGAGAACAGGACCTGGTTTGGGTGAGTACGGCTCGGCCGGATTATGTGCTGTTGTGCGCATCGTACTTACTCGTTCGGTGTGCTGTACGGATCGGTCGGGAAACAGGCTTTCGCATGGCTTTTTTCCCGACCCAATGGTATTGGGTGCGCCTCCGACCGAGATCGGAATCGGCCCCTCAGAGTCAATCCCACTGCTATCCCACATCTTCAGACTGATATTTCCAGTTATGTGTGTTCATGTTTTGTGGGGTTAGGTATAATTTACACATTGATAACTGTGCTGGACTATCCCACATTTGTGTGGTATTTCAGTGAAGTTCCCAATTCACTGCACTTACATACTCTTGGGAATTTAACTTTTAATAAAAATTATTGTTAAGGAAGTTTTTAAATTCAAAATAGGATATTAAATAATTTATCATTAAATTATAAATATGTATTTCATTTATATATTTTATATATTATTTACTATATTTTTTTTACATTAAATGATATGAATAATTGTGGGGGTTACGGCAACTGGATTGTTATTTTAACATGCATTTTTAATATAACTGGGTTTTATGTTTTTGGATGTTTTAACTTTCATGGTTTTGTCTTATGAAACCGAATAAAGTTGATCTGATTTGATTTGATTTGATATGAATAACTGGGTGGCTACATTTTAATAAAAAATATTTTAACATACATTTTTTGATTCAATATAAAGGAATAAATATTTTGTAATTAAATAAATCTGTACTTTTTATGTATTTGTTTAACATTACATTATATTTATTTATCTTTTTAAACTATTTTAAAGAATTTAATTTAATTCAACATTATTTCCTAATGGGTTTTATTTTGAATCGCCATCTCCAAAATTATCTCTGGGAGTGTGTTGCAATATCTATGGTTGGACATGTGTGGTGCTGGGCTTACTACTGTTTTTTTTTAGTAGTAACTTAGATTCAGATTTTTTATAAAGTTGAATTATTAACTACTTGATTTTATCAATGTCAAGTAAACATTTCAAAGGGATACTTTGAATAGCCATTACTTCACATTAGTTTAGTTACTTACTGTGTTTTAAATAGGGGCATGTGTGACACGCATAATTCCCTGAAGCATAATTGCCCGAAATTATGAGAAATTGTGCAAAAAAACATCAAATGCATTACCAGAACAGTCAATTCAGGTAAAAATATAACTTGAAATGTAATTTTGAGGTGATTTATGTGTGCTTCCTTTCAAAACACTTCTGCTCGCATTCAGATTTTAGGTTTTGAAATAAAAATTACCCAAATAGTCCTTTTGGGTAAAAGATCTACCTGAAAAGTTTGTTGCCCACCCACAGTAAAGGAAATGTTGCTTGTGTTCAAAACACTGCTGTTCGTGTACAAATTTGTACTTTTGCACCCAAAAATTACCCGACTGGTCTGCTCGGGCAATAAGATCTAACTGAAATCCTGCTCACATTCAAAAAAATTCTGAACACTACATCTTGCGTTAAACTTTTTCCCCCAAAATTATGCAATGTGGCATATTGGCACAATCTCATTAATTTCGCATACATTTTGTTACATAAAATTACCAAAATTACACCAATTACTTGATTAGTCACAGGCCTAGTTTAAACTTGTGCAAAATAGTGTTGTTGATACTGATATTCTAAAGTTGTGTAATATGTTTTTCACTAGGTACTGAAAGATTCTGGGACGATGCTGCTGCTAGCGAGGGCATGGTTCATCTGCTGAGGGAGGAGCAGAAGCGTCTCCTGGACAAATGGTAAATCACTTTCCTTTCTCAATGATAACAGCTGCCTTTGTTAAGGTATTCCTTCCTTTCTTCCAAACACAGATACCTATTCTTTTTTACATTATCCAGCCTCCTATATTTCTTTCTCAGCCTCTGTACCATTGAAATGATCAGTAGAAGAAAAGGTGTGCTGCCCAGTTCCCAATCATACCTACCACATCCTCCATACTGTTCCTGCCAGCCCACCAATTACAATCCAATACCTGCATTTGCCATATTTCTCCCATAAATTCTGCCTAAATGCCTACTTTTCATGGCTTTCATTACTGTTCCATCTTCTAACTTCCATTAACCACATGACTAAGCTTACTACATGGTTGATGAGATCACCCAACCTGTTCATAGCCAAACCTAAACCAGGCCTAAGCTTTGTCGTTTGGAGCCCCCTCTTTGCCTTTCCAACATCCTGTTCATGGCAGGATCACCGCCATGAAAAGGTTGTCGGAAAGGGAAGTCGTAATGGTGAGGGCAGGTCCTGCCTCGGCACCGCGCCATTCCCTGCCCTATCACTAACCCCCGCACCGTCTGGATCAAAGATCCTGGTGGTGGTGTTGGTGTGTCGTTGGGCTGTTGTCGGTCCGACCACCATACTCCTGATACAGTGGTTTGACTGATGGATGGTTGGTGGTCGGACCGCCACCAACGGTCGAAGTCATAATCAGGCCCTTAGTCTAGGTTTAGGGCAGCACTCAGAAGGAAGAAAGGTCATAAGATTAGGGCCATTGGAATTTATGACATGTCATAAGATGTCCCAAAAAACCACATGCTTCACTACGAGGCTGGCTTCATCAATGCTGCATGATATACATAAATATAGTCAAATAAATTGTGCAGAACAAATGTAATGCACCGTATAATTCAATGGCAATATATATTTATATTTTGCAGCTCAGTTATTTTTTAATAACACATTAAGGCCCTCATTATGATGTCGGTCCAACCCGTGCATTAGGACCGACCGATGATTCTGATGGGCTCAAGGAGCCCGTCTGACTGTCGGTCGAATGTAATCCCCTACAATGGGGCGGTGCCTGCTCAGGCACTGAGGTAGGGATTACAATGTCCCTTTCAGGCAGCCTTGAAAGGCTGTTGGAAACGGACTTTGGGGGCCTCTAGCAGGGCCCCCGTCCCTCCTCGACCTCCGCTATGAGGCCTAGGGGGCACCTGTGGTACCGACCAAACATCCATGCCCCCTGTGCCTGGCACACAGGGCATGGATGTTTATAAATATCCATTTTTCCAATGTGGCTTGTGATGTGGCCCTTTTCCGGCCGATGCACAAGCCGCAATGGAAAAATTGATGTTTCCGACCGCCTCATGGGTGGTCGTATCCTAATTCGTCAGATGTAACCACTGACTGCTAGTCGGTCGGTTTCCATTCCGACACGATGCCGGTCGGACGCTCGTCCGGCCAGCATCGTACTCAGGGCCTGTGTGTGTGGTGAAAGTGACTGTAACCTAATGAATTCATTTTAACTTTTCATCCATTTTAAAATAAATCTATTTTTAATTATGTCGATGCTCATGATTTAATTCTTCCCATGTACTGCATGATGCAAATTATGTATGTAAAAATAGGCCCTGCGATAAGTCACATAACAAATGTCGGTGGCCCTAGTGCTGAAGCTCGCAAATTCAGTGGTACGGAGACTCCTTAGTGATATGGTCTTGATTATTAGTTTTTTTTTTTTTGTGATACCTCTGGTAGTAGTGACCTTTGGAGAGCAGATAGGCTCCTGGGGTACTTTGGGGTGACAACATCCCTCTGTCCCTTGTGCCATTTTGAGGTTGCTGCCAGAGATGACTGCACGCTACAAGCGACACTAGTACAGCTGCTTGGTCTGATGCATCTCCTTCCTCACTTCCAGTTGGGGTCCAATTCATATCCAGATCATTGGAAGGGGGGCTTGGAGAAAATGGGGGGTGGTCTTTCCTTTCCTTGTCAGAGATCATGAAGCTGATGTGTCCAGTGGAAAATCAGTCAGAACATCCTCCTCTGCAGCAAGCCCAACTTCCTGCTCTGCTCCTACTTCCAAAGATCAGATGTTGCAGGCTGTCGTTCTTGTTATTGATTTTCCTGTGGATATTTAGTTGGGTGCTGGGACAATTGTATTTCAGACTCACTGCTCTCCATGACTGTAGTCACTGCAGTGCTGAGAGACAAAGGCTTAGGTTTTGGTGGTGTCGCTGTTAATCCAGGGGTGGTCTGCCTCCTAGCCTCTTCCTGCCTAGAGCTGTACACAACAGGTATGTTGCATTTTCCAAAGAATAAGGAGGGATTGATCCTAGTGTTGGCACTGGAAACTGATTTCTTCTTCTCCTCACTGAACACTTTCTTGGCAGATCATTTTTTTTATGGGTTAGCAGTTAGCAGCACTTAGCACAAGCAGAAGCACTTAGCTGAGGACTTAGGTGTCACTGTCAGCTAATTCTCAGATTTCTCTCCATCTCAGTATTATGCGTGACTTGACATATCATGCACAAACAGGCAATAAAAATGAAGCAGAAAGTTAGTGAGACTTGGGCAGCCTAGCCAATGTAATACAGGTCATCATCATTATCAAAGCTTAACAGTAGTGTACCCATGCATAAACTAACTATTTTTGGATAGCTATTACACAGGAAAAGCTAGCTGGGTGCCCCACCATGGTGCCTGAGGATGCAGGCAAAAATCAAATAAATAAATTAAATAATTGCTTGCTCCCCTCCAGGGCCTATGGGAGGCTGGAGGAAGGTAAAGGATGGTTCAAAAAATAGAATAAGAATTCAAATAATCGCTGCTGTCCCTCCATGGGCCACAGGGACCCCGTGGGATGCAGGTAAAAATTCAAATAAATGAATAAATAATTGCTAGTGCCCTATATGCCCCTGGAGGTCCTAGGAAAGGCCAGAGCATGTAAAAATAAATTAACGAATAACATTATTACAAGTGCCCCTCCAGGGCCTACGGGGACCCAAAGGGAGGGGAGATTGAAAAAACTAATGTACAAAAGAATTGCTGGGGCCCTGTGGTGCCCCTCCAGGTCTCATGGGGACGCTTTGGGAGGCAGAGGGGGAGAACAAAATTGAATAAATTAATTATATAATTGCTGCTACCCTTCCAGTGCCCATGGGGACTCTGTGGGAGGTGGGGGCAGGGAAAAATAGAATAAAGTAATCAAAAACACTATCCTACAGTCAGCTCCAAACACAAATAAATATATCAGGAAGAAACCAAAAAATAACAAACATGTCAGCAGCTTCTTCTCTCACTGTTCCTAGAAAATAGTTTTTAAAAGTGGAATAAAAGGATTGAAACACACACTGGTTGCACACAATGGTGGCAGCTTGCTCATTGGTCACACGGCAAGTGAAGGAGAAGGTATGCAAAACAGAGACAAAATGTCCACCACACATCCACACACACACTCACACACACACACACACTGGCTACACAAAATGGTCAGCAAAGAAGGAGGCATGGAAAACAATGAAAAAAATGGCGGCCTATGACAAACACGTACATTAGCTGTACAAAATGGCAACTGCCACTTGTACAGAAAAGACGGAAATAAGGAGAACAAATAATATGTTGAGCTATTCTTCCTGTGACACCTTCCCCGTTCCCCCTCCAAAAAACCTTTAGCATTGCGGGGAAAGTATAGCACAGACATAGCCAAAATGTTTCTGGGCCCAGACATGGGCCTCCCTTTATCCAACAACAGTAAATTACAATATCAGAAAAGAAAATTAAAAACAATTTTAAAATTTCCCAACCACAAACAGCCCAATGCAACATTAACAATGTCACACATACACAAACTCACAAGAAAATGGTGGGCAAGCACATGGAGAAGAAGGCAGCTAAGAACAAAGGAACATGCCTAGCTGCATGGGACTGGACTCCAGGAGCCACTGTGAGACTACCCACCAACATGCAGATAAAAAATAACTTACATTTTGCATTTAATCCAAGGCCATCCACCAGCTCATAAAATGATTAAAAACATAAAGAACAGCAGCTGTGCAAAAACACTCAAGTCCTACTGCAGTGCAAACTTCGACCCAAACACTAAAACAAGAACACAGTAACATTATTAACAAATCTTTTCAAAATTCACAAAAAACACAGGAAAATGGAAAAATGTGTTTATAACACTTGGCATCCACCATCCCAAACATCTGCAAACATCCCTAATACAACTTAATCCTACAAGGGTCCCTACTCCCAAATCCAGGCTATGCCTTCTTGATAGCAATGGCTTATAATAAGAAGTGCATCATTATTTGTGCAATTGTCTGCTATCAGTAATAAAGCTCTTTGTGTGTCAGTTTTAAGAGCTGTTATTAATATTATAAAATCTAATAAAATAAAAATTCAGGCAAATTACTTTTCGGTTAAACTTTTTTTAAATTATTTTCAAACTATACATATCTTTGTCTACATCCCAACGTCCGCGTCCCCTACCACTCACAGATGATATATGCTAAGAGTGAAGGAGAAACCGAAAGGAGAGTTAACAGTTGCCTATGGTAAACATAGGTGTAAGAGTAGGATCAGTTCTAAGCTCTAGCACAGGGTCATGTTTTCGATATTTTATCCGTTATGAAGCGTAGAGCCCTGAGATTTCATAGACATGTCAGTTCATTATACCTCCCGGGATTGTAGCGTACTAATTAGAGCCAATTTAGTTTCATAAAATTTGAGTTTGTGTTGTATAGACAATCTGATATTCTCCATTGTGTCTCCTGAAGTTTGTTTAACCATGATGTCAGTGTGGTTTGTTGCCCCTCTACACTAATAGTGTTTGTGGAGCAGTGACTAAAGTGACTCCCAAGTGATTACCTCTCTTAGATTTGTAGTATCTACCTATAGGAAAAGACAGGCCAAGAGAACCACCTCCGTTTCTTTCAGTAGTTGTACTACAACTGCTTTATCTATTTCAAATAAAGTCTCCTCCCATTGTCAACCCATTTTGGGACAGTGCCACAGCAAGTGCAGAAGAGTGCCTATAGAGCCACAACTTCTCCAACAAAGGTTTTCCCATTTAGCAATTTTGTCTGAAGATGTACATCAGTGTGTAAGGATTTTGTCTTAGGTCTCCTTCATCTTAGCACTTTGGGTAAGTAATTGTTCTTTGTCAAACAGTTTTTCCCCTTCCCTTAGGGAGCAGGATCTCCTAAACACAACCTCCCATCACTTAAGGCCCAGAGTTTTGTCCTCCGTGGTATGTTCAGTCAAAGGTATGTAAATTATCAATATCAACTTTTTGTTACAATAATGGTTTTCATCTAGTTTTCTAATTTATTCAGGGTTCTGATGGACCCTCCCTCACTGTGGACTGTAGGACACAGTGCTTATTCTGTGTATTGCCATACTTCTTTGGCTCTGGAAGGTTTGTATTGTTTTTTGAGGTCCTCAAAAGGTTTTATCTGAACATTACTAAATAGGGTGCCCGCCATAACACATCTATTCTGTCTCCAAGCCTGGAAGTGCTTTTTGTCCACCACAGGAGAGAAATCAGAGTTAAAATTAATTGGAGTGAAAGATGAGCAAATTATGTGAGAGGTAGATGATGGATAATTGTGTCCCATATTGCTGATTGAACCATCATGACAGAATAGAGACCACAGTTTCTCTACATCCTCTGTGGCAATAGGTATCAGCAATGAGGTTGTCAATAAAGCATCACTGTTTCAATGTTTCTAGTTTTACCCATTCCATCACAAATCTAAGCTGTAAATATGATTGGAGATATGTAACTGCCAATCCCCCGTTTTATGGCTCCCTAGAGAAACTTGTTCACAATTCTTGTGGTCTTACCTTGATCTTCAAAGGAGTTTATGAACTGTTGTATTTGATTCAACAACAGTGGTAGGTTGGGTAGTGGGATATTTTGAAATAAAACAATATTTGCAGCAGGGCCTTCATCTTTATTAAGACAATCCTACCCAACCATGAGAAGTGTTTCGTATAACACTTCTGAAACGCCTGCCTGGTATCTTTTACGAATCTGGAGATAGTTAAGTAAGACAATTTCTGTTGTGATATGGCATAGCATGCTACCCAGTTATGTTATTGAGTCAGAGTTTCATTGCATGTGGACAGCCTCCAGTTGGCTAGGCAATGGATGTGGTAGGAGAACTTTCAATTTCTTAATGTTGATTTTAAAGTTAGAAATGATATGCTACTTCTGCCACTATTCAAGCAGTGGTGGCACTGTGAGTTTGGAGTCCGCTGTGAACAAAGTAAGCTTGAACTTGGTCTGTCCTATATGTACTCCTTTAATTTCTACTCTTTTCCTAATGGTGTTTGCTATAAGTTCTAACGCCAGGCTAATATGAGTGGTGAGAGTGGACACCCTTGTCTAGTGCCACATTCTATATCTATGGTTGCAGAAGTCATACTGTATACTCTTATGGAAGCTCCTGGCGCTTGGTAGCTTGAAAGGGCTCGTCTAGGAAAGTGCTGGTCAAAACCTAGCTTCTGTATCATCTGTGCTATATACAGACCCTCCAGGATTTCGCGATTTCGCGGTTTGCTGCGAAATCGGCACTTTTGTAAAAATGCTGCGATTTTTACATAAGTGCCCGCGAAAATGAAGGAATGCAGGGAAAAGCTGAAGCAGCTCAGCTCAGCAGCAAAAGGATTTTCCAGTACCTGGGGGGGGGGGGTACTGTGGGGGTAACACGGGAGCATTGGCCCTCCTTCAGTACCAGCTGCTTGTGTCTTGGGTGGGAGTGGAGGTCTGATGGCGGTGATTGCATTAATAACAATCAGAGGATCATCTCCACCGTTTTGGGGCTTGGAGGGTGAAATGAAAAAGTATGCCATGGCATTAGAACCACATCTGCTTCATTACGTGTATGCACCAAAAAATAAAATCTCTCATTTTCAGTATCTGCTGTGAACCCAGGTCACATCATTCTCGCAACCATCCTTTTGCAACTTACAACATAACACACGCGTTTGCCACCACTTTACACCATAGTATAAATCCTACGCCAGCATCTTAAAGCCGATCATAGCATTGGGTCACGTCGAAGGTGTGGTGAGAAACACCAGCGGCTTTGCTTCATCCCACAGAACCATTCCTCCTTTCAGAGGTTCGTTGGTATAGTGGACGAACAGTACAGGATGTTGGGCTAGGAAAGTTTAGCATAAGTGAGGGATGCCGAACTTTAAACTTCGAGAGAACAGGGTGTGGCTCTCACAAACCCATGACGAGATCCTCCTCAGATAAATACCCTCAGTGCATATATAATCTATATCCATGTTTAACCTCTGAGTGAGTAGTACCAGCTGATTCTGTCCTGTGCGTGGAAGCGCCTCTATTTTACCAGTTTCCCAAACCTCACACATTGTCCTATCTTCTGGGGCATTGCAGTCTTGACATCTTTTAACCATAGCTTGTATTCCGATTGCCCCTTGTTCAGTACCCTCGTGGCATCTGTACCACACGACTCGGCTTCTCTTTTAGTCTAATGTTGTACGCCGTTTCAAGGCCCAGGAGTTGTTTTGCTGTACATTCAGGAGTAGAACATTTTTACTGTTTTTTAAGGTTCTGATTAACAACGGTACACATCATTAGACACTGTCCAAAATTATTGTAAATGTAGAGCGAATTTACACTTGCCACCCAAGACTAATAGTTATTTTTCAGTGAGAAAGGTGCCAACACTGCCTTAAAGACAAACACACATACACAATCTAAGACCACACGAGGCATACCTTAACACACACATGTAAAATACAGTCACAGAGAGTGCATGATGGGCACATTAAAAACATACAAGACAGGGAGCGGTCAGATTTCAGACCATGCGCAAGTCATATTGTATCTGACTTTCAGTCTCTCTACCAAAAGTTACCACAGTAGGACTCTGGTAGAATTTAAATTATCTTGAAAGTCTTGAATGTAATTAATGTTGCTCACTTTCCTTTTGGGCCACAGAAGACAAAAAAGGCTAATGCCTTATATGGCCTGGGTTCCCCAATGAGCAAACAAGGATGCAAGGGGTACCTGACAGAAATATAAGGCAAAATATTGGACACAGATGAATGATGGCATTCTAGAAAATACGTGGATACATGTAATCATACTAAAGCTGATTATATATCATATACATGAATGTGTATTGATAAAGGGCCAGATAAGACAATTACTTTAAGTCTAATTTGACCATGCAGCAAGCTATAAAATATCAGTAAAAATAGACACAAAAGCTGGAAGCAAAGGAAGCACTTGCAAACCCTATAGAGTGAATGAAGAGTAACCAATTAATTGGAGTGAAAGATGAGCAAATTATGTGAGAGGTAGATGATGGATAATTGTGTCCCATATTGCTGATTGAACCATCATGACAGAATAGAGACCACAGTTTCTCTACATCCTCTGTGGCAATAGGTATCAGCAATGAGGTTGTCAATAAAGCATCACTGTTTCAATGTTTCTAGTTTTACCCATTCCATCACAAATCTAAGCTGTGTTGCCTGTAAATATGATTGGAGATATGTAACTGCCAATCCCCCGTTTTATGGCTCCCTAGAGAAACTTGTTCACAATTCTTGTGGTCTTACCTTGATCTTCAAAGGAGTTTATGAACTGTTGTATTTGATTCAACAACAGTGGTAGGTTGGGTAGTGGGATATTTTGAAATAAAACAATATTTGCAGCAGGGCCTTCATCTTTATGGACCATATATGATACCCTCCTCCCAGTTTTGGAAAGCTGACTACCAGAACTAGGGATGCAAGCTTCGTGGATTACCCCCAAGCCGCTGTGGTGTGCTGAGAAGTCTGTAGCCAACTTGTCTTTAAGACTGTTTGATGCCTGTAGAACCTGAAGGTTAACAACTCCGCAGGAATTGCAGTGGTGGTTCTTTGGAATCCAAAGCCTGTCTGTCTTATCAAAGCTAAATCACTTTTCTGCAGGACACATGAAGAAAGGAACATTATTATGCACTTGCCATCCCGATTAAAAGGTACTGGGACATGGTAAGATGATAACCTCAGACTATTTTCCACTAAACAAAATATGTGAGACATTCTGAACAGACCCTCCAGGATTTCGCGATTTTGCATCAATTTAGCAATACAAATGAATTATGAATTGGTATGTTACCAACTCAAAATAGTGATTCGCTATTAAAAAATCGTTTATAGCGAATCACTATTCTTATGTCAATGCATTTGCAAATAGCGATTAGTCATAAGAAAAACACAGTTTTGCACATGCAAATTACCACCAATTCTAAGCAGGTGGGAACTGTGTGCAACCTATAACAAATAGGCCAGAATGCATCTGTGATTTCCAAAATGGCTGCTGTATCTGGGATGGCAAGAAGAATATGTATTCTGGAATGGAATGGGCTAAGCAAATGGAGGATTGCATTTCCAAGGGATAGCAGCCTTCACCTGTGGGCTGCTTCCTCTGTTCCATATCCCAGGTTGCCTATTTCAAAGTGGAATACTCTGCTAAAACAGTTTCCATTGTTTTAAAGCTGAAAATGGACGATTATGAGTAAAATAAAGTGCCGCAAAAATGCCGCTAAATTTCCATATTTGTGCCGCTAAATTTCCATATTTGTGCCGCTAAATTTGCTAATCCATGCAGCAATATCCTGGGGGGTCTGTATATAAGAGCAGTCTACTCTGTCAAATGCCTTCTCGGTGTTTAACGAAAAGTGAAGGACGTACTGTTTTACGTGTTGTCGCCATAATGAAGTCCCAGGATAAATTCCGTTTGGGCAGCAGGTATAATTTCTAGGAAGAGCGGGCCAAGTCACCAAAATATAATCAAGTACTTTATATCAACATTGAGAAGAGAGATAGGCTTGTAAGAGGTACACAGGGTAGGGCCGTTGTTGAACTTGGGTATTACAACCATTGCCGTTTCTCACACGGAGTCTACTAATTCCTCTGTTCTCTCAAATTAATTAGACAATCTCGTAAGGACTGGGGACTGCTTGATGCAATATATTTTGCAAAAGTGTGCAGTAAAACCATCGGGCCTGGGGATTTCCCTGCCTTTTGTTTGGTAATGACACTGATAACCTCCTCCTTGTTTTGTGTTTTTCCGAGGTGTTTTTTCAAACTGTTGGAATGGCACAATGGAGGTTTTTATTTATGTATACCTCCACTACATTGGGTGCCATTGTTTCCTTAGCACTGAGATGATAATAGAAGGTGCAGAAGACTTCCTATACAGCGCAGTCCTTGTGTACATATTTTCCAGTGTGGTTCTTTACTTCTTTGCCCAATCTATATTGACCCTTACTTTGAGTTGCACAGTCAGTTGCCTCCCTGCATTGTTTCCTGAGCAATAGTATTTCTGCTATGTGCTGAGGATTGATTACTCTGCTGTGTCCCAGACCAATACCCTAATCTGGGCTCTGAGCATGGAAATAGTGCTTCATTGCTTATTTGAGGCCATTCTTTTGTGCTCTCCCTCCAACTACTAGGGAGGAAATACCTTCAGGCATCGACCAAACCCACATCTCTCAATCATTGCCAAATCAAGCAGACGCCGAACCATAGCCATCAACCTTATGGTGGATCGATCCTTCGAGATGTAACCAGGTTTAGGGCCCTTTTCCCACAGTATCAACTCAGTGTTTGCGTTATTTAGGTCTGTAAATATTACCTTCTTATGTAAGGCCTCTTTCTCTGAATTCAGGCCATATAGGTTCACTATGGTATATAAACTAGCACTGAGCTGTATTACCAGGGCTATCATCCTCCCTCCTTTGTTTATAAGCTACTCAAATGCAACTTCACAGGCTGGCAACTCCCACTTTCTTCGTGTGAGTGCATGTGAAGTACTGTGGGGGAAAAAATTGACTTCCTTATAGACCAATTTTTATTGACCAGTTGGTTCTCTTACAGTAGGCATATGTCGACTCCAGTGTATTACAGCAGGCTAAAACCTAGACCTGGGAGAAATTTCAATTACACCAGAGTAATCGGAGTAATTTCAGTAATTTTGCATTACTCTTTGATGCAGAATTACTTATAATTAATCAATTATGTGGAGAATAAATCCCCCAGCAAGAGCACATTTATCAAGTGCGAGAGGCTGCTTATGTTGTTGTTTATAATCTGTTGCATTTAGCACTATTTTCTTAGCACAAAATGCATCCTCTCTGTGCATTTTGCCTGAGAAACTAGCGCTGGATCCTGTGTCGAGATACTCTCTCCTGAGTTGAGTGTTAGTCCCTCCCTCATCAGGAGTTTGGTATCAAGTTTAATTGTGGAAGCCATTTGCCTAGGTAAAGCCTCCCAGTCCCCCCTGAAGTGGCTTTGGTCATCTTTTTTCAGTTAAACAGTTTGGGAGCCACCCCGCCCCTCCCGTTCAGGAGCCCACCCTCACATTCGCAAAAGATTATCTGTTTAGTTTTTAAGTGGCATATTCTGGACTCGGCTCTTCAGAGGAGGTTCGCAGCTCTGCCAAAGAATCTATTGGCTGTGATGGGGCTGCTTCTAAGCGTTTCTCTGCCCTTGCTGCTCTGCTTGGTGTTCTACCTCTGCTGGTATAGGTCCAAGGGAGTAGCGCAGTTGCACAGCTCAGCTCAAGGGACTGCCGTTCTTCACTGTGAGATGATGTCCACCAATATTGAGGGGGAAAGAGCTGAGCTCTCGTCTTCACGTATTGCCTGGCCTTTTCAGTTCAATCAATGGCAGAGAGAATCCCTTTTGCCTTTTTTCACTACTCTCTATTGTTGTTGAATATCCTTGCAATAAGAGTTACTGCTGGCCTCTTCCCCCTACATATGCCCACTCCCTGCCCATGAATTCATTTCAATGTGCCTCCTTTACATTTTTAATATGATGTTTTTGATCACTCCAGATGAAGATGCGCCTAAAATGTGGCCCGATGATATGCACTGTTGTGCTTATGAAGGAAGTCAGTGATCAGCCTCATCTCTCTTCTGCTTTGCAAGGTGAAAGCAGCTAGATCATTGAACAGCATCAGTTTAGGTCTCATGTTTGTGGTATTGGCGAAGAATCTAGAAACTATTACTATTTTTTATCATCAAAGAAGTACACCTTGGCCAATATGTCCGGTGTTGTCTCCTCAGCTGAGGACGAGCCGCTACTCTGTGTATACGAATAGACGTATAAGAGGATCATCTCAGAGATTTGGTATGTGGTGTAGAAGATTCTGCTTGAAAGCTTGGATTTTGCGACCTTCAGCTCTCCTTGCAGGCCCCACTATGTGCAATGTCTTCATGCTTGATGGCCAGGTCGTGAGCCACTCTTCCGGGGTGAGATCTCTGCTCCTGATGTGATGGATCTCTTCGGGTCTTTTATCCTTGTGTTCAAGATCATTTTCTTTTGTACCCAATTTGTTTATGTTCTGCTGCTTTTCCTTGACAAATTCTTGTAGATGTCCTCTGCTATTGATCATCCCCTCTTTTATCGCTCTCAGAATCTTTTGCGTGAATTCCTGGAAGATACTTACTTCCATTGGGAGCTCTGTAGTCTTTTCTGGAAAGAATCTATTGAAGGCTTCTCTTGAGAATCGATTCTCCTTCCTTTATTCACCAGCATGTCCTTTATAGAAGGGTCTCTCTGTCTTCAGTTAGCTGCTATGCTGTGATCAGTGACTTAGAAACTCTATCTCCCTGGGGAAGGCCCTATCAATCACTTAGTCCTGTCTGCTTTGTTTTAGATATGGCTTTGGGAGTAAACGAGCTCATCTGATAGGGGCCTCCCCACAGATAGGTGCAGTAAGCAGCTTCATGGCTGAATCCCAGTCTTACCCCGACTTTGTGAGAGCCAACCACCCCGCCAACCCCTTGGCTCCATATAAACGCTGGTCTTCCATAGTGGTGGAGAGCTGTGGTCTGACACTTTTTTCCTATTCTGACGACACTCAAATTATTTTTTCCCTGTCGTCTTCACAGGGGCATAATCCTGAGTCTCTCAACCTCGTTCTCAGACGGATTACCTCCTGGATGGAAGGCAACTCGCTCAAAATTAAGGGTTGAAAAAATTAGGTTATGGTTCTGGACAGGATCCCACAGATGTGGTTGCCCTGAGCACTAGCTTAAATCTTTGGGGTCCCTTCCAACTCTATTCCCCAAAGTTAAAAGCTTAGATTTCTGGTTTCAAGTTTAAAGCCAGGGCTGGACTCAGCCCTAGATATGCAGCATCCATGCCTAGCGCCTGAAAACCCAATGGTAGCCGTATACTCTATAAATTAAATTGATAATAATAATAAAAATTACCTAAGGTGATGGAGATGAGGTGGCCCCCATTGTACATCCTGGTCCTTTTTGCTGCCTTCATTTTTGGGTGATTAAGTGTAGGATGCAAGAATCCATATAGTGGCTCAGGCCTGCTCCCTCAGCTCCGCACAGGGGCCGGTCCATGAGCGGCGTCCCTTGCGGCTCTGCTTGGTGTTCTACCTCTGCTGGTATAGGTCCAAGGGAGTAGCGCAGTTGCACAGCTCAGCTCAAGGGACTGCCGTTCTTCACTGTGAGATGATGTCCACCAATATTGAGGGGGAAGAGCTGAGCTCTCGTCTTCACGTCCTCTCCACAGCCCTGCTGGCCATGCCACCCCCGATATTGCTTGTAGTATACATACCAGCTATTACCCTTCATTTGAGCACTCTTGAGAAATTCCTTGACCTCCTAAGTTGTGGATATATCAAACGATTTCTACCAATATTGTAATTATAATATAGGATTTATACCTTTTTTTTATTAATAGTATAGGGCCACATTTATGAAGTTGCTGGTAAATATTGCTTAATGGCTGAGATGGCAATAGCATTACCAGCTTTCATCACTGTTGTACTTAGAAAGCAGCGTTAACATTTGGGAACGACCAATAGTAACATTGTTAACACTCATCATTCCAGTCTCCTCACTCTGGCTGAAAACAGGTTTCAAAGACATTTGTGGCAATTACTTAGAATTGTTAAAAATTACTGTAACATCACCTGATAATTACTGCAATGTCATGCGACAGAGCCAGAAACTGTCCAGTAATTGGAATACTGCATATTTTCTATGCTCCATGTTTTACAAGTTGAATCATATTGACCCCCTATCTGTTATGCTGGTGTTATGATACCAAATTCTATATGTAATACAAATTTAGCCTCCTATTGTTGAAAACCTTGTGTGTACAAATCAATACAGAGAGTGAGCGTTGAGTTAGCCCTTTGCTCGCATGCATCCGGATGCGCCAGCCACAATTTTGGCTATTAATTTACTGTTCCAACATGACTTGTAAATTAAAAATTAAAAAAAAGAAGGGCATCTTTACCAGCCCCTATTGCCACCACAATGTCACTTTCCACAACGTTGTGGTGGCGATAGGGGCTTCGTCTTATTTGCAAGGGAGCGTTAAGCCACTTAACGTAGCTTAACGCTGCCTTGTAAATAAGCCCCCTTTCACGTCATACTTAGCGTGAAAGGGGAGGGCAATTGGTGTTGTGGTGGGTATTCCACCGCAACACCCATTGATTTTGACGCTTCCTCATATTTACAAGGGTAAATACAAATTACAAAACGCCATTTAAAGATTGTTTATGTGTAGGAAGGTGTTTGCACATAAACAATCACTCCCCTCAACGCAGGCACCCTTGCACTAAGGTGCAAGGGTGCCTGCGTTGGCGCTAGGCAGCTAAATTTAGCGCCAGCGCAGGGGGAAACGCAGAGCTGCACCATATTCTTGGGAATATGGTGCAGCTCTGCATTTCTTTGTCTTTTCTTTTTTTGTTTTGTTTATTTGTTAGGGGTTCTCTTTAATAATAAGAATTGTTTACTACCCAAAAATGAACCCTTTTGACAAGATTAGAATAATGAAAGACTGGGCAAAAAAACATACAGCGCTAACACATACCTTGCAGTTTGCATGCATCTCTTTTTTTTTTTATTTCAGGAGAATTTTATTGAGAAAATTGTTTGTCAACAAATGAACAGAGAGAAAAGGACAATCAGAGAATACAAGGGTCCAGTTTAAAATATACAGTTCAAATGCATAGAGTGCTGGAGGGTTGATCGAGACCTGAGGGTCTAGATTTACAAAACAAAATCCAGGAGACAGATGATAAATAAGAGGAAAACATCAAATGGAGATTCGATAAACCCAAAGACGTGTAGCATGGCGTAACAAAAGAGATAGGAGTAAAGTAAAGTGAGTAAGATAAAAGGGGGGGCAGAGGGGGGCACTAGCAGCTCTGCATTTCTAAAGTGACGGAGCTTGCTGTTAGCCTTTCAGGCTTAACGACACGCTTCGCTACTTTCTCTGTAAATATGCCCCAAAGTGTATGGCGTGCCATTGAAATTGGGAATTGCCAAAGCTAATACGCTGCCACTCTTCTTTTTAAATGCGGGGCCTATTGGCTTTGCCTGCACTTTTTAGATAAGACTCCAAGTGGAGTACTGCAGCACTAATCTCAATACATTTTTAATTGTCATTGTCATTATGGAAAGGCCTCCTAATGTGACCGCAAAATGGAATATCATGGAACAGGAACAGAAGCCTGCTCATTTATGCATGTTAAGTGTTTTGGCCTAAGGTAGTGGAAACAAAATCCCTTTAAACTAATTGTCTTTGAGCAAAATACTTGGAATAGACATGAATTACATGTTTGTGTTCAAAAGCCCTGAGCACAATTTTAGAACTTCACATTACAAGATGTACCAAAGAAAAATAAACACTGAATTTCTAGATTCTAAACATATGTCCTCATTTGTGTATCTAATAACTCTTTATTTCAGAATTGTGCAGCAAAGTGCCAATGGTCTGTGGTTTGAAATAGCAAAACTATGATCCGATAGCTATGCAGACTATATCCCGGTTAATTTAAATGAACTGGTTTTACTGTCAGTGGGCACTGTAAGCCCAGCAGACAGAGCTTAATTTGAAGCGGTGGTTTCAGGTGCTGAGCACTGATACTTAATGGTCAACACAGGCACTCATGGCAGTCTGCCACGTGGTAATGATGTTTGTCTAAATTACAGATGAACACAATAACAGTTATTTAGCAATTCAATATAGATTAAAAATGACTAATACCTGCTGCCAAAGCCATTCTTGTAGCTTTGGGGGCCTGGAGTTGCCTGAATTATCACACTTGCAGGGTATGATGGTTAGTAGTTGTGTTGGTTTTGTCATTGGTGATGCTGGCAGGGACAATGGGGAGTGCAAGCTGTAATGGTCTCCTGACTAGGGCCCTGGCACTTAGGTGTTTACAAATTAAGATCTGCCAGCAGATATAGTTGAGGTTCTGCTATGACCTTAGGTTTTTAGTAGTGTGGCTAAGGGTGGACCAGTGAAAGACAGCTGACCAGTAAGTAAAGACCTCCCACAGTGTGAGTACTGCTGTGCAACATTCATCACTGTTGTTCCTGCAGAAAAAGACTTATGGAGTTTGAAGGTACAGGCCCATGATTTGGATTTTAAAACAAGATAGTCTGCACTAAGCATGGAGTTTACACTGCAACAGGACATAATAATAATAAACTAGCACAGGACATAATAATAACCCACCTATTCTGGGCAAAGATCTTCACTTTGATTACAGAGCTCTATGACACCAGCTTAAGCTTAAGAATAGGGTCTCAATTCCATTGCAGAGATCAATGCTCTTCCTACGTACCGCATGCATGTCAAAATTACAGCTCTACAGATATGACACCCTCTGAAACGCAAATGCATAGAGTAAAAAGAGTATAACGTAAGCCAGAATAGTTATAATGCAGAATCAGTATACCACCTAGCCAAGACAAATCTGATAAACAGCAGAATGACTACTTTACTTAGTGAATTATATTAATAACATATTACAAATGGAATAAAACACATACTAAAATATATGTCAACTGTACCGAAATGAATATGACCCGTATTGAAAAGAATGTAGCAAGCACTTAAATGAAAAAGACTTGCATGAAAAAGAATACTATATTCGCTGAAGTGACTGACATATTTTAAGAGAAAAATTACGCATATTGAAGTAAATATGATGTGTTTAAATGAAATTCAGTGAAATTAATGACACATTTTAGAATATATATTGTATTTTGAAATCAATACAATACAAATTGAGAAGAATACAATTCACCTTGAAATGAACATTACACATATTAATGTAATAATGAATATGACTGGTGTTGGGATGAAAATGACACACTTTAAAATGCCTATAACATTTGTGATTTTTATTACGAGATATGTTAAAATTAATATAAGCCATGTTGAATCTAATATCACACATATCCAAATGAATATGAAATTCACTGAAATAAGTATGACAAGTGGCAAATTGATTGTGACCTATGTTGAAATTGGTGTGACATGCACTGAAATCAATATGGAATGTTATTCAATATTCAATAAAGATATGAAAATGAGACACTTTGAAATTACTATTGCATCTGATGAAATGAATACGAGATGCATTGAAATTATATAAAACGCTTCAAAATAGATATGAATATTGCTAAAATCCACATGATGTATGCTGAAAAGTAAATGAAATGCATTGAACTTAATATGAGCCACGTTGAAATAAACATGACATATTGAACTGATTATGATATATATTGAGATAAGTATGACTCTTCTTCAAAGGAATGTGACATGCATTCAAATAAATATGCCTTATGCTGATATAAATATGACATGCAGTGAAATGAATATGGCATGCATTGAAAGTAATAGGACCTCCAAAAAAAAGAATTTGAACTGTCCTAAAATTAATGTGACCTATACAAAAATGAATATAACATTTGCTGAAACAAATACGGCATGAATTGAAAAGATTATGACACATTTTGAAGAGAATCTAACAAACCTTTAAATTAATCTGTTAAAGGCTGAAAGGAATTTGACACATGTTGAAATGAATATGGCACCTGTTGAAATTAATATGGCACATATCAAAATCAATATGATGTGCACTAAAATGAATAGGACAGGCCCTGAGCATAATATACAGCCCTGTGAAATAAATGAGGCATGCAATGAAAGAATTAGCCATATGTTGAAACAAATATGGCTCATGTTTTAATTAATATAGAATGCGTTGAAATGGTGATAACATGCTTTGAAATGAATGTGACATGATGAAATTTTATTAAATGCGCTAAATTGAATATGAGATTGCCTAAAATGAATATAACATGCACAGAAAAGAGAATAAATCATTTTAAAATGCAGCACATTGGCATGCAGCATGAGGAGGCGGTGGTACAATGACACGCAGCATGAGGAGTTTTGGGCACCAAGACAGAGACAGACTATTGACCTCATTACAAGCTGTGTGGAACAGTATTACCACATGGTTCTGTGGGGTGATACCTCTCAGCCCACTTACAAGTAACACTGGGTCCAATTTTAAAGTCTTATTACAAGTTGTTGATGAAGCTGCCGGAAAGGTGAGAATACCACTGAAATGTGACTTCCTCAGCGCTGGTGGTATATCATGGCAAATGAGAAATATGTGCCCAGAAATAGAATTTCCAAGCCAAATGTATACAACTTCGTGCACACACCGCTACTCTGACATGAAAAAAACAACAACAAAGAACACTTCTCCATCATAAACCCAGACCTCAAACAATATAGCCTAGGTGTAAGATATAGTCTTAAGAAATATTTGAACAGTTAGTCTTACAGTTAAGAAACAATCACCACAATCATCCCAAGAAACAAAGCAAATAAGTACAATATCTAGACACCTCACAGACTCAATCTACCTCCCACTCTAGCCCTAACAATTCTGTCACAAGACCACACCATACTACCACCACCTATGCCCCAACCAAATCAAGGAAAGACATTTCTAAGTACATAATATATACCCACAGCTACCTCTTTTTAACTGCCACTCTAATCCCAACTATCAAACAACCTAAGGAGAGAATGGACGTCTTGCCGGAGTTTGACCAGCTCCAGAAAGCACTGCAGTTCGTGAAATCAGAAGGACTTTAGCACATCCCTCCTAAGCATTCCTCCTGCTCAGCACAGGTGGTAGCCTTTGCAAATCATAATGGGAGCGCTGCATTCCCCTAAGAATTCTGACATTACCTAATCATGACATACAGACATCAATATCAACATTTAAATTCTTGTGCCACACAAACTTTCAATTTTGCACCTACTCAAAAACACACTGCACAGGGGCCTCAGACCTCTAAGCTACCAATTCATCTGGTATTGGCACATCATCTTCCTCCCAGTCCTCCACTTCATCCACAATGACATTAGCTGCAGGTTGTGGAATCAAAGCAAGCAAGGTGAAAGCAATAGTAAATGCAGTAGAAGCCCTGGTACGATTATATATATATTAGGGCAATGCAGTAGTGGTCAATTCCAGGGCACTAGAGCCTTCAATCACTGTGAATATTATGTATGCTGGAGCAGTGCTTACAGGCACAGAGGCAGGCAGACTGGCTGTGGGTTGGGTGGTTGCTGAAGGGATTTGCAGGTGAAGTGGCAGGTGATGCAGAGTTGAGTGGCAGTGATTATTTAATGATATGCCATTATCATCTCAGGACACCTTAAAATTGCAATGTCCAACATTTTAGTGGACTGTCACCTACAGGCCCTGCCTCCCCTATTTGTCATGGGTGATATCGTCCCTAGCAAGCTTTATGTTCCTATCCCTTATAACTCAAGGGAACATTTCATATGGTGCCTCCCAAGTGGCACAGCATGTGTCTCTCATGTGGTTATCATATTTGTGGATTGCTGGATCAATTTACGTGTCTTGCACTAGGCACAATTACGTCTCTTGCACACTAAGCTATCATAAGTCAACATGTATCTCATGACATTAGTGTTCCCTAATGCACATGCTTTTATTTCCTGGAGTCTACTGTTGGCACAAGAGCAGGCAAAGAGCCATTATGCCAGGCACTCACATAGCCCTTCATTTTCTTTTGCCTCAGCCCACCCAGTATGCTCTTAATATTACCCAGGTTTATTAAGCTGTGAATCTGCTCCTCCAAGAGAGTCAAGTGTAACTCTGCTGCAGCTCCTCCCCAGTTGCAAGATTCTCAGGTCTGCATTTTGAGAGTAGGTTCCGGATTTGAGGTTCAAAGTCTTAAAACCTCTTTTTGAAATCTTCCACATGCAGGGTGGGAGAGGAGACTCCATTGACTAACTGGATTATCTAATGCCAAATCTTCCCTCTCACCGGGGCCATAGACTTTTGGAGAAAATGGCACATGAACCAGGGCGCTTCCTTCACAACCAGTATCTCAGGCACAATAAATTTGAACTTTCGTATGTGGTGGACATATATCGTATTCCTTTTAATGCAATTCATATTCATTTCAGTGCTTGCTATAGCCTTTTCAGTGAGGGCGATATTCTTTTCATGTTGGTTCACATATATTTTAGTATATGTTTTATTCAATATGTGTTAGTTTTATGATGTATGATGTATTCATGCTTCTGTGTATCTTATTGGTTTTGATACATGGTATATTGAGTCTTCCATGTATAAAATTGGTTTTGAAACATGTTATATGTCTTTTGCTGCATGTTTTTTTTTTTTTATCTATGTGCTATGCATTTTAGGAGTTGTCATATTGCAGTTTGTAATTTTGACATTAACTGCTTTCCATACCTGATACTGGGAGGCTCGTGCTCCAGACCCTCCATGGCAACAGGCAACGGCACTGCACCTGAACATTCCTCTTGCACCCTCAAATCAAAACACTCTTAACTAAAATAGGTGCAGATGGTAGTTTGGGATTGAATTAGTACATTGAACCTCTTAATTTCTGTAATGCCCTATTCATAGTTATGCCTTAATGCCTGATTATTATTCATCTCACATTACACCCAAACCCCAAGAAATGTTGTAGCACAGGTACTAATTTCGAGCCAAGTGTAGGAGAACTATGAGCCAATTCTGATTTGCTCCCATCAGGCTACCAGAACTGAGTTTAGGCACTTCCAATTGGCTGATTCAACCCCCTTCAAAACTCGGCTGCTGGCATCCCATTTGGAATCACAATCGGCAGTCCAAGCCACCACAAATAACCAATTTTTTGAGGTATAGTCCACTGGAACATCAGCTGTTTTTAGGTGTTTGAGGAAGGAACCTCTTTTTTCTAATTCATCCACAAATCAGATATAGGTGTCTTTTTGCCCGTGAGCTGCTCCATGGACAAAATAAAATGAAAAGGCAGATTCCACCTATTTCTGTTTTCAGCGAACAACTTTCACCATCCTTGCATCTGACCTTGCCCCTGCCATTTTGTCAGGTACTATCACATGTCTTTATCTCTTTGGTGGCTCATGGTCTCATGGATGCAAGTAAAGATTTATAAAGCTACTTTTATAATGAATGACAATGAGCATGAAACAAGCATATCTCTCATTTGTATTTATTTGTGATTCTGCTCACAATCAATTATTGCTGAAAGGTTTGCCTCAAAGTGCTTAGGTCAATATAATGCATGAAGTGATTTGTATATATTTATGTGGTGGTATTGGTATAACATGAATCTTGAAAGAAAGCAATGGAGCACTGAACATAAGCATGAACCCTGAGACACTTCATCGTTTACAATGAGGCGGGATAAAACATTTTCCTATTATGTGGGAATCAAGTGTTCTCTGAAGATTCTGGGTACGAGGTTCGAAGAGGGGATCTAGTGTTCTCTGAAGAGCTGGCTTTTTGTTCTATTCAGTATTGGAGGAGGGTAGGTTTCATTTTGATTTCAAGGGGAATGTTGTCCCAGATCATGGGAGTATAAATAGATAAGATCTTCCTTCTGGTCTTTTCTGGTTTATATTTCCGCATCTCCAGTTTAGGGATGCCATGACTCCTGTTTGATGCTGATCACCTAACATGGTTTTCTCTGTCAAGTATGCAGGGAGCTTTTTCTGAGTACTTGTAGTTGATGCTGCTGCTCTTGAAGGTGATATGGGCTTGGAGTGGAAGTCAGTATACTTCCTTCATTGTAAGAGTGAAGTGATTGTACAACTTCAGGTCTTTGTGGAGGCATGCTGCAGCATGCAGGTTGCTTTCCAGGGGTTCCGGAGTGATGTCATGGGTGTGTATATCAGAGCATTGCCTAATTCATGTGAGAGGATGGAGGTTTGTACTGTTTTCACAAAGTCACCTTTGGGACCTATTGGCACTGTCTCACAGGTAGACCAAGTATTTGTCGTCCCAAACTTTAATATTGCCATTCACTAAATTATGGGATTCAACATATCAGTTTTCTTCATTTCTTCATTATTGAACTTGGCCTGGTGGAAAGAGATTTGAACAGCAAGGCCTTTTCCCAGTTACAGGGTACTGTCTGGCCCCCCTAGCCATCCATCTGCAATAATGAAGGTGTAAAACACTTGTCTTCAGGGAGCGTATTGAGATTCACAGCATGGCACTGTACTATTCTATACTGTATCAATGTGAAATCCATTGAGTCATTGAGCAGCATCAATGTGAAATTCATTGAGTCATGGAGCGGCAGGCTCTGAGGTATCAAAAGGTCAGTTACTTTGAAGGCCATGGCATCATGAGTATGACTAGAGAATGAGGCACCGCAATGTGTATGCATATTGGCATCACAAGTCAATTAAAGAGTTTAGGGCATACTGCAACCTGTGGTTCCTTAAGACCTGCTTCTTGAATGTTGGTGTTACTAGTAGAATATATGTTGTTTCAATGGATCCAACCATAATTAGAAATCCAGCAATGGCATACCATGTTTCATTTATTATAGTAAGTCTCCGTTGGTTGGTGGTGAATATAGGGTATTGGCCAACATGCTTGAGAGTTGAATTAAGACCCTTTGTCATGACCTGGGGAAAAGAGATTTGAGACAACCTATGGGTCATGCTAGCATTTTCTTTTAAAGATTCAGTTGCAGAAAATCAGGTAACTGTCATTAAGATCAACAGGTATGGTATGTTAGTGTGAATTTTTATGTTAGGCTCTAGGTATTCCTGAATTAATGTTATGAAAATGATTGTCTCTATGACATCTTCCTATGTTTTGCTATGTGTTTTTTGGATGAGGTTGCCTTATCGCTCCAGGTTGTTTAATGTGATGGAGCGGGAAAGGGGTTTGCACCATGCAATGCCTTAGTGCAAGGTTCAAATTCCAGCTGTACTCGTGTGGATGGATCTATGTCTGGAATTGAGGATTAACATTAACAGTTCTATAGTATAATAATAACAGTGAAGCACATTTTGTCCCACAAGGATGACAGAGTAGCAGATTCTAAAACATGAAGGTTTATTAGCAGATTAGCAAAATTACAAACTCAAATCAGTCCAATTAGTCATTACTCAATAATCACCTTGATACAGCACAATTCAATATACTCCAATGTGAGTTAGAATAGCAAATACAGAGCCAAGTTATTTAAAGATTATTGTAGGTGATGCAGGGATTCTGCTTGGAAACAGTACTGTGCCTTGGGAGAACAGGATGTCAGAATGTAAGACTGAGTCTCTCTACTACATCAGTACCTGTATGCCCAAATCCAACTAGCTCACAGTGCCTCACCTGAACTCCTAACCTTTCCAGTATAGGAGTAGCAGGTAGTTTTGACAAACCTAGAACATGAACCTCTAGTCCCCAAGGGAACTGTGGAAGCAGATTATCATCTTTCATTCTCACTCATGCATGTTGATAGTAAGCATGGAAAGACACAAAAGAAGTTTACAATATATTTATTGAAACTATCATAGTCTATTTTGAAGCAAGTGGGCTGCGATTAGTAGACAAATACAACTGAGCAACATTACTAGCAGGCTGTAAACAATGTAAACAATGAACAACCCAACCATGGCAACTAATATATCTATCTAGGCGTACCCTCACTATGTGAGCACAGGGATACATAATAGTGATTGCTGGGATTAGCATCAGATCCCATACCTGGTGTGTGCAGTTAGGTGGTCCGCAACGTAGGTGTAAACTCAGTTTACGCAAGGCTGCTGCCTCCGTTCCAAGACCGGTCTCTATGCTCCTCTCTACCTCCCAAGGGGGTGAGACACGGTTTATATGATAAAAACTACAGTATTAGAAAACTGCAGCTGTGCTACCATGTTATGTCTAAAACATTAGGAGATATTGCTGACTGGATAACCGAAAACAGTATACCATGGTGTTCGACCTTGTACAAAATGTTCAAACTGAATCCCAAGAAGAGTCACTGAAGAACAAATAATATGTGCAGCGTATTTCTAAAATAATATCATGTCTCAAAAACAAATGTATTATGTGTGGCTGTGCAAAACAAAGCCAGCCTAAAACAGAAATACATGCACCTAAGGGAGAACCAAAGTGGGCCAAAAGGGAAATCACCACATAGACAAACTAAATTAATTCACAAGACCTGTTTTATGTGTAGCATTGTAAGGTGGGTTATTGGGAGGGGTAGGTAGGCACCTAAAACCAGCAACAAGGCCACCAACATGGTACTTGGTTCTAAATAGGGTCTCTATAAATTAGTCCCTTGCTCAACCCTTGGTAGCGGACACAGAGCAGTAAGGCTTAACTTAGGAGAGAGGCATGTAAAGCATTTAAATCAATCAAAATATCTTTATTTCGGTCGTTAAGACCATAAAAGCACAGATAAAAATACAATACATTCCTTTCAATCAAATTTTCCTAAAAAGACTCTCATTGCTCTAAATACAAGTTACTCAAAAAGTGCATGTGCATTACAGTATTATTTTATAAAATTCCAGTTAAAAGTAGAAGTTCAAGACAAATAAAAAGGGGTACAAGATGCAAACTTGCACATTAAAACTTTTAAAAAGTACTAATTTAAAAAACACCAAACCCAATTAAGAAGTAAAAATGAACTGATCAAACAGGACCTGTGGGCTCAATTTTAGGATAGCTCGACGTGCACACTACATAGAGAATAGAAAACGTGAGATTGAATACACAATAGGCATGTGGGTGTCGTATTTCAAGATCCTAAAAGCCTCAGTGCAGTGCTTAGTTCCCAGGTTTCTGCATAGCTGCAATAACCATCGGTGTCTCGCCTTCTTATACCCTTGACAAAAAAATATTACATGATATTCTGTCTCCGCTGCATTGCTACATGCCGGACATCCCAAATCTGGTGTACCCACCCGTTTGTTTGTAAAAGCGCGCAACGGAAGTACCCCATGCATAAACTACAGGTAAAGCTTCTTGGCAAGGGCCGGCTGGATATCGTCAAGGGCAGGCTCTAATCTGTATTGATTTTTTATCTCTAAAAACACTGCAGTCAATAAGCCAGTAGCAGAGCTCCCCTGAATCAGGGTAAGTTTGTATTCCTTATAGCTCTCTAACAAATCCTTCCTAGATGTTATCAAGCAGTTTTCTTCTGTATTGTTCCACAGATTACCCCTTCCTATGGCCGCCAAAGTATTCTTAATATAGGCCAGCCATGGTAGTTTGCTCGCACCCTGTAGACTCAACACTTCGCTCCAGCTCTTCTCTGTACGCAGCCAATTCTGGGGTGCTCCATAGGCGTCGCCAGAATAGAAGGGGTCTAAGAGCGGCATCATTTGCAATTGGTCTGACCCCAAGGTCCATGCGAAGCGGTGTAAGCGGGGAGCTAGTGGGGAGACCCAACAATTGCCTGACAAAGGAGTTCTCAATTTTAGATATAGAGTCAAGTGGCCGGTGGCCCCATATTTCAGCCCCATACAGGGCAGCACCCCTGGCTTGTGCTTTATAGATTTCCACCACCGGTCCAACCAATTTATGAGTACAACTCCTGTATACCTTTGCTAGCCCCCCCATTGTCTGGGCCAGCTTTAAGCTTGCCTTCTTAATTTGTGCACCCCAATCCATTTTTTCAGTGAACATGGTTCCGAGATATTCAAAGACGGTCACCCTCTCAAGTGGTTTCCCATCTAGGCGGAGATTTGACCGGGCACTTTTACCTGCATTAAAAACCATATATTTGGTTTTCTGCAAATTAATTTTCAACCCCCTCTTTTTGCAGAAAACGTGGAAGCTGTCTAAGGCCCTCTGAATTCCCATAGGTGACTTTGAAAGCAGTAGGGTGTCATCTGTGAACATCATGGCTGGTACTTTATGCTTCGCCAGCTTAGGGGAGTCCATATCCTTCCCAGCAATCAGACCCTCAAATAGGCCATTAATAAAAAGGCAAAAAAGGGTCGCGCCAAGACACAGCCTTGGCGTACACCTCTGTCTACAGATACGGGGCAGTAAGCTCGCCGTTTTTGCCGTACCTAATTTGGGCAAAATTGCTTTCGTGCAGTCGTTTCAGCTGGTGGAAGAGGTAAGGAGGGGCCCCCAAGTCCAATAAAATAGCCCACTATTTATCCCTTGGCACCAAGTCAAATGCAGATTTTAAGTCCACAAAGATTAAATAGAGGCTGCCACCCTCTATGCACACTGTCTTCCAATGTAATAGTTGTAACCTGAACATTTGGTCTATTGTGGACATCTTTGCTCTGAACCCAGCTTGGTAGGGACTAAGAACAGTATGCTCCTCCATCCAGCTCTGGAGTCGTCCCAACAGTACTCGGGCAAATATTTTTTGGCTGACATCAATAAGGCTAATGGGTCGATAATTAGCGGGGAGGAGTGGCAAACCTTTTTTGTAAATTGGTATAATTTCTGCCCCTGCCCAGGTAGGAGGGATCGATATTCCCTGCAAGATAGCATTGAACAGAATCCACAGGTAGGGAGTCCAAATAGTGGGTTCGTTTCAGAAAAGATCGCCGGGGATCTTATCTAACCCTGGAGCTTTAGATGGAGCTACCCTGCGCAAAGCATCAGTTATCTTCTTAAGGGAAATTGCGGGAGCATCAAAACAGTTTAGCTGGGGAGGAGGAATCTCGTTTCAAACTTGCCCTTCATCACCCTCTACCCTTACATATAAAGATTCGAAATGAGCCTTCCATACATCTGCCCCTATATTGGGTTCTAGTGCCATTTTGCCCTCTGCAGAACCCGTATTTACCAGATTCCAGAAGGTCCTCATGTCGTGTGTACGTAAGGCGCTTCTCAACATATCCCACTTATCACATTCTCAACTTCTTTTTGCTGTTTCAATAATACTTTTATAGGCTGCCCTTATCTCTTTTATTAGTGACCTGTCCTTGAGTTTAATAGCAGAAATAAGAGCTAGCTTAGCCTTGCGACAATCATCGCTATACCAAGGGTGACGTGGACACCTATTTTCCCTTGTTCTTTTGCTGGGGTAGAAGATATTGGCCATGGCAGATATTAAGCTTTGATGGTTATCAATGATTTTGGCAAGGAGTTAGAGAAGTCATCAGTCCAACTAAATTGGTTTGCGGCCATCAGGAATGGGATGATGGTTTGATAAAGAGAGGATAACCTTGCCTGGGATTGGCAGATTTCCCCCCATCTCACTCTCCTCCTGCAGTTAGTCAAGGTTAACCGGGAATCAAGTGGAGATTTTGCTTCAAGTACACTCTTGAGACACGGTGAGATCGTCTCAAAAATCAGAGCTTTATGGTCACTGTCGTGGCGGGGCACAATCTTAAAGTCTATTACCCTATGCCAAGATTTTGTGTCTACCAGGATATCATCTAAAATGGAGGCACGTCCTAATCTATTATATGTATGATTCCCCAGTGAGTCAGATTTTGTGCGCCCATTGCACGCCCTAAGTGAGTGGTTCAATGTGAGGGTGTTCATCTGGAGTACCAATGGGGTCCAAGCCCAAGTTGGTGGAATGTTGGGCTCTGGAATGGTCCAGTGCAGGTCCTCATTGCTGAGGTTACCTGCATTCAGGCCATTCAAGGGCTCATACTGGCAATTAAAATCAACGCCAAGAATTACCAAAATACTGTCAGGAATGGTAAGTAAAAAGGTTGTCAATTGATCAAGAGTCGTTGACTCTTGACTGTAGCCAACTGGTCGAGAGTAGACATTTATCAGAGCAATTCTGACCTTTGTAGGAAAACTCAAAAAGATGCAGAGAATATCACGAGAAGGTGTCTCTATCTGTTTCACTGCGCAACCCAGGTGCACAGCGACCCAGGTACAGAGTCCCCCTGAAGGCCTTCCCCTTGCCCCAAAAGTGGCTGCTATGCTAAAAGACGTATAGCCTAGTCTGTGTGTGTCCGCCCTAGCCCAGGTTGTCTGGAACATGCAGATCTCATTGTGTTCTATAAACGCCCCCCACTCTGGATTGTCCAGTTTGGTGGTGAGACCGGCAATGTTCCATGATAGTACCCGCAGCTTATTTGGGCCCATACAATTATCTATATTTGGGAGCGAGTCACTGGTCAACGGTGTGCTGTTATCTTGTTGGAGAGGGCCATTAGACCCCACCCCCATTGGCCTTGAACCGTTACCGGCAGCAGAGTGATCAAATGTGGGGGATGGAGATTTTAAGGTCGCCCACTGTTGGCAAATAAATGCCTGCGTGGACTCGAGAGGTAAACCAGGCATAGATCGTTTAATAAGAGCTCCTTGCCAACCGTGATCGTTTAATAAGAGCTCCTTTCCAACCGTTACTTTGTACTCCTCCCGCTCCATCAACACACCGATTTTCTTGTTCCTCTTCCTGCCTAGGATGCCCATGCCGCTGAGAAGGCTCCCCCATTGTGTAAGGCTCCCCAAAGGCTCCTTCTAGTGCTTAAGTTCCATTAACGGGGATCGTGCGGGATCGAGTCAATCTACTGACTCTAGGGTCAAAAATCTGTTTGAAAGTGGTAGCTTAAAGAATAACGGGCTAGAATGTTCCTGACCCAAAATAGTCCTTTGCTTATTCTGCTTCCTTGTCCCCACCTCGTGGCCACCCCACGTTCTACTTTGTGGGACAAGCCCTGGGGGGTAGAAATAGCCCAGCGGGAGAGACCTTATACCCCCCTCCTGCCTTTGGTGGTACCGGTCAAGGAGAGCCCTTACAACCAGTGGGTTTTTAAAGTTGATCACAATGCAGTCCCCGGATACATCTTTCAGCCTCCAGCCCACCCATCCCACTCTTCGTGTAAGGAGGATTTCGCCGGCATCTTTGTAAGAAAACAGCAGCTGCTTGGCCAACCAAAAAATACATTTATTTTTTAATTCAAAATGTGATTCCCTTTGCCCCATATTCAATTCTGGTACTCCAGTTAAAATTATGACATATGGAGTTGAGTCCAGGAGGAGGTTGATACATGGCAGGGCTGGCCTCTCATCAGAGGCTTCAGCTCGTGCGACAAACCCCTCATCAGCCCTTTGGCTGGTCCCGTCGGGGCGCATTAACACCAGCTGCTGGCATTGCTGGATAAGACCTATGTTTGTTGCCAACCTCCATCCCACGACTAGGCCCCTGGCGCTGAGTACTGCCATCATCTCCTGACTTTACTGAATTGTTCGTATTTCTGTTTGCAACCACCTGATTGGTCTGATTTGATAGGGTGGGACGGTGACGGTGATGAGGGCTCCTTATTTAAAAACACCAAACAGTAAGTAAGTAAGACACAACACACAATACAAATCCCACACTAATTTATAAATATAGGAAATATTTTTATCTTTAAAATGACACCAAAACCATGACAATCCAATGTAATGAATCGTAGATATGAATTTTTAAAGAATAAACACTTTCTAGTGCTTAGAAACCAATATAATCACTTCTGGACATCTGGTCGTGCTTGACCGTGGCAAAGTCAAGTCAAATAAAACTTTATTCCGCCAATGATGACCATAAAAGCACAATTGCACACCCCAAGTGTAAAATAGTAAAAACGTATACAATACTTGATAAAAGGGGCAAAACCGATAATTCATATACAAATTTCCATGTGTAAATGACAAAGCCCTAGTGTATATTAACTTTAATAAAAATATAAAAAAACTACTACATGTCAAAACTACTACGCCTTCTTAGACCTGGATAAAGTGCATTCTGTTACAGTACAAAGTCAAAGTTTGAGGCTGACCACGATGGATCCCTGCTAGGATACCCCTCTCTGTAGGCTTCGGTCAAAATTTTACCTTCGGACTTGGAAACTTTTCTGGAGCTTTTTCCATTGAGGGCCCTCGCTACTCTCCACCAGTCCGGATTCGGTGAGGGTTCACCGGCTTGGCTTTCAGGGAGCTCCCGGTCAAACTCTGGAAGTCAGACCTCTGGAGCTCTTCAGCGGGACGAACCTGGAATCCGGGCCGGGTCGTGGATGAAAGTACTCAGCTTGGCTCTCGTGGTCGGGTCGGTCACCTCCTGGAGCTTTTTCCCAAAAGTTTCCCAAACTTCTGGAAGTCCTTCCAGAAGGTTTCTGGTGGGTTCCAAGTGTAAAATAAACAAATCCAAGGGTCTGGAATCTCCTAGATGGTCCTTGGCAGGCCTGGACTTCACTTCCCACAATGCACCTGTCAACACCTTAAAACTCCATTGGACACACTCCATGAAAGGGACTCTGGCTGTAGAAGGGTCCATTAACCTCTGTTAACCTGTAGCTGCAGGGAGTCTACTACTTACTCCTTCTTGAATCAAGTCAAATTCCTCAGAGCTGTAGTCCCCGATAGTGCAGCAGGCGCAGTCTTCACCAGGCAACCTATTGGGTGCAGATCAGGATTCAAGCAGGACAATCCTTCTTCTTGTAGTTTCAGACCAGACAGCAGAACTGAGAGGCTCTGCACCTCTCACATATTTAATCTCAGCTTCTGGGCATCATGAGGGGGGCACCCCTGACCGCCTGGCATTCCCTGCCTGTCCTCTCCTCCTTTGAAGCCTCATGCTTTATGACCTCTCTCCCCTGGCATTCCTGTGTAGCTGCATAGCTCACTCCAGCAGAAAGCCTCTCCCCTGGGTAGGCACATATCACCTAATCAAGGCAGCCTTGCTAAGCCTGTTAGCACTGACCAATCAGGGAAGACTGCTTTAAGGCTGGATTTTGGCTTACAGACATGAAAGAGTTATAACTTTTTTTCTGTAGAAGTTAGGATAAATTCAACAAGCGTAATCTGTTGGATTTATCAATACCATTCTGTTAAGTAAGACACAGATTCGGCAGTGTACCCCGTAAAGACCTAGCACCTGACCCACTATCCCTAATTAGTATAATTGGATTTCTCCAGTAATAATGTGTGCACACCGTTAACACACCCACTGCCGCGGTGCAATCCAAAACAGGATTATAACAAACAAACTAAAGCGCAAAGGTGCACCACTTCGTAACAAGAAACAACAGACACATTACAAATCATCAGATCCGTGTCCATAATATTTTCCATATGTTTTCTTCTTTTATTTTTCAAAATATTCTTGATACGTAAAAAACCCACAGCCGACGCGTTTCGTCCAATGATGGACTTCTTCAGGGCATTGAAGCCAGAAGGGCGGACACTCCTGGAGATAAATCAACATCCAAGTTCCACCACCTGGTTATATATTGGTTCTTATCCTTCGTATATCAATAAAAACAGGGTGACTATTCCTTGATTAAGAAAAAAAGCAGGATGTATTTACAGGGATAGTACCGTCTTTGTCCTCGGAGGAGATCGTTCGAGGTCGCTGTATATACTTCTTTGGCCATATCAAGGCTGTTTTGGGAGATTGCCCGCTTCAACTGTTGGCCCACTATACTATAGTGAGGCGCACGCCGGAAGAATTTGTGTGGAGGGTACTATCCCTGTAAATACATCCTGCTTTTTTTCTTAATCAAGGAATAGTCACCCTGTTTTTATTGATATACGAAGGATAAGAACCAATATATACCCAGGTGGTGGAACTTGGATGTTGATTTATCTCCAGGAGTGTCCGCCCTTCTGGCTTCAATGCCCTGAAGAAGTCCATCATTGGACGAAACGCGTCGGCTGTGGTTTTTTTACGTACCATTCTGTTAAGTCTTTGAATGACATTGCCATACTTTCCTAGCAATAGTTCTGCGTCCATAAAATATTGCCATGTTAGTCTATGAGGCCTGGTATCTACAACGGGAAAAATGAAATATGCAATTTCTTCCTCACCAGCATTTATAAAACCTCTTTATAAAGCCCTCACTCATAATTACAGGATCCCCACCCCTGGAACGCATAGGGGAGTCCTGGGGGGTTCCTAATATGTATAATTGATGTAGGTTAATACGTCACAGTGCCCACAGCACCAAAGTCGACTTTGTAGTGGCTTTCCTACACTGGGGGGAAAAATGGGCATCTTTCACTCCCCAGGGTTTATAAAACATCTTTTATAGGGACCCTGCTTATAGTTACATAATCCCCCCACCCCTAGAACACCTAGGGGAGAGTTTAGGAGTAACAGGAGTGGAGGCCACAGGAGGGGAGTCCTCCTAAATGGAACTAGAGTCCTCACACACCCAGCAAGCTATGTGTCATGCTTCATCATATGGACTCGCTCCTCGTCGGGTCGGCGGTGCAATACCCGACGGGCACCCATAAAGGGGCTCTTTAGCGGAGATCTTCTGTTCCTGCCGTATGGTGCTGTGGGTGTGAGGGCCCTAGAGGTAAGTGTAGATGTGAGTGAGTGGTTTAAAAAAGGTTGGAAAATCCAAAAGGTAAGTTTAATGGGATGGTCATCCACCTTATTAAAAATACAGAAGAGCGGCTGCTCACTGGCTTGATGATCCAGAGGAGCAATGCTCGGCTCTAAAAAGTGGTCGACATGTTTCACGCAATGTTCCTAACCTGTTGGACAGTTTCTCCGCGTCAGGAGAAACTGTAGTACCCTGTCTGACTACAAGACAGAGGCCAAACTGTTACAACATAAATTGGGAGAGAGGGGTTACCCAGCTCAACAGGTTAGGAACTCCTACAAAAGAGCAATGAACAACCCACAAGAGGCACTGCTCCAGGTCTCGACTAAAGAACCTACAGAGATACTTACCTGCATCACCTCATTCACTCATAATTCCCCTTTAATCAAAAAAACAATCAAGAAACACTGGGGAATAGTTAACACGGGTGATCTGAGTCTCCCTCCACCGAGATTTGCCTTCAAACGCACACAAAACCTTAAGGACATTCTTGTACATACCCGGCCCAAGACTAAGGAATCAGGTGTCCAGCTGACCCTGTGGGATCTACCACCAGTTACCGGTCACTATCCCTGCGGGACGTGCTCAGTCTGTGACCAGACAGCTATTCATAAGGAGATCAAACTGACTGATAATTTCACATGGAAACTTAAAAGACACACTAACTGCAATACATCACAAGATGTATATACCTTATCTCATGTCCTTGTGACAAAAAATACATAGGTATGACGATGAGGCAAGTAAAGACACGCATTACCGAACACAAGAGCAATGTGAGGTGCATGAAAACGACAACTAAACTGTGCACACATTTTAGGGACCTCAACCACAAGGTAGATACCCTCA
Organism: Calotriton arnoldi; assembly: GCA_963921515.1. Classification (NCBI taxonomy): domain Eukaryota; kingdom Metazoa; phylum Chordata; class Amphibia; order Caudata; family Salamandridae; genus Calotriton; species Calotriton arnoldi. The sequence continues at coordinate 986,091 of CAWUFW010000032.1, read as the reverse complement.
AATGGATGGTACTTGAGTCACACCCTAAGATCACTCACCTAGCGTTATTTAAGCTCGAACAGAGATGGGTACACCGGTTATATACTGACACATGCAGCCTTAATGACAATATACCCTGGGCTGCATTGACAAATAGATAGCGGGCAACATTAGGAATACTGTTAGACAATATCATTACATACTGCACCTTCTCACTTTTTCCATCTCCACTGTGTGCATATTGTCTAGTGAATACCCTTCCAGCTCACCAGAATGCTTATGAGATTTTCACACATTGTGGGGTGAGCAACTGGGTTTGAATTGGACTAAAATGCCTCATTGTCTGTGTCTACATCAGTTTCCTTTTCCTTCCCTTTCCTTTTCTTTTATTTGCATTTTTTCGTCCCGTTCTGAATTGGACTGGTGCCTGCCTTTGTAATGGGACTGAAGCGTGTCTGGTGAAGTGCGCACTAGTCCGCAGAGTCCACAAGATATGGACTACCTTTGTGTGTACTCCTGCCAGGTCACTACCGATCCCCTTACAACGCCTCCGCCTAATCGGCTTGCCTGCCTTTTAACTGTGAACTGTTTCCACCGTGTCCCCACATACTGGCTCTACGCTATTACTATTGCCTCCTACAAGATGGCCGCCATGATTTCAGGGCTGAAGCACGGAGTACTTCGGTCCCACGTCGGGCCCACCACGTGACTTGACGCCACGTTACGCTGAATCTCACCAGCTGATCTGACTTTGCAATCAGATTAGCGGTACTCTTTACAACTCCCGCGAAGCCGTAACGCACCGCTCTGGTTCCTCAGCCCGGCGCAGGGGGTAGTTTTCCAGCTAGCGTCCTCAAGAGGACAGGCGAGTGGACTGTCTGACCGTGTTGGCTCTGTATATTTCGGCGGGCTATGATTGCGTGTGTCCACACCTTCAAGGGACTATTGCGCTTGGCACCCCCCCCCCTTCCATCACAGGCTCGGGACAGTGGGTCCAAGCTGTCATCTGTGGGGTGCGGTCGGCTTGGGTTGGTTTCGGCAGAACAGACACTAATCCTATCCTTGGGCTGTGAGGTTCGTTCGCCGTGCCGACCCCTACCGTCTGTTTCATTCACGATCTCGTGTTGATCGGTTCCCCTGTTGACGTTTGTAGACTAGCACTGTTTGAACCATGGTGGAAGCTAGGCTGCTGGCCCGCTTGTCTCAGGAGTTGGGACCCACTTGCTGCTTACATTGCCATGATGGGCTCCTGTACCGTGTTTTTACTACGATGATTGCTCTATTTCCCCATGCGTAGGACACCATCCATTAAGGTGTCAAGGACTGAGGGTACCACAGAAGCAAGCGCTATCACCTAGTTAGGTGAGGCATCGCATACTGTACTTGTTTCAATTCCTTTTTGATTACGTTCTCTTCCAGTCATGCTGTATACATGTATATATATTTCTTTTAATTACTCTTCACTTGTTTTTATAAAATAAGGGCATAGCATTACTATCTTTGCACTAATCTGATGGATTACTCGATGCGGGGCTTTAAGGATGACCATACTCTGTCTCCCACAGAGTACCATTTTTAATTGTTACTGCTTTTGTCATCCCTGTCTAGGTCACAACTAGATTTGGCGGGACTACGTGCTCGCACATAGGAACAGTGGTAGGTAGGAACTCCTCCACCTCACCACCTCGTGTAGATAGTGCCTATAGGTCCTGAAGAAATGCACAGTATCAAAAATGTGATCAAAGTAGATCACATTGCGTGAAACATGTCGACCACTTTTTAGAGCCGAGCATTGCTCCTCTGGATCATCAAGCCAGCGAGCAGCCGCTCTTCTGTATTTTTAATAAGGTGGATGACCATCCCATTAAACTTACCTTTTGGAATTTCCAACCTTTTTTAAACCACTCACTCACATCTACACTTACCTCTAGGGCCCTCACACCCACAGCACCATACGGCAGGAACAGAAGATCTCCGCTAAAGAGCCCCTTTATGGGTGCCCGTCGGGTATTGCACCGCCGACCCGACGAGGAGCAAGTCCATATGATGAAGCATGACACCTAGCTTGCTGGGTGTGTGAGGACTCTAGTTCCGTTTAGGAGGACTTCCCTCCTGTGGCCTCCACTCCTGTTATTCCATCCCCTTTGGGGAACTGCGTACCCTTCTTAGTCTACAGTACCTGGGCATGTACGCTGGACCCTGTAAAACAGCCCTCTCAGTCCCTCCTCTTGTTTGAGAGTTTATGAGTACCCATAATGTAAATGTAAGGTAGATTATCACTTTTAAAGTGCCCATACCACCAAAGTCGAGTTTGCAGTAAATTTTACTTTTAAAAGCAGTGCTGCAATACAGGGTTGCTTTTAAAATTACATCAGGCTCTCAGCAGTGCACACATGCAAGTGCAACAAAGGCTACTGGCTTCTAAACTGCCATGCCCTATTATACACTAAGGACGTATAGGTAGTTTATATCCCCTTCCCTATTATCTACTAAGGACATATAGGGTAGGCCATGCCAATTATAAGTGTACCTCAATGTATGTGTTTGTGTTTAACATTGTACTGGCCCAGGGCCTGACTAGCAGAGCCAAGGGCACATTCAGTCAGAGTCAGCTACCACCAGTTCCATTCAGCCCAAAAAGTGGGGGTGAACAGGCCAAAAAGAGTGCCTTTCTAACATGTAGCTTTCCACTTAAATGCATAATGGTAGAAATGAGTCAAATATGTTAAAGGAATGGCTGGAAACAAGTAAACCCACTTTATATCAATAGAACTAGGGCTTCATATGGTACCTCCAGTTCGGAGTTTGATGTTCGATGCCTGGAAAGGAGATGCAATGACATTGATGCTAAGGCAAACAAGCTTTCTCCACATGAATATAATCACTTACAACCACAGTTGTAGTATTCCAAATTGTAGCATCACATCATTTTCATCTTCATTTCTTTATGCCAGCCAAGGTAAAGCAAAGGCCAGCAATCATTGCAGAAGACAAATCATGACCATAGAAGAGACAAGATGGCCAGCGATAGTGTAGGGGTAAAGGGCGTATTTATGGTGAGCTCCCTTTTGAAAAATGAGTCGTTCAAATTCCATTATTCGAATTTCTACAATTGTGCAATTCTTTGATTAAAGATGTATTTCGAATATGCTAACACCAACCCTAGCTGATGCCGCCCCAATTCTAAATGAATGCGTCCCAAAGCCTTTACCATCAATCCCCAGCCCGGCCAGCGCTTTCCTCAACACCGCCAAAAGCTGGGAACCTTTTGCCACCCGCCCATTTGCATGCCTGAAAACTAACCCGCTCGAATCTGTGGCCAAGGACCTCAACCTCGCTCCCCACTTGCACGGGCAAGTCAGCTGTGGATCCGCAGCTTGCAAAGAAACCCATTTCCCCCCTCCCCTCTGATCCGTCTTAGATTTCCGAAGCCAGATACAGATCCTACCCCTGCCAATGGACACCTCACTGCATAACAGCCCTTCCTCGGATTTCGACCCTAACAGTTCCGAGTCCCGAAAAGCCCCAAAGAACATCCATGACATCAACGTGGAGAAGAGACAAGCTTCCCAACTGTCTGAACATACCCCCGGCAAAATCCGTATAACCTTCTCCAAAAGATCCCAAGACAGGGGGTTCCTAACTCTGGATGCACGGCCACATTCACGGGCCCACCCTTCCAGCATGCGCGTCCCAATTTCTCCCGCCGATGGCGCATAACCCCACAATAACTTCCCCACAAAAGCAGTTCCCGCCAGTTTACCTGCTATCGTAACCTTAGTCAGCCCCCTCTCAATCAAATCCAGAATAAACTGAATCACATCCTCCCGGCGGAGCGCCGGTGAGTCCCGCCGCCTAGCACCTGAGCGCAAAAATTCCCCCATGGTGTCCTATATGCTGCTTTCGTGGATTGCGCAAGAGAGCCTAAAACCAGCTGCAACATCCTGTGTTGCCTACGTACCACAAATGCTGCGGCATGCTGGTCGGGGTCCTGTCTGCGTCCTTGGCTAGCCCACGGAATCTCCCCCACTGCGAACGAGACGAAGCATCCGCTATGTCATTGTCCACACCTGGCACATGCACTGCACGAAAGGCAATGTCATGCCGCAAGCAGCCCAACACAAACACCCTCAGCAATTTCAAGACTTGTGCATCCCTAGCAGACTGGCGGTTCACAATTTCTACCACCGCCATGTTGTCAATTCGGAACGTAACCTTTTTGTGTGCCAGCTGCTCACCCCAGAGAGTGACCGCCACCACCGGTGGGAAAAATTCCAGAAAGGCTATGCTCCTATCCCCCCCCACCCACTCTGGAGGCCACTGTTCCGCACACCATTTCCCTTGCCAGTACAGTCCAAAGCCCTTTCTCCCTGCCGCATCTGAAAATATTTGTACATCCCACATCATGTCCTCCTCCCGCATCAAGGGGATGCCATTGAAGTTCTGTAAGAAAAACTGCCACATTCTCAAATCCTCCCTCACCCCCGCCGACAGACGCACATGATGATGAGGAGGTCTCTGTCCTACTAGTGCCCTGCCCAGTCGCCTGCAAAATGTCCTCCCTACTCTCACCACTCGACAAGCAAAGTTAAGGTGGCCCAATAGCACCTGAATCTCCTTCACAGTGACCTTATGTCTTGACAACATGGTCGCCAGCAGCCCCAACATTTGCTGCTTTTTTTTCGCCGGAAGGCGTGCCTCCATCAATTGAGAGTCCAACTCAATGCCCAAAAAGGACAGAGCCGTGCAGGGCCCTGTAGTTTTTTCCGGTGCCAACGGCACGCCCAATTCCCTCATGATCTCATTGAAGCTGTCCAGCGCTTTCTGGCAGTCCGTGGAGTCTGAGGTGCCCACAAAGAAAAAGTCATCCAGGTAGTGTGTGACTCCTTGGTGACCCGTCCGTTCCGAAAACAACCATTGTAGGAACGTGCTGAAGCATTCAAAAAGTGCGCAAGACATGGAACAGCCCATCGGCAATGCTTTGTCCACGTACCAGTGACCGTTGAACTGGATACCCAAAAGATCCCAATCATCCGGGTGGACTGGAAGCAGCCGGAAAGCCGACTTTATGTCGCACTTTGCCATCATCGCCGTTGCGCCCGCGGTCACTACCAGTGACATGGCCACGTCAACAGATGAATATGACACAGTGGCCTCCCTCTCATCGATGAAATCATTCACCGAACCCCCTTCAGGCCACGACAAGTGTTGTATTAGGCGAAACTGTCCTTGTTCTTTTTTCGGCACCACTCCAATGGGTGACACAATCAAATTTGTTAGAGGCCAATCCTCAAAGGGTCCCGCCATGCGGCCCTCCCTCACCTCCTTATCTAGTTTCTCCTGTACTATAGTAGGGTTCTCCTTTGCTGACTTCAAGTTGTCTTCCCAACGTCTTAACCTAGGTCCGTCGTACCCCAGTCTGAACCCTTCCAGAAACCCCACCCGCAAACGGTCTGCAGCCTCAATGTCAGTATACCCCTGTAAGGCTGCAATCAAGTTGTCAACTCTAACCGGAGTACGAGCCTTTTGGCCCAGGCCCCCTAGCTCCTCGCCCTCCCGCGAGCGGTTGCTGCTGCTGATTCCCTGTCTTAAACCCTCCTGCCTGCCACTGCTGGTTCCCCTGCTGCTGACACTGTCCTCCCACCCAACAATTGACCAACGCATGCCTGCATCCACAACCCGAGCAGTCGTGCCTGAACCTGCAGTACTCCTGAGTGCACAAACCTTTGTTGTAGTCCCAGCAAGCCCCTTTTGCACCGACCTGTCCTCTTCCCGCTCCTCCCACCCCTCCCCGGGTGGGGCACCCCAGAAAGGGGCGATAAACGAGCGGGAGCCCGCTGGCCGTGAAAATGGTTTTCCCAGACCCCGCTAGCCCCATCGTGTGTTGCCATAAGTCTGTGTCCAACTCACCCCATTTAGCCTCAGGGTCCCACGCTATGCGTGCACGAAACTCCTCATCATATTGTGCCCATGCATAACCGCCCCCAGTAATCTGGGCCTTCCTAATCACGTCCATGTACTTGAACATGGCCACAGACCTCTCTGGGTATTTCTCACAGTACACACTGGCATATATAAGGAACGCCGCCGTCCAATTTTCAATCGTCAAAGGTACTTTCGGCCTTTTGGCCAACTCAAATTCCTCCTCCTTAGACCCCTCCTTAGCCCTAACTTCTCTGTGAAGGAGTTTAAGCATCTCCACGTATTCACCCTTCCATATACGTTCCTTAGTGGCCAGCATTAAATGCGCGCCCAAAGGCTTAGTGACACCCATGTAAGGCAACCGTTTTATTTTTAACTCCTTACTCTCCAATTTTGTCTCTGTATCCCCTGTCGGTATCTCAACCATCACCTTCTTGTCCGTCCCACTGTCGTCTCTACTCCCGGACGCCTTACCTGTGCCCTCCAAGGACCCCTTACCTGGGCCATCCGTCCCCACACCCACATCTACCACATACGCACCATTACGCAACCTACCCCCTACCCTCTCTTCCCTGTCAGCACCTCCCACACCCACCAACACCATTACAGGACCCAAGCACGCCCCCTGTTTACCTGGCGCCAAGGATTCCGCCCGTCGTTCCACTGCACGTCCTGACAAAGAGGCCGACCTCTCCTCCCAACGCAATGTCCGACCCTCGTGACACCTGAAAAACACTATGCACAGCATTACTCGGCCCCCCTCACCCTCTCCTTCTACTTCCCTCACTTCCCCCTCCTCCATGCTATCCTCTTCATAATCCAGTTCCTCCTCCCTGGAACTACCAGCCTTCCCGGCCGGGGGTGCCGACTGCACCCTCCTAGAAACAAACACAAGATCTCCCTCGTCGCTCCTCCTTCCGGGATGTCCCCCGGACCGTAGAGGCCCAGTGGGTGGTGGGGCCGGCGAGCCCGCCTTGGGCCTACATATGCCAGCCGGAACGGGATCCACCGCCGGTACTGGGTACGCCGCGCGAGGCTCCACCCTCCCTTCTCCTTGGTGCCAACGGGCCGCGCCCAGCCCTACCAAGTCTGGCACCCCGCGATGCTCTGCGCGTGGCTCTGCCGCCTGAAAAAGAAAAGGATGGTCTGGTGTGCTGGGCCTACCCCTCTTCTCCTTCCCCTCCCAGCTCCTCTTACTGCCGGCCCCTAACGTGCAGGCCACCCATGCCCGCCCCACCGCGCTAAGATCCACCACCTCCCCCTCTTCCTCACCATCGCCCTCCCCCTCACGCCACTCCAACCCAGCCGCCCCCTGCCTACTTACCCAACTCGGCCCTGCCTCCTCGCGCAACCGGCCCTCCCCTGAGTCCCCCTTCACCCCCCCACCGGTACTTTCCCACGAAAACCCCGGATCTACGCCCTCCAAGACCGGCGAACCAGCTCCCTCGCCGCAGCCCTCCAACCTGCCCTCCCCCGCGCACCCCCAACCTCCTCCACCCAGGAAGCGAAAATGTCCAGTCCCTCCCAGTCCTTTTCACTCCCTTCTGACTCCAACAACAATGTGGAAACCCCCCTCCCCCACAGCCCAAACCCTACTCCCCCCGCTACATCCTCCACTTGTTCCCTCCCCAAACCACCTCCTCTACCCTCCCCAGGCCCCACTCCCTCCCCTGTCCCCTTACCCAACACCCCAGACAGCCCCTCCTGCCCAGCCTGACCAGTACCAGCCCCCCGCTCCACTGAGCGCGCAGAGCCTGCGCTCCCCCTCATGGGTACAGCCTGCTGATTCTGCTCCTCCCCACCCTCTCTATGCGGGGCCGCTCTCCTCACACATGAGCGGCCCCTTTCTAGCTGTGATCTCGGCGGGGAGGCGCGAGCCGCGCTCCCCCGCCGAGACCCTCCGCTTCCCACATTCACGGACCCCGCTCCTTCAAAGGGCTCGCGCCGCCCTGCCACATCCCCCGAGGCCGCGCTCTGTCTCCCGGCGCTGCCCCACTGCTGCGCGCCAACATCGACACCCGTGGCCGCTCTCTTCACATGCGAGCGGCCCCCAATGGCTGAAGACCTCGCCGGGGAGACGCGAGACACGCTCCCCCACCGTGCTGCACCGCCTTTTGCTGATGACCCCAGGCCCCCCGTGTAACCCGCGAGCTACCCCCGCCCGACGGGGCCGCGCTCCGGACCTCCGCGCAGCCCCGCCCACTCACCTTGCCTCTTGCCGCTTTCCTCACCGGGTGCGCGCCAACAGGGGCTTCCGGCATCAGGAGGTCCAACCGGCCGGCCTCGCTAAGTAAGCGAACCGCCTCCAGGACACGAAAATCCGCACCAGCCATCTTCCCTAAAACTGCCAACCTCGCTACACTAACCTCGCTAAAACAGAAACACCGCACCTAGGCCCTAAAATAAAAACCTAAACTGTGCAGCGCTCCCAGCCACCTGGTCACCAAACCTAAAATGGTGGCTGGGAAAGCGCGAAAAACCCCTATATACCTTTTGGCTATACATATAAAATTGGGCTACAATTGGGCTAATCCCAATGTAGCCCAAAGTATCCTCAAAAAATGGCCGCTCCCCGGCCAGCCCCTCCCCCTCCCAATCTGCCCGGGGGACAGACCTTGCGATGCTGGGCTGCCCCCCAAACCCCCCTTGTGGACTTCGCTTCGGGGTAATTGTAGTATATATGTCCTTGGCGGGGATCGGGCGTGGGGCAGGGGCCACACTGCTTAGCCGTACTAGTTACTTATTGCTGCTTACTTGCTAATCTTATTGGCGTATGCGAGAGGTTCATGAAAGCTTTAAATGCGGTAATTACAAAATGCACTGCGTCGTCTCTAGATACAACGTCTACAGGTAATATAAAATTATCTGTATCTGTAAAACGACTGGCCGGCCTACTGTGTATTGTGGGGGCGGAGAAAGCCTGAATTCTAGGCCTCGGGTTCGAATCCAGTCAAGGGATATAAAGTATTGTGGCTGAATGTTGTTACTGTCTTATCAGCTAGCTAAGTGGTAGATTGTTTGCAGTTCACACGATCATTATTTATATTAATTGGGCATTGTACACACTGTGAGTAGCTTGGCTGTGCTTGATTTTCGCTAGGAATTAAAGAGTAGGAGCACTGTAGATTTTTACCAGTGGCGTTGCGCCTGCCGATGTTCATTACAATTACGGACTTTCCCGGTCCTCCTAACTAGTGCAATCGGTTGTTTGGCATAGAGATCTTCCTGTAGTTCAGGGGTTCCAACCCTGGCAAGGCTCGGGGAACCTTTCGCCTTTAGATGTGGTTTAGAAATAGGCCTGCGGAATTGAGTAGCAAAGTTAATTTTGGGGAAAACTTGTTTTTTCGATAACGCAGTATAAGGCAGAGGACGTGGTGCAGCAGTCAGGGCTGCCGACTAGGGAGATTGTGTCCCGGCATATACTCAACATCCTGGGATTTGGGCAAATCACCTAATCTCCCCGGGCCCGTGGGCAGAGCTGGCAGTTGAGCACATAGACAGTATGTAGCAGGATTCTCAGAGGACCACCCATGAATTTCGGACGGGGCCTCAACATTTTGCATCTCAGTATTAGGCTGGAGGTACAGTGGTCGTGCTTCTTACAATGCTCTGTGCCAAATTCCCTGGAAATGACGAAGTATTTTACGGGCTCCTTTTGAAAATGTTGTGTCTGTTTTGCATGTGCTCATGCATTGCTTTTGTACATCCCACCCCTTCGAACTTCCATGCGTGATACATTTGGTTTTCTTAATTGTTGAGACGTCATGGATCTGTTCAGTACAGATGAACGTTGCTTTCGTAGTAAACTGCGGTTTTGGGGAGCCATGTTTTCGAATTATGGTATATTCTCATTGGGGGGTCTGCACTATCTAGGTTAAGCTCAACAAGCATTAGTAAAGCCAATAGACCTGGTGTTGCTGTGCGCTGCCACATACACCGGCTCCTGGTGCACTGAACACCATTTTTCTTTGTTTTCTTTCCGCGTCCATGCCTGCGGTAACGGAGAGGCACCTTGCTGTGATGGCGGCCACTAAGTCGTGTGAAGAAGGACGATGTATCAGAGGGGGTGTGGCCAGCGGCGGTGTAAAGCTTGTTGGGAGCTTTCACGAAGGCTGTCCCGGTATGTATATGCACTGTAAGTTTGCTTGGTTTTAGCGGGGAATGTGTTATCATGCCTGGCCTGTGCAGAGCCATGCGGTACCTCCTTGCACACAAATGATGCGGAAACACAACAGGCATTCTTTCTAATTTACTTAGGTTCCTGTTCATATGGGCGGGGACAGGATTGGTGTGCATTACACTGTGTCTTCTCCAACCATAACCGGCCTATGCTGAGCTATGCTGTACTACTGCACCCAAAAATCCCATTACACAATGGTATGATGCATCAAGCTGTGCCACTGGCTGTTTCTTTCCCAGCCTTTCTTGAGAAACCTACGGAAAGTCGGCACGCGCGTTTTCGTAGCATGAACGCCCTGCTTATAAATCTCACTCTGGCACCATCTGGGATATAAATGCATAGCGTGCAAGTAGTTTTATATTGGTCCTACCTAGACAGTCGAATAGAGGCTAAACTTGGAAATACGGTAAGCTAATCCAGTCCAATTTTATTAGGATCTGGATGCGTAATGTCATCCGTACACGTTGGCGGTAGTGTGGTACCTTTTTTAGGTATTAAGTTAAATGTAATGATAAATCTGGGCTCGTTTTGCTGTGGGACGCATCTTAGGTTCTCAGCCCATGCTAGCTCTATGGTCACCCTCGGTGGCGGTTAGATGCTTAAGTCTCATCCGAGCCAGCGATTACACACATTAACACCGACCTCAGGTAGATACCAGTGACACCACTGGGTGGATTGAGATGGCAGGGGCCCTCTGCATTGTAACGTCAGCTCTGAACTCTGGAGATCTAAGTTTGGAATCTCAGTCCTCCCGGGATGCAGTGGGGGGGGGTTCATGGGCATCCATCCCAGTCGTGAAGTAGTGTCTATGGTCTGCCACTTTAAGTAACATGCAATCAGACAATGCTTTTGAGGTAGATCCAGCGGAGACTTGCTTACAGATTTAATATGACTTGCAGGGCTGAGTGCCCCGGCAATAATGAGATCAGCAGATGGTCACTGACTTTTTGAGTATGTTCGACCAATAACTGAGGGCATGATAAACATCAGGGTAGTAGTTTGTTTGGCCTGACCGGTGAGTACTTTTTAAGTGGGTTACATGGTTTGGCTAGTCCCCAGGTAAAATAATAAATTAAATAAATTCTCCAGCCACCGCTTGCCTTGAACAAGGGCAACACAATCTTTACTTAGTGTTGGGCACTTAGGTTGAGTGAGGAATATTAAGCTTAGGAGACTGAATGAGAGTCACCAGTCCAATGAAATGTACTATTCCGTAGCAGGCAAAAGTGAAGGATTTAGCGAGACCTAAGCTGAGCCACATAGCTGGGGACACGATAACGGGATGTGGTGTATGAGTTAGATTAGACAAGGGGTCCAGCCTCTCTAGAGGCCGCTTGGTAGAGGGGGTGATAAGGTACCATATTGATAGGCTTCATCTCGGGTGCTGGGTAATTACGCAGCATGCGTTATATTATCATAAGTAAATCAGCCATTTATACCCTCATGGGGACATCTAGCCACGGGTCTTAACTGTGAATGGACAAAGCACCACCCCCCCCCCCCCCCACATAGGGAGCAACCTCAGTCAGCAGGGGGAAGCTGTAGATCAAACGAAATATCTTTAACTCACGCAGAATACAAGATGGCAAGGCGTGAGCAAGGGCGGGTCTACAACATTGATTGGCATCGGAGCATGCACTTTGGGCTCACATTCTGAGCCAAGGGAGGGGCGATTGGACCGGATGGCTCCTCACCATTGGGGACGGTAAAGCCACCGGCATAGTTTTGCCTGGTCGTGTATTGTGGATTATGACGGAGAGCCGTAGGTGGACTATCCTACACCAATTGGCTGCTGGAAGGAGGGCACCTATTTAAGGAATCCCAATCCGATGGCGCGCCCAGCAAAAGGTGCGTTACATGGCCTACGGGTGTGATACTACGGTTTCCAGGTAGCGGTCCAGATAGGGGGGTTAGGCTTCTCTGCAACTAAGGGTTGGTTTACTTTAGAGCAGTGCAGAGTCCATGGCAATAAAGGTCCGGCAGTGGTCCTGGGCTACTGCTGATGTGGGTCTATTGGTGGAAATGGAATTAGCAGCATAGCTGAGTTGGTTCAGTGTGCAGGAAGGTACCATGTGTTTTGGGTCGCATTGGGAAGGGAACTATGGCTGACGTCAGCCAGTAATGATACTGGGGGACCGGGGCTGGCTGGAGAAAAAGGGGATTGACCTGCTGGGGGTCCTGGACCTTTCAGCCCTACCCGTGGTCGCCTGGAGTTCTTTTTGTAGGGGAAATGCCTGGGGGTTGGTCACGACACAGGCATCCCGGCAGATAGGGCACCTTGTGTGGCTCCCGGGAGGCATCGGTAAGGTGCCAATGGCGGTCATCATCCTGTAATGAGTTGGTTGGGCGTCGGGCGGGCGAGAGAGGGGTCTGACCTGCTGGTGGTTCCGGACTTTCTGGCATCACCCGAGATGCTCGGTGTACGTTCTTTGGGGGTTGCGCTGGGGTCCAAGCACCCTGGCTGGGACGATGCGGTATTGGAGGCCCTGAATTAGTAGCTTCCTCCGAGATGGAGGATAGTGAAATACAGAGGGTGGTAATACGGATGCTGACTTGTCACTGGTTCCTGTCAGGTTGGCATGGATCTCTAGATTGGGATAGGGAGATAGGGTAAACTGGGACCTGCCCGGCTCAATGAGCACTGGAGTGGGACTTCAAGACAAACATACATTTCCTGAGGTTTGCTGCCAAAAACGTATTTAGGGGAGCGTTCTTGGCCCAGGTAATTTATCACATGACTTTAAGATGATTCTTGATGATGCCACTGCTGGATGACCAACGGTTGAAAGGGAAATTGTGGAATAAAAGGGCTAAGACAGGGGGTAACTCAAGTCCACTGTTGAAAGGCAGGCACTTAGAGAGATTAGAATTCGCATCATCCTTAGTTAAAAATAGTCAAAAGGGGCCTGCAGAAACATTGATATTTTGGGGGGTTGTCAGGCTGCGGTTGGGAGGCCAAGTAGCTCTCCCCATGGGGATTCTAGCGAATAAACTAAGAGGCCAATCACGTGATCCAGAGATATTGTCAGACTTCTGGGGTCTGTGGCAGGCATCGGACAGTGTCGTGCGGGGGGAGGGCGAGAGCGCCAGTAAGCTCCTCACCCTGTGGCGGTGTCCCTGGCAGATAATAAAGGGGGATATACAAGAATTCTGATTCTGGGACTGGACTGCCCCCTTGACGGGGTATGATTTGTGTGGGCAGCGGGCAGGCGGGAGGGGCGGGGCTGACCTGCTGGTGGTCCCTGGACTCTCCTGCCCTACCCCGCGAGGCCAGGTTTTTGGAACTTTTGGGGATTACACCTGTGTTCAGGTATCCCAGTGGGCTAATGCACAATGCGGTGCCCTGTTTTAAGTATGTGGTTCTTCTCTGGGGTTGGAGGAGATGGAGATGTGAAGTTGCCCCAATTAATTTTCTGTAAATTCCCTTTAGGAAGGGTGCATTGATGCCCTGGGTGAAACCTAAGGGAGGGCTGTTGCAAGGTGGGGCCTGCTGGCACACTGCGTACAGCGGATCTCACAACAATGTGGGCTGGATGTTCTTGGAATGTGAAAATATGATACTTGACTTGTGTATTCATCTTCCAGCTTGCTGTTGATAGCTATGAAAGAATGTTTTCTTTATGCATACCTGTCCTTTGACGGACATTCGCTTACATGCAATTTTAAATGTTATGAATAAAAAGGCTACGCCGTGGAAAACCACAAACTGGGTCTAATCTCTGTTCTTGAGCATTGCAGTGAGAGAATGTGGGGCGAGTTGAATGTTTGCGTGTACTATAGACATCTTCTTGGACAGTGCCAACAAAGCACTCTTCACCTGTCCACATCGTCATTCTCTAATGTATTTTTGACCAACTAATTTTTATCATTTTGCCTTCTCATTGATGTAAAAAAAAAGGAACATATGGTTAATTTTTTTAATCACATGGTTTTATTGATATTTTAAATGATTAGTGTTAATGATTAGTATTAATTCCGCACTTTTATTGTTTTTATTGTAAAGATTTTAAATAATTAAACAATAAACATATTTCATTAAGAAATATGCTAACAACAATTTAAAAAACAGAAATTATGATTAGCTGAATTTGGGAAGGTAATAAAACAATACTTTAGCAGAAAAAGTCAATTTTCCTCCCCTTTGACCTCTTGCTTATCTTTTGGTTTTTAAGAGGTTTTTTTTCCAGTTGCATGGCTTATTAAAAGAAGTGCATCATTGCTTGTGTATTTTGTCTGCTATAAAATAATTAATCTCTTTTTTGTGTCATGTTTTACAGATGTTATCTATATGATAAAAACGAATTCAATAAAAATAATCTGAGCGTTAAATTATATGAAATTTCTGCCTCCATCGCGAGGAAGAGTAGGAATTACATCAAACACATAACTTCCCAAGTTCCCGTTGTCCATGCCACCCTGTGACGATATGTATTAGGAGTGAGCGAGAAACCCTATGTAAGAGTGAACATCTGCCCATGGCAAGCATAGATGTAGGAGAAGGATCATTGCTAATTTTTTAAGCTCTAGCATAGGGTCATGTTTTCGATATGTCGTTCAGCGTGACAAGTAGGACCCTGAGATATCGATAGTACCGGGATAGTAGTGTAATAATTAGCACCCATTCGGTTTCATAAGATTTGGGTTTGTGTTCCATAGACAATGGGATATTCTCCATTGTAAGTGTCTCCCAAAGTCTGTTTAACCATGTGTTAAACGTCGGTGTGGTTTGTTGTCCCTGCTAGCTAATAGCGTTTGTGGAGCAGTGACTTAAGTGACCACCTACTTACTGATTGCCTCTCTTAGATTTGTAGAATTTACCTTTGAGAAAAGACAGGCCCAAGAGAACCAACCCCGGCTCTCACGGAAGTTGTGCTTTAAAAGCTTTATCTATTCTAGTTAAAACCTCCTCCCGGTACCTGCCCGATTTGGGACAGTGCTACACATAGTAAGTGCAAAAGGGTGCGTAGAGTACCACTGCCACAGCCTCACCAAGAAAGGTTGTGCGATTTCGCTATTTTGTCTGGAGAAATATACCAGTGTGTGATGATTTTGCATTAGGTCTCCTCCATCTTAGAATTCTGAGCAAGTATTTGTGCTCTGTTGTAAATATTTTCCCATTCTCTGTTGTAAATTATCAATATCAACTTTCTGTCACAGGGACCATCTTTCATCCATTTTTTAAATTTAACCAAGGTTCTCAAGGCCCCCTCCCTCATCACGGGATGTAGGTCCCAGTGAATAGCCTTTCAGCTTTATTTATATCATGACATAGTTAATTAAAACCATGCATGAATAAAATGTTAAAATCACATTACCGTCTATCATAAACACAAATAAAACCTAGCTGTCATATAAGAAAGTGCAAATGCTTGTTGTCAACCAATAAAGTGTTGCGTGAACTTAGTGTGGCCACAATAACCATTCTATCGGCATTACAAAGAGTTTTGGAAATGATGACAAATTCAGAACACGGTTGTACAGCAAAATAGTGTCATATATAAGAGAGGAAATACTTAAAAATTATAAAAAATTGGAAAGGCACGGCTATAGCAAATTGATATATAAAATACGTTATTATCGGCATGCTTGAATAAAATACTAGAGACCACTAAAAAACTAGCAGTGTTGTAAAATGCAAAGAGGAAAATATATTTAAGAATACAGCTCCCACTTATGGGTCAGACATGATCACTTCTGGGAAAGTCCCAGAGTTCAGGTCATAGCCACACGTATCTGTCTCTAGAAGGCTCCTATTGCTTCTTAAGGTCCTCAAAAGGTTTCGTCTCACCATACACAAATAGGGTGCTACCATAACACATCTATTCTCGCCACATGCATGGAAGTGGTTTTCGTCCACCGCAGGCAGAGACGTTTTAAGGGCAAAGTGGGCAGTGGCCCAGGGCCGCAAGCTTTTAGGGGGCCCCCTAATGAAGCCAGCTGTCGTGCAGAGTCTTGCCCTGATGACCTTGAATAATTCTTAAACAGATTGTTTTACTTACCGTTTTCCTATAATTTATTTTTAATGTGGGTGATGTGTGAGTCTATTACAGATATTTTGCAGAGAAATGATGTTTGTTTTTCATGCAACATCCTTTAAAAAGTTTCTTTTAGATCAAAACAGGAACTCACATATGAGAAATGGGAGGGTGTCACAGAGATTATTTGCAGTAATATTAGTGAGCTGCTGTTGGGTTACAATGCTGAGAACACAAATCACTGTCCCTGAATTTGAAATGTAAACAGATTTAGAATTTAGAGGAGTGTGCCGGTGCACTGTCAGTGACCTAGCCGAGAAGTCAGTGGCGGCTCCTCTGCTAAGGCGGCAGCGCAACAAGCCTTCCTGCTGCACTGCCGTGCATCTACAAGATACTGCGCATTCCTGTCCTTTGCCCCTGCACTGGTGCACAATGGGCTGCCATATGGCAATGCAGGCCCCTTGCGCCATGGTGCAAGGGTGTCTACGTTATCGGGGTGATTGTTTTTGTGCAGGAAGGGACACCTTCCTGCACAAAAACAATCATGAGAGGTGCTTTCCTCTTTCTATGTGTGAGCACACATAGAAACAAGCATTTGCAATGCATCGGTCTCGCCTTTGGGACCTTATATGTATTTAGCTATGCCGTACATTAGCCTGGGTGCTGAAACATCTACTGTTCTTTAACATGGAGGGAAAGTGAGCACCAAACTGCGTGACACGGAAGGTATGGGAACACATGGAGAGAAATATTGCCTTTTAGTGAGAAATGGTATAGTCCAAAGCTTCTGTTTTTAATATAAAATCAGGGCCTTCAGTGGTCATATTACTGAAAATACAAGATTTGAAAAAAATATTGTCTACGGGTGCTCGTGAAAGACAATTTCTATGGACTGGAATCTAGAAAACAGCACAGATAAGCCTATCACCAACCGAGCACCGGTAAGGGTTTCGGACCAAGGCTCTCTCTCACGGCAGGCCTGCCTGCTGCACCCAGAGCACTCACAGCATAGATATGCCTACCAGCAACCGAACTCTGTCACAAACCACACACTTCTAGACCAAGGCTCTCTCTCATGGCGAGACAGGGCCTGCACCCAGAACACTGGTCACAGGAAGGTCTACCAGCAAGACAGGGCCTGCACCCAGAACACAGACACATGAAGCTCTCATTGCAAGACTGGCCTGCCTGCACTCAGAACATGGTCCCAACACAAGAAGGTCTACCAGCAACGGAGTCCTGTCACAAACCACACATAACTAGCCCAAGGATCTCTCGAGGTGTGCGCACTAGAACCATTGTTGTCTTGCCTCTGCCAGGTGTGTGGACTCCGTGCATGCGTGCACACGAGTGACATGCTAACGAGAAGCACTTGTGTCCTCTTGATGGATGCAGCACGTATGCATGGGGAGCAGAATGATGCAGTGCGGGGGTGGACAAGCGCTCTTCCTTGGGGCCACACCCACCTACATGCCCAATTATTCAGGCGGGCGACTCCCGATTTTTAAGCCAAAAATTGCTTTATTTTAAGAGTCTCCAGCCTAAAGGGACAGGGAAAATAAACTCCTTCGATTTATGTTTCCAAAATCTCCCTCTTTGTAGTACCTAAATGTTGCCATGAATGCCCAGCTAAAGCACTGCCCGCAGGTGAGGAATACATAGAAGACACTCTCTCACCTGGAGTGCAGTACGCCTGCGCGGAGGATTACACTCGCCTGAAATGTTGCTGCTTTGAAATGTGCACTGGAGCCCCAATCACATGAAATGTATATCCACCCTTTTCTATGGAGGTTTGGCATTGCATGATTAATGTAGTATAATCTGTTGAATCAGACTGAAGCTCCCTTTTATTTCTGCCTCCTTAATGGTGCTCAATTGACCTCAAAAGCCTGGGTTTTGTTGTTACGATTCGAACTGCGTCTGACAGACCTCTGCAGATGTCAGCACCGAGCATTTGACTCGCCAGGCCATTTTTCTGACTGGCTTATTATGACGCCATGTTACTTTGTTTTTCGCAGTATGAAGTTACTTGTGTTATGGCTAGATTGTGTTAGCAGTTTTATGTAGACCCATGTTATTAGGAGGCTGCTTGTATGGAAACTACCAGATCTAGCGTAAAAGGCCAAAATAGAATTAAATCTCTTTCTGAATGACTGTGTGCAAACTTTGGCAGACTTTGTCTTTTGACAAAGCAAGCATACTTTGAAGGTATGTGAGGGTTTTCTATAAAGAGCACTTTTTAAAGATGGTGGATAATCTTGTTTCTAGTGAGAAAACCCTCTGTTCTTGACATTTGTTTGCCTTAAGTTATAGAAACCATATTTCATGTTAGGTTCATCCACCCTGCCCATTCTCTGCTTCCACAGGTACCTGACCCTAAAACACTCTGTATTTCCCCTCTCTGACTGGGCAGTACGGTCACCCTGTACAATATATACATTTTAACAATCATGGTTTTCCATTAGCGTGGTAGTGAAGTGCCCACGGAGGTGAAGTAAATAGGAGAGTTAGGGGCTCACTCGCTGTGTGTAATCTTTCTCTGGGTTGTTTGTTGACTGTCACACATTGGCCCTTAATAGTACACATCACCCCAGAGTATCAAAATATATCACTGATTGGGTGTGAATGGGGCAGGCTAACATTAAGAGTGGGAAGAGAGCCGCGAGATACGAAGCAAAACATCGGATGTCAAGAGGGTCAAAATCATGAGAGACAGCAGGAGGGAGGCGGGAGGGGCATCATGACAAACCACTTTAATATTGTTTCGTCTTGCAATCTAGCATGAAAGTAGTGCACAATGAATGATGAGTACTTATCTAACCAATGAAATATGTGACAAAATCATCAAGTCTGTGGTGCTGCAAGCAAATACTCGACTTAAAAATGATGGCAATGCGTTGCGATCCTAACTAAACAAAAAAGGTTAACAACACCAAAAGCAGACGGACGTAATTTCCGACAAACACAGTGTACTGCAGCTGCCATTAACCAAACTGTGTTCGGCGTCCTCGCCAGTCGCAGTAAATTAAAATGAAAACGGTGCCTTGTAACTGCAATTATTGATCTGTGTTCGGCAGCACTGGCAGCTATTAAAAATTGAAAGTGGTGTCCTGCAGCTACAATGAATCAATAAAGTGAACTATCCCTTCGCAGCCGCTGCAGTAACAAATAAACACAGCGCACAGTAACCCTGAGAACTCAGTCTGTGTTTGGCACCACCAAAGTTAATGTCATGTAAATGGGGAGGATGTGGGGATGAAAACAGCAACGGGAAAGTGAAATGGGGCAGAAACTGTGCGTTAAAGCGTTACTTACTGCTCAAGCAGGGACAGACTGCTTGACTGCGCAGTTCCAGAGTACAGGGGCACGGAAGGCAGCTCAGAATGAAGCTAATGTTATAGTAGCCAAGTGTAACTAGGTACCGGGCAGGCACAGGACGTGATAAAGCCGTCCGTGCTGAAATAAGTAAATGGCGTGCAGCGGGTAAACAGCACGTGATTTAAAGTGCTTGTGCTGTAACTCGTACTCATGCTTGTTCCGGCGGCACTCAGTGGGAAGGTTGAGCAGTCGCATGATGCTAATTAAGTTAAACTAAAACCCCTTGGCAATGTGTGTTATTGAAAAACTCGGTGTTTCGGGGGGTATGGAGACAGTTTGTGCTTAAGTGCGCGCATGCAGCGAGTACATAGGAAAACGTTATCTTTTTTTTTTTTTTCGGGTGGTATTTCTTTCTTTGTGGTGTTCTTTGTGCCTCCTGACCATTATATGACCGCGAGCTCGGGATCTCTGAGGGTCCGGAAGTGGAATGCTCTTCGGCTCTTCGGCGCCTCGTTAGAGGTAGGAAGCGCTATGCAAATTTAAATAAATCACAAAGTGGTGTGAAACACTCCTCCCGCTGCTGTCGGCAGTATAACAAGGGAGGCACCCAGTACATACATAGCCTCTGGGCGCTGGACACTTGCCCTCTGCTACACCACCCTCTCCTCCTCACCACGTGGAAGTCATTTTACACAGCCCAACGTAACACCATTGCTCTCCGTGGCGTCCTGCTGGGCGGGGCCACATCGGCCGCAGCTTTCCGGGGGTAACATGTTGGGGCAGCAGCACAATCGCCCCACACAGTAAAGGAACAAGCAGTCCCTGCATTGGAGACCTCTTCTGGTCTCAGGCGTGTTCGGTTGCAGCACGGAGCAGAGTCTCCTGTTTAAACAGATCCCCTGAACTCGGCTGTATGGCCTTAGCCGAGGCAGACGGGGGACAGGCAGCACGGCTCCACTCACTGAGCCCCGCCCACCAGAGAGGCACTCGTTCCTCTGCAGCTTCCTGCTCGGGCCTCGGGATGGCCCGCAAAGCAGAACAGGTGCTGTCTCTGCCAGGACAGCAGCGGAACCAGATCAGAGCCCTCGCGCTCCAGGAGAGGGGTGGGCAAGAAGTCAGGGACTGCGGGAGGGAGGGGAAAAGACGGAAGAAAATAGTCTGTGAGGTAAAGGGGCTGATAGCCATGGAAGGACACAAATGACGACATGGCTGTCATGGGGAGGGACTAACAAGCCGAAAACCAATCAGAATGCAGCATTTAGGATGTAAGCCAATCCAAAAGATGGGCGGAGAGTGGGCGGAGCTGAAACGAAGCTTCCCCACAATAGTATATACTGCATGTCTCAACGAGACAGCGCAAGCGCTGCCTAGGCGAGACCTAAAAAGATGAACGAGGAGAAATAAAGGTATTTCTCCTCATTGCGCCTTCCTTACGCCTGTAAGAATCTGATGCATTCTCAGGTTGTAAATCTGGGAATGCATCAGGTTCCATGGATGTTGCGTGGGAACAACCACAGCAACACCATGGAACACCCCTTTCATGCCGAGTAATGAGTGAAAGGGGGCCATATTTACAAAGTCATGAAAAGCAATGCAGGGTGGCTTTATGTGGTCTTGCAAATATGGGCAGAGACACTTCGCCACCAGTGCGTCAAAAAAAGTGACGCAGCTTCGACGCAATGGGCTTGTAAATAAGCCCCATAGTGTGAAACTATTCAAAGAGCAAATGTATCAAATAGAGACTGACTAAAAAACTCTACTGCCCATAATTGGGGGGATGTGAGCCTCCTGGGCCCTAATGCAACTACATCTACTGCTATAATGATAGCTGTGACCCTGAGTAGCAGACAGGCCCCTATGTCTCTTTCACTCCTTCCTCACCATGCCTGGCCATCACTCTAGTCTTAAAACAGACTCTCTGAGCCCTTTTTTTAAAAATGAGCTCTCATGTGTTTCCCCCTCTTTGCAGCAAGTGTGCCCTCGACCCTAACGCTGGCAAGGAAAATGAGCCCCTATGCACCTTTTGTAAAAACAGTCATAAATGTGATGTAATGGTCTACTCACACTATTGGGCCTTAGTGCCACTGTTCCTGCTTCACTAATGATATCTAATACCTTGCCAAGGGGTTGGTCTCCTCTTCTCTTTGTTAACAATATGAGTCCCCATCTTGCACCATCCACCACTCTGCCATCTCTCTGAGGCCCAGCGAACGTGTCTCGTCTGCTTTGATTTTCTCTTCTCTAGCGCCACTAATCTGAGGCCCAAAGCAACACTAGCACTGCAAAGGTGTACTCGGCCCTAATGCAAGCAAGGAAGGATAGTAAAACAGCCATAATTGAGGTTTAGTTGTCTTCTTCACACCCTGGTCCCCTGTGCCACTGCACCTGCAGCACTAATGATATTAACAGCCTTGTGAAGCAGGCTGTTTCCTCTGCCTAATCCACTGGGCCACCACTAAAAGCCTAAAGCCCAGTGCACATTATCCGCCCCTTTATGTAAAGAAAAAAAGGGGGTGGGAAGCCCCCCATCTCGCACCCTGTTGCTTGGACCCTTTTCCCTGCACACAAGGGTAACCTCAGCCCTAATGCTAGGAAGGAAAAAGGAACACCACCTTCTTTTTGCTTCTCAGACAGCCATATTTGGGGTGCAGTGGCTCCACGAGCCCTTGGCCACTCACTGCACCTGCTGCACAGTTTGTAGTGATTACCCTTTTAAAAAAAAAAAGAAAAACGAGTCTCAATATCTCCTCATCTTCCTCAGGGCATCTCTCTGAGGAAGCATTCTCCGTCTATTTGTAAATTAAACAATTAACCCCCCACATAGCGCCACCTCCTCTGGGTGTTCTCTTTGACACTATCCATGGATCTTGCCCCTTTCCTCTTTGGCCAATACTCTGAGGCTCCAGAGCTCCGAATGATCAGGGCTCTGCATCTGAATATGACCCTGCTAGCCTCCTCCCTGTCAATCCCTCAACTCACCTGATAGGCCATCTGCATGTAAACAGAGGTTGAAGTGGGTAGTATATATGGAGACTGACATGTCCCATGCTTTTTGCAACTTTATAAAAACAGTTCCCTTACTTTTTTAGAAAAACAACCATCTCTGAACAGTTAATGTGGACATTTAGGTGCCTCTTGGTGAACGTGAAGGCAGGGCAGGGTTAAAAAGGGGGATTTCTTGTGCTGTGAAGTCCAGAGAAGGACAGAGAGCTAACGTGGAAACAGGCCTTCTCACCGGTGTGCCTGCTACCTGAAAGAAATGTAAATGTGTGAAATTGGTTAATCACCAAATGTAAAGGTTGCTTGGAAGTCTGTAAACACTTTAATTGATAGTCACTAGAAGCTTCAAGGACAAGGATTAACTTTTTCGAGAGATATTGTAAGGGTGTTATTAGCTGGGTTCTGGAAAGTGTACTTTTAACAGGCCCACATAAATATGATTCAATTCTGTGTCCCTCTAATCTCACACACAGACATCTGCAATGATGGTTTTAACCAGTTGAGATTTCAAAAGTAAAAAAGTGCATTTCAAAGCGATTAGTTTAACTTACATTTACTTTTCATTTAACTATTGTGTGTTATTTTATATACAATTACCTGAAGGTGAAAAAACAAGACCCAAAATATTTTATTCTTTTTAGCCACTTTTGACCCAGCCACTATGTCACTCAGGACCACAGTTGTGATATTTTTAAGCACTTCAATAAGTGCATGTAAATGAAGACAGCCTGGAAATGGGTCACATGAACAAAGTCGTGTTTGCAGGCCATATCATGTGCAACTACTTGTTGAGGCATTTGCGACCCCCTATTAATACAACCACAGACCCCCAGGGGGGCACGCTCCACAGTTTGAAGACCTCTGACCCAGAGTAATTAAGTGAGCCAATTTGTGTTGTGACAACACATACTCGACACCCAGGGATGTCATCGAGTTAAGTTCCTTTGATGGGCATACGCTTCTGAAGAGTCCCCAGTTGTTTAGGTAATGGATGTAGTATTAGATCTTTGAGTTTCGTAATGTTGATTTTAAAGTTAGAAATAGTAGGATACTTCCCCTGCTCTTCTGGCAGTGGTGGTACTGCGTTTTAGGGATCCACTGAAGACATTATGATGTAATCTGCAAACACAGTAAGCTTGAACTCGTTCTGTCCTATATGCTCTTTAATATCTACTCTTCTCTGTATGGAAATTGCTGAAGGTTCTAATGTCAAGGCAAATATGAGCAGTGAGGGTTGACACTCTTGTCTAGTACCACATTCTATATCTATGCTTACAGAAACTGCATCATTTACTCTAATGCAGCTGGGTACTTGGTATCTCAATATGGTCCATTCAAGACATTGCTGACCAAATCCTAGCTTCTGCATCACATGTGCTATGTAAGTCCTGTATACTCTGGCGAACACCTTCTGGGCGTCTATTGAGAACAGAATGATGTTCTCTTTTTTTCTCTGGAGTTTTCCAAAAAGTGTAAATATTTCTTTTGTTGTCTTGACGCTAACATCCCAGGATAAATGCAGAATGGTCAGCACTTATAATTTCTGTTGAGGACTAGCCCAAGCTTAGCCAACAGAATACAAGAGCTTTATATCAACAATGAGAAGAGAGATATGCCTGTAAGAGCTGCACAGGTAGTGTTCTTGCCAGGCTTTTAGGTATTACAACCACCGATGCTTCTTGCATGGAGTCTGCTAATTCCCCAGCCTCCCCAAAGTCAGTAAACAATCTGGTAAGTGCTAGGGACAGCTTAGTGCAGTATATGTTGTAAAACTGTGCAGTAAAACCATAGGAACGGGGGATTTCCCTAACTTTAGTTTGATAATGGCACTGATAACCTTTTCCTTGGTCATGGGTTCTTCCAACTAAGTTGGAGGAACCCAATCCAAGTTCTTCCAATCTGTCAGAATGGCATACTTAAGGTTGTTATTAAGGTATGCCCCCTCTATGTCAGGTGCCGCTATTTCTTTTGCATTGAGATTCTGATAGAAGGTGCTGGAATATCTTCAGTGCAACACAAGTAAGACAGAAGTGCTGGTTTTTGGACCCCCCTTTCGTGGGGTAGTGAAGTTTGACCTAGTTCTGCTCCATCTCCTCCGATTCGGCCACAGTGGTTCGGAATCTTGGAGTGAAGTTTGGTGATAACCTGTTCTTCAAACCACAGGTGGAGAGTGTGGTTGGGACTTGTTCTGGCCTTGTTCGGTTCCTGGGAAAGTTTTTGTTCCTGCTCTGGTTCCTTGTCAGAAGATGCTAGTCCATGCCCTCATAACATCCCGGCTTAAATATGGTAATGCATTATACTGGGGTCTCCCTCTGCACCAACTCAAGAGACTCCAGTTGGTGCAGAACGTTGAAGCTATGTTCATTATTACTGTACCATCACCTTATAATTACTTCACTGTAATGCGACAGAACAAGAAAACTGACCAGTAATTGGATTACTAGATATTTTCAATGCTCTACTGCTTTACAGGTTGATTCATATTGAACCCCCTCTACCTGTTATGCCAGCGTAATAATAACAAATTCTACACATAACACAATTTTTAGCCGTCTATTGTGTCTACAAGTCAATACACAGAGTGGGCTTTAGGATAGCCCCTTACTCAGGTGCGCACATGCATCATGGCGCACCAGCTGCCATTTTGGCTATTAATTTCCAGTTCCAACATGGTTTGCATCCATTTCGGAACTGTAAATAAAAACTAAAAATAACGTGCATGGACGCGATCGAGACCAAGAATTGCCAAATACAATATCTCGTCACTCTCCTTTTGAGTGAGGTGCTGAAGCACTAACCTCAATAAACAGTTAGTTGCCATTGTCATTAGGTAGAGCTCTGTTTATGTGTCTGCAAAACGGGATATCATGAATAAGCCAGAAGTCTGCTCATTATGTATGTTGAGTGTTATGGCCGAATGTAATGAAAACAAAATGCCATCAAACTAATTGTCAACGTGCGTAAGACTTGGAATGGACAAGACATGCATGTCTGTGTTCAAAAGCCCTGAGCAAAATGTTAGAACTTCAAATTACGAGATGTACCAAAGTACATCTGAAAGAAAAATAAACGTTGCATGACCAGATTGTAAACATGTGTCTTCATTTGTATATCTAACTATCTATTTATTTCAGAGTTATGCAGCAAAATGCCTATGGGCTATGTTTTGAAATAGAAAAATCTAATTCGGTAGCTATGCGCACTACAGCCTCGTTAATATAAAAGAACTGGCTTCACTGTTACCGCCAGGGGGCACAGTAAGCCTAGCAGATATAGTTGAGGTGCTGCTATGACCTTAGGTTTTTAGTAGTGTGGGTGAGGATGGACCGGAGAAAGATAAGTGGCTATATATAGTGAGTGTAGACCGACCGCCCACAGGTTGAGTACCACTGTGCAACATTACTTCCTTGCCCGTCTTCCGTCCCATTCCTTACACATGAGCAGTTTACCTGTTCCACAGAACATATCACCTAGCTGAGGTCAAAATACTTCCCCTAATATGGCGCCAGGGGGAAGCACGTCACCAAGACAGCCTGAGAATACCAAAGAAACTCATAAGAAAGAAAACAATTACCATAAACAAAACCCCAGGAGGGAGGAACGGGCTCAGAAATAGAAGAGGAAGACCTGGACTTGGAGTAATGAAGATTACCAGTAAGTAACCGGGCATTCATCACTGCGGTTCCTGTGGAAAAGTTTAATAGTTAGTGTTTGAAGGGGCAGGCCCCTGAATTGCACAATATTGTGTGACTGAGCACAGAGCGCTATAGCCCCCTGCCCCAGCACATGACATAATAATGACGCACCTGTTCTGAGCTGAGATCTATACTTTGATTACAGAGCCCTTCGGGCGTGATGCGTCTCCAATAACTACAGACTACCTTGTAGTGTGGAAAAGGTGCACAAAACGGCAATAAAATCCAAATAAACCTGGCTCTACACCATACATACTACTCATAGCATTGGCCTCACTATACATTTCATTAACTAACAAACCCCCTCTCCCCCTCCCCTATTCGACCCCCCTTTAAAACCAAACCAATCAAAATCCAATCACACCTCATCACTCATAAATCCCTGCATCCATCCGTCTTGCATCCACCACTGTTGTCCTCTCATTCCATAAATCCCCTTCCCCTCCCCCCCGCCCCCCCCCAGCATTCAACTGGATATGAACATTGACCCGTGCTTTCTTTTATGAACCTTTTTAACTGTTGTAGGAAACTGCCGCCAGAAACCCACCAGAGTTTTTCTGCCCCCCCCCAACTAGGGAGAAATATAAATCTTACATTCCTAGTGGCAAATGCAGCATCCCCGCCAACATACTCTTGATCTGCATCATGTACAACTCCACCCCGTAAACAGATAAATGCACCCCATCATCTCTAAAAATCTCAGCTGCCTCATATGTGATGTCACCACTGTGTTCCAAAAAGAAAAACCCCTGCGCCTTGCAAAACTTCTGAATCTCCCTGTTCCCTTTACGCCTTGCTCTGTCGATGACCCCTGGCCTGTTAGCTCCCCTCCATACTCTCCGTGGCAACAGCTCAGTGAATATCACTGTTGTGCTGACCATGCTGTCTTAATCTCTATCAAGTCCTGTTTTATAGCTTTTACTAGAGCCAAACCTCTCATCTTGACTAAATCATTTTCTCCTAGGTGCACCAATAAAATGTCCCTTTACCAAACCCTCAATTTGGGGAACAGCTCGTGCCATTGCATGCCTTTTCCAAACCATTTAAACTGTACTACCTTATCAGGCAGACCCAGCTGACTTCCTCCTCGCCTTGACTCGGTATGCCTCACTGTCCACTTCACAAAAGAGTGCCAGCAGATCCAAACCTCTTTGTGGGCCTAGGAGAAAACAAACTTATGCTATTGATCGTCGTGCTACATCCACCCCAAATGCACATAGCGCCGATAGCAGCCAGATCGCCAAAGCCCCACCTGTTGAATCTCCCCGGCCGTAAAACCCCATCCCTCGGCCTCTGTCGTCATCCCAATCCAAAATGAATGCATCCCAAAATCCTTTGCCTCATAGCCCAACAAACCCAAAGCCTTTCGCAGAACCCCCAACACCTGCGAAGCCGAAAAACGCTCTCCACTTTCAAGCGGAAAAATATCCTGACTGCCCCCTTGTTTTCTCAACTTCACCCACCAAGCTCATGGGCAAACCGTCACATCAGGGTATGCCCGCAATGTCACAAAAAGGCCCTCGCCTGACTGATCTGTCTTGGACTTTGGTATCGAAACCTGCACCTCACCCCAGCATACGGACCTCACGCAAATGCATCCCCCATCGAGCTGCAGAGCCAACCACTTCTGTAACCCGAAAAGCCCCAAAAAAATGCCACACCATAATGACCGAAAAACACAGCGTCTCCCATGCATCCCGACACACCCTTGGCAGAGCTGCAATCACTTGCTTCAGAAGCGCGCAGTGTAATGGGACATCTCAACCTGTCACTCACCACCCTCTCCCGCGACCACCCCTCCAGTATGCGCTTTCCATGTCTCCCGCCGATTGCTCGTATCCCCACCTCAGTTTTCCAAAAAAGGCCATGCCCGCTAACTTACCGGCTATCGTGACCGCCGACAAACCCTTGTCAATGAAGGACATGATAAAATTTACCACATCATCCTGGCAAGCTCAACCTCCATCCGAACTTCCTCTGGGGACCACCCCCGACTGCAGAAACTCCTCCCATTACAGCCCATAAGCTTTCCACGTCTAATCCAATAGCAAACCCAGGATCAGCTGCATCACACGCTTTTGTCTACTGCCCACAAGTGATCTGGCATTGCAGTCTTCCTCTCGTCTGCCCCAGGGGCCAACCCACAGAACCTCACCCACTGAAATCGAAAGAGAGCATCAGCAATTTAATTGTGTATTCCTGGAATGTGTAGCGCCCTGTAAGTAACGTTATGCCGCAAACATTCAAACACAAATACTCCTAACAACAGCCACACTGTTGGTTCCTTTGCCGACTGCCGATTGACCATGTCAACAACCGCCATGTTATCCACGTTAAAACAGACTTTCCTGTTCGCAAAGTAGAGCCCCCACAAGCAAACTGCCACTACAAGAGGAAAACATTCAAGGAAAGCTTTGCTGCGCCCTCCACGCTTCCATGCATCTAGCCATTCCTCAGCACACCACCGGCCCTACCAGAAAAGGCCTAAACTGTGCCCACCAGCGGCATCTGAAAACATCTCCACAGACCACTCCATCTGCTCCCCAAGCCCTAACATTGGACTGCCATTGCACTCATCCAGAAAAGTACACCAAAGCCTTAAATCCTCCCAGACCCCGCTGTGATTCGTACCCTGTGATGCGGCATTGAGGTCCCAGACAGTGCCCAGGCCAGTCTTCTAAAAAAAGTCCTGCCGGCTCTAACCACCTTACATGCAAAGTTCAGGTGCCCCAACAGAATTTGCATGTCCTTCACCTGTACTTTTGACCTGGCTAAAACCACATCCAAGAGCTCCAAGCAACACCTCCATCTTGTCCGAATCCAGTTCTATGCCCAAAAAGGTAATAACCTGAACGGGCCCCACCGTATTTTCTGGTGCTAAAGGGACCCCCAAATCGTGCATCAAGCCCTGGAACAACCACAAACTCTCCTGACAATCTCCGGAACATGGAGTCCCAACAATGAAAAAGTCATCCAAATAATGAGTCATCACATCCTTTCCAGCCACATGGACAAAATTTTGCAAAAAGGAACTAAAAGCCTCAAACGAGGAACAGGAAACTGAACATCCTATACGAAAAGCCTTATCCACAAAACACTGTCCCCCAAACTGAATGCCAAACAACTCATGGTCCGCAGGGTGAACAGGAAGCAACCGAAACACTAATTTGATGTCACACTTCCCCAAAAGGGCACCCCTTCCCACTTTGCTGAACATCCGGACCGCAGCATCAATGGAGGCATATTGCACCTTGCTGCACCCTTCAGGAATGAAGTAATTGACTGACAGCCCTGCAGGCCAGGAAAGGTGATGAATGAGGCCAAACTCACCCACCTCCTATTTTGGCACCACCCCAATGGGCAAAATCCTCAAATTCCCTAGTGGCCAGTCTGGAAAAGGCCCCTCCATTCTTTCCTCCGACACCTCCTTCATCAACTTTCTCCAAACCAACTCCTCATGCCCTCTGACTGATCTCAAGTTTTCTGCCCACTGTCGAACCCTGGGACCACTCGTAACACAAATAAAAACCAAACTGGAAACCTGGCAACAACAATTCCCTCTCCCTATCGGACCCCTGCATGACCAGCCATTTTCTCAAACAGACCAACTTAACCGACATATGTGCTTTTGCCCATTGAACTCTGACCTCTACCCTGTCCTCTGTACCCAATCCATTGTCCCCCGCACTCCCACATGGCCCAGCAACCCTTCCCTGGACGCCACACTGGGTAAGCATGTGCTTGCCGCCACATTTGGAGCACTTGTGGTGGTATTTGCTATAATCCCGCAAACACTGTCCCCTATTGAATGACAGCATGCTCCTGCCGTCGCCGGCTGTCCCCGACCTGCTGAACCCACCACTGGCTGGGTGGGACGCCCTCAAAAGGACCTGTAGATGACAGGCCACAAGCTTGCTGTATAAGTTGATGGGGCTGGCCTATCCGGTGTCATAGTTTGCAAGATAAACTCATAATCCAACTGACCCCACAACCCGTCCTCCTCCTCCACCAGTCGAGCCTAGAATTCCTTATTGCAACGTACCCACGTCCATCCCCAAAAAGTCTCCTGCGCCTTCCGCACTACATCCAGATATTTAAACAGGGCAACGCACCTCTCTGGATACTGTTCGCAGTACACGCTTGCGTATATGAGAAAAAACTGCTGTCCAATTTTCAATATTGACTGGCATCCTGGCCCTATGTGACAGCTCATACTCCTCTTCCTTTGATCCTTCTTTTGCTCATATCTCCCGAATTAGCAACTTAAATAACTCAACAAATTCCCCTTTCCAAATCCGCTCCTTAGTAGCAGCCATCAAATGTGCCCCCAAGTGGTTTAGTAATCCCTATGTATGGCATCTTCTTCCTTCTCACCTCTTTGCTCTCCTTTTTTTTCGCTGTCACCCTCCCCCACTTGCAGTGGTCTCTGTGGCTTGTGACATCTTAAGCGAATCTGCTGTCCCCTCCCCAGCGACCTCTGCTATGTCCATACACGTACCCTGGTCCTGCACATACTTACCCCTCCACAGCTACAGACCACCCTCCCTTTGCTCCTGCGTCTCATAGCCTGCAGCCTGAACCCCCACTTCCGCAACCCCACCTGTTCTCCCTTTGTGTGTGTCCCCACTTTACCTGGCTGCAAGAACGGGGCCCACGCTGTAGCTGTCCGTCCTGACGCCGCCGGTCTCTCCTTTTGAGTAGACGCTGTGCTTGTCATCACATCTTGCAAGACACCAACACTACCCCTCTGATTAGGCACACCCGGTCCCTACCTGTAGAAGGTGCCGCCCACCACTCATTCTCACAGTCACCCCCTTCCAACAACTCACCATCATCCACAATCTCACCCTTCTCCAGCTCTTCTTCGTCATAGTCCAGGCCCTATTCCCCGACCCCACCATCCCCGCTCTGCGCACTCGTGCCCAGCACTTCCTCATTGCCTATTCCCCCATCTCCAAAATGCTCCTGAAACAAGTCCTGTGAAGGGTCATATTCTCGCTAGGCAGATGCACCATCCTGGCCTTGGCTCGCTTGACTTAGGTCCCCTGCTGTCCCTGGGCTGGCCGTAAAGACACGCGCCCTGTCTTCGGGCCGGGGTGGCCAGGTTGTATTAGACCCTCCCGACTGACACACCCACCACTGTTCCATGACGCATGCCCCCAACCCCTGGTTGGCACTAGTCTGTCCCTGCCCTGCCTGCCCAAAAAGACCAGGGAGGGCATGCAGCACCAAACCCACCGTCCTGGGCCCCCATCTTGAAAAGCCTCAGCCCCCACCCAAACCATGGATCGAGGTGGGGGTAGGCATGACCCCCACCCCTAAGCCCCCGCACCTATGCTCGCCCAAGACTAGAGCTACACCCTCCTCCACCCAAGCTGGTACTGACCTGACCTCTCCCCTTCCCCCATGACTGACCTCCAGCCCCCCGGGAAAAACCCTCCCACCCTTAGTGCAAGGACCTCCCCACCCCCTGCCCCCCCCAGGCACCAACGGCTCCACCTCATGGCTCCCAGCTCACCCTACGCCTGACACGGGGGGCGACAGGCACCAGTTGCCTGCGCAGCCCTTTCCCTCCCCCGTTCCTGCCTGCACATGGCTCTGCCTAGCCAGGGTCTGCCTAAGTGGGCTCGAGAGTTCCAGTGGCAGGCCCTGTGCTGAGGATGCCCCACTCCTGCCAAGTAATGCTACCCGGCCTCCTCGCTGGCCTACGGCGCCACCGCACCATCTGGCTGTACTAAAGTGGGCAGGCCCGAGCCACGAGGACTCGCTACATCCCGGCCCGGGGCCTCACTCCCACTGACCGTCTCCCTCTGCCTGGCCACAAAAGGTAAGGGCCTGAACCAGGGCCGTGCCCAGCCTTGCGAGCCGCAACCCCTGCTGCCACTGCGGCCAGACACCCCCGCTGCATCGCGTAGAACGCAGGCTGCCTTTTTTTGCATCCCCCACCCTGCCCTCCCTTCCCCTGCCTCCTGCCTCCTGCCTCCTGCAACACCCTCGGCCCGCTTCGGCCCAACTCTGCACCTTGCCCCCCCCCTCCCGCCATCACACGCAGCCTTGGGCTGAAACAGACGGCCAGCCCTTTTTCCACCGCACACACCCAACCCACCTTTATGCACCTTGCGTGCAGGGATGCGCAAGCCATGACGGCTGCCGCCACACCGCCTGCTGATCCCCGTTTTGGGTGCTCCGTGGTGGCTATGCCCACCTGTGCCAATGCCCCAGCTGCCAGCAGATCGACTCTGCCCGCTTGCTGCAAAACCAGCAGCGCCTGTTGGACATCAAGCGGGACAGCCATGCTTCCTCCACAAACTCGCCTACGGACACCGGGCAACACTACAATGCTACAACGCTAGCTCTGACCCTGCCAACCAGGGCGTGACAAATCAAAATGGCACCTAAACCCTGATAACTGCCACCCAAGGACCTATCTAAACCCCGGACCCACCTAGCCAATCTCTATGCCCTTGGACTCTACCACCCGCCTGAAAATTCCGGGCGATTAGGGCTTTTCGCCCACCCCCCCAAAACCATCAATGACACCAGCAGCAGGATAAGACCGAGGATCTCAATTTTGTTGCAGGCCATGATGAGAGCAATGTTCTTCCTACGTAGTGTGTCCTAAGATGTAGGCCTCAGTACTGGCCTGGGAGGCTGGTGTGCCACAGTCTCCATGACAACAGAAGTGCACCTGTCCATTCCTCTTGCACTCCCAAATGAAAGCGCTACGACCTTAAAATAAGTGATTTTGCTAGCTTGGGCACGCATGCGTGAATTGAACACCTTAATTCCTGTAATGCCCTATTCACAATAAAGTTTTAATATTTTAGTACAGCCTTACTGTCTAATTATTATTCATCTTACATTAAACCCAGGTCCCAAGAAACATTGTAATGCTGGCATGTTAAATTCTGACTATAAGCCAGTTCTGATTGGCTGCCACCACAGCATCAGAACGTTCCTGAGGTTAGGCACTTCTAATTGGCTGATGGAAGCTCCTTCACAAATCGTTTGCTGGTAGCCCATTCACAGTCACAATTGGGAGCCTAAGCCACCATATTTATCCCGTTTGGGGGGCATGGACCACTGGGACATAATCAGTTTTCATATGTTTGTGGCAGAACCTCTTGTTTTTTAGTTCATCCAAGAAGCAGAAAAAGGTATTTTTGCCTATGAACTGCTCCATGGGCGAAATAAAAAGAAAAGGCAGTTGCCACTTATTTATGTTTTCAGCAAACAATACCCCCCCCCCTTACATCTGACCTTGCCCATACCCAGTGTGTCATGTACTGTTACATGTCTTTAACTCTTTGGTGGCTTTGGTAGCACAGTCACATGGACAGAAGTAAAGATTCATAAAGCTACTATTATAATGTATGACAACACTTTGATGAACATGCAACTATCAAATCTCCCCTTTTTATTACTTTGTGATTCTGCTCAGAATCAATAACTGCTTAAAGGTGTGTGGGTGTAGCATGATTTGAACTAGCAAGAAAAAGGCATTAGTGTTGCCATGCACCACAGCAGTTGTTGATGGAAAGGGAAAAATTAGATTAGTATAGGTGAATACATTGCTTGGTAATGGGAGACAGACCGTAGTAGATTGGGTCAAAGCACTATTTTGTAATGGCCAGCCTGCAGAGCACTGTGGACTTTAACCTGTACCTTTAACAAAGTGGATGGTTCGAAATTTAAACAGGGTCACCCTGGATTACTCATTGCATGAAGTTTTGTAGAGTAACCTCATATTAGAGATGTAGACTTTATAAAGTAATAAAGTAGTAATGTGAAGGCAATCTTTTATTTAGACTGACGGACAGCAATGCTTTGTACACCGCTGAACCTAGAGGCACATTTAATCCGCACTCTATTTCAATGTAAGATATACCCACAACGTTGATTTTGGATGTGTTCTCACTGCACCACTAAAGGAACTTGTGGGTTGCATTTGAGCATGGTGGATACCTGCAGCATTAGTGTAGAAGTTTGGAATATGAAATTAAGTTTCAAAAGATATGAAACAGCAAATTGAGTAAAATACGGTTTCAGTTGTCTGTGCGGAACTCAGGCATAGGCACAATCTATGTCCGATCGATGTGCAATCATCATTGCACGTCATTCGGACACTGATTGTGCCTGTGGCCTGAGTACGATCATCATTGCACGTCAATTGGACATAGATTTTGCTTGTGCCATGACTTCTGCATGTATTACATGGCGCTTTCTTCACATAACGGCAACCACTAGGATTGAATCCATGGGCTTATACGCATGGCTATTTGATACCTGCCTCAACTTAAGGTCTTCAGTCAGTCGGCGGAGACCCGTTGATTAGTTCTCTCTTGGATTGAAACATCGGCATACCCACAGCGTTATATCATCTACTATGATACTGATATACTCAGAATGGAGTTGTGACTTACAGTGGATATCTTGAGTTATCCCGATGTATATATGTATATATGTAAATATGTTTTTTTGCACTGAGCACCTTTTTTCCCCCTTGCACCGCCTGCCATGACTGTTTAAACTTTGATGTCATGACAGTAGGACCTGTCAGCCTTAGGGTGGTCTTCCCCCAAAATGTTGTCTACATTCTACCATTTTTGTGTTGAAATTTGTTTTTGTTGGTCTTAGGACTCTGTGGACTTTAACACTGGTAACTAGTGCTAAAGTGCTTGTGCTCACTCCATTACACATCCTTTAATTGGCTTACACCTGAATGGATTATTTATTTTACTTGTAAGTCCCTTGTAGAGTGGTATACCATATACCCAAGGGCCTGTATATTAAATTCTACTAGTGGGCCTGCAGCACTTATTGTGCCACCCACTTAAGTACCACATGTCCCAGATCTGCCATTGCAACCTGAATGCAGTTTTAAACTGCCAATTCGACTTGGCTATATAACCCCCTTGACAAACCTTAAACTCCCCTTTTATTGCATATGTCACCCCTAACATAGGCCCTGGATAGCCCATAGAGCTGGGTGCATTGTAGTTAAAAGGTTTGACATGTACTTTTAGGTTTATGATGTGCTAGTAGTGAAAACTCCTAAAATAGTTTTTCACTACTTTGAGGCCTGCCTTTCCCATAGGATAACATTGGGTTGCCTCATTACATTTAATAAGTGCTAACTTTTAATTATGACTGGGTACCCAGTTCATTTTTGATATCTATGAAATTGCAATGAAAAACCTTTTAATGGTAAAGTCGCATTTTAATTGCAATTTTGAAAATGCCACCTTTAGAAAGTCTGTATTTTTCTGCCCTTATCCCTTTTGTGGCTGTAACCTGTCTTGGGTCACATGACTGGGTGTAACTTACAGTTAGATATTGTGAATTCCTCCCAGACTGTCACACAATGGACGGATTAGGTGTAAGGGAGTAGAGCTGAGCACAGCCCCACAGGCAACTGAATAAGGTGTGTTGTGTCTTCACACAAAGTACTTATCACCCCCCACATTGACACTGCAGCCAGCTTGGAGCCAGGGCAGGGGAGTCAGGGAATTCCATGCACTTCAGAGAGGCTTCCTAGAAGCTTCTCCCACCTTCCAGAGGAGGGTCACCAGGGTAGAAAAATAGGACTCTCATGTCATATGGCTTAAACTGTGCATTTGTTGGACAACATAACCATAACTGTGCGAGACTGATTGCTTGCACACCATCCGGATATGTTGGCCTAAGTCCTGCTAGCTCACAGTGCACCATCTGTACCCCTAACCTGACAGGGTAACAAATGGATTGTGAAACCTAAGAACATGACAACCCTGACTCCACAAGGAAATTGTGGTAATAGACCTAGAACCCTTCTGATGGAGCAAGGACTCGTAAATGAGACTTGCTCGGAAGCAATCCTTTCGTTTTAACTCATTAACAAATTACTAACAACGTGTTTGTAATTAATATTTAGCATTTAGAAAAAGACACGCGGGACAGTGAAGCTTGCCTATGTGTTTACTAATTGCAATAACATGAACGAAGGACTAAAACGCACTTTAACAAGGGATCTTTACTGCGCATGCGTCTACTACATCTACGTAGTATGACGTACTAATGCTTGGAGGGAAAATCTTGCACCTGCGCAAAAGACTATAAAATGGCCGCTTAAAAGCTCACATGCATGGCACCTGCTTGGCTGAATTAGAAAATAAGTTTTATACTAACGCAAATGCAGAAAGGGTAATAATAAATAGAGTGGGTTAGAGTAGAGGTTGGTGGTGTACAGTGAAACCATTTATTTTTGAAAATAACATTTCTTCTTTTGATTTTGTTATTAGTGCGCATTTGGGCCCTCCAGACTTGTCTGAATTGAGCTGACTATCTTGACCCTAAGCATGCGCACCAGAGAGAGAATACGAAAAGATGACTAAGGACTTGTCAAGCGTCCAAGGCCAGCGAAGATGTGCCCTGGGAACATGAGGGTGAAGAGTTCATATGAAAGAGCTTTATTCATGACATCGCAACATTTTGTATTAATAAAGTTTGGAGATGTATGGGAAAGGAAATGATTTAATAAAGTTTGAGGGGAGGGATTTGAAACAATGGTTTAATGAAATAAGTGAAATGTAAGCATGGTGTGACGATCATCCTCCCCTCGCCTGTCCAATCAGAGTTAGTATTTTGTGAAATTGAAACATTAATGGGTGGTACATGGTTATGAAAAGGTATAATTGAGGTAGTTTTGGTTAGTAAGTTAGCGGAAGCTGATGGAAGCTGAGGCGATGCAGAGCTCGGGATGCTGTCGGTGCTGGGGGTGGTGCTGAAGCTGTGAGACTCTGATGAAGAAAATCAAATGCAGAACCATCTATTTTAACTTAATTGGGTTAGAAAGAAGATCGCAGAAGAACCACAAGGAGGAAGAGAGTGTCAGAGAGGGGTGCGACGCAGTCGTCGGTATTTAGGGAGGTGAAGTATCCTGTCCTGAAGTCTTTGTCTCCTGATCTATCCCGGGTGACACTTACCAGCCCTTTGGCCAGGGGGTTGGTCTTCACACCATACTTGGTAATTATAAATTCATCGTATTGGTAGATGTTCTTCTCTCTCTGTCCTCTTCTTTCTGAGCATACTTATTGTGTGAATCTGAATTGTTATTGCCTATTGAAATTTGATTGAATTGACATTCCTGCGAATGAGGGTGTTTGTACTGAAACGATTGAGATGGTTCACACGCAACTAATTTAGATAAAGATTTTAAAACTTCCAGAGTCTGTGATTATTATTTCATTTAAATAAATATGTTTAATAAGTTATGTTAATTATCACCATCAACTAGTTCCAACTAATGGTTCATTGACCAGAGGAAAGAACTAATTGATCAGTGAAAGGTTTAGTTAGGGAAAGAATTAACTAGATCTTGAAATATGAAAATCATAAACTAAAGTTTCCAGGGGTCTACTTGGTGTTTTTGTGGAAGTAGTTATATGGGCTCAGGTGAGTATATGGTAGTTGAGTATCTGCTGTTAGTACACTGCTGGATCCGTTTTCTGGTAGCAGAGTTATGGTTATTATTGACTAGTTTGGTGATAAGTATAGATTATTGATTATTGTTTAACAAAAAGAGTTAGCGTCCTGTTTTATGTCGTATGGAAAATTCCCGGGGAATGAATAGCGGGTGGCGATAGAGCCCACACTGCAGTGATGTTACTCGTCTGTTGGAATAACACTGAAAAGCTAGGTAAGGCTGGCAGTGTTAAAGTAGGGACTATTTTCTGTGTAAAAGTGAGAGTGATTGATAGAAAAGAAGTTCGCTAGTAAAACTTTAGGCGTTCTATCACCTAGAAAGGGTAACCCCGAAGGAGTAGCAGGTTCTTCCAAGCTAGATTGACAGCAAAAGGAGTTCGCTGATGAAACTTTGGTCTCAAATTTTCCCAAACGGGTGACACCGGAGGAGTAGCAGGTTCTCTGGAGCTTGTATATAGGGTAAGCAGAAGGGTTTTACTTGCAGTGGAAATAAATAAACTATCCTTTGATTTAGCGGAACAGACAGAATAGCGAAGGTTTTTATGTCGTTAATAACAAAGAACTTAAAAAGAAAATATTTGAGAAATAAGTTTTTGTATTACCTTGTATAGGGAGGGTCAGTTGCCGGAGTGGTACTGACGTCACAGTGAGCCGCGCTGGGTTGGTAGAAACAGCGGGCGTGTGACAGGAGCAGCCTTGTAAAGGAGGGGTCAGTAGTAAGGAGCAGAACTGACGTCAGGAAAAGGCCGCGCTGGCATTGGTCAGATCACGGGCGTGAGCCTGATTTGATTGGATAGCTAGTTAGAAGCCGCGCTAGGATTGGTGGAGAGAAAGATTGTATGCAGGATTTTGATTTGACTGTTAGTGCAAGACGTACAGGTAGAAGATTTCAAGGGATGGCATAATACAATTTCCTACATCGTTCTTCAAGGATGTATGGAGAGAAAAGAAAAATGTAATTTTTAAAGAAAATTAAGAATTTCTTTGTAAAGGATAAGCCTGTGTTGACTAGAGAGGGAATTCCTATTCCGCCACCCGAAGACACCAGCATCTTTTATGATGATGGAAAGAGGATATCATACTTGCGTGTGGTTTAAAAACTGTATAGAATATACAAAGGATGATGGAGTGATAGCATTTCCTAAAGATGGTACGTTTAATGGGAGGATTCTTCAGAATTTGAGATTGAAAATGAATGATTTGGAACCTAGACCTAGGTTAACTCAATATGAGGCTTTGGAAGAATGGGAGACTGAGTCATATGAACGAGAGAAATGCAGAGGTGGGAGGTATAGAGGATTCTTTCCCAGACACTTGCATGAGTCACACAAAGGACAGATGAAACAATGGAGGAGAGCTATGGTATCAGAAGGTTTATATCCAGTGTTAATGGCTGAGGAACAGTCTGGAGGAAAGTGTAAGGAGAAAACAAAACACATGAACACAGTAGGATATGGTGAATCAGATGATGAGTTGTTAGAGGATATTTTAATTAAAAATCCACCACGGTATCAAGAAGCAGCTAGTAAGGTTACCCCAAGTGCACCAATAATGGGAATGCCATTAACCCCACAGATTTTACATGAGACGTCATATAACAGAGTGTTGCAGGATAATGAAAGAGATGCTTTGAATAAAACTAGAGAAGAATTAGTTCAAAAGATAAGTCAATTAAATTTGAATACTGAAGCTTTGACAGTACCAGTGACCATCGGTCCGGTAATCCCATTGTACGGAGATAATAAGATTTGCCAGAAACCACATCCTGTGACAGTTCCATTAAATAGTCCTAGAAAAGAAATAATAATTACAGATGATCAGGTTAGCGAAAGTGAGTCAATTATTTTGTTAATGGATCTCCCTAATGTGGAACCTTTGACGGAAACTCCAAAGAGAGTTACGCCCATGAATTTGAGAGAAAGAAGACCTTTGGTTCATTCTGGAACTGGAGGCACAACAGTAGTCACCTCTGAAGAAATAGAAAGATGGGCACAGGAAAGAGATAATCAGAACCCAACACCAAGGATTTTAGACATCAGCAGATTGAAAGTGGAATTGGAAGAGATGATGACAGGATATGTGGGTACAGAAAGATTGAACGCTTACAATGATGAGGAATTATTATTTTTATGTAAGAGAGAGCAAGAGTATTTCATGAGAGATTGACTGAAGTTGCTTCAGAGATTGGAATAGACATAGGGAAATCAAAGTTGTTACAGAAACCATATCGAGTGGATTTTACTGATAAAGATTTAGAAAGTGTAAATGCTTCTGGAAAGAGACTACAGATAAAGGAATTAATGAACATTTTGCGAAAATGGGGAGACATTGATAAATGGAGAATTAGATGGATAAGAAAGAAAGAGGAAGTACAAGTGAGAGAAGCAGCAGCTGCATTTCCAGTAAGAGAATCAAGCAAAGCGGAAAAATTGTGTCCAATGAGAGAGGTTCCTGGAGGTGGATATGTTCATGTTCCTTGGAGTAGACAAGATATTTTGTCATTTACAAATGATTTTCCAAAGCTGAGAGAAAAACCAGTTGAATGGTACAAACAGGTAGAGAGATTTGTGAAGGTTTCAAAGGTTTTATTGAAAGACTTGGATGGTCTATTTGATATAGTGGTACCTGCTGATTTATGGACAGAATGTAAAATTACAATTGACTGGCCTAATGAGGAGTATGCTAGAGATGCAAAGACAGGGGCACCCTCGGAAAATAGATAGAACAACACAAGAACCAAATGAATCTGTACATGCATATTATGAAAGGTTGTTACAGGTGTTTAAGCAGTATAGTGGTTTTGAGAATATCGGTGACAAGGATATGGGACATTTTGTGTATCGATTTGTATCTGGTTTGAAACCAGAAATCAGTCAGATGATACAGCAGCACATGTTGTGTTGGCAAAGCAAGACAGTGGATGAGATTTTAAAGTATGCGAAATATTGCGGAGATGACATTGAAGCCAGGCGTAGGAAGCTAAAAGAGAAAATGATGTGGGCACAAGTTAAATTGGCAGAACAGCAAGAAGAGAAAACAAATGACCAAAATAATAATCAAGTGAAAGAACAGAGTCAGAATAATCAAGGAGCGAATGGTAATAAATATAGGGGACGAATGGACAGAGAAGAAGCGAAAAAGAAGTTTCCTTGTCATGCATGCGGAAAGCTTGGACACTGGAAGAACGAGTGTAAGAGTATTCAGAATAATAAGAGTAATAATGGGCCAAATCAAAATTTAGTCCCACAGATGCAGAATGAAGTACTTATGAATCAGCAGCAGCAGGTAGTTACTCCACAATATCAGGTGCCACCAGCTCCTATGCCAAATTTTGTGAATCATCAAAGTTTCAGTGCGAACACCGGATTTCAAGGAGAAAGTGGTAAGAATAATAGAACAATTACACAATATTTTTTACAGAATGATGAAGAACATTCAGATGTCGCACAATGATGGTGCCTGAGGGGGGAGGAAGAGGAGTGCGTGCTTGGCGCATCCTTGCCGGTAGATCAGTCAGGTCCATTTGTTGATGGGAGTGTAGAAGGTAAAGACATTACTTTCCTATTGGATACTGGTGCTACCAGGTCTACTGTAAGAACAGCAGACATCCCAAACCTACCCCTCTCTGGAGAATCAATCCAAGTCGTAGGCGTATCAAACCAACAGATTAGAACCCCAATCACCAAACCAATGGAGGTGCACATTGGAAATGCATCGGTTCGTAGTTTGTGATTCCAGTCCTGTAAATCTGTTGGGAAGAGATCTTTTGTGCAAGATGAATTGCACAATCTATTGTACACCGGATGGTGTTGCTTTCCAAACCCCTGATGAAGACGTGGTATACAAGATGATGCTAGCCAAACAGGGAACAGAAGTAGATGAAATGTTTTCACTAATAACTGAGAATGAATTACCAGAAGAGTTGAGAACCACAGTTAATCCAGAAGTGTGGGATTCTACAGGAAAAGACATTGGGCTAATGACAAATATAGACCCAGTTAAAGTGACAGTGAAAGAAGGTGCAGTGTATCCAAATCCCC
Source organism: Calotriton arnoldi (assembly GCA_963921515.1). Taxonomy (NCBI): domain Eukaryota; kingdom Metazoa; phylum Chordata; class Amphibia; order Caudata; family Salamandridae; genus Calotriton; species Calotriton arnoldi. The sequence continues at coordinate 944,519 of CAWUFW010000032.1, read as the reverse complement.
GACAGTATAAGATGAGTCCAGAAGTAAAAGCAGGAATTATTCCAGAAATTGAACGAATGGTTAAACAAGGTATTTTAAAAGAGGTGATGGGTAGTCCCTGCAATTCGCCAATAATGGGACTGAAAAAGCCTAGCGGAAAGTACAGAATAGTGCAAGATTTACGAAAATAAATAAAATTGTAGTGCCATGTAGTCCAATAGTGCCAAATCCAGCAGTGATCCTTTATCAGATACCTTGGAATGCAGGTTGGTTTACAGTCATTGATTCATGCCAAGCGTTCTTTTCTATTCCTTTGCACCCAGACAGCCAGTATCTTTTTACGTTTAACTTTGAGGATCATATTTATGCATGGTGTCGAGTTTCTCAAGGGGACACAGAGAGTCCTTCAATTTTTAATCAGATTTTGAAAAAGTGGTTAGAATCATTGGTTATGCCTGGAAAATCTGTTTTGGTCCAGTACATTGATGACCTATTGGTGGCATCAAAAACACGAGTAGATTGTGTCACGGACACAATTGCATTACTGAACCATTTGGCTGAAGGAGGACACAAGGTGTCTCCAGAAAAATTACAATTCTGTCAACGAGAAGTTAGATATTTAGGGCATAAAATAGAAAGAGGAGTTCGAAAAGTGACACCGGAAAGAATAAAAATAATCAAAGAAATGCAATTGCCACAGACTCAAAGAGAAATGAGAATGTTTCTAGGAGTGGTTGGATACTGTAGGCAATGGATTAATGGTTTTTCAATGTTAGCAAAGCCATTAATACAGATGATCCAGAAAAGAGCAAAAGATCCGATTGATTGGAATGATGACTGCATAGAGGCATTTGTGAAATTAAGAAACTGTTTGTGTGAGGCTCCTGCTTTGGGCATGCCTGATTATTCAAAAGCCTTTGCTTTGTTTTGTTGTGAGAGAGAAAATTGTGCACTTTCAGTTTTAACACAGAGACATGGATTGAGTCGACGTCCAGTGGAATATTTTTCAGCTACATTGGATCCAGTGGCTTCAGCATTGCCTGGCTGCTTAAAAGCAGTAGCTGCTACTTGTATGAGTCTGGAGCAAAGTGAGTCGATAGTGATGGGACATCCGGTAAAAGTTTTTGTTCCACACTCAGTTGAGATTCTTTTCACAAGAGCAAGAACACAGCATCTCACCCCTAGTCGATTGACTAAGTATGAAAGAGTGATTTTGGGAGCTGAGAACATGACTGTGATAAGGTGTACGATTATGAACCCAGCTACCTTACTGCCAGACCCCTGCGATGAAGAAGTGAGAGATGAGAGTGATCATGATTGTTTGGACGTGACTGAGTTATGCACAAAGCCCCGGCCTGATATAAAAGAGACACCTTTGAAAGAGGTTGACCATGAGTTATTTGTAGACGGTTCCTGCCTCAGAACACAAGAAGGAGGATTAAGTGCTGCATATGCTGTTTGCAAAATATCTGGGGTAATTGAAGCATCCTGTTTACCTGGGGTCAAGTCTGCACAAGTAGCTGAATTGGTTGCCTTAACAATGGCATGCAAAAAGGGGAAAAATTGGAGAGTAACCATATTTACGGACAGTCAATATGGGTTCGGGGTTGTGCATGACTTCGGCCAGCTCTGGATGCAGAGGGGATTTCTGACTTCTTCAGGATCTCCTATCAGAAACAGCAAAAATGTGAAGGATTTGTTGGAAGCATTACAATTGCAAAAGAGATAGCAGTTGTAATATGCGCTGCACATCGGTCAGGAAATGACTATGTGACTGCTGGCAATAATTATGCTGATCAAGTGGCCAAATACTGTGCCAAAAATACAGTGGCCATAAACAGAAAAATTGAAACGGGTGAAACCAGATGCCAACTTATGTTTTTCTCAGTACCAGAAACATGGGACGAGATTAGACAATTGCAGGAAGAGGTTGAGGAAAAGGAAATTTGGATAAAGGCAGCTTGTACAAAGAGACCACATGATGAGGTATGGGTGTATTTAGATGGAAGACCACATCATGCCAGATTGTTTGCTTTCAAAAATGGCAAGAGTGTACCATGGAGCAACACACATAGGGAGAGACTCAATTATCAGGCTATTCAGACAGAGTTGGTATAATCCGAAGTTCAGGGTAGTCGCAGAAAGCCTTTGCCAAAGATGCTTAACCTGTCAGCAGCAAAATCTAGGTAGAAAGACAGTGGTAAGCTGGGGAAAGATTGGAAAGGCAGAAGGACCCTTCACTAGACTACAGTTGTATTTTATCGAATTGCCCCCATTTAATGGACTGGAATATATACTGTCATAGTATGCCTTTCTCAAGATGGGTGGAAGCCTATCCCACTCGAAGAAATGACAGTCTTACAGTTGCAAAATTGTTGTTGAGGGAGTTAGTTCCACGATTTGGTTTTCCAGTCACTTTAAAATCGGATAGAGGCCCTCACTTTAATAATGAAATAATTTGATTAATCTGTGCTGCATTTAACATTGAACAAAAACTGCACTGTGCTGAGGCTTCTGGAATTGTTGAGCAAATGAATGGCACAATCAAGTCAAGATTGGGGGAAGGTGTGTGCATCCACAAAGCTGAAATGGCCAGATGCATTACCTCTTGTATTGATGGGTCTCAGAAGTATTCCAGACAGAAAAACAGGAATGAGCCCACATGAGCTTCTCATGGGAAGAGCCATGAGACAGGCATTTATTCCTGGAAATAAACTAATGAGTATAACTGATGATCTGGTATTGGACTATTGCAAAGGATTGGCTGAAATGATGCGTTCTATCTCTCACCAGGTTGGAGAAGACGCAGTTGAAAGACAGCCAGACCAAGCGCATGATTTGAATCCTGGAGATTGGGTGCTAGTGAAGAAACACGCAAGAAAGTCGTGCTTAGCACCAAGGTGGGACAAACCGCGGCAAGTCATACTAGTCACTACCACAGCAGTGAAGTGTGCAGGTTTGCCCAATTGGATTCATGCCAGCCATACCAGAAGAGTTCCGAGCCCATCAGAACAACAAGAGCAACCACTGACTGAACAGGCTGAAGCGACAGGAGTTGTAAGCTGTGAGATTGAAGAATCTAGAGTAATAGATTCTGAAAGACAACCATATGACGCACAGCCAGGTACAAGTCAGGAAGAGTGGATATCAGTGATTGAAGTAATTGATGATGTTATTGAAACAAGAAGAAGAACAGAACTGAAAAGACAGGAAAGTAGTCAGGAAGAGACAGGGGAAGAAGAACACACTCAGGTGGAAAATATAAAAGACTTTCACGAACCTGAGGAGGGAAAAATAGAAGAACAAGTTCAGGCAGAAGAAGAACAGTTTGAATTAAGACCTGAACAGGATCAGATAGAATTAGAAAAACAGGTTCCGGCAGAAGAAGAAAGGTTTGAAGTAAGACCTGAACAGGGTCAGATAGAATTAGAAGAACAAGCTCAGGAAGAAAAAGAACAAAATACGGTAAGACCTGAGCAGGTGGAAGTAAAAGAAGGTACAAGCACAGAAAACAGAGAATCAGAACTGATTGTGCCTAGAATAAATGAAATAAAAAGAGCTTTACAAGGAGATAAAGAGGGTGAAAACGCAGTGCAAATCAAAAGAATCAGAAAGGGAGACAATTGGCCAACTGGAGTAAAGAAACTAAAATATCACTTGAGAAAATCTGAAAAGAGACCAGAACAAGTAAACGAAGTCACAAGTCAAACACAATCTAAACAAACTTTGGCAAAGATAACTCGAAGAAGTCCAAGATTAAGAAATTTAAACAGGAGATACAAGGCTCCTGAATGGACCTACGTCATACTCGAGGAATTTGAATCCCTAGATCTGACTGATGAAACAGAAGAAATTCATATTGTTCAGATTGATGAAAGCAAATTGAGGCCTCCTTAAAAAACGAAAAAGAAAATAAAACTGACAAAGAAAAGATAAGAGAAAAAAGTTTCTCAGGAGTAAAATGGCAGAAATTGAAGTTACCGGGAAACCAAAATGTGGATTAAAAAGAAAGTGTTTTAGATTTTGTTTTTGTAGTATTTTATTAGTAGCATTAGTATGGTTATTCCTAACAGTAGGAGTACCTTTGTTAATGAAAACTAGTGACAAGAATAATACAGATACTAATGTTAAGGTGGATAGAATAAAAGAAACTGAAATAGAAATAGGGGTAGAAGATGAAGCAAACTATCATAATGAATCAGACTATAATACGTCTTCTAATGTGTTTATTAAATTGTTATTTCAATATGTTAGTACTATGGAGATTAATAATTGTTACGTGTGTATGAAGTTACCCTCTTCAGTATCAGAAGGGATGACGTATCACCATATACCTTTAAGGTATGGTGTGTCATGTAGTATTTTATCAAGTTGATTTTATGCTACAGGGAGACTTCAATACTTTTATTCAGATATAGATGTAGTATTTTCAGAATTGCCTATTAGAAAGAATATGAATCCAGTAGTTAGTAGTAAAAATGCACAGTTTATGGGTGAATTTTTCTTAACAATGAGTTCAATAGATTTAGTTCAGGCAAATAAAGATAATCTAACATGTACATTAAGAAAAGAAGAAAAAGACTTTTTGGATTTAGTAGAAGAAAGGAGACAGGATTTAATAAAGAAAGCAACTGAACAGAAAACCCATGTACCTCCATGGGTTGGGAAGGAGGGAATCTATGCAAGTGGCAAGGCTCATGCTGCGATGTCCCTGGATTTTGTGAAACGGGGAAAATTCTGCCTCCATAGATTAAAGACAGATTATACCAATAATTACATTAGTTCCAGTGAGTGTGAACACAACTTCCTAATTCTAGGAGGGTGGGGACTAAAAGGGGGAACTGATCCTGTGTTTCCAGGAGTGTATTATGTTTGTGGGAGCAATGCCTAATATAGGTTACCTGCAAGATGGTACGGGAGCTGCTACTTTGGAATAGTTTTTCCAAAGATTTATCATGTAGATAAAATCAGTGGAACCAATGGAAAATCTAATGGACTAACACGTAGAAGAAGAGCTAGTTTTTCTGAAATTGTAGGAGACATTTTTAGTGCACTGATACCCTCAGTTGGAGTCATTCTTAATTCACAGAAAATTTGTAAGTTATCAACCATAGTTGATCGTCTTTCTACAGACACTGCAGGAGGATTCTTAATGATTAACACAGAAATGGTTGCAATCAGGTCTATGGTTTTACAGAACCGACTTGCTCTTGATATATTGTTAGCAAAAGAAGGTGGAGTTCGTGGCAAGTTGAAAATTCAACATTGCTGCACTTATATTCCGGACAAGAGCAGAGAAATTAAAGGATATATTGAAAACATTACAAGAATGCATAAAGACTTGACCCAACTGGAGGTTGACAGTGTGTGGGGAAGACTAACAAAAAGTATAACATCAATAGGGATGTTTGTTGATTTTGGGAAGGGTTTTCTAGGTCAAATAATAATACCATTAATTATGAAAATAACAGTAGTGATGATAATAATGATTACATATAAGTGTTGTAGAAGAAGAAGGAAGGAGAAAGTACATTTTGAAAGAAAAGGAAAGGGACAGAAACGAAAAATAAAATATGATAAAATGCAGCTAGAAGAAATGAAAGGCAGATTGTACAAGAAAATGAGGGATTTAGAAGGAAACGAGTTGATTGATGAAAAATTGAGGAGAAATAGAGAAAACTGAGAGGTGCTAAAGTTGGTATCTGGGACGGGATGGGTAATTTTGTGATGGCTTAAGAGACCATCAGAGAGGGGATTGATGGAGCAAGTACTCGTAAATTAGACTTGCTCGGAAGCAATCCTTTCGTTTTAACTCATTAACGAATGACTAACAACGTGTTTGTAATTAATATTTAGCATTTAGAAAAAGACACGCGGGACATTGAAGCTTGCCTATGTGTTTACTAATTGCAATAACATGAACGAAGGACTAAAACGCACTTTAACAAGGGATCTTTACTGCGCCTGCGTCTACTACATCTACGTAGTATGACGTACTAATGCTTGGAGGGAAAATCTTGCGCCTGCGCAAAAGACGATAAAATGGCCGCTTAAAAGCTCACATGCATGGCACCTGCTTGGCTGAATTAGAAAATAAGTTTTATACTAACGCAAATGCAGAAAGGGTAATAATAAATAGAGTGGGTTAGAGTAGAGGTTGGTGGTGTACAGTGAAACCATTTATTTTTGAAAATAACATTTCTTTTGATTTTATTATTAGTGCGCATTTGGGCCCTCCAGACTTGTCTGAATTGAGCTGACTGTCTTGACCCTACGCATGCGCACCAGAGAGAGAATACGAAAAGATGACTAAGGACTTGTCACGCGTCCAAGGCCAGCGAAGATGTGCCCTGGGAACATGAGGGTGAAGAGTTCATATGAAGGAGCTTTATTCATGACATCGCAACATTTTGTATTAATAAAGTTTGGAGATGTATGGGAAAGGAAATGAATTAATAAAGTTTGAGGGGAGGGGTTTGAAACAATGGTTTAATGAAATAAGTGAAATGTAAGCATGGTATGACGATCATCCCCCCCTCGCCTGTCCAATCAGAGTTAGTATTTTGTGAAATTGAAACATTAATGGGTGGTACATGGTTATGAAAAGGTATAATTGAGGTAGTTTTGGTTAGTAAGTTAGCGGAAGCTGGGGAAGCTGATGGAAGCTGAGGCGATGCAGAGCTCAGATGCTGTCGGTGCTGGAGGTGGTGCTGAAGCTGTGAGACGCTGATGAAGAAAATCGAATGCAGAACCATCTATTTTAACTTAATTGGGTTAGAAAGAAGATCGCGGAAGAACCACGAGGAGGAAGAGAGTGTCAGAGAGGGGTGCAACGCAGTCGTCGGTATTTAGGGAGGTGAAGTATCATGTCCTGATTTCCTGTCCTGAAGTCTTTGTCTCCTGATCTATCTCGGGGACCCTTACCAGCCCTTTGGCCAGGGGGTTGGTCTTCACACCATACTTGGTAATTATAAATTCATCGTATTGATAGATGTTCTTCTCTCTCTGTCCTCTTCTTTCTGAGCATAGTTATTGTGTGAATCTGAATTGTTATTGCCTATTGAAATTTTAATTGAATTGACATTCCTGCGAATGAGGGTGTTGTACTGAAACGATTGAGATGGTTCACACGCAACTAATTTAGATAACGATTTTAAAACTTCCCGAGTCTGTGATTATTTCATTTAAATAAAGATGTTTAATAAGTTATGTTAATTATCACCATCAACTAGTTCCAACTAATGGTCCATTGACCAGAGGAAAGAACTAATTGATCAGTGAAAGGTTTAGTTAGGGAAAGAATTAACTAGATCTTGAAATATGAAAAACATAAACTAAAGTTTCCAGCGGTCTACTTGGTGTTTTTGTGGAAGTAGTTATATGGGCCCAGGTGAGTATATGGTAGTGGAGTATCTGCTGTTAGTACACCGCTGGATCACTTCCGCTTAGTTACTTATGCATACCCAAAGAAATACACAAGAAATACACAGTATAGCGTTTAATATTTTTTGAAGCATTGTGACTCTTGAATAAAATACTTGTTCTGAAATAATCAATAGAAGGAAACAGAATAATGTGATTAGCATTACGAGATTGGTGAAAAAGAAAAACAGTTCAACCATTTTGCCTATTACAGAGAATATATGCTTGCATACAAGTACTGTAATATAGTGTACTCCTACCTAGTGAATCTGCCAAATTCCTGTAGGGTTATCTAACTTCCCGTTACCTGTGGGTTAGTGTCATCAAGATGCCTGTCTTTATGTAGAGCTGGACAGCATCCCTCGCATGAGGTAAACAGGAATCAGCTGAGCTAGAATTTCAACATGTATTGACCTTTCAGTGCCAGCGAAATACTCCTCTGTCTAAATAAAGGCTGGATGTCGTATATATAACAACATCACCCATATTACAATGCCGAAGACCCAGTCAGACCGCTATTGTTTATTCTATTGTGATAGCTCTGTTGCTGAGCGGCCAAAACAAAACATCTTGCGTGATGAACTTAGCCCTTGTACAGAATGTTCAAGGTGTTTTGAGAGAGTGCCTACGAAGTAGAAGTGTAAGCAAAACTGAGTTCGAAGAATATTATCCTGCATGTGAACGCAAATGAATGTGTGTCAAATGTAATCATGTTTAGTGAGAGAGGGCAACTTAAAAACGTGAGAATGTAAAATGCCATTTCTTAATCAGGCCTAGTGTACCCATGTGAAAATCAGACCCACTGCTCAGGTGACTTTTGGACCTGCAGAAGGACCCTCAGAGGACTGCCTGCTTCTGTGGCCTTCTGATTTACACTCTGCAAGACTGCTTTACTGTACCCGGAAGGACTGCTTTGCTGCCTTGAACCCTCAGAGGCCAGCCCTGCTGTTGAGCCCTGCTTCTTCACCTGAACATAAGAATACCGGAGTGACTCCACTGGCTAGTTTGCTGGCCTCCTGTTCAGAGCCACAGGGACATAAAAGCCTCCCACCATCTTGAACCTATGCCTGAGTTAGTCCTGAACCCTCAAGCAGTGTCCCATCAGTCCTGGACCATTGGTTGTGGTGCTAAAGGAGCTCAGATAGCCAAAACGCTAAACTGAGGACGTTGAAAATATTTGGTCAAAAACTGCTCAGAGAACCATGAGGAGACCAAGACCAACCTGCTCTTCTATCTGCCCGAGGTGCATCACCGGTTGGATTGACTTTGCAGCTTCTCCCGCTATGTTCTTCTTCACAGCAGCAAATCCTTTTCAGCATTCGTTCAACAAAGAGGTTTATAAGCCCCTGGAACTCTCTTCAGATACAGCCTGCTGCCTCATTGCACTGGAGATTTTCGACTTACATAAAAACTACTAAGTCCGAACCTAGAAATCTTCACCGCAGCTTTGACCCAAGGCTCCCCGACGACAATGCTCCCTCCTCAGACACTTTCTGCAGCCTTGCCCCACTGACTTTTACCTTCTAAGAACATTTTTCTCAAAATTTCTTATAAGTCCGAAGGGAAGCACTACCCGGGCCCAATCCACTACTAGTATCCGAACCGCGATCCATCGTGGTTGGCCATATTTTTCAGCTTTGACCCGTCTCGTGCAACTAGATGTCCTTGTTTGGCGCTTTGATCTTTTAGGCGCAAGTGGTACTGACTGGATTTTTGTCATTTTGGTGTCAAATAATTTATTAAAATTTACTCTAATCTTCTAAATTGGTGTGGGATTTTGCTTGCGTTTTTTTCCACTTTATTACTGTTTGTGTACTGCATAAATAATTTACACATTGCCTCTAAGTTAATCCTACTACAACACAAATATAGACCTGATCTGATAAGTGAACACAATGCTCGGAAATCCCTCCAAAATAGTTTAGTCACCCAGATAGGTTTAAGTAAACAGCGGCTATAGTTATACCGTCTGTTCTAGGGAATCCATGTTCACATTATATTTTTAAAAAAATTTATGAACTCAGTCTCCCCCGGTCTATACCACCCAGTGGTGTGGACAGCAAAGAAAATGAAGAAAAAAGTGGTGAAAAAGGTTGACAGTGCCTCACGGGAGTAACACCATGGGAGTGTGCAGATTGGTACTCACCTGCACCCTCAGGTTCTCATCATCAGCTACTGCCAACCCGTAACAGAAAAAGTGTCGAAAAATAAGAAAAAGAACGTGCTCAGCCTACTATCTAAATAGTTATAGAGGCCCTCTATAACTATTTAGATAGTAGGCAACAGTGTGTCCTGGTTTTAATGTGAGCAGACCCACAGCACATAAATAAAGTAGGACAGCCAGTGGTTGTCTAGCTCGTTTTTAGACTTTGAGTAGCGGAATTCATGCACTGATTCCGTTTCTCCTTACAGGGTTGGTTCAGTCGGGCACACGGATAAGGTACTCTGAGTGCCGACATCACAATATACCACACTGAGCACGTTCTTTTTCTTATTTTTCGACACTTTTTCTGTTACGGGTTGACAGTAGCTGATGATGAGAACCTGAGGGTGCAGGTGAGTACCAATCTGCAGTCTCCCATGGTGTTACTCCCGTGAGGCACTGTCAACCTTTTTCACCACTTTTTTCTTCATTTTCTTTGCTGTCCACACCACTGGGTGGTATAGACCGGGGGAGACTGAGTTCATAAGATTTTTTTTAAATATAATGTGAACATGGATTCCCTAGAACAGACGGTATAACTATAGCCGCTGTTTACTTACACCGATCTGGGTGACTAAACTATTTTGGAGGGATTTCACTTATGAGATCAGGTCTATATTTGTGTTGTAATACTGAGAGTGGGGGGGCGACCTGATCCTTATCCCTCTATAGCTCCTTTGTGTATATGGTCTAAGTTAATCCTGACTGCTTTTTGTGCCCAGCTACCCAGGGTTACATACAGCTTGATTTAGTGACTTTGGATTGCAAGGGATTGTGGCTGTTGCTTGACTAAGCCTCACACCCCACTGAACCAACAACCCAATTTCTCACAATGACATTATGAAATAGTATATCGCATTGACATGGTTCTCTGGGCCTACTGTTTCATTTATTAACACTCTACCATACCCATAGTGCATCTGGTACCAGCAGTGTGGTAGGTCATTGGTCTAAGTAAGTTTGAACCATTGTGTATCTGTATTATGTCATGTGTCATAGATCTTGTGATATTATGCAAAGGTAAAAGCAATAGAGGTTAAGTGATTGTTTTAAGAATTTGAACAGACTGCCAATCCTTGCAGGAGTAGCAACAAGACTCTTACATGAGCCCTGTGCCCCTGGCACTAAAAGAGTCTGTAATAGAACATGTTTGAGTTGGGTGGACTAGTGATGGAATGGGGTCTGGATCCCTTTTAGTACTCTCCCTCTCTAGTAGAATACCTTCAGGGCAGGGAATTTTCTTTTCACACCATTAATGTTCATCGTTCAGATATTTCTTTTATCTATTAGCAATAGGAAAAGTCTTCTGAGGGCGTGTTCTAGCATAATCCAGAGAAAACCCAGACTTGGTGTTCTTTTACCTACCCCTATGTCCCAGACATTTCCAAATTATGTGTGGCTGGTTAACTCAAGAATGTAAAAGGTGAACGGCTTTTTTTGTTCCTTGCCATTTCTTAGACCCTAGCCATTTTCAGAAATCCTCATTGAGTGGTCATGTCTCCTGCCATCAATCATTGATGAGACTGACATATCCAATTTGGAATGCACTTGTCTGTGGTGCTGTGGCCCCAAAGCCTCAGTTCGGGACTGCCATCTGACCAACATCCTTAAAATGGTTAATTGGGTCAATGCTTCCACTTTCAGTACTGGACATTTCAATCCCATTAAGTTTGATGCCTACTTAGTGCCTGGTAAACTTTTAACATGCCATCTAATGTGATTGTTGGACTTACCTTCGGCAGAGTGTAGAGACCGAGTGTCAGGATGATGTGCATGGAATCCTCATGGGGAGAATGTCATTAGTAAGAGGTTTCATGAGTGGCAGTCGCTGACTGGTAGTTGATGAATATGATACTGCATTGAAGAATCTGTATAAAACATACAATCCCAAGAAGAATGCAGTATTGAGAAGGCATACAATTATCCAAAGAAACAGTTATGGGGAGAGCCAATTGAAGCATATGTGGTATTAGAACATTTGATGCCATGTTAAATTGTAAGGAATTCACAGAAGAGCTAATGAGACCACCTGATTACAATCAATCAATCAATCAGCCAGTATTTGTAGAGCACACACTGTAACTCCTGGGGGCATCTGGGCGCTGAGGTGCCATGCCTCAGTTGAAAAGCCAGGTCTTGAGCTTCTTTCTGAACTCCCCCAAGGAGGGAGCCGTATGGAGTTGGAGGGGTAGGGCGTTCCAGGTCTTGGCAGTAATGTAGGAGTAGGAGCAGCCCCTGCTGCAGCTGCGATGGATGCAGGGAGTGTGCACGAGGGCGAGTGAGATGGAGCGCAGGTGTGTAGCAAGCAGGTGGAAGTCCAGTCGATGGTTGATATAGGATGGTCCCTGGTTGAGTGGCGCCTTGTAGGCTTGCGTGAGGATCTTGTACTGACATCTTTTCTGGATGGGGAGCCAGTGGAGGTCTCTGAGGTGAGCGGTGATGTGGGTCAGTTTGGGGCGGTCCAGGATGAGTCTGTGTAGGAAAGTAGGATCTGCTTTTATTGGTTACCCCTAATTTTTGCCTGCTGCTATGCTGTTTCTGACTAGTCTGACTGGGATCCTGCTAACCAGGACCCCAGTCTCTGTGATTTCTCCCCTAAATTGGTATGGTGAGTACTTAGGTACACCCCAGATTGGACACTGGTGTACCCTTATCAGTCCCTAGTATATGGTAATAAGGCATCCAGAGATAGGTACACCAGGGGTCCCCCATGGGCTGAAGTATGTATTATGCCACCCATGAGGGACCACTCAAACTGTAGGTACAGGCCTGCCATTGCAGCCTATGTAAGCTGGTGCTAGCACCACTTACAAAAGATATAGGTTTACCTATATCTAAGGTCACTGCACTTAAAACCTATAAGTCACCCCGAAAGCAAGCCTTTCAATCCTGAAGGCAGGGTGCTCAGTTCATAGTGTGAGGGTGCCCCTGCATGAGCAGGACACCCCTAGTGCCTACGGAGTCCATTCTCCCGGGTTGTAAGTCTCGACAGCCATATAACATATAGAAGGGCACCGCATCATTACGCGATCACCATCTCGAAACTGGCTGGAATGAACCCTATCATGTTTGGTATCAAACATGTTGGAATCATGCCCCCACACTGCAAACGGTGTGGGAGTTATGATTCCATGCACTGAAAAGCTCCTCTGGGAGGCCCTCAGTGCTCCTGGTACCAGTCTTCTAGACCCGGACAGCACAACATGGATGCTGCTGACCAGAGACACAATTCTGTCCTCCTGCTGCTGAGCCAAGCTTGAGCAGGGTAAGGCAGAACAACTGGTATCCTGTCACTGGGAGGTGTGACCACCTCCCAGACATGGTTTAGTGTATTGGGGCCGGGTGGGAGTGCTTGCCAGCGCCACTCAGTCTGCTTGAAGGGCACATTTGGTGCCCTCCTTGCATAGTCCAGTTCAAAAAAGCTCAGGAAGCAGCTGGCTCCCGCTCTGGCGTGAAACTGGACAAAGGACATGGGAGTATCCTCCCCACTGTACAACCCCTCCCCTGGGAGGGAACCCTGAATCGTCCCAACCCTTTCCTTAGTATACTTAAGGGCTTACCTGAGGGTGGGTCCCTAGATTCATTGTGGGACAAGATTCGTTTCAAGACACCACTTCTACTTCGACCGTCTGGGCACACTGGACTTCGCTGTACGTGGCTCTGGGCTTCAAGGCTGCAACCGGGAAGCCTCCTGCTGCTCCTGATCTCGTCCCCCTGCTCGTCTGCTGCAATGTCCATGCCTGTGCTCAATGCAGCAACCTTCCAAGGCCTGTGGGCATCCAAGACATCTGAAGGAATCTTCCATGAAGTGAAAGAGTCACTTGCCTGCATCTGCAGGCACCGCAACTAAGCTGATCGGTCTGCTGATCCTGGGCTCCCACGGACTCCGAAAGGCTCAACAACACAGGTGGTAGTTCTTCACATCCCCAAGCCCTGCCCTGTCCGCTCACCAAGTTTGAGGCCAGTTTCCCTCGCCGGAGCCGCAGGAACCGAACCCCTGTGCACCACATCGACTTGCTGTTGCAAAGGCTTGTTGGCTTCCTTCCATTAAGATCTTCAGGCTCCAAGTAGCCCCCACCTCAAGCATCTCCTGTGACCAAGATCTTCGTCCTCAACACATCCCTTGCACTGTGGGCCTGCATCGTTGGTGAGTTGCTCGAGGTCCTCTTGCGACTCCAGTGCCTCTGGCCTGTGGGTCCTGTTGAGGCTCCTTTTTGATTTTGGTGGGCTACCCTGATTGCTCGGGCCTGCCCTGACTCCCCTACTTGTGGTGAGTCACCTGGACCTTGCTGGTCCCGACACTGCACCTTCTTCGCTTTCCACGTTGTTTGCAGTTGCCAAGGTTTGTTGGTGCTCCCAACAGACACCGACCCGTCAACTCTCGACATCCGATGTGGGACAGCTTGTGAATGGCTCCTGGTCTTCCACAGCGTCGCCTGGTCCTCGCAGCTGCAGCTCCAAGGTCACCGTCATCTTTCCTGCAGCACCCGACTTTGGTGGGCATTCGTCTTCTCCTGAGTGGCATAGACTCTGTCCCCTCTGCTTGCAGGTACTTCTCATCTTGAATCCACCTTTGGGTTCCACCGGACACTTTCACCTGCTCCAGCAGCGGCATTTCCTGAAGTCTTCCATTGAGTTCGACTGCGGTTTCCGACGCCACTTCACACCTATGCACCCGGCTTCCCTGGTGTAGATATCCTGGTTCCTAGGGTATTCACGGGTGGGGTGGCTCTCCAACCTTCTGTCTTCCAGTGTGTTTCTTCAGGGTCCACTGGGAACGGTCCATCTTCGTTAAAATTGCAACCGTGACTTACCCATTGACTTGCATTGATCCCACGGTTGTGTTCCCACTCTGCACACCATCTCCATGGGACTCCTGGTTACTTACCTCGGGTGGTTCCTTGGGTCCCCGGCACTTCTACATCTTCTGGGTATAGCCTTGACTCGAGTCGTGGTTCGCATACTACTATTTTAGTATATGGTCTGGTCTCCCCCTGGTGACCGCTGTGTATTTCGTGCTACTTACCTATTTCTATTGAAAAGTATTGTGTGCTTTGTGTATATCTCCAGCTAGGAGATATATGTACGTGTTAGTGAATGTCTTATAATAAATACCTATTTTTATAAAGACACTGTGTGGATCTTTTTCACTTAATCTATACCTATAAGATTATGTTCTAGTAAAACAAGCTGCTGTACATTCCTTCTGGACTAAGCCTGAAGGCTGCTCTCCACAGCTACCACTTAGAGAGCTTTCTAAGGTTGTCTACGACCACTAAAATCACCATAAGGGTTGTCTGGATTGGTGCAGGTTGCCCACTTAAATAAGTGTGCATCATATACCAAGCCAGCCTCTCACAGTCTGGCTACGGTGTTCTGTATGGTCTGGAGTCTCTTGAGGAGTTGGGTGGAGATTCCGGTGCAGAGAGCGCGTGGTCTGTCGGTGTGAATGTTGGTCCGATTTCTGCTGGCCACCAGCTGTGGTCCCATACAGAGGTGTTGTTCCCGAAGATCAGTACTTTGGTTTTGTTGGAGTTGAGGCAGCTGTCTCTCATCCATTCGGTTATGTCTGTCATGGTGCTGCGGAAGTTGGTTTTGGCATCGGTAGGGTCCTCGGTGAGTGAGAGGATGAGTTGAGTGTCATCGGCATAGGAGACTATGTTGAGGGATGTGATGATGTCTGTGAGGGGGGTCATGTAAATGTTGAATGTTGAATAGGGTGAGGCTGGGGGTAGCCGCAGGTGATGTCCTTTGGTGCAGAGGAGAAGGGAGGCAGTTGGATGCTCTGTGTGCATTCTGAAAGGAAAGAGGTGATCCGTTTGAGGGTGGTTTGCTGTATGCCGGCGGTGTGGAGTCTGTTGATGAGGGTGTGGTGGGAGACAGTGTCAAACGCAGAAGAGAGGTCAAGGAGGATCAGGACCACCGCTTCTTCCTCGGTCGAGGAGAGATCTGATGTCATCTGTGGTGGAGATCAGCGCAGTCTTGGTGCTGTGGTTGGCACGGAATCCAGATTGTCAAGCATTGAGTAGTTGGTTATGTTCCAGATGTTTGGTGACCTGTTGGTTGATGGCTTTCTCAAGTACTGTGGCCAGGAAGGGGAGCATGGAGATCAGTAGGTAGTTTTTGAGGTCCTTGGGGTCGGCCAAGGGTTTTTTTTAGGAGGGGTCTGATCTCGACGTGTTTCCATCCACCTGGAAAGGTTGCTGTGGAGATGGAGGTGTTGAGGATGCTGATGAGCTCTGTGCTGATAAGGCTGGCTCTGAGGTTTAAGAGAAGGTGGGGGCAGGGGTTGGTGGGCACCCTGGAGTGGATGGACAACATGATGGTAGAGGTGGTCTGCGCAGTGAGTGGAGACCAGGTGGTTAGAGTTCGGATGGTGATTGCTAGTTGCTCGAGGTTGTTGAGGCTGGGGGTGGTGGGTTGGGTGTCGAAGTTGTTGTAGATCGTGGATATCTTGCTGTGGAAGTATTCCGAGAGGGAGTCACAGAGTTCTTGAGAGGGGTGAATAGCGTTCTGTGTTGCTGAAGGGTTGTCAAATTCCTTGACAATCTTGCATGTGGTTGGCCGCGATGTCGATGTGATTGGGGATGGCTGCTCTTTTGGCTTCCTTGATGTACCGGTGCTAGTTGCTGAGGGCTGTTTTGTGGGCAGCTCTGTCTGAGGGGTCCTTGGAAGCTGGCCATCGCTTCTTGAGTCGGTAGCAGTTGCGATTGGTGGTTCTGAACTTTGGGGTGTACCAGCTAGCTTGTTTTGAGGCTTTGTTGGTTTTGGCTGGTTTCAGCGGGGCAACTTCGTCAGCGCATTTGGTGATCCAGGTGGCGAAGTTCTAGACGGCCTGGTTGAGATCTCCTGAGGTTTCAGGTTGTGTGGTGGTGAGGGATTGGGTCCATTGCGTCTTGGTGACTTTTCCTTAACTGTGGTGGGTGGCACTGTGGTGCTCGGTGGTTGTATGTTGAGCTCTGCCAGAGATGGAAAAGTGGACGATGGTGTGGTCGGTCCAGGTGAGCTCTGTGCTGTGGGTGAATTTGAGTCTGTCACTGAAGGTGAAGATGGCGTTGAGTGTGCGTCTGGCTTTGTGTGTGGGTTCGGTGACTAGTTGGGTGAGGCCAATGTTGTTGAGGTTCTCTAGGAGGGAGGCAGTGTTGGTGTCGTTGGGGTTGTCGATGAGGAAATTAAGATCGCCGAACAGGACGTAGTGCTGGGAGTCGAGGGCCAGGAGGGCAATGAGGTTGGTGTTGCAGAAGTCTGGCCAGGTTCCCCATGGTCTGTAAGTGAGGGTGCCTCTTATCATGGTCATGGCATCTATTTGTATTCGGAAGTTGAGGTGTTCCATGAGGGGTGTGGGGTCGCTGTTGGTGAAGGTGCATTGCATGGTTTCTTTGAAGCTTATGGCGATGCCTCCTCCGTGTCTGTTTGCATGGTCTCCGTGTATCATCTTGTAGCCGATGGGTGGGGCGGTGAAGATGTCGGGGTTTGTGGTGGGGTTGAGCAACGTTTCGGTGATAAAGGCCACGTCAGAGGAGAGGGTGGTGATGGTGTCCCAAATGTTTATGTCATGTTTGCAGAGGGAACGGGCATTCAGTAGGATGCATTGGAGTTGTGCCGGGTTATGCGTAGCCTTGCTCGCGTGGGGTCCGGTGTGGGTCGATGGCCCTGTGCAACATGATAAGCGGTAGTGGTGGCAGGTGAAGAGTCCTTTGGATGATCGCAGGGTGGCCGTGAAGCAGTTGTTGAGGCATCCAGTGTCTAGGGCCAGGAGGTCCTTGGCGGTGTAGCAGTGGATGGTGGGGGGGCCAGGGGTTCTGGCTCTGGGTGCGATCCAAGTCAGATGGGTGCAGACATGCTTAACTTTGGTGTGCCTCCTGCTCGCTTCCACTGCACAGCGCCCTACTCAAGAGGCTCTGGGGGTGAGAGGGGCTGAGTGGGAGATCGGGCAAAAATCACAGCACAACTGGACCACAAACAAACAAAATACCAGCACAAAAGCTATTAAAATACAAAATAAATGAGAAAAGATAACCAAAAGATAACCCAAAATTACCAGGTAAATGAAAAGAGGGAGGCAGTGGGTGGACTGCAGTCTTGAACAGGAGGCTGTGGGACTAGGAAACCGGGTCCCAGTCTCAAGGAGGCAGGCAGGGGGAGCGGCACAGAGACTGAAGGTACAAAAGGCAGCAACAGGAAGGTGCAGGAAAAAGTGGTATCAAAGGAAGATCTCAGGCTGGAACAAGACTGAAAATGCAGCAGTCTTTAAGAAGGAAATTGCCGTTACTACTAGGGGAAGTGGACAAACCTAAGTACTGCGTATTGCACTTGAGACAGCAAAGAATAAGGAACGCGATTGTTAGGAATGGGGTTTCTGGTTGGCTAGGGTACACCCCTAAGCCAGGCAAAACCCACCACTCTGGTCAGGGCAAGTAAGTTACACACCAAAGATATCCTGTGCTCACCCTATGGTAGATCGGCGCAGAGCAGTCAGGCTTACCATCAGAGGCAATGTGTAAAGCATTTGTGCAACACACTCACAGAGAAACACAATGAATGCATCACAAAAGGGACTCCACACAGGATTATTTGAACATATAGTATATATTGTACATAAAACATAGACCAACACGACATGAATCATAAATAATGTGCATACTATGCAAATCCTGAGTCACTACTCATTATCCTGACAATCATGAATTAAAATGGCATACATTATAACATCAGGGCATGAAATGCAACAGATTAGAAAATAAAAAACACATGAATCATGAGTACTGTGCGTACTATGCAAATCCTAAGATAGTGCTCGCTATCCTGACAATACAAGAATCAAGAAAACATCCATTATGACCTCAGTGCATTTAATGCAAAGTAGATTGGTGGGAAAACACATAAATCAAAATGAAATCATAGGGCACAGTTTACCTGTGCTCCTATTCAGCTTTTTACAGTAATGAGGCACCAAGCGTAGAGCCCAGAGGCAACTGCGTGCCTATTACATGTTATATGGTAAGTTACAGTTTCCCCAAGGTATCCAGTTCCAGATTGTGGGCCTCCGTCAAGGGCTCACCCTGTCATAATCGGGGAACCAGTACCCCTAGGTACGGCCCCCCCAAAGCACAATCTCTTTCTGGTCATGGCCAGAAACATGCCTCTGCTATGCAGGCGAACCTGGAGCCCTCCATCACCACCAGGTCGCGCCCTCTCTGATTGAAAAATATATATATAGCGCCGCCCACAAAGATAGTGCGGAACGGTGGTGTAACACTCCCGTGGGATCACTCACCCTTATGCCTGTCAAGGAATGCCAGCACATACATGAGGGTGGGACCAGTTGAACGGGCCCCTGAAGCCTGGCCTGCCCTGCCCCTAGTAATGCAGACAACATGCCTCTAATCAGGGGGCTCTGTGGGGAAACTCACTCCAGGCATCGGAATCCCGATGCGTGGCTTCCACAGCCTCGTAGGGTGGCCAGACTGGTCTGCCTTGTCAACGCTGAACCCCGCTCCACAGTGGTGAGTGCAGGGAGAGAGTGGCAGTCTCCTTTCCGGCCAGTAGAAAGCGGGTCCAGACATCCAAATGTCGTAGGCAATCAGAAAAGCTGGGTCGGGGCACACACTTGGTCAGGGACCACCGCAGCACTGTAATCTTGAGCGCTTCACAACTATGGGAGCGTGGGCTCAAATGACTGAGTCAGAGCGGCTCCTTCAGAATGGGGGCAGGAGAAGTGCTCAGTGCAGGGACAGAGCAAAGTGCTCAGCTCCCAAACAAGTGCACCACATGTGCTGTTTAAGAAGAACCTGAGGGCCGGAATTACAAGTCCCACAGCCGCTTGCTAGGTAGATTAGTGGAATACTTGAAGCCCCACAAGCACAAGGGGTGGTGGGCAGCCCACAGGCCCATGGAGAGCAGTGGGGTGCAAAGCAAGGTAGGCAGGCAGGCAGGCCAGCACAATCTGGCCAGATGCAAAGTGCCAGTCTCACCTGCAGCCCAGCAATTCAGTAGGCAGCAGGCCAACACAGCAAAACAAGCAGTCCCAATGGCTGTTTCTCCTGGCAACATAGCAGTCCCCTGGTAATGTGTAGCTTTTAGAGCCAGCAGCGTCTGGTTACAAGTCCACGTAGTGTTTAAAACCATGGGATCAGAGACCCTGTACTTATACTCATAAATGTCTTTGATGTAGAGGGTTACTTCACAAGAAATCTAAGAAGTGCACAACAAGGCCTTTTAACCCAGCCCTGGCTCCAGACATTAGTGGTGGGTAAATCAGCCCTTTGTGTGAGGGCAGGACACAACCTATACAATTGCAAACTGTGAACGCCCTCTCCCAGCTCAGGAAGATCATCAGTATGCAGATAAATGCAGATGCACCCCTGTCACACCCAACATTTCCTGTGTGATGTCTGTCTCTCAAGTATGCACAGAGTGTAGCTGTCACCTGGCCCAGATGTGGAATTGAGTCAGGCAGCAAAGCACAAAAAGTCATAAGCACAGAGAAATGCCCACTTTCTAAAAGTTCATGGGTGGGTCAATTGCTCACACAATGCCTGAGTCGTGCAATGTAGTCTGGGTGTAACTTTGATATGTGATCCACTTGCAGATCAGAATCACCACATGTCCCTGGGGTATTTGCCACACCCCCATGCTGCGGGTGGGTACAATGTTTGGGCCTCAGGAGCAATGTTCCCTCTAATTTATTTCCTCTGTGTGCGGCAGTGTAGGGTCTCTGTGCGCTGCAGCCATGGCTATGTGCGCCAGGAACCACACTGCGCGTGTGTGCAGCGCCAAATATCACTTCAAACGTTTGCTTAAAACCCTAGCAGCCCAGCTCTGTTAAGAAGAGACATTTTATTCCTCTGTCTGATGTAACATTTCCTATACATTGATTTACACACTATGATTCAGTGTCTCTGTGTAATGTGTATGCGACGTAAAGTGCTCAACACCTTACACTGGTATGAGTGGCGTATTAAACAAAATAAATATGAAAGAGAGAGGGGTTATGGAGACTGGAGGGTCACTGTTAAAGGTTGGTAATGAGAGTATCCGTGGCGGAGGTGGTCATTGGGGCGCCAACAAACATTGTCACACCAGGCGCCACCAGCACTAAAGCCGGCCCTGTTCAAATGGCACTAATAATTACAGTGAAATTATGAAAACATCCCACATTGCAATTTGAAACCTTGACAGCTATGTTGCTGCATTTCTTTTCTTAATAGGGTTGGGCTGCGGGGTGATTGTGTGCATTTGTTAAGGTTTTCGTGTTAAATGCAGCTCATGATGGGTGCTGCGATTAACATGAAAACTTTAACAAATGCACAGGGACATCTTCAGGATTTTGAGTGCCTGGCCAAACTTATTTCTGGGGCCCCCGATTAGAACAGCTTTGGATTTATGATCCAATTTCAGCTTTTTCATGTGCTTTTTGGCCAGGTCACCGACACTGCAGAGGCACACTGGTCCAAATTCTAAATGTGCTTCCTTGTAATATTCAGGGATAGTGGTATGTGTTTTCAAAACTGTAACATAGCCTGAAGGAAAAGGAGAGGAGACTAGTGAGAAATAGGATTTAGTGGCGGAGAAAGGGGGAGAGAGGAACAAAGTAGAAAAAAAGTCAGGGCGCAAAGACGAGAAATGGGGAAGGGGTAATGTAGAAATTGGTAAGAGAGGGACGGAAAGAGAAAGGCAGCCAGAGGCTTTGTAGAACTGGGAGGGAGAACGGAGAATGGAAAACCGGTAAGAGAGAAAGCAAAGAACAAGCAACGAGAGAGAAATGGAGACAAGAATGGGATGGGGAGAAGGGGAAATTGGGTAAACGTGGAGCGGGACTGATATGAGGAAGAAGAAAAAGAAGAGAAGGAGACGGCAAGAGCAGCTGGGGGGTGGAAGAAGAAAGGACAAAAGATATGTCAGAGAAGACAGCGAGTGTGGTATGGCAATGCTTCAGAAGTAGCGTCTCTGCATATCGACGTTGGGGGGGGGTTCTATAAGGAGCCTTTTTCGCCATCTTGTCATTTCTAAACGCTTGCTCTATGTAACCGTGCTCACCTGAACGAACTAAGAAGGGTGGAAGGCTGGTTAGGCCTTGCCAAGATTTTTAATATTGCCAAGATGCAGGTCTGAGCAGATGGCAGCTGCAAGTGTGTACATGACTGATCCATCTGTCGGGAGTATTCTCTTCACTAACACTTGCTTCCAGTTGTCCCGGCAGATTTCGGTAAAAGTGGCTCATGTCCCGTTTTTTTGAGAGGGTGAACTAAAAACAGTGAGAGGCATTTTTTGTAGGTGTTCCAAAGCAGGGCTAATAAGCAGCTGTTATAAGTAAGCAGTTTAATTTACCGGCATGATGCTGGTTTTAAAAATTACATTTTATTTATTTTCTTAGTGTCAGTTCTGTGTTTTTATTAGGACTGTCATTATTTGCCACTTTATTGATGTAAATTTGTAGTCCTTCCTCTATTTTTGCAAAATGTCCCGGTTTTTGGGTCGCACGATCTAGTCACCCTACTTGCAGGGGATGGGAAATCCTTTAAAGAGAGTCATTTTCTCTGGATTTCCCTTCTCTTTTGAAACTCAGGAGCAGCAACATTGTCGTGGTGTCACCAGGGCTTTAAGTTGAAGCCTTTTCAATATTACATACAAGCCATAGTTGCTGCTTATTTATCTTATGCAACTAACAACCATTGACAAAGCCATAGTCCTGACTTTTAGGTATGATGTTACTTGTTGCATCTTATATCTGGATGCAATGACAGAAACAGCAAAATACAAGTTGGGTGGTACACTATGCTAAGCACAGATTTTTAGCGTATGTGTCTTAAGCCATGCCCTTAATTACACTGCCCACGCCCCTTTGCGAGACCCCCAGTTTTTTCATCCCACTTAAAGCCCTGGGTATGATGTTACTTGTTGTATCATATCTGGATGCAATGATAGAAAGAGGAAAATACAAGTAGGGTGGCACACTATGCCAAGCACAGAAAAGTGTAAATCACCCCACAGCTGCCCTCTATTAAGAAGAGAAATTCAGCAAGTCTACAAACACGTGTGCTTTTCACGCTGTGTTTGTAGAGTTGCTGCATTTCTTTTCTTAACAGAGCTGGGCTGCGGGGTGACTGTGCGCCTTTGTTAAAGATTTCAGGTTAATCGCAGCGCCCGTCTGGAGCTGCAATTAACCTGAAAACTTTAACAAAGTCACACAATCACCCCGCAGCCCAGCTCTGTTAAGAGAAATTCAGTAAGTCTACAAACACTACGTGTGCTTTTCACGCCCTGTTTGTAGACTTGCTGAATTTCTTTTCTTAATAGAGCACAGCTGCAGGGTGATGGGCAGATTGTGTGCTTTTTGTTTAAAGTATTCATGTTAATTGCAGCTCCTGACGGCGCTGCAATTAACACGATTACTTAAAAAAAAGCACAGTATGCACCGCAGCCGGCCTCTACATAAAAGAAAGACCAGTTTTTCGCGCCGCTCGCTTTTTAAAAGCAGCGGCGCGAATGTTCTTGTTTGATGTGCTGTGTGTGCGCGCTCCACACATAGCACTGCGCGCTACATTTAACAGAGGTGCGCGCGCGCTCATGCGCGCACGTTATTGGGAACAGTGCTCAGGAGTATATATGTCAAGTGTGTCACTTGACATACATACTCCAGGGAAGACATGGCTTGGCAGTTCGGGCTGGACTGTTCCCATGAGGCACAGGGTCAGACTGATTTGCATATGGCCATGTCTGAACTGGGGTGGTGGAGTGATCTAAAGAATGATGATGGATTAAACCCAGATCAGTTGACTGGGGGTGAGTGTTTGATTGGCTCAAACGTTCCGTCCATCATCCCCTTTTGTATCGCTTTGTTCGCCCTAAGTTGGCGGGGGTATACCCAGACGTGGGTCCCTTGCTCACTTTGCCACTGGATTCAAGCAAGCCTGGCTGATGATGGCTGGAATGCCAGAAACCGGTCCTAGGATGCTTGTTTCCGGTCCAGGGAAGACATGGCTTGGCAGTTCGGGCTGGACTGTTCCCATGAGGCACAGGGTCAGACTGATTTGCATATGGCCATGTCTGAACTGGGGTGGTGGAGTGAGCTAAAGAATGATGATGGATTAAACCCAGATCAGTTGACTGGGGGTGAGTGTTTGATTGGCTCAAACGTTCCGTCCATCATCCCCTTTTGTATCGCTTTGTTCGCCCTAAGTTGGCGGGGGTATACCCAGACGTGGGTCCCTTGCTCACTTTGCCACTGGATTCAAGCAAGCCTGGCTGATGACGGCTGGAATGCCAGAAACCGGTCCTAGGATGCTTGTTTCCGGTCCAGGGAAGACATGGCTTGGCAGTTCGGGCTGGACTGTTCCCATGAGGCACAGGGTCAGACTGATTTGCATATGGCCATGTCTGAACTGGGGTGGTGGAGTGAGCTAAAGAATGATGATGGATTAAACCCAGATCAGTTGACTGGGGGTGAGTGTTTGATTGGCTCAAACGTTCCGTCCATCATCCCCTTTTGTATCGCTTTGTTCGCCCTAAGTTGGCGGGGGTATACCCAGACGTGGGTCCCTTGCTCACTTTGCCACTGGATTCAAGCAAGCCTGGCTGATGACGGCTGGAATGCCAGAAACCGGTCCTAGGATGCTTGTTTCCGGTCCAGGGAAGACATGGCTTGGCAGTTCGGGCTGGACTGTTCCCATGAGGCACAGGGTCAGACTGATTTGCATATGGCCATGTCTGAACTGGGGTGGTGGAGTGAGCTAAAGAATGATGATGGATTAAACCCAGATCAGTTGACTGGGGGTGAGTGTTTGATTGGCTCAAACGTTCCGTCCATCATCCCCTTTTGTATCGCTTTGTTCGCCCTAAGTTGGCGGGGGTATACCCAGACGTGGGTCCCTTGCTCACTTTGCCACTGGATTCAAGCAAGCCTGGCTGATGACGGCTGGAATGCCAGAAACCGGTCCTAGGATGCTTGTTTCCGGTCCAGGGAAGACATGGCTTGGCAGTTCGGGCTGGACTGTTCCCATGAGGCACAGGGTCAGACTGATTTGCATATGGCCATGTCTGAACTGGGGTGGTGGAGTGATCTAAAGAATGATGATGGATTAAACCCAGATCAGTTGACTGGGGGTGAGTGTTTGATTGGCTCAAACGTTCCGTCCATCATCCCCTTTTGTATCGCTTTGTTCGCCCTAAGTTGGCGGGGGTATACCCAGACGTGGGTCCCTTGCTCACTTTGCCACTGGATTCAAGCAAGCCTGGCTGATGACGGCTGGAATGCCAGAAACCGGTCCTAGGATGCTTGTTTCCGGTCCAGGGAAGACATGGCTTGGCAGTTCAGGCTGGACTGTTCCCATGAGGCACAGGGTCAGACTGATTTGCATATGGCCATGTCTGAACTGGGGTGGTGGAGTGAGCTAAAGAATGATGATGGATTAAACCCAGATCAGTTGACTGGGGGTGAGTGCTTGATTGGCTCAAACGTTCCGTCCATCATCCCCTTTTGTATCGCTTTGTTCGCCCTAAGTTGGCGGGGGTATACCCAGACGTGGGTCCCTTGCTCACTTTGCCACTGGATTCAAGCAAGCCTGGCTGATGACTGCTGGAATGCCAGAAACCGGTCCTAGGATGCTTGTTTCCGGTCCAGGGAAGACATGGCTTGGCAGTTCGGGCTGGACTGTTCCCATGAGGCACAGGGTCAGACTGATTTGCATATGGCCATGTCTGAACTGGGGTGGTGGAGTGAGCTAAAGAATGATGATGGATTAAACCCAGATCAGTTGACTGGGGGTGAGTGTTTGATTGGCTCAAACGTTCCGTCCATCATCCCCTTTGTATCGCTTTGTTCGCCCTAAGTTGGCGGGGGTATACCCAGACGTGGGTCCCTTGCTCACTTTGCCACTGGATTCAAGCAAGCCTGGCTGATGACGGCTGGAATGCCAGAAACCGGTCCTAGGATGCTTGTTTCCGGTCCAGGGAAGACATGGCTTGGCAGTTCGGGCTGGACTGTTCCCATGAGGCACAGGGTCAGACTGATTTGCATATGGCCATGTCTGAACTGGGGTGGTGGAGTGAGCTAAAGAATGATGATGGATTAAACCCAGATCAGTTGACTGGGGGTGAGTGTTTGATTGGCTCAAACGTTCCGTCCATCATCCCCTTTTGTATCGCTTTGTTCGCCCTAAGTTGGCGGGGGTATACCCAGACGTGGGTCCCTTGCTCACTTTGCCACTGGATTCAAGCAAGCCTGGCTGATGACGGCTGGAATGCCAGAAACCGGTCCTAGGATGCTTGTTTCTGGTCCAGGGAAGACATGGCTTGGCAGTTCGGGCTGGATTGTTCCCATGAGGCACAGGGTCAGACTGATTTGCATATGGCCATGTCTGAACTGGGGTGGTGGAGTGAGCTAAAGAATGATGATGGATTAAACCCAGATCAGTTGACTGGGGGTGAGTGTTTGATTGGCTCAAACGTTCCGTCCATCATCCCCTTTTGTATCGCTTGTTCGCCTAAGTTGGCGGGGGTATACCCAGACGTGGGTCCCTTGCTCACTTTGCCACTGGATTCAAGCAAGCCTGGCTGATGACGGCTGGAATGCCAGAAACCGGTCCTAGGATGCTTGTTTCCGGTCCAGGGAAGACATGGCTTGGCAGTTCGGGCTGGACTGTTCCCATGAGGCACAGGGTCAGACTGATTTGCATATGGCCATGTCTGAACTGGGGTGGTGGAGTGAGCTAAAGAATGATGATGGATTAAACCCAGATCAGTTGACTGGGGGTGAGTGTTTGATTGGCTCAAACGTTCCGTCCATCATCCCCTTTTGTATCGCTTTGTTCGCCCTAAGTTGGCGGGGTATACCCAGACGTGGGTCCCTTGCTCACTTTGCCACTGGATTCAAGCAAGCCTGGCTGATGACGGCTGGAATGCCAGAAACCGGTCCTAGGATGCTTGTTTCCGGTCCAGGGAAGACATGGCTTGGCAGTTCGGGCTGGACTGTTCCCATGAGGCACAGGGTCAGACTGATTTGCATATGGCCATGTCTGAACTGGGGTGGTGGAGTGAGCTAAAGAATGATGATGGATTAAACCCTGATCAGTTGACTGGGGGTGAGTGTTTGATTGGCTCAAACGTTCCGTCCATCATCCCCTTTTGTATCGCTTTGTTCGCCCTAAGTTGGCGGGGTATACCCAGACGTGGGTCCCTTGCTCACTTTGCCACTGGATTCAAGCAAGCCTGGCTGATGACGGCTGGAATGCCAGAAACCGGTCCTAGGATGCTTGTTTCCGGTCCAGGGAAGACATGGCTTGGCAGTTCGGGCTGGACTGTTCCCATGAGGCACAGGGTCAGACTGATTTGCATATGGCCATGTCTGAACTGGGGTGGTGGAGTGAGCTAAAGAATGATGATGGATTAAACCCAGATCAGTTGACTGGGGGTGAGTGTTTGATTGGCTCAAACGTTCCGTCCATCATCCCCTTTGTATCACTTTCTAAAAGTGGCATTTCTAAAATAGTAATGTAAAATCCAACTACACCAGTAAGCAGGATTTATCACTACCATTCCAAACATACCAAACATACTTCTTTCAGATAAGGAATTACCACTTAAACATATATAAGGGATTTCCCAATGCTAGCCTATGAGAGGAGGAGGCATCACAGCAGTGAGGCACAGAATAGGCTGGTTGTCACCACCAGGACATGCCACAAATTAAATGCACATGTCCCACCTTTTACTTACACAGCACCCAGCCCATAGGGTTACCTAGGGCCTACATTAGGGGTGACCTGTGTGGAATAAAAGAGGAGTTTGAGGCTTGGCAAGTAGTTTTAAATGTCAAGGAAAAGTGGCAGTAAACTGCGCACGCAGGCCCTGCAGTGGCAGGCCTAAGACAAGTTTGACAGGCTACATCAGTGTGTGGCACAAGCAGTGCTGCAGGCCCACTAGTAGTATTTAATTTACATTCCCTGGGTATATGGTATATCACTTTACAAAGGACTTACAAGTATATCAAATATGCCAAACAGGTGTAAACCAATCATACCATGTTTAGAGGAGAGAGCACATGCACTTTAGTAATGATTAGCAGTGGTAAAATGCCCTGAGTCCTAAACCAACAAAAGATAGATGAAGGAAGGCAAAAGGTGTGGGGATAACCCTACAAAAAGGGCTAGGTCCAGCAGTGATAACATTGAAAACTGTGAGCAAAGGAAGGAGTGAATGATGTTAAGGTGTGAAAGTAAATTTTATATGGGAAGCACCAATATATGTCCTGCCTGGTTGAAGATTTGTTTTATATTATAATAAATATTTCAACTAAAAAGGGAGAGAATGAGGGAGAAGAAGAGGGAATATTTTAGTGAAGAATTGGAAGAACATAAATGCCCAGTGGTGCAATGTGATGACTGAATAAATGTATGCATTATGGCAAATTCTGCATTGCAATATGCTCAGACAGTGGAAGAGGAGTTCACACAGTTTAAGAGGGTAGAACTTCAGAAGAAAAGCAATAAGATATTTCCATATGCCAGAAGATCAGTGGTGGTAGTGGGGTCATTCTACACCAGGTCAACTATTAAGAGCAACTGGGCTCATGCTACCCTATATGTACCTAAGAATAATTCTTGTCTATTGGGATGATTGAATAAAACAATTTAAATACAACAAACCCAAATTAAATCCAAATCACCACGAGCAAGTTTTGTGTTCAATCAAAATTTGGGGGATCATTGAGGAGAGGTAGGGGATACTTTTCTGGAAGTATTTAGCAAGAAACCAGTGGAAACTTAGGGGCTCCTATCACAAAATGAGGCTTAGAGATAGGGCACAACCATGTGTAAATAAAGTAGCCACATGAAAATAGGCTGAAAAAAGAAGCTGCAAACAAATTAAGGAAAATTACAGACTCAGAGTGGGTGGTACTGGATCTTCTGGCATGCAAGTCTAATGGCAAATTGAGAATGTGGGTGAACTTGTGTGATATTAAAATGTAGCATCTGGATGGATCTTCACCCACATCCTAATAATTACGAGATGTTGACATCATTGAAGGGTGCTATGTGTTTGTGACATATGATATGTCTGACACATATCACCAGAGAAAACTACAAAGGAGGACATGATATTACATCTCTTTAGAGGCTCTTGAGGGACCCTAACACTGTAAAAAGAAGACCGTGGGTTTAGCATGACCATCTGCCATTTCAAAAGACAGCACATATTTTGTTCAGGGAAGAAAAAGATGTAACATATTTTTAATATGATATTTTGGTCTTTGGACTGACTGTACATGAATCTGATAGAATACTTGAAAGGATATTGCATATTTTGAGAGATAATGGTGTCATCCTCAAAAGAGAGAAATTGAAAATCTGCGTGGAAGGGGTGGACTACATAAAACATTGTGTCTATGGACAACGTATTGAACTCAAAGAAAGTCTGACTTGTGCAATTAAAGAGGCACCAGTCCTGTTTTGTTTTTTTTTAAAACAATTTTATTGGCATTTTACTATTCTACATATAAATAGGCATATAAGCATGGTAGTTAATCAAGACTTTACAATCATATGTTGCATTCTCTGGTTCGGGCGAGAACATGGAATTACAAGTTAGAAAGATGCGATTGAACCACACATGTCTTGCAGCACCGTGTGATGTCCTGATAAATCTCAATGTTTGCCTAACAGAGTGGTGTGTCGAGGAATATGGACCTGGTTTGTTAAAGGGAAGAACCTACCAGCATGTGTGACTAACTAGGGATTAGAACTTGGGGGATTCGGTCGGGCGACCTAGATTGTCTGCTTCATCCTTTGGGGACGGAGGGATATATTTTGCGGTATGTTTTCATAAGCAGGGTGGGGGGGTCAGGGGCACTGTCAGGAGCGCATAAGTCACAGGGAATGCTGTTCGACCAGAGTATTATGCGTGGTCTTAGTGTTCCATTTTAAGGAGATATCACCTAATCACAACTCTTGGTGTGGCTGGGGATCGCTGTCGCTCGCGGCAAGAAGGGGCCCGGGGTGTGTAGCATGGTTTAAGTTCTCAGGCACATTCAGGGGTGATACTGGTTGCTGCGTGCTAGCCCCGTGTTGGCGGAACTGGTGTAGTAACATGGCCCATTCCATGGAGATGTGCCTTTTACGTATCCCCTGCACCTCTTCCCTCCTAATTGTGTCTTCCTCCGCTGAGCCCCATTTCTTGACTGAACCCACCCAGGCTGCTAGGTGGGGTCCACTTGGGATTCTCCAGTGCATAGCAATCCCCCTTTTTGCCAATAGAAGAGCCAGGGAGGTAAAGCGTGTTTGGACTTTGAGAGTTTTGTTTTTTCGAAAAAACCCCAACCCACTGGCTTCCCATGTGTCAATGTCCTTGAGTCCTGTTATTTCCTGTAATGTCTTGTGTATAGTTTTCCAGTAGGGCCGTAGTGTGGGGCTCGACCAGAACATGTGTACGAGTGTCAAGTCAGAGGATTGGCATCTTGGCCATACCAACTGCGTGTCTGGGTAGAAGCGCTGGAGCCTTGCTGGGGGTGAGGTAGGTGCGATGTAATATGGAAAATTGTATGTTTTTGAAACTGGCATTTCTAGACACCTTTTTCGGGTACTCTAGGACCCGTTCCCACTCCTTATCATGAAATGGGTGACCTATCTCCTCTTCCCATTTAGATTGCAACGGGGCTAATGTAGTGGCAGTGAGATCCCGAATTGCTTTATAAAGCCATGTGATCAAGTGCCGCCCTAACCCCATGTGGAGAATTGCATGAAGTACTGGGTGTGTCACTGGCTCCCCTTCGGTGAGATCCCATATGCGGCGACTGCTAATTATTAGTTGCCTGTGCAATAAAAATTGCCCTGGGGGAGGCCTGTCTCATCCGAGAGACGGTCGAACGGCAGCAGTTGTCCCTCTTTGAACAGAGATCCTACCTCTAGAATGTTATGATCCATCCAGGTTTGCATTGTGCGAGGAGTAAAAAAACCCTCCCTTTTTAGGCAAACCAGCTAGTGGGTACAAAGGGGTATATAATGGGGTGTTACCGGAAATGCGGTGTATTCACAACATGCATGCTCGTGCCACCTTTACCTAAATCGGGTGTGACGCTCTGGGTTGTGTGCCCGGAAGCAGTAGGCGACACATGGCCTGTATCGACATGGGCCCCTCTTCTGTGGCAGTCTCTGCTAAGTGGCGCCCGCCGTCCATTGAGATATCCACTGCGTTTGTGCTGCGTAAAAGTAGGCCTCAAAAGATGGCGCCCCAACCCTCCTTGATTCAACGGGAGTTGCAGTTTTGGGAGTGCGACTCTGTGACGTTTGTCGCCCCATATGAGGGAACTCAGTAGGGCCTCTAATTCACGAAAAAAGGAAGGTGGGGGACAACAGGAGTGTTGGTGAAGTAATAGAGAAGTTGTGGTACCAGGATCATTTTGGCTAAGGCGATTCTGCCAATGGGTGCCAAGGGCAGGGCCTTCCAGAAATGTACCCGTATCTTGGCTTCCATCAAGGCTCGGCGGTGATTACCTTCAAGGAGGTCGGCCGGAGAGTGATAAAGTCTGATACTGAGGTATCGGGGAGCACCAGTGCTCCATGTTATGCGAGAGTCCCCAAATCCTATCTCCCATGGGGGGAGGTGAGGGTTTAGGGGGTATACAACAGACTTCGCCCAGTTGACTGTGAGTCCTGTTGCGGCTGCAAAGTCCGAGAGAATGTTTCCTATGGGGCTGAGATCGGAATCTATGTCCCTCACGTATACCAGTAGGTCGTCCGCATACATTGATACTATATGGGTGGTTCCTGTGATCGGAATGCCCCATGCATCCCCCTCCCGCCGAAATTGTATCGCTAGGAGTTACATAGCCATGACGAATAAGAGGGGGCACCCCTGCCTGGTACCCCTCGCTACTGGGAAGGGCGAGGAGATGTATTTACCCAACCGTATTCTGGAGGTGACTTTCGTATATAATAGTTTTATGTATGCTCTATAAGTGGGGCCTATTCCCATTCACCCCAGCGTCTCGAAAAGGTATGGCCATGCTAGGGTATCAAACGCCTTCTCAAGGTCCAGGATCAGGCAGGCCGCCCTAGGGTAACGTTCTCCGACCCGATCCTGAACCTGAAAAAGCCTACGGATATTCTGGGACATATTTCTACCCGGCACAAATCCATTCTGGTCTTGGTGTATGAGTGGTGGCAGCAAAGGGCTTAACCGGTCCGCCAGGATCTTACCCAAAATTTTGCAATCAGTAGAGAGTAGCGTGATTGGTCTGTATGAGGCCAGGTGTATCGGGTCTTGGTAGGGTTTCGGGATCAAGACTATAAGAGATTCCCGTAACGAGCCTGGTAGCTCCCCCCCCTTCCAGAGCTGCCACGTACATAGTGGTCAGTCGTGGTGCCAATTGAGTAATAAAAGTATTGTAATATTCTAAGGGCAAGCCGTCCATCCCCGGGGCTTTATTTCGGGCCAATTCACGGATCGCCTGTTTCACGTTAAACTGCGTAATTTCTGCCTCTAGAAGGTCTCCATCCTCGCTCGGTATCTGTGGCATTGTAAGAGGTACTAGGAATTGGGCGAGTGCTTCCCAACTGTTTCGTGTGGGACATCGATAAAGCTTTGCCTAGTAATCACGGAAGAGCCGTAAAATGTCAGATTGGGATGTCGTGATTCCGCCTAAAGGGTCCCTAATTTCGGTAATTGGGCGGACGTCCTGGTGCTGGTGGGCCAACCAGGCTAGGAGTGTGCCTGATTTCTCTCCCTCCCTGTGTCCTTTAGCTGCGTATAGCTTAAAGTTGTATCGCCTTAAGTCTGCCAAGCCCTCCTCATACACCGTTTTAGCCTCCGCGACTTGCGCATGGGTCGCCGTGTTTGCATTTTCTGCTTTAGTCAGCGATGCTAGTTTGAGTTCTGCCTTTTCGAGATTTTTATCAAGGGCCCTGTGGACTCCAGTTATTTGTCTGATACAGGCTCCCCGCATCACAACTTTAAAAGCATCCCATTCTAGCATTCTGTTGGATGTTCTGTTGGTGTTGTCCTCAAAGTATTCTACAATGCTATTCTCATGATCATGACGGAACACCAGGTCCTCTAAACATTCGCGCTGCAACTTCCAGGTCGGGACTGGCGGATGGGGCGGTCTCCATCTAAGGGTTAAAAGATGTGCATCGTGATCTGAGATTACTCTCTCTAAATAGTCTGTATGTTGGATCAGGGGCAATATCTCCTGCGAGCATAAGAACCGATCGAGTCGCACCCGCAGGTCGTGGGGTACTGAATGGTAGGAGTATAGTTTAGTGGTTGCATTTTGGTTCCGCCACGCATCTGCTAGGGCCCAGTGTTGTGTCCATAAGCGGAATTGTTCTGCGTGCATTTGCGCGGGGGAACCCGAGCCTGGAGGATGCGATTGATCCAAGGATAGGTCTAGTACACAGTTGTAGTCATCCCCTAGTACCCATGGCGCATGTGTAAATTGTGGAAGAATTTTCGACAGCGAATCCCAGAACTGCCCTTGGTCCGTGTTTGGGGCGTAAATGCTGCCTATTAATAGAGGACGCCCATCTAATAGTCCTTCTAGGAATGCGTATCTCCCTTCTCTGTCCTCTATTCTGCATGTTCCTTTAAACGGAACCCCAGGTCTGAGCCACATCATCGCTCCCCGAGCAAACGCAGAGTAGGTAGTGGCACAAAAAATACCCTGCCAGCGCTTCTGTATTAGGTCTAGTTCTTTTGGAGTGAGGTGTGTTTCTTGCAGTAGTATAATCTGCGCCTTTTGCCGCTTTGCATATGAGTATACTGCATACCGCTTTCTTGCTGTGTGCATTCCCCTGACATTTAAGGTCAGGAAGCTAATATCTGCTGTATTTGACATGGTTTCTTTTAGTTCTAGGGAACCAGGGGAATGGACATGGGAAGTATTGCGTCCTGTCTTCATCCCTATTCCCCCCGCATGCTGGTCTGACAGATTGAGGCGCCCGCACCGAAAGTGATTGTGTTCATAAGGGTTTAGAGCAACTGGGAGATGCAACAGCTAATCTTGAGGAACCAGGTTCCAACATTGCGGACCTAACAAAACTGTTGATACGTCCAAACTATATGTATCAACAGCATTCTAATGTATTGTGGGGGGTGTACTTTTTTGGTTTTCTGAGCTCATAGCCTTGTGTGGCCCATTTCGCTGTGTGTATTGGTCGTGGGTCTAGTGTGTTTCGGGGCAGTTGCTGGTAGCAGTGTTCAGTGTCATATTTCTGGTTGACACTACTATGTATGTGACGTGTGCGTGACATAAGGGGGGAAAGAAGATTAATCTTAAGTGATTGGCCCTTTCAAATCAATGTGTCTGCCGTCTGGGGAGTCACCAATGGAGGGGTTATCGAGTCTTCGCGGGAAATACTTGTATCCCTGGAATTGTCCTCAGACGAGAAGATACGTGGGCCA
Source organism: Calotriton arnoldi (assembly GCA_963921515.1). Taxonomy (NCBI): domain Eukaryota; kingdom Metazoa; phylum Chordata; class Amphibia; order Caudata; family Salamandridae; genus Calotriton; species Calotriton arnoldi. Next base: position 910,519 of record CAWUFW010000032.1, on the reverse strand, counting down.
TCCTCTCTGTCTCACGCCGTGGCGGCTATGTACAATTTAGCTGCTGCCTGAATAGCCCTCCTGCATTCTGCTATTTTTTCCTCGAGGTTAGGGGGACCCGCAGCTGGACTGCATCCTCTTTGTTACTGTTTCTTATGTTCTCGTTTTCCCCGGGTCCCCCGACCCCTCGATCTCCTCGAGCTGTGGACTGTTTCCCATTGCGAGCCGCCCAGAATATTGGTCTCTGCCCAGTCAAACACTGCCTTTGGGTCTGTGACAAATTTGGTGCCTCCATCGCTAATGATTGTAAGGCGGGCTGGAAACAGCAACGAATATTGTATTCCTTTTTGGCGGAGCATTTTCTTTCCTTCTATGAAAGTGGCCCTTTGCTGTTGCACTGCTTTTGAATAATCAGGAAAGATCATCACCTGCTTATCTTCGACTTGGAGCGGACCATGTTGCCTGGCCGTCCACAACACAGCGTCCCTATCTCTGAAGTGAAGAAGTATCAGGAGCTGCAGTCGTGGAGGCATCCTGGGGAGGGGGGGGGGCGCCGGGCTGGGACCCTGTGGGCCCTCTCCACTGAGAAGAAAGGTGTGAGTTCAGCATTCGGGGTGAATGATTTGAACCAAGTCTCGATGTATCTTTCGGGATGGGAACCTTCTACTCCTTCCGGCAGGTTGATCAATCGAATGTTGCTGCGGCAGGATCTCCCCTCCAAGTCGTCCGCCATTTCCTCTAGCTTAGTCACCGGGGCCTGGAGGCTCCGTATGCTGCCCTGTTGTACTTTAGTTAGCGGTTGAAAGGTTGGTCAGGGTTTTTTCCCCCTCTGTTACTCTATCAGCCAATTTCCGATGATCATCGCGCAGTAAGCCAAGGTCCGAGGACAAGGCCCCAAATCTGTCCTGCATTGTGATACGGGAGTGCTCTATTGCTGCCAGAAGTCTGTCCAATTTGCCAGACATCGCTTGCGGCGTGGTAGTATCTGATGTTTGGGTTTGGTCTGGGTCCATCAGGGGCTGTTGACGTGCTGGGACCGTTGCCTGGGGACCATTAGTTTGGCGTTGCTGCCCCATATTTAAGTCAGTCTGGGACTCCGCTGTATTTATAGACCCTTTCAACTTCTGGCAGGTCACCTATTTCTTGGAGGGGCCCAAAAACTACCAGTACTAGAGGCTGCTGTCCGATGGAGGGGGGACTACGGTTCTGATCTCTGCTCTGGCTCAGTTCTCCGCAGCGTCACAGTATTGTCCTCGCTGGCTGCACATGAGTCGCAGAAAATATTCAAGAGCTTCCGGGTTCTAGTGTGGGTACTTCAGGCTGTCCTGTCCGTGACAAGGGGCCGCAGGCGCTATGTCGCTGTACTTTTTACTTTGGCTGCTTTGGTGGCGTGCAGAGGTCAATCCTTCAAGTTTCTGGCTACAGCGCTGTCCCCGGGGGCCGCCATGTTGCGTCGAGTTCCCGCCTCTGCCAATATGGATGTCTCGCGTCGCCCTCTGGTACAGATTTCACTGCTTGTGGTGCCCAGAGACTGCCTCCCTAATCTTTACTGAGTGGGCGAGGGGAGCAACTTCCTTGCGGAGCCCTCGATCACCAGTTACAATCGCCATTTCCCCGCAGGCTCGCGTCGACCCCACTGCAGTCTTGCCAGTTGCTCACAAGTGCAGAGCTCGTGTCCCCAAGCTCTTGCTTCGGTCGGGTGTCGCTTCTGGTGTGATCCCGGGTCAGCGCTCTTTCAGCACCCGCTCTTACCGGGGCTTCTCTCTCCTCACCTTCCTATTGCTGTCATCGCATCGCAGGGGGCCGCCATTTTGTACCGGGTCTTCCAGCGTTCCTTTTGGTTTCTGCTTCTCTCCCTACGGTGCTATCTGGCTGGCCCTCCCCTGTGACATCTCCGTACAGTTCTCCCTGGTCGATTCTGGGACGGCAATCAGCGGGTATTATCCTCCTTCGGGGGCCACAGGTACTGAATCTGGCAATGATTTATTCCCTGCTATAGTGTCGTCCAGGCCCCAGCACCGGCACCTCAGGCTGTCTCAGCTGCAACGATAAACCGTTTCTGGTGCCTCTACTCTTCAGACGCCATACTTGTTCGGCCCCCCACATAGCCTCCGTCGCCCGCAGTGCCGAGTCGCTGTCACAATGTCCTTCACTGGGCGGCGGGGGGCCACTTCTCCTCGGAGCCCTCCAACCGCAGGCTCGGCCGTGATTACCTTTCTGCCTTAAGGCCCGCTCTGCGTCTGCCACTGGGGCACCGGTCGCTGCCAGCATGCAGCCCGCGCCCCCGGGACCACTCCTCACTTGAGCGCCGCTACAGGCTTGACCCTGGAGCTGCACACAATGTGCACCAGGGCCTCTCAGGTCTCCGGTCCCTCTGGGGGCCGCAGGTACCAAATTTGGCAATGTTCTTCACCCCGCTGCAGCGTCGCCCAGGCCCCAGCCCAGGCGTCTCGGGCGTCCTGGTCACAGCGTGGGGTCGCTTCTAGTGTCTTTACTCTGCAGAGCCTGTCAGGTTGCAGTCCCCGGCCAACTGGCACCTTATTGCCGTGTTTTGCAGTTTCTCGACGTTACGGGGGCACGTAAGCTGACTCCTGTACTCTTCAGGCGTAGTGCCTGCTTAGGGGGCCTGCCATACTTGCTCAGCCCCCCCGCAGTCAGCACTCTCGATTTCCACTGCCCCCCCGCAGAGCCTCCACCTCCTGCAGCGCTCAGCCGCCGTCACTAAGTCCTGCACTGGGCGATGGGGGGGTGCTTTTCCTTGGAGTCTTCTATCCTCACGCTCGGCCGGGATCTCCCCCTCGCTTTCGGGCCCGCTCTGCTTCCGCCGTACGGGCGCTGGTCACCTCCGGCATGCAACCCGCACCCCCAGGGCCACTCCTCACCTGGGCACCCCAGTAGGCTCGAACCTGGGGCTGTACTCAGCGGACCTCAGGCCCTCCCAGGGCTCCGCTCCTCATTCTCTCGGTGCTGCGATCGCGGTGCTGGGGGCCGCCATTTTGTGTCGGATCGCCTCCCACCTTTTTTCGACTCAGTTTTCGGTGTCCGCTTCTAATTTTCAGGCTTATGCCCTTGCGCCTGTTGCCACCTTTGTCTGGGCGACTTATAAGTTTGCTGCCCAGTCCCAATGACCAGGATGACTACCGATGTGCTGGGCCGGCAGCCAAAGCTCTACACGAGCACGTCCGCCATCTTTGCTAGCATAGCCACGCCCCTGCACCAGTCCTGTTGATACAGTTCAAGCAAGATTGTTTTTAGGGGTTGCAGAACTTTATGCTAAATTTGTGCTTAGCTGAAAAAAATGCACTTTTGTAATGTATTCCCGAAAAAATGGATAGATTTGTGTGGGGCAAGGGAGTAGAAGGGGCAGTTAAAGGGGTACAAAATGATATAGTTGAGGAGAGAGCTATTAAGGCATTCATGAGAAATTGGGTTGTTGGTTGAATGGGGTGTGAACCCTGCTCAAGCAACAGCCACAATCCTTGTCAGGGTGAACCACAAAAGTCAATAATTTAGCCTGTGCTTAAACCTCTGGTAGCTTGGCACAAAAGCAGTTAGGCTTAACTTAGAGGCAACGTGTAAAGTATTTATGCATCACACAAACAGTGATAAAGTGAAAACACAACACAAGAAAAATCCCACACCAAGTTAGAACAAAATAGAGTTCATTTTAATAAATTATTTGAAGCCAAAACAACAAACATCCAATCAGGAGAACCGGATTTATGAATTTTTTTAAGTTTAAGGTAAATACTAGAGCCTAAAAGAGAAAAGCACCAATTACAAACATCTAATTGCGCGAGACCGGGTCAAAGTCGATATACAAGAAGTGGAACAGGCCTGGTCGGCAATTACCTACAAACAGAAATTTCAGCAAAAATGTTCTGAGAAGGTAGATGTTCAGTGGGACCATGCTGCAGGCAGTGTCTGAGGAGGAGATATTGTCATCGGGGAGCCACTGGATGAATTTGGGGTAAAGATTTCCACTCTCGGGCTTAGCCTCTTTTTTGGAAGTCAAAAATCTCCAGTGGTACGAGGACGTAGCCGACAAGGGCTCAATGAGGCCAAATACCCCTTTTGCCAAGGACCACTGAACAAGATTTGCTGCTGCAGAGAACATAGCAGGATCTGACACAAAGTCAGGCCGACCGGCGATGCACCTTGGGCGAATACACAAGCAGGTTGTCCCGGTCTCTTCTCGGTTCTCAGAGCAGTTTTCAGCCAAAAATGTGATAAGTGCCAAGTTTTGGATTTTGGCTATCTGGGCACTTTCAGCACCACTTCCAAGATTTGAGGACTGGAGAGGCACCGCTTGGAAGGTTGGGAACTCACTCAGGCTGTTTCCAGATGCAAGTTGAAGATAGTTGGAGCCCATTCTGTCCCTGAGGCTCTGATCAGAAGGCCATCCAACCAGCCTTGGAGCCACTCTGGTAAACCTGGGCTCAAGCAGTCGAACAGGGCACAGCCTGGAGGGCAAGCCTCTAAGGGTTCAAGGCAGGCTTTAGACAGCAGAGCAGTCCTTCCAGATGCAGCACACCTTTCTTCTGAAGTACATAGCAGCAGCCAGTCCTCTGAGAGTCCTTCGACAGGCCCAGAAAGTGAACTGAAGAGTGGGTCTGAGGGTCCTATGTGGTGCCTTCTTTGACATAAGAGAAGTTTTTAGAGAATTCCTTATGAAGTGCTTGGAGGTTCCTGGCTTTCCTGCCCTAGCTCCAGCCTGGCTGCCTGAACAATGAAGTGGTGTTAAGTCAGAGTACAACCTATTTAATATTAAAAGTGTTTAAACAAGCTTTATTCGATTTAAAATAAATCATAAAAGCACATAGTACAAATTTTAATCGTAAGAACGTATTTAAGAGTGTGTGAAAAGTAGTAGCAAAATTCATCACTACAAGTATTATAAAAATAGCAGCACTCCCCTTGAATCAGTACGAGTAAAAACATCAGTAGTAAGATATAAAATTAGACAGCACAGTACAATCGTGTTCTGATGTATACAATGGGTAAAAGGTCCCTTCAAGGTTGCTCAAGATACAAGCGGGGGCAAGGCCAGGTGCTAGGACACTGAAGTGGGTCACTTGTAAAACTAACCTATTGATTTGTGAGTGGGGCTGTTCTCACTTCCGCCCCCCACTCTGCTAGTGATGGCTCATCCAAGCACACCTAATACCTCTATTGTGTGGCTGTCTGGGAGGATTGCACAAAGTCCAACTGCCAACTATACCCAGTCATGCGGCACAGGGACAGGCTGCAGGCACAAAATAGCTAGGAAAGTGCCAACTTTCTAAAAGTGACATTTTCAAAATTGTAACTTAAAATCAAACTTTACCATTAAAGAGGATTTTAAATTACTATGTCTTAGACACCAAACATGAAATATCTACCTGATCACAATCAAACATTAGCACTTATTAAATGTAATAAGGCAAACCAATGTTATCCTATGGGAGAGGTAGGCCTCACTGTAGTGAAAAACAAATTTAGGAATTTTTAGCTACCAGGGCATGTAAAACTTAAAAGTACATGTCCAGCTTTTTAATTACAATGCACCCTACATTATGGGCTACCTAGGGCCTACCTTAGGGGTAATTTATATGCAATAAAAGGGAAGTTTAAGGATTGACAAGGGAGTTATTTTGGCAAGTCAAATTGGCAGTTTAAAACTGCATTCAGGCTGGAATGGCAATCCTGGGACATGCTTTAAGAGTCTACTTAAGTGGGTGGCACATTAAGTGCTACTGGCCCACTAGTAGCATTTAATTTAGAGGTGCTGGGTATATGGTGTACCGCCTTACTGGGCACTTGTAAATTAAATATGCCAATCAGATGCAAGCCAATTTCACCATGTTTTAGGGAGAGAGCACAAGCACTTTAACACTGGTTAGCAGTGTTAAAGTGTAGAGTCCTAAGGCCAGCAAAAGCAAATTCAGAAAAATAGACTGGTTAAGGCAAAAGCTGGGGAAAGACCAACCTAAGGCTGATAGGTCTAACAGCATTTGACACCCAAATACAATTATTGTTTATGACGACAAAGTGGATGTGGTCTAGACGAGGTGGTGATGAAGGAGAGGGATGGTCATAAAAAGGTGCTAACTTTTGTGTAAGGGCACTGGAAAGCTTATAAGTAAGATAGTTTGCTATAGAATTAAAAACGTAGCCTGTTGGTGGGTATTTCCACGTCTTACAGTAAAATAGACATTTTCCCTGCTTGGGCAGAGAAAATCAAGATTTTAATACAGATAGGGAGGTGGATATCATGCCTGACATCATTGTCCATGACACTTACATGCTTTCTTCAAGGGGAATTTGGGTTGTCTATTCACTTTGTGGTTGATTTTGACTTTTTTTCCATACCAATCCCATGTTATTCCATGTTTGTAGTTTTCTTCCTCTAACAAACTTTTCTTCTGACTTCCTGAGACTCTGTTGGCACTATTCTTTAACCTCCATCCTCTCTTCCTCTCTCCAGCCTCATTGACATTTGTTCGCCTGATTTGCTGGACCTTTGTTTGCTGGAATCCTACTGCACTTTATCTAGATGATCCTTCTATTGCGGAGTCATGTTCTTCCTTTAGAATTCATTTATTTCTTGCTTGTTTTCATTGATTTTCTTTGTGCTAACTATGAAAATCTCTATTTCAAGCCTACATTTCATCATTTATGATAGTAGTTATTTAATTGTATGTAAATAAGGTTTGAACGCATGATTTTGGTTTGTGAAAATACTTCTGCTATATTTATTTTTTATCCTATGCCTGCTTCCTGCTCGTAATCATTCTCTATTGCTGCATGCGATACTGCTGCTGATTTTTTGCTGCAGTATTTGCAATCCACCTCTGCTGTAGACCTTTAGTATTTCTATTCTCACTGCTTATGGGCATTACTCTTTTACTGTAAGCTTGGCTTTACCGCCACTCACTAAGCTCATCAACAGGGTGAATTTATCGCAATTTACCAACCAAGACACTGATTCCGTTTTTACCATTTTTCTTACGTTCTTCGGCCCATGCTTTCCTCATGTAATGGACTGCCTGCTTTTTCTTAACATTGAGATGCTTTTATTTGTTGTAAGCCCAATATATTTTTAAGTTTTTAAAGGATTAACTTTATTCAGTGTGTGTTTTCTTACTATCAACTTACTTGTTTGTAAAGATCTCTGGTTTGATATCAATGTGTGCCCTTAATCATGTTCACTCTATGTTTAAAGAGAGAGTCAATCTGCCTCAATATAATCAGCACTTACATTACCAATGTTGCTCATCCTTCTCCTAATGCATGTATTTCTGACTATTATAAGCCCTATTAATGCATGCATAAGTGGTGACCCTTCATTCCAAGAGGGAACCTGGCAGCGGCGGCTCCTCTGCAATGGCGGAGGAGCGTCGCGCCACTGCCTGGCTCAGAGCCAGTAAATGAAAAATAAAACAATATCATGGTTTTATTTTTCATTTTGCGCCTCTGAGCCAGCTTGCGATGGGAGGGGAAGGGCATTGGGAGGAGGAGTGCGACGTGCGCTCCAGTCCCAAAGTGCGCACATGTGTTTTGGCCGGCCATCTCAGGCCGACCAAAACACACATGTGCACTTAGGTTTTCTCCAGCCCAGCTGCTTTGAGCAGGCGGGCTGGAGAAACCCCACAGACTCCCTGGTCTGAGCAGGGCATCTTTCCTGCCTGCTCAGACCAATACCCATGCTGCTCTCACGTGAGAGCAGCGCGGGAATTGCAGGGAGTCTGTGACATGGCCCCAGTGCTTGCTGGGACAGGAAGGGGAGAGACCGAGCGCGATGCGGTGGGCAGCTCCAGGTAAGTTTTTACTTTAAATTAATTTTTTATTATAACCCCCTGCCCGCTCCCCCTCTCGCGCTCCCTCCACCCACCCCACCACCTCTTTATGGTGGCATCCGCGACTGGAACCTGGGTGAACTGTAAACATGAATAATGTCTCTTTAGGAAGAAGAAAAGGCTAATAGGTCTATGCCAACCAAAAGTGTATGTCATCTGATCCAGTACAAGCAATGCTCCTCTAATGTATTTACAACATTTTTAATAAATGGGAAATGTGGCTTGGAATATGCAGAGAGACATCTCATTTTAAGAATGTATTAAAGAAAGTGTGTCAAGAAAATAAAAAAAAACAGAGCAGTAATCAGTATTTTGTAATAATGAGTACATAAAACAGGAGGAAATGTAAACACAAACTTAAAAAATCAATGAAACATATTCAGTTGTATTTACCGATACTTTCAGAATAACAATCAGCTAACAATTTATGACCATAGGGCCCGATTCACAAAAGTAATCTGAGACAAAATCCTAACTTTACGACTTTCGATATTCACAAAAGGCATTTAGTAGTAGTAAAGTTAGGATTCCTAACTTTACTACTATTAAACTGACACAAAATCCTAACTTTACGATTTTCGGTATTCACAAAAGGCATTTAGTAGTAGTAAAGTTAGGAATCCTAACTTTACTACTACTAAATGCCTTTTGTGAATACCGAAAGTCGTAAGTTAGGATTTTGTCTCAGATTACTTTTGTGAATCGGGCCCATAGTGCTGATGGCGTTTCGATTCCAAGTGCAAAAATTGGCAGGGTCTTCATCATAACAGCAATATTTTGAATTGTGTTGAAGCTACCAATGTATTTAACCAATTAACCGCGGCGGTAATTCCGCCGCAGTGCGGCGGTTTAGCGGAGTGGGCGGGGCCGCGTCGGCCAACGGACGTGCGCAGCACTAAGAGGTAGTGCTCGCGACGGCCGTTGGCAGACAGAAGCACGCAACGGGTTAAAGTTAAAACAAGGACTAACCACAGCCAGTTATAAATATTTCCAAAGATATTGATCATTGAGTTGTTAAAACCAATATCTCACAAAACAGGTCACCAGAAATGTAATTTAAATGTGCTTTTGAGTCATTGGTCTTCTTGCATGTACTTTAGGAAATCTTGTTGATTCAGTGAATTGACTGATCAAATGCTCTGGTTCCCAACAACCTATATTTCAGCATTTTGCTAGTAAAGTCAGTGACATGATAGTGAACCTGTACAGTGATGGAGGAGGGTTTATACTCCTGAACATGGAACTAGAGACTTGTGTATAAACTAAATGGCAACTCATTCTAAAAAAGAATATGAACTATTTGTGTGATCTGTCTGTGACTTCATTGTTATATCTGCACATATATAAAGGCTTTTTAAGTTAGTTTGGTTTATTGTCTTACAGTGGTCCATAGCGCTTAATAAACTTGATAGACCATGCAGTGAAGCTGAATAGTTAAAGGTAAACAAATCCAGATAGGACAATATAGTGCTAACATTCTGTCCTTTTGATTAAGAAGGCAGATCAAGATTGAAACTTCGTTCAGTTATTCCTTCCCTGGGTGATTCTCGTAGATCGAGCAGGCCCATGTGGATGCCAATGGGACGAAGTCAAACAACACTTCAAGGAATCCATTTGTGGTTCCAAGAGATTGTGCTGGAAAACTTGAATTAACTCTGAGTGGTACAAAGTCCTTCTTTAGTCCAAGGAGGTAGTGCTTGCATATTATTCTACTTCTCTAATTGTTCTCAAAATGTCATCAAATTGTACCTCTTTTGAAATATTACCATTCCATTTCCATTTATTAACTTTGTTTCGGCCTCTAGGGCCATAAAAGTACAAACAGTAAAAGCAAATGATATACACTTGTAGTTAAAAATTTGAGTAGCGCACAATCATCTTCCAATGCAATGATCATCTCAAAAATGAAAAGGACAAAACACACAGTACGTAAAGGTGCAACAGGGATGTGGAATTATACATAATACTATCATCAACCCATTAAAAAGAGAATAAAAGCAACCATCCGAGGATAAGCTGCAGTCTAAAAAAAATTTAAAAATACAACTGTAAGACTAAGATGCGGGGCCCAGAGCATGGGTACAGAATTGCTCGACCTACAATACATTTGAAATTCCCCGTAGAAGCTACTTTAAACAGGCCCGCCGAATGTGCCACATACAGTTTAGGAATCGAGATACAGCAAAAACAATAGGTGGGTGCGTGTCATACTTTAAAACTCTGTAAGCCTCGATGCTGCGCACAAATCCCAAATTCTTGCATAGTTGGATTATCCAACGCTTACGTGGCAGCCGATAAGCAGGACAGAGGAGCAGGACATGCAATTCGGACTCCTCCTTATATTTACATGCAGGACATTCACCCGTTTGATCTTTCACCCATTTGCTGGTGTGCGCTAATAATGGGAGAGTCCCTAATCTGAGTTGCACGTACAATTTCCTGGCCAGTGGGGGTTGAATAAAATCCAGAAAGTTTTCTTTGCTGAATACATCTTTTACTTGCAAAAATTCTGCTGTCAAATGACCACATGAGGCACTTTCTTGGATAGACACTAGTTTGGCTAATCTATAGCAGTTGACTAGTTCCAGCCTAGAAATCGTGGCACATGATATCTCGGGTGTTCTCCAGAGGTCCGGCTTGCCTAGCTTAAAGGCAAGCTCCCTTATGTGCCACAGCCATGGAATTTTCTTGGCAGTGCAAATAGATAAGAGCTCAATTAGCTCGGCCCTATAGGCAGACAGCTCTGGGGTCACCCATATCCTCCGCCAGAAAGTTAAAGGTCTCAGGGCAATTTCTTCATCAAGGGGCCTAATGCCCAGTTCCATGCGAAGGGGAATAAGAGGGGTGCTACGGGGTAGGCCTATGAGCTGATGCATAAAATTGTTCTCCACCTTCACAAGATTAGTGGTAGGACAGTGCCCCCACAACTCCACCCCGTATAATGTGGCACCCCTTGCTTGCGCTTTGTAAATCTCCACCACAGGGGCGGCTGGTTTAAAAACTGAAGTTCTATATAATTTCATTATACCGCCCACTGTCTGGATTAGCCTGAGTCTTGCTTTGTCCAATTGTGGACCCCATTCAAAATGCTCTGACAGGGTAACTCCCAGATAATCAAATATCTTCACTCTTTCCAATGGAATACCGTGTAAAAAAGGGTTTGGACGGGTCGTGCGAGGGGGGTTAAAGACCATGAATTTGTTTTTTGTTAGGTTTTGTTAGGTTGATCTCTAGCCCTCGTAATTTGCAGAAGTTGGCAAAGCCATCTAAAGTGCGCTGGATACCCATTGGTGTTTTTGAGAGTAGCAGGGTATCATCTGCGAACATCAGCGCGGGGACCTTCCCCGAAACTAGCTTGGGGGCATCATTGTCCTCGATTGTTTTAAGGTGGTCAATAAGGCCGTTGATAAAAAGACAAAATAAAGTAGGGGCTAAAACACATCCCTGCCGTACCCCCTTTTGAACAGGAAAACGGGGAGTAAGATTCCCATATTTTCCACAACGTACTTGTGCAAAATTCTCCGAGTGGAGCCTCTCTACGACATTTAAAAGATATGGAAGGATCCCAAGGTCGCTCAACACCTTCCAGAGTTTCTCCCTGGGTACAAGATCAAAAGCAGACTTCAGGTCAACAAAAATTAAATAGAGACTGCCACCCTCTATGGTCACCGTTTTCCAGAAGAGTAGTTGTAATCTAAATATCTGGTCTACGGTTGACATTTTTGACCTGAAGCCGGCCTGGTAGGGGCTTAATATTTGTTCGTCTTCCAGCCAACCCTGAAGGCGGTCTAGGAGCACCCGGCCGAAGAGTTTTTGGGAAATGTCAATTAAACTAATCGGCCTGTAATTAGAGGGTGAGAGGGGACAACCTTTTTTAAATATAGGAACTATTTCAGCCCCGCGCCAGGTGTCGGGGGGATCCATGCCTTTTAAGACGGCGTTAAATAGGGCACACAAGTAAGGAACCCATATTGTGGGTTCTTCATGAAAAAGGTCCCCCGGTAATTTATCTAGACCTGGTGCTTTATTACGATGGAGCTTATTAATAGCATTTCTCACTTCGGTCATGGTGATCTCCATGTCCCCCACCTGGTGGAACTCCAATACCATGCTGGTGCTAACTGAAGTGACAGGTCCACCATCCCTGGAGCAATACAGAGACCCAAAATGAGACTCCCAGGCTTCAGGGGCTATGTTAGGCTCAATGGCCGGGCTCCCTTCCTTGTCACCCGAGCTCACTATTGCCCAGAAAGTTTTCAGATCTTGATCATCCTGAGCATTTCCCACCTCTCTAGTTCCCAGTTTTTTTTTTCCTGCTGGGTAGTCCGTTTATAGTTAGCCCTGGCGAGTTTGGTTTGTGGCCTATCCTTGGCCTTAACCGCTTCCAAAAGGTCCCGCTTGGCCTTGCAACACTTACCATTGACCCAAGCGCATTTATTTTGACTGTTTACTCTAATGCGCACTACCGGGAAGAATACATCCGCCAGTTTTGAGCTAAGCTCTGAATGTATTTTCCCTGCCATGTCTAGATCCAAGAAGGGACCCTCCACCTGTGCTGCCTCCCGCATTTTAATTATGAGAGGAATTGCTAGCTGGTAGACTTTAGCCAGCTTAAAGGGAGACTGTTGTATCCGGCCCCATCTGACATTCCTTCTATTATTTGTCACTGTTAGTGCACTAGGCACATTTGGGGGGTCAGGAGAAGGTTTAGAAATGCCAAGGTCCTAGGGTTTTAGGATCAGAGTCAAAGCGTTGTGATCACTATCCTGCCTCTGGATGATAAGAAAGTCGAGAACCTTTTCCCAAAGTCTTGCTTCCACCATGATGTAGTCAATTATGGAGGATTGGCCTACTCTACTGAATGTGGTCTGCGCTGGCTGGTCGGATTTAGTCCGACCATTACATGCCCTTAGCGATAAAGCTAGGGTAAGTGCATTTAGCTGCATAGCCAGTGGAGACCACACTTTAATGGGAGTGGTCAGGAGATCAGGAATAGACCAGTAAAGGTCTTCTTCCGTTGGAACAGAGTGAGAAGGATCAGTGAGGGGTTCAAAGTGGCAGTTGAAATCGCCCCCTACGATCAGCCATATCCTTGGATCCAGGGTTGGGATAAAATTACCCAAATGGGCAAAATTTGCAGATTCTTGGCTATTGTTAACAGGACTGGAATACACGTTGATTAGGGCAATTTTCGTCTTTGTGGGAAAGGAGAGCAGGACACATTGGATATCGATTGTGGGCGTTATCATCTGCTCCGCTCTACAGCCAAGGTGGGTGCCCACCCAAATGGATAGGCCACCAAAGGGTCTCCCCCTCCCCCCCATGGATGCTAGGTTGTTGAAAGAGGCAAAACCCACCCGCTGGAGGTCTTCCCTCGCCCAAGTCTCCTGGAAGATGCAGATGTCATATTTGTCGACAAAATCACCCCATTCGGGGCAGGGCAATTTGTTTTTAAGGCCTGCCACGTTCCATGAAAGTATCCTCATCCATTAGCATGCCCACTTTCCCCATTCACAACCTCAGGTGCTCTGGCACTCTGTGATGAAGAGATACCTGAGGCGCCCTCGTAGCGCTCATCTAATTCCCTCCTCGATACACTTTCACTGCTTGAATCACCTAGTGGTGCGGAGGATATGACATCAGGGACCCCACGTGATTTGGCTCTACCTCCTTCCTGAACAGTCTACTGGGAGGGGCTTAAGCTACTTCCCCCAGTAGTTCGTTTCATGCCGCACCCCGCCGTATCCGAGTGGTCATTTCCTACCCTTAGTGGGTTACCACCCTTGGATAGTCCCTCCCCCAGTCAATCTACCTCCTCCAGAGCTTCGTATCTGTTGTTCACCAGGATGTTAAATGGGGGAAACCCTTTGTGGGCAACCCAGCTTCCCTCGTGTGGGGGCCCTGGCCCAATTACTGGAATTAAAGGAGGTACAGAGCTTCTTGGGTATGTTTGCTGGTGTAAATAGAAAAAGTCCAGGGGGCGCAGGCTCAAGTCTGTTGGGATGTTGTGGCAGTTAGGGATGATTTTGAGTAGGTTGATAACAGTGTTAGGGCTTTGGAAATTGATAACTACACACTCACCCGGGTCGCTTTTTCTACGGTTTCCCACCCACCCTACTCTTCGAACCATTATAATCTCCCCTGCTCTGGCATAGGCAAAATGCTTATATCTTGCAAGCCAGAACAGGCATTTGTTTCTCAGCTCGAGTTGGCTTTCCTTTGTGTTAGGTTTGATGGGCGGGACGCCTGTCAAAATAGCTACATACGGGGAGCAAGCAGGGGGGAGGTTTATATTAGGCAGGTTTGAACTTGGGCACACATTCCTCCCCTCGCTATGTTCTTGTACTGGTTGTATACTCGCTTTCCTATTAGTGGCTGGGGCTTGGGGGCTAGATATACCTCGTTGCCTTGATAGGGGTGACCTATTTTTAGCTCTGGTCTCTAGGCTATCACTCCTGTCTCTCTGGTGCCTGTGGACACTCTGGTTCCCTATCTCACGGCTAGTCGGGGGACCCTTATGTAAAAGCGTCTCCAACCCCAGCGGAAGTGTAGGTCCCACGCTATCCGTCTGGCAACCTGCATCAGAACCTCTCGTAGCCTTACGGGTGGAGTAGTTTTGTGGGTTGGTTAGTCTAGCCTCCACTGCTGCCAGTGCTTTCTCCAGTTTATCTAAACGACTAACAAGGGGTGCCAATTCTTCTCTAATGGTGGCCCTTAAAATGTTCTGCAAATCTGCCATTAGTTTCAGGGCCCACGACGGATAGGTCATGTCTATGCTGGCTAGTGGTGAACTACCCAAGCTATGTTCTTGCCCTTCACCCACCTCTGAGCTAACTGAATTACCCTCACAAAATTTCTTTTTTTTAGGTCCAACCTCGGATGTTTGTTTGCGCTTTCCGTTCTTAGGGATACTCGTAGTATTTCTACTCTTGCACAGCGCTTTCTTATGAGTTACTACCACAGGGGATGGCGGGGAATGAGCATCTGGCTGGATCTGGGGCGTGTTTGGCTGCAAGGTCAAATTAGATGGGGGAATAAACAATATCAGGAGTGAGTGATAGCCGCCTTTCCGTTATCTCAATTTCAGAGTCCACAACTCCTATAGCCCTCTGCAACATTTTGTCTATTGATGTTGGAGGGAGTGAGGGGGTACTTGCAGTTTTAGCTCGAGTAAGGCCTCGGTCTGCAAGAGCAGTATAACTCAAATAATGTCTCCAGGATTTTCAGGATTTCACGAACATAGCTTCTGAGCAGTAATCACAGTCAAAGTTAGCTCCAAAGACGCTTTTTACAAAGTGCAGGTACCAAACTGAGTGCACACAATACTTCAAGGAGCTATTGCAGCCTCTGTCTCATGTTTACAAGACCACAACAGCTACTAGATAGGTACAAAAGACTCCTGCACCTTGGTTCTGAACAGTATGTATGTAAAGATCCAGCTGGTTAAGCTTTGGCATCAATGCACCAAGAGCACCAGTAGGGGAAATGGATCTTGTCTTCTTGGCAGGTGAATCAGGTACCTGCCTTACCCAATGGCAGCATCAAGGAGTACCTCAGAACGTATTATGGGAAAACTCAAATTGTAGTGGTGCAACATCTGAGTCTAAAGCCTTCTACTTAATAAGTGTTAAACTGATCTGCACTGTTGTTGTACAGCATCATGTTACAGAACCTTGTCAAATTAGCTTTTCGGATGTTTGGGTCACATAGAACTCCCTTTTGAGTTGGGTGGATTTCTGCCGGGTATGCGCTCTACCCAGGCGACACCTGATTATTATCTTTGGAATAATATTTGGAAGTTGTGTTCCTCCACATTATCAAAGTTTCAGGTGAAATACTTTATCTCCTTATCCAGTTAATGGCCCCATGGGTATTACTGGGGACATTTGCAATTAGGTCTAAGGTCTATTTTTTTTTTTTACTAATCCCTAAATGGCAAAAGTTGACAGCTGTATGCCAGCCTTTTCTGCCCTCGCATGTTTCCCTTGGAGCAGCACAATTTTAGCTCCATCCTTACACGTCACAACTATGCAATATATATGTACTCTTAGCACCATATACTTTATGTGTTCAAATGTAAAGTGGTACACTTGAATGTAAAACTGAAGTGCACACACTGTAGAAATTAGAGATTCAATGAGGGGAAAAGAGGGAGTGGGCACCTAGGCAAGGTGCATTAACCACATAACTGACACATCAACACAAGATAATCATAAAAGTAGCAACATGTGTTAAACACTGGACACATCAATATTCTTTTATTATTGTTTTTTTATTTTATTTTTACTTGAATTTGATAATATAAATATCTACTTATTTTTGCATGAAAAAATGTTATCATTACAATTATAAACACGATTGGAAACACATTGTTTAGTGTACATGCAGACAACACTGATAATTACATCCACATATCTTGGTTATCTCGTTTCTACCTTATATTTGTATTAGCAAAAAACAAAATTGTCGTATGGTGAAATCATGTAAACAAAAACTGTAACCCTGCTAGAATCTGAACTGTGAAAACAATTGAGTTCTTGAATTCTGCAACAAATTATACATGTAATATACTCAATGCACATCCATCCTTATGATGGCATGAGGAGACTGGCGGTTTGAGATCTAACAACTACGCGCGTTTCGTCTTAGGCCTTCGTCAGGACTCCGTCACAGGTTCTTTAGTTCAGGCACAAAAAGGATGTGTCCTGCATCCCAATATTATTTGGGTTATCTGCGGCAGCTCTTTTGTTTATGCTGTTCAAGGAATGCTCTTTTCCCTTTCTTACTTTATAATTGGACTGAACTCGGTCCGAATGAATGGAACAAGATTATTGTTTGTATTCCTTTATTTTTTCATTTTTTCAATTGTAGGTTCAGAGATATCTGTTTTAATCGGTACACATCGTACCCACACTACTCGAGCCAGAAATCTTCTAGTACTAAGACTTATGAAGTCTTGGCAGTGTTTTCTTCTTGAGTCCAAATCTTTTTTTAAAGACTTTTTAGCAATAATAATGGCACGGACGGACCAAACGAAAGGGCACTTTAAGTAAAGTATGACCCCCAGTCACAGATCTGGGTTTAATCCATTGTTCTTTTGCTCACTAACACAGGAACTCGACCATCGATCAGTGGCCCTTAGCCCCCTCCAGCAGACCAACAACTCATATATTCTTCCATTGAGCCCTCCCCTCAGCATCCTCTGCTCGATGTTCCAGTAGCTAATACAGTTCTGCACTGAAAGTCACTAAGATAGACATAACACCCCGTTATGGCAGTCAGGTTCGCTCACTCGCCACAGAGCACTCATCCAAACCTTTACGCTGCACCACTTTAAAATGTCACCAGCCGCCACTGGTAATGGAAGGAGTGGCAAGGTGGGAAACAATATAAAAGTGAGAGACTGGGTAGCAACAGGGAAGGCTCCCAGGTTCAACTTATGAATACTCTGTGGTTCACAGGATCAGGTCTGATAGACCACTATCCACATCACCTGATTGATGGTTTCAGGCTGTCGCAGTTCTTTCAAGTCCTCTTTAAACCATCACTGTTCTTTAATTTCTCACTCTCCTACGTTTCTATCGTTTCCTATGGGAAATTAGAGATTCATAAACATGTGCATATTAATGTTTAGTCTAATTGTGTTTTACACATATGTTTCAAGTTATGTTGCACGCAAATTAAAAGTGCATCGCACGTGTAACAGTGATTTTAGTATTCATCTAACATTTATTTTTAAATAGTATGTGCACCTATACTCATGTAACTGAAGTGCACTCTGAGACTTGTTTAGCTTGAGTGTAGTAGTCCTGAACTTCGAATTGCATTTTCTTGCTTGCATTGCATGTTCTCTTCTCTGCACTTGCAGTCCCAAGGCTTCATTACTTAGAGAAAGGAGTGCTATGTATTTGAGATAGAGAGGCCTGAGAAGTAAATCTTGGCAGAAAGTGTGGAGAAGCTAACGCTGTGAAGAAGCTGCTTATTCGTTGTATATATGCAACAGCTGAGGTGCTCAAGGACGTGGGAGTGCCTAGGTTTCGTGAGATGGGAGAAAACGCCATTGTTGCTAAAATAATGAAAGATTTGCCACCATTGGTCCAAGGAAATGTTGTCTGGCGATTAGACCATATCAGTATGCTTTAATTAAGGTACATGCTGTTAGACTGTAGGCCAGATCTTTTCGGACTTAGAGAGGTACAGACCTCTCTGCTTGCCCCATTGCTTGCGAGTGTATGGCTATTTGCTAAACACTTATTCCTTTAGAGGTTTTCTATTGAAATCCTTGCAATGCTTACACCTTCCTGCATTCTTAAATTTCCCACCTCCCATCCTTAATGACCCATCTATAGGTAGATTCAAATTTAGGTTAAACTACTATTGAATTATTTATGTTTAGGGAGGAGAAATAGAGCTTCTCAGATGGCACCAAATTATTTTCTTTTGTACTTGGATTATTCTGACTTCCAATATTAATTGGACTTTTGCTTTTAAGCCTGAACCCATATCTGATGTCTTAATATATTTGTTGTAATGCTTCATGTACATAATACTTTACTGTTTTGCTTACTTGGTGGTTTGATACTTAGGGGCCGATTACGATACGACCCACAAAGTCAGAGCCTTTAGGGCCGCATCGTAATGGGCCAGTCGGTTTACTTTCCAACCCTCTCATTATGTTGGAGGCGCTCGGAGGTCGAGCGGGCACCTATGGTGCCCCCCTGTTGATCCCTGCACCTTGTGGCGGGCACCTTGAGGTGCCTGCCACGGGGTGCAGGGATGAACTGCACCTCCAATTTCACCATGGGAGCATGCATTATGGCCGGTTAACAGCCGTAATGCATGCTCCCATAGTGAAATATAGGAATGCGACCGAACAGTGTTCCGTCGCATCCTAATGAGGCGGTCGGGACCGCAGACCGGGTGTTGGTCGGTCCCATGACCGAGTCGGTGTCCGACATCATAATGACCCCCTTAATGTTTAATAAACCCACCTTAACTTTGATTACTAAATCCTGGTCCATATTGTGTGACCAAATGGGTTACACTGTTATAATTGTGATTTGTTGAATGCCAACTCCCTTCACCTCTTAGTCAGCCACAAAGGTCTATTGAATGCAAATTTTAACCCCAGGAAACGCATCATCACCCCTATCCTTCCACTTTAAAGAATTTGGACACCAGAGTAGAACAAAACAGACAGGGCCTCTCACTGGCCATGATGACAGGGAGCTGAGCAGAACCCAAGTGTAACTTACAATCCCACCAAAGAGGGCAATAGCTGATTCATCCCTTTGGTCAAATGAAGGACAGGGCAGATTGCTCGCAGTCTGGAAAATCTACCTTAACAAGAGGATTCTATCTACAAATTCCACTGGATTATGTAATCCAGTAGCTGGTTGAAATCAATAAAATCATGCGACTCTCAAAAACGATATTAACAAATATGTTAGTCAAAATCTGTTTTCAGATTAGGCGGTTTCACTCAGGAATCCGAATGTTAACCTTGGAACTGCATACAATTTCTACGTGATAAAATCTTATTTTATTTATTTTATATATCTTTTTGGTTAAATGGCTGGTGGATAATTTAGGCCACATACTTGAACAGACACCAGGCAGGGCCTGGAGAGAAATGTTTCACACTTTATCTAGTGGTGCTCAGTAGCGGCCCGTCTCCTAACAAAGTGGGGGGGCGGACCGGCTAGAGGAGGGAGGAGGGTGGAGGGAAGGGGACAGAGTTCGGGGGCAAACATTTTTTTTTTTTTATAAAACCCTTAACTTAACACCTCCACTGCCGTCTCCCACCCACATCACGCTCTTCCTGCTTCTGGCCCTGGGCACACAGCCTGCCCTGTGGCCAATCCTGAAGCTGCTCTTGCATGAGAGCAGCTTCAGGATTGGCCTGAGTGCTGGAAACTTGTGCTCCCAGGCAGACTAAGAGCCTGTGCCTGCTCTCTCCAGCCCCAGCAAAGCAGCTGGGGCTGGACATAGCTTCACTGCGCATGAGGGTTTGGCCGGCCTGAGACGGCCGGCCAAACACCTCATGAGCAGTGAAGGGAGTGCCCACCACTCCCCCACCAGTAGTGTCATCCCCTGGACCTGCCCCCAAGACTTGTCAGAGTCCTGGGGGCGGGTCCAGGGTATTAAAATAAAACGATAACCCATTTTATTGTCATTTTATTTGCTGGTGGTGGTGGTGGTGGTGGGGGGGGCGCGGGGGGCGCTCCTCCCCTCTAATGGAGCAGCCGCCACGGCTGCTAAATGTTACAGGAAGACTTTACCTCCCAGCCGCAGGTCTTCTGACATCTCAAGTGCCAGGCCTCACCTATGGTAACAGAGGGCTCTGCAGGAGGGAAGGGTTAGCCATCTCACACACACTGTAGAAGTCAGTTTAAAAGCCCCGTACAGAACAGAGGTTCAACACGCAGGCAAAATGCACTATATTCAAGAACCCCAAAAGAAATGCACGTCAAATTAAGGAAAGTTACAATGTTGTCTAAAATTCTCATAAGACCTTTGTATTTCAGAGAGATTTATAGCTCACACAAAGTGCTTTTTGTTTTAAGTTTTGAATTTCAATATATTTATACTGGCCTAATTGTGTCTTCTTAGAAGAAGTGTTTACCTCCTTTTTTATGTGCAACCATAACCACAGCTATTGGAAAGTTTTTTACGAGCTCCGGAAATTAAATGTTTAATGAAAATCCTAAATTTTAAGGCATACTTTAAAGGAGTTTATTTTTTCTAAGTAAGGCACGACTTGATTTTGTGAATCCCTTCTAGACAATACACGTACTTCACATAACGAATAAGAAGACGGCCGATCCCTGGGCCTGAAAATGGTATATGTTATTGTAAATCAGTGCCGTATATCTTCGTGCTTGCGTCCATTGGCTGAGTCAGAGTGAGGACCTAACGTTGATGGGATAGAAATCAATGTTAATCTAAGTAGTGAATAATGTGGGTCGTTTGCGTCTAAGCACTAACATTGATACTTTTTAAAGAAGCATTGGCGCAACCAATAATTCAAACTTGCTTTGGTTGAAGTGGCTGTATGTTACTGCGTGGCATCATGTTTGGATCTAAAAACAGAAAGCACATGTACAGGCACCCATGTGTACCCAGACATTGCCCCCCACGCAAACGTGCACACACATACACACACACACACACACACACACACAGAACACACATTTGGTAAGACAATGCTTATAAGGATGTATAAAAGCAAAGGTCGATATTGGTTGAATGCATGGATGGATTGATGGCTTTGTGTTTTTATACTGTGTTTTTTATTAATAAGTTATCTAAATGTTTCGATGGCTGTTGTTGCATAGCTGGATGGATACAAGTGTGGATGCAAGGCTGAATGCTTGGTTATGAATTGATGAATAAATGCATGGGTGAAGTGGCGGAGGATGCATAAATATGGCTAGATTTGTGTGGAGGGTCGGATACCTGTTTGTGAATGGAAGGATGACCAGATGAGTGAATGAATGTACAGGTGTGAGTAGATGGGTGGTGGAGGGCAGGGTGAATAGTGGTGTGCAAAATTGGCAATTATGCAAAATGTCCTTACAATTATTCAAATGTTGCAAACTTCTCTTGTCAGCATCTCTCTAGAAAGTTTAATCCGAGGGCTTACCTTGCATCCAGAAGTCATGTGAGATACTGGCAGGAGACTTGCTTGAGAAAAAACTGCTGGCTGCAAGACATTTTCTGCTCGACCTACTTTCCCTTGAGGAAAACGTTCTTGTGAAAAATGTATAACAATCCTGCCCTGGCCTACAGATGATGGTAGGTGAATAGATGGGTGGTTAGGTAGAATGAGAAAGATGCATGGGGATGGCTACACAGAATAAGTCAACCATTTCTGGTTGCGTGATCTACTATTGAACAATACGCATTTGTTAGCAAGAATTCCATATCTGATCTGACACTGATTTGACAAACATGCCACTGCCATGCGACCCCCGAGCACTACCTGGATAGCATTTTAAGTCTGATTGAGTATGGAATGACTGCCTAAAAGATGGGCCGTGCTATGTGCCCCGTGCTCCTGCCATACTCTCACTGTCAGCAGACATTAAAAACACACTAGAAATTACATGGTGAGCCAACAAGACTCAACTTTATAATCTTACAAAGGATGATTGATGAGGAATTATATTCTAGTGGAAATGTGTTAAACAAATGCATTTACACAAGACCTTCTAGGGCAAATGGGCCCAGCCACCTACAGAAGGTGTTACCCCACAATGTCTCAGTCAGAGCTCTATGGTGTAGCAAATCTTCGCCAATTTCCCACTCTGTGAGACAAAAGATGGTGAGAGAACACTGAGAACCTAAGGAAATATATTATAGAACATGAGGGAATTTTCTCAAATCAAATGAAAAACACAGATTTGAGACAGAGCTGAACACTGCAATCTTAGGAAAGCCTTCAACTAGAAAAGCTGACTACAAGTCAGACAATTTGAATTCAAATAGAGCTGAGCCCACCAAGCGAGCGTAACACAGACAAACAGGCCCAAAACACAATTTCAGAGTATACCCTACAATTGCCAATAAATAATAAAATGTGTAGGGGCCAGCAAGTCATCAATTGATTGATATGGAGACATATAAGTCTACACCTAGGTGTAAATCTACATTCGGAAGTGGTGAATAGCTTAGATGTAGTAGTAAATATACATGTGAGTAAATATGCACTTGTACATTTTACTTTTTAAATCAGGCCTTTCATGCTCTAAGCTGAGCATTAAGAATCCATGGCTTATGAGGGCGGGACATATTTCGATAGGGTTTACAACACACATATGCTTTTAAAAATTAAATATGTTTTCATCAAAAGCTGTTCATTTTAGTATGTTTCCTAGTGTGTTGTATTTTTGTGGGCCTAGTCAACCTTATAGTTACAGGTTTGAACCTTGCTAGTGGGATTTTATCTTTCACCCTTTAATGTTTCCACCAAGGTAGGCAATAGATATAGTGTAACAAAAAAATGTGCAGTGGCTATACACATCATTTAAAGGGCTTAGGGCCAGATGTACGACCAAGGAATATGCAACTCGCAAATTGCGTCGCAATAGCGACTCGCAATTTGCGAGTCACAAATTGGTATGTACTACAGTGTCTGCGTCACTCATTGAGATTCCCAATGGGGTCGCAAATTGCATGCCTCATGCATATTCATGAGGCATTCGCAATTTGCAACCCCATTGGGAATGGCTGGCACTCCCAGGTATGGTGGCCTGCTGGGCTCAGCAGACCTCCATGTCTGGGACTGCTTTTAAATAAAGCATTTTTTTTTAATGCATCCAGTTTTCCTTAGAGGAAAATGGGATGCATTTAAAAAAAAAAAACAGGGCAGGTCCCTGGGACCACTGCCTGCTCTTAAAAAATATTTTTACAGCCAGTCACAAAAGGGAATGGGTCCCCTGGGGACCCCTTCTCGTTTGCGAGTGGTTTACCACCCTTCTGTGAAGTGTGGTAAACTGCGACTGTTTTGCGACCGCAATTGCAGTCGCAAAACAGTCATACATGGCATTTGGGGTCACTATCAGGACGGGAACGCCCCTTCCTAATAGCAAGTAGCAAATCCTATTTAGCGAGTCGCAAATAAATTGCGACTCGCTAAATAGCGTTTGTACATGGCCCTGCAGGTTTTTGCATGCGAAAACGGGTCGCAAACCCTTTGCGCATGCAAAAGCGGGTCGTACATCTGGCCCCTTGTCACTTCAACAACACCACGGTAAAAACTCTACACACATTCTTCGTATTGATGTTATCCCATGAAAAAGTTTCAGCACTGTGGAAATTGCCATTTGGGGAGATGAGCTAATTTAGCCCAGTTGGGAGCAGAATACAGTTCACCTGTGTACAGCGTCACCAAGTTACAAGTGGACAATACTTGACGTCAAGAAGTGCAGACATTGTTGCTCCATGAGCAATTCCTTTGCTGCTACTGCCAGCATTTACAGTTTATTTTCAAATCTGGTGCACACTTTCACACCTGTCTTCGTAGCACATCACACCCATCTCATTTAGGTTAAATACACTCAGATTATGACATCCTTTCATCAAGTGGGTGTCACCACTTGGCACTCCAAATCCTCCAAAGGTTAATAGGGAAAATGGTGTCTTCTGCCAGTGTCTAAAGGTCGCCTCTATTAAATTCACCCAAGTCTGGCATCAAGTTGTAGTGGGTGATCCATTCCTTATTTGCTCTACAGATTTAATGCATCATTATCTCCTACTTTTAGTGTTTAGCCCCTGGGGTAGAGCGTGAGATTGATTAGAGTCACAAGAGAGCGAGCTGGATCATGGAAGAACTATAGGAGATTCAGAGATTGTTTGAGAGCAAGTGGATAAGTCTGGGGATTTGTCAGACAAGCCTTTATGTACCACAGCTTGAGTGAAATTATTTTTGGATCAAGACAAGAGTACTTATGGTAGGGTCATCTCTGAAGCAGATAATATTCCCCCTACCCATTATAAGCTCTTCAATGATCTGACACTCCTGACGTTCATGCAGACACTTGTGCCAGTGTCTCTTTAGAGGTCAGACAATCTAACAATGGTTTTGAGGACATAATCAACAGCATCAAAGAGTCTCTGGTGGCCAAGAAAAGTGAACCTTGAGTGGAAACTTCACCCAGGTCAGCTTCTCAATAGCCTTATAGCCTAAGGGGCAATGGCCAGCAAAATGGTGCCATGCCTACTTAAGAATTTCTAATGCTCCCACTGTACCCTTGAACAGCATTCATTATACATTTATTGACAATGTGGATGTCCCCTCAATAGCTTTTTTGGTCATTCACTTCTTTGAGTCATGAGAAGTCCTGGCTATTCTTAAACTGGCTGAAGTGGCCCATTGATTGCAAAGGGCTAATCTTTTGCCTTCCAAGCCCTATAATTACTGGCCTATCTTAAACCTGCATGTTTAGGATAAATTATGGAAGCAGAAGCTTATGAGCAACTTCAAGGGCAGCGTGAAGCTCACCAGCTTTAAAATACGAGCCAGCATATCTTTAAGTCAGCGGCTGGTACTGTGTCAGCATTGGTGAACATAACTTTCCAGCTCCAGTGGTCCTAGGAAGGAAGACAGCTGCATTGGTCCTTTTACTGTACCTGTTGGCTGCCTTCGATAAGGTGAACCACTTGCTATTGACTGAAATGCTGGAGATAATGACATTGAAGCCAGCAAAGCCACTGGCCAGCTTGAATTCTTTCTGAAAGGTACAAAGGAGCTGGTCCACTTGAACAAACATTCTGTGTCCCTTAAGAATGTGAAGCATGAAATTTCCTAGGGCTCAACCCTTTCCACAACATTCTGTGGCATCTGTCTTCTAAGTCAATGGCTTGGTTATGATTGAGAGGGAATCCTCATGTACAATTTATGATTTCTTTGTTAAGGAAAGTGCTAGATACAGAATGCAGCACACCATGTTAGCCCTGAATGTGTCGAAGACAAGCCTTCTCTTATCATGCTCCCAGGATCTGGAACAGCATCCACACCGAATCCGAATCTGCAGCAACTCTACTACAATTCAGAAAAAAACTAAAGACATATCTCTTCAAGGAGCACTACCCCTGACCCCGTCAGTCTGCCCTAGGATTTCCCCCAATAACTGTATCTTCTCAGAGGCTGTGCTCTCTTCAGTGCCCTACGGCTCCTTACCTAGGTTTTCTCTTTACAAATATCAACACATAATGACATATAAGAATTATGTTCAATAGGAAACGATGTAGATGGTTTTATCTTTCCTGTGGCCTCTATTGCCGGAATTTAACCCAACCTGTCTTTGAGTGTGCCAGATCTAGACTTTAGACTAGATTACAACCTCTCTTATAAAAAGCACAGTTGATAAGTGGTCAAAGTGTGTAAATTGCTCATTGACCCAAAACATTATTCTTTTTCAGTTTTTTAAATAGTGCAGTAGATTTATCAAGGATCAACTAATAAAATGCTCTATACGCTTACTGTTCTGCTTTGGGTATTGCACACCTGCTCTGAAATGAGTGCTTATGATATGTAACATTGGTTCCCAGGAGCATGTCACTAAGGAAATCGCCTGCTATCACTGGATTCCAGTGGCAGCAAAGATAAGATACTTGCAAAGGCTCACAGATCACTCATGCATGTTGACTCTATATACATCAGAGAGATGTTACTTGCATATCAGGCAGTCAGAGCTTGAGATGAGTAGTCACTGTCCTACTTGCACAGACCAAGTCTAAGAAAGTGTGTTGCAACGTGAAAGTATTATGTGGTATGGCAAGGGTGCCTTACTATGTAATACTGTAGACAAAAACAGGGGGGGGGTGCTCAAATGACCCTACTGTACCTGGGCAAATAAACCCATATTAAGACGAAAAATGGTATAGAGTAGGAACAGATAATAGCACCACAGTTCTACCCAATAAGGAAACGAATTATTCACTGGTCAGAGATATATCTGTTACAAAATAAATTTATTATTACTGGCAAAGACAAGCTGAATAACTGGTACTTCCAGTACTCATACTTGAGAATACTTACATATATAAACACATACACACCCATACACAGTGACACATAAATAACAATACATTTTTATAGAAATACAAGCAATTATTTTCATTGTGTGTTTGTGAACAGGCAATAACCACTGAACTTCAGTGTTCCATTTAATTGGAGATTGTGTGGCTGTATTCAAAAGGATTAGGCTACAATCCATGAATAGGAGGTAGTCTTTCTTAGGTCAACATTCATTGAGGACCAGTGAGTCCCCGTATTTTTTGATGTTGGCACGAAATGTATTTATAGATACTTTTCAATTTCCAGAAGACTCTTCTACTGGAGGTGTCGACGCGTTTCGGCGCTTTTAACCTTTGGGCCTCATCAGGACAATGGAAAAACTAAAAGCGCAGCAACTGTGATGTTGACACAGTGTGGCTCAAATACGGTTACCTCCATTGTAACATAAAGATCAATTGGGGTTTGAACCAAAACCACAACCGGGACGGTAAGGACTTTGAACCCGCTACAGTCCTGACTCAATAGTCTTGACATGAAGATTAGTGCTACGCCCAAGCGGTGCGAGGCTGCGGTGCATGGTAAGAGTATTTGAAACCTCTGATCTGGAACGCATGAACGTCGTTGCTCCGTAAGCGTTCGCTCGGCATACCATTACGTCATCCATGGTGGAACTATTATCTGTTCCTACTATGTAATACTAGCACAAAACACAAAGATGGACACATGTATTCTCTCAGTACACCTTCTCTCAGTCCTGGTAGACTGGCAAAGAGCAGACAGGCTACTTATAGGAACATGTGTTAAGCATTTCACATCACCAAATGGAAGATAAGTAATTGACACGACGCAAGAGAAATCTGACACTAATTTATAAAAAAAGCTCTGAATTTTCTATATTTTTAGACACCAAAACAAAATCAATACATACAGTATAAGCTATGAATTTTAAATCATTAAATTAGTCAGTACTTTAAACTGTGAAAATATTAATGTTGCGGTCAATGGGAAAAACATATATGCAATCGGTTACTTAGAGAGTGAGTTCAATGGAACTCACTTAGAGTTAAGGTCTTGTGAGTCCCTAGACCAGTTCACGACAGCTAGCACAATTTTATCAGGCTGTGGGGAGCGGGGTGCAGAGGTGCACTTTAGCTGTGAAACGGAGCTGTCAATCAGACTCATGGTATTGGAATTGTTACCTTAGCAAAAAGTTACTTGCTGGGTGAGTTGAGTAAAACCCTTTGGAAAGAAAACAAGGAGCTGGCTCCTGGATCAGGGGGCCTCAGGTAAATCCAATCTACCTACCTCAGGGGTAACTCGGGGGCAGAGGTGCTCTTGGCTATCCATGGTGCTGAACTGGTTCCTCGGCCAGAGGAGCTGGCAGGCGTGCAAAGAGAGGGTGAAAACAGCTGCAAAATCTTCACGATGGAGCCACAGAAGTGGTTGGTCATTTGTGAAGGTGATTCTCTTCTCTTGAAGCATTGAGTAAAGCAGTTTGTAGTTGGACTGACCACCAACAAGCCTTGGTGCCTGCAAGTACTCTGGTTGAAGAAATCTTTATCCAGAGGACCAGAGGAACAATATAGCAAGTTGAGCCTCACTGAGGGTCAGGACTGCAGTTTCCAGAAGCCAGCTGCCCAAGGACTTTGAACGACCATGCCGGACGGCTCGGGGGACAGGACTTCGAGGTCATGGACTTTGCAGTTTATTCCTGTCAACTGCTGGAGACTAGTTCCTCTAGCCAAAGGGAGTTCTTGTGAAGTCTTGAGTTTGCATGGGGGTTTGCCTTCCTTGTGGAACCAGTCTTTTGCCGTAGTCGAGTCGCAATCCAGCGGGTGCACGGTGGCTACCATAGGTGCGGAGCTTAGCGCCTATCTCCGTGGAGTCCTGCCTTGTCGTGGACACGGGTCGCTTCTTGAAATCGTGTCGAATCTGAGGTTCTGGTGTCTGGGGTGCCCCTTAAATCCTGGATATAGCGGGTGTTAGTGGGTGTGAGGACTAGTATCCAATGGGCATATAGGGGCAGATGTACGACCATTGATGTTTGTGACTCGCAAATTGCGAGTCGCAATTTGCAAGTCACAAACATCAATGTACAACAATGTCAGAGACACGGTTTGCAATTCCCAATGGGTTCGCAAATTGCATGCCCCATGCATATTAATGAGGCTGTCACAATTTGCGACCCCATTGGGAATGGCAGGCACTCCCAGGGATGGTGGCCTGCTGGGGTCAGCAGACCTCCATGTCTAGGACTGCTTTTAAATAAAGCTGTTTTTTTTTAATGCAGCCCGTTTTCTTTAAAGGAAAACGGGATGCATTTAAAAAATTAAAATGTAACTTTTCATTTTCATTTTTTGAGGGCAGGCAGTGGTCCCTGGGACCACTGGCTGCCCTTACAAAATGTTTGTGCATGCATTCCCAAAGGGGAAGGGGTCCCTTGGGGACCCCTTCCCGTTTGCGAGTGCTTTACTACCCCTCTGAGAAGGGTGGTAAACTGTGAGTGTTTTGCGCAATTGCGGTCGCAAAACATTCTTACATGGCTTTTGGAGTCACTATTAGGAAGGGAACGCCCCTTCCTAATAGCAAGTCGCTAAACCCTATTTTGCGAGTCGCAACTTGTTTGTGACTCGCAAACTGGGGTTGATACATGGGTCATACTTTTTTTGGGGTCGCAAATGGGCCTAAAACCCCTTTGCGACTGCAAAAACAGGTCGTACATTTGGCCCCTAGACCTGTGGCTAATCCGCCCCAGTAGTGACAGCATCCTGTGGGTGTATGACACTAAAACAGGTCAGAACCTGATTTTGAGGCTAAATTCAAAATGGCCAAAACCATCCACGGTCGTACATCTCAGCTGCCAGCCCCTAGAGGAGTGTTCAGCCGTGGGGAGGTGAAAGCATCCTGTATATCCAATTTCCTGCCTGCCCGTGAAAAACAGTGCCTGGGGAGGCCTTGTCCTTGAGTGAGGGACAGTTCCTTTATCCAGTGGCACTAGTGAAGCCTTTGAGACTCACCGGCACACCGGTGTAATCACTAGCCATCCTGTGTGGGTAGAGGTGGCACCTCCCGCTCACACAGGTCTTTTCTTTCTAACCTCTGGGTTCCCACTTCCCAGCATTAGGTCAGACTTTTGTCTTGGCGGCAAACCTTCAAAAAAGCCCACCAAGGCACAGGAACACTGTGTTAACTTGGTGGACACTGTCTAAAGTGCCTACTAGGTACATGCTAGTTAAATCTCGACACCACCATCATGTCAGGGGTTAAAAAGCGCTGTGTTTGACACCAAAGATGAAAGAATTTGGCCAGGACATCAGGGAGTTGGGCATATAGGGAATGCCAATATGACAGCCCATGTTATCCGATAGACAGCCAGTCACTTGCGGTAGAATTACGTATTGAATGCCACCATAGGGCAACATATGCTTGCACATATAGTTTCACACATATAATATAATGCACCCTGCCTCCTGGTCTATAGGAGGCCTACCTTCAAAGTAACTGACATATATTAAATGCAGTGAGGTGACCCTGTCACACATGGTGTGTGCAGGGTCGAACTCGAGCAGGCAAGCTGCTCGTGCAGGGCTGACATTGCAGGCCTGCAGACTTCGTTTTTACTCGGGTCACTCAGGGAGGCACAATAGGTGCTGCAGTCCTGGTACCCCGTTTACATCCCTGTCTTGGGTACCACTGGTACCACATACTAGGGCCTTACAAGGGTGTAAAAGTACTTGCCAATCGGGTGTACCAATTCACATTTACAGTTTAAGGGAAAGAGCACTGGTGCTGTGCCTGGCTAGCAGGACCCAGCACATTCTCATATCAATTACCAAAGAATTTAGCAGTTCAAATGGGCCAAAAAGTGGGGGGTGGGTGTCTGCAAGCAGCCCAGTTTACTGCAAATTGCAAGCAGGCTGCCAGCTCCCTGAAGAACTGAGCAGGAATTCAACTGGATTTCTTCTGCATGTGCTCTGAAGTAGTCCTTGAAGATGCATGAGTTCTTAAGAAAATAATAATAACAATACCCTCGCTAGTACACTTTTATTATAATTATTATGATTATTATTGTTACAACAATAATAATATTCTCACTACTACACTAGTAGTAGTAGTATTATTATAATTAGTAGTAGTAGTAGTGATAATAATAATTAATAAAAATAAAAACAGAAATAATAGTAGTAGTAATAATAATAATAATAATAGTAGTAGTAATAATAATAATAATAATAGTAGTAGTAGTAATAATAATAATAATAGTAGTAGTAGTAGTAATAATAATAATAATAGTAGTAGTAGTACTTATTATTATTATTGTTGGACTTGTCCCTTTCTGCAGGGTCATCCCAAAACTTTTTGCCTTCCCCTTCCTGTTTTCTGAACCCATTATTGTTGGCTTTTAGGAGTCTGCACACTTTACCACTGTTAACCAGTGCTAAAGTGCTTGGTAGGATTGGCTTATACCTAAATGCTACTAGTTGGACTGCAGCACTGATTGGGTCACGCCACCTACTTAAGTAGCCCTTTAAACATGTCTCAGGCCTACCATTGCAGCCCGTGTGTGCAGTTTTTAAACTGCCACGTCGTCATGGGAAAACAAACATTTAGCCACTTTCCTTTTTAATACATATAAGTCACTCCTAGGTTAGGCCCAAGCAGCCCAGAGGGTAGAGTGCAGTGCATTTAAAAAGTGGGACGTGTACTGTCAAGTTTTACATGCCCTGGTAGTGAACAAATCTTGGCAAGAAAGAAAAAGCTCTACCCCCACATCTTGTTTAGCGAGTGCGAGGGACACACAATAGGGCCTTATCACGTTCTCGTAGGCTTCTGCTAGGTATGTACGGTTTGATTTGTAGTTGAGATATCTGGGTCCTTTGCCTCTTAACGCATTATAAGTAAGAGAGCAGAGCTTGAAAATGCACATTTTTTTCACTGTGAGCCAGTGAAGCTCCTTTACCATCGGGGCAGAGAAGGTACCGGGAGGGAGTTTAAAGATGACAGCGTGTTTCGGACTACCTGTAATTTGGCTACCAGTGTCTCATTTGCTGCCGCCAAAAGAGCATTTTACAGCATACAACAATGTCTCAACAGGTATTATTTAAATTTACAATTTAAAAGAGGTTATGCACATGACATGTTGCTTGAAGAAAAGGGGGGGAGGGAAGACAAGTATAGTAAGAGTGTATTGCGCTCAGTGGGTTTCTGGAAGAGAGAGGTACCTATTTTGTTATCCTCCACCTGAAGTGTCAGGTCCAGAAAAAGGAGATTGTTTTCTTTGGGGTCTGCTGTAAATTTGAGATGTGATTGACAGGTATGAAGCCATTCCAGAAAGGATTGTAAGGTTTCAGAGTTACCCTTCCAGAGTAACAAGATGTCATCGATGTAGCGACGCCAGAAAGTAATTTTTCCCATAAAAGGATTGTCAGGATTTTTGTTTTTTCAAGATTGTATACGTACAGGATGGCAAAGTTAGGGGCGAAACATGCTCCCATAGAAACTCCCTTGATCTGCAAGTAGAATGTATCTTTATAAAGAAAATAGTTGTAGGTGCAACCTTGACATGAATTATCCCCATTTTCCATACAGCACTTGTGTAAATATTGTAACCTGGTCCTGATGATGGGCTAAAGTCTATATAGGCCGAAATGCCTTCAAATTTGCAGCGCAATTCAAGGCGCCACCCTCATGGTCCCACAAACTATCTCTGTTCATTAATGTATTGTACGGTACCATAAGAGTTCATTGTATATAATTTTGCTTCCTTGCGCCGTTTTCCCGCTGTATATATCCCTTCACTTGTCACTTGCGCTGTTCACCTTTCCACGAGCACTTGTGCACAGTTTTACAGGTTACATGACATTTAATGTAACAAAGTGCATTTTGATTTGAGCCTCTAATCAATAACATATAAAATAATTTTTGCATTCAATGTTTTCCTGTCTCCCATCTCTTCAAGCAACATGTCATGTGCATAACCTCTTTTAAATTGTCAATTTAAATAATAACTGTTGAGACATTGTTCCATACTGTATACTATTCTACTCAGGTCTCAACTGGGTCGATGGGTATCCTCCTGTAGTGTGTTACTATGCCAAAAGTGCATTGCCATTGTCTAATCAGCTTACTACTAGGGCTTGAGCTAACGTTCTTCTGGCGGATGTAGGGAGGTACGGAAATATTCTGCGCAGGAGACGCATGTTCTGATAACATCATCCGGAAGTGGTCAGAATGTGATCTTTCATTGTGAGAGCCTGGTCAATTTTCATTCCAAGATTCTTAATAGATTGTTTAGGAATAGGGATAGGCCCCAGTTGAGAAGGCCACCACTCATCTGACCAGACAGAGGAGGCCTTGCCAAAAAGCCTGATCTTTGTCTTGTCTGCATTTAGTTGGAGATAATTGTCATTCATCCAGTTGGAAATGGCTAGCATACCCAAGGCCAAACGCTTTTTAGTAGCGGCCAGATCTGACTTGAATGTAACCATCAGCTGGGTATCATCTGCATAAAAGATTATCTCAAAGCCAAAAGGCTCTACGATCTTAGCAAGGGGGACACATAGATATTAAACAGAGTGGGGCTCAAACAAGAGCCCTGTGGGACACCCCTGTTTAATCGCATTTTGTGAGAGGTATATGGGCCAAGGATGGCAGTTTCAGAAAATAGTGGAGCCATTTAAGCGCAAGACATTGCATCCCAATCTCTCGCAGCTCTCCATCACCCTGACATGGGAGATCATGTTGAATGCCGCTGAGAGATCTAATAGCACGAGCATGGCAGGACTGCCTGCGTCAAGTGCAAGTCGCAGAGAGCCAGTCACTGCCAGAAGTGCCGTTTCCATGCTATGGCCTGATCGGAAGCCAGATTGCAAAGAATCCAAGATTTGATTTGATTCTAGGTAGGCTGTTAATTGTTTATTAATTAAAGCTTTAAACAGTTTGGCCAAAAGAGGTAGTAGCGATATGGGGCGGTAGTTTGCCAACACCTTTTGGTCCAGGGTGGGTTTTTTCAAAATAGGTAGTACACAGGCAGCCTTCCATTCAAACGGGATGGTGCCTGTTTCCACTGAGGAATTAAATATCTCTAAGATAGCCACGGCAAGACAGTTGGATAACAGTGCCACTACTTTAGGAGGGTAGGTGTCCAGGGGAGAGCCTGATTAAGCAGTAGCAAGAGTTCCACTAATTTCCTCTAAGGTAAAGGATTCAAATCTATCTAAGGTGTTAGTCCTATCTGTTATCAGATCAGCTTCGCTGCTGGCATTGCTAGCTATAGTGGAACGTCAAGTTTTAAATTTTAAATAGATATTGGAGATTTTCTCCTGAAAGAAATTGGCCAGTGAGTCACAGAGTTCCTGGGACCTTATGGAGAGTTGAGCACATACCCGTGGAGAAGTGAAGCCTTGCACAATTTTAAAAAGCATTTTGGGAGAATTGTCTGCCTGTTCAATTTGCTTATTGATAAACGTTCATCTCCAGATTTTGATATTTAGATGATATTGAGATAATGCTTGTTTGTAGAGATCCCTATCATAAGGCTTTTTGGTTCTACGCCACCATCTCTCTAAATTCTTTCACACTGATTTTTCCAGTTTTAGCTCAGGGGTAAACCAAGGTGCTGAAGGACACCGTTTGGTGGAACAACATTTTTTGTAGGGCACTGTTGAGTTCAGGGCTTCCGTTAAAGCAGGGTTAAAAATGTACAGAGTGTTATTGACCTCCGAAGATTTGTACAGCAAGCTTAAGTGAAATGATTCATTAAAAGCTTCAGGATAATGTGGGTGCCAGGGCCTGCTTGAGTTTTTAGCCTTACTGCTATTTCCCTTTGTGTTGAGGGATTGAGATGACTGAGCATAGAAAGGAATTAAAAAGTGGTCAGTCCAGGTTAGCGAAATAGGAACCTCACATATAATGTGTTCAGAATTAGTGAATAGTAGATCCAGCGAGTGAACTGCTATATGAGTAGAGCCTCTGATTCTATGAAACAGACCAAGCGTTTCCAGGTCTGCTGTTAACTTCGCCATTTCTGTGGTGATATGATCTTTCCCATGGCAATTAAAGTCACCCAGGAGAAGAAATGTTTTAGTAGCTAAGACATGGGGAGCAATTTCTTCCACCAGTCATTGGCTGAAGCCAATCTTGGATCCAGAGGGACGGTAAATCAAGGCTCCTTTCCAACTGTCCGTGGCGGACAGATTTATTTAAAAAATGCCTAGTTGCATAGAGTCAGTGTTAGTGGTCATAATCCATGTCACATTGTGAGAGTTTTTAAAGATTATTGCAATGCCATCTCAAGTTTCAAACTTCTATCTAGCTTGATTAGTTTATAGTTATCAGGAATGGCTAACGTAATGGCTGAGAGATTTGAGGCATTCAGCCAAGTTTCAGTCAAAAAACAGATATCAGGTGACTGTGTGGTAATTAAATCCCATATTTCGATCGTGTGCTTAGCTAGCGACCTAACATTACAGAGAAAGCTTTTTATTTCTTTCTTTTTAGGATTGAGACCAGAGTCGGTGCAGACTGAACTACCTAACTTCAAGGAAAGTGGCAGGTAGGCTTACTCCACATCAACCAGTTTTTGGAAACTGCGGCGGACCGGAAAGCTGAGATACAGTGCAGATAGGTTTAGAGGAAGGAAAGTTAAAAAGTGGTTTTTAAAGCCTAATTGAAAAGTACACACTGAAGTACTAAAACATGCACATAAATTATATAATAGCCAGAATAGAGGTCTCAGAAAAACGTACAATACTTGCAGGGGCTGCGCGCCCGATCCGTCATCAGCTTTTCTAGCCAAATGCATTGAAGCGCTAACAGCTCTGCCAGAAGTGAGTCAGGTAGGCCTACTCCGCATCAAACAGTTTCTGGAAACTGCGACGGACCAGGAAGCTGAGATTCGGTGCAGATAGGTTTAGAACTGAGGTCTTCAATCGGTGGGGCGCGACCCCCAGGGGGGCCGTGAAGTCCTGGCAAGGGGGTTGCGCATTCAGCAGCTTCACGTGTGCCTGCAATCCAAAACGTTTGCTTTCGTTTTGGAAAAAGACAGCCATCCTGGGACGGCTAATTTAGATCGTTATCAGCTGACGTTTTATCAATTGAGTCTCTAGTGCTGTGAAAAGCTTTCGTGCCAGGGTGCCTGCTTGCCTGAATGAAATGCAAATGTGCCTATCAGTTAATCTGCAAGTGTAAAGGGTGCTTGAGAGCCGGCTCTGGCTTTAATTGATCAAATCACTCCAAGCTTTGTGATGACAAAGATTTGGATTTTTGAGTGGTAGTGCAAAGGGTTAACAACTGGGTTGTGAAGTGCTTGCTTTTAATTTTAACTGCATTTACACAGCCCTTAGTACCCCTAAAGAGGTGTTGAAGGGACAGTTGTGTAAAACAAATTGCATTATATACCCTCTGGTATTACTAAAATCTACATTTTGGAAGCACTAGTTTATTGTAAAACTATTTGCACGTTTTGCAGCACTCTAGCTTACACTGTGTGTAATGCAAGTATAAAAGAATGACTTACATATTCACAGTGCTTTCTGTCATAGGCTGTGACCTCGTAGCACTAAAAATACACGTCACTATTCTCCACAGCACCAATAAAGATTTAATTCTGTGGCTCTCTGGTTACACATCGACCTCTGCATTGCATTAACTAATAGAGGTTTCATAATGTACTACAGTAACAACTTTTAAAATGTATTTTTCATTACGCTGCCCATTATTTTATATGTAGATACCTGATGGTGAAAGACCTAAAAAACGTACAGAATATTTTGGGGCTTAACTATGAGAGGCTTGCATCACCAGAGCATCACTTTTTGTGATGCTCCATCGGTGCAAGCGTCTCAACCTTACCTATGAGGCGGTGCAAAGTCACCCTGCATGGCTTTGCATGGCCTCATAGATATGGAGTAAGACACAGCAGCGCAAGTCACTGCGTTGCCTTACTCTGCATCAAGGAGGTGTTCCATGGGCTTTTCGTGGGGTTCCCAGGCAAAACACCCATGGATTTTGATGCTGCCCCATATTTACAAAATCAAGTAAACCTAGGGCAGCTCCAAAAACGGATGCCTCCCCTGCGGAGGCGTCACGAGGAGAAATGTTTTCATTTCTCCCCGTTCTTTCCTCTTTCCATGTGTGCTGCATTCTGCAGCTCACATAGAAAGAGGAAAACGCCTGTCGGGATTGTTTTTGTGAAGGAAGGACCTGTACAAAAATAATCCTCCCTATGTTGGTGCTCCGCAGCAATTTGTGCGCCAATGCAAGGGAAAAGTACAGGACCGCACCGTATTTCATAAATACGGTGCATTCCAGCCCTTTCACATTGACATCGGACAACGTAGCAAGAAGACTTACAGCGCTGGCCTACGCCAATTCCTCATAAAATAGGCCCTTTGTTTTTTGCTTGACTACACCCCCACGCTCACTGACCTTTGGTTTGCTAAACACTGTTTAATATTATTTGCCCACTGTAAAAATTATTTGCTGTGGGAATTTGGGGCGTTTATGGTTGTCAATAGTTGTTGATGATGAGGAGTACCAGGTTCTAGAAAATTTTGTCAGAAGGGGGTTCTTACGCCTAAAAAAGCTTGACAAGAGGGTCTCGGCATCAAAAAGTTTGAAGACCTCTGGTTTAAAAGAAGGAAAGTTAAAAAGCGGTTTTTAACGCCTAATTAAAAAGTACACACTGAAGAACAAAAACATGCACATAAATTATATAATAGCCGGAATAGAAGTCTCAGAAAAACATACAATACTTGCAGGGGCTTCGTGTCCGGTCCGGCATCGGCTTTTATAGCAAAATGCACTGGAGCGCTAACAGCTCTGCCGGAAGTGAGTCAGGTAGGCTTTCTCCGCATCAAACAGTTTATGGAAACTGCGGCGGACCGGAAAGCTGAGATACAGTGCAGGTAGGTTTAGAAGAAGGAAAGTTTAAAAATAAAAAAGCGGTTTTCAAAGCCTAATTAAAAAGTACGCACTGAAGTACCAAAACATGCGCTTAAATTATATAATAGAGGTCTCAGAAAAATATACAATACATGGAGGGGGAAATTACAGCTTATTATTACATTTAATAAGCTGTAATTTCCAAATGGGAGCAGGTAATCAATTCATTGTTGGTGTCATTGGAATTGTAATGAAAAATCCTCTCTCGTGGTAAAGTCAGATTTTAAATTATAATTTTGAAAATGCCACTTTTAAAACGTTGTCATTTTCCTGCCTTAGCTATTTAGTGCCTGCAGCCTGTCTCTGAGTCACATGACTGGGTGCAGCTGACAGTTGGCCTTTGTGTATTCCTCCTAAACAGCCACGCATAATAGGGAGATTAGGTGTGCCTGGATGGGCCATCACTGGCAGGATGGGAGGGAGGAGCTGGGCACAGCCGCACTTACACTTAAATATGCTGGGTCCTGCCTCCAAACAAAGGGCTGCACACCTTCTGTAGTTAGTCTGGAGCCAGGATAGGGTAGGCATGATGCCTGTGAACTTCAAAGGGAAAGGCCTAGAAGCTACTCCCACTTCAAGGGAAGGCACAGGTATAAATATTGGACTTCAGACACCAAATCTTCAGTACATTTCTAGACCTGCGGATACTCCACCAGGAAGAAGGACTGCTGTGATGCTGAACGGACTGCCACTCTACTTTACAGCTGCTCTGAAGGACTGCTGCCTTGCACGCTGATCTGCTGACGGCTGCCCTCTTGCCTGGGTGTGAAGAACTGGACCTGCAACTCTGAACCCAGGACCCCAGAGTGACTCCAAGGGCTAGTTGGCTGGCCTCCTGATCAGAAGCCTCACGGGAAATAGGAGGCTTCCAACAACCTTGAACATATCACCTAGACTCTGCCATCTGTGAGTCCTGCCCTCCCAAATGGTGCCACCTGAGTACTGGATCCTTGGAAGTGGGCCAGAAGGTGCTCTGTAAGCCCAGCTGTGGTCCTCATTGAAACCGACGCAAAGCAGTGCGAAACCCTGCAAAGCCTCGCTGCACACTGCCAGCCTCACTGGAATCTACGCTGAGTGACACAAAGCCCTGCAAAGCCTCCCTGGACAGCTGCCAGCTCTATCGGAACTGACGCAAAGCCCCGCCAGCTATGCCACACAGCTCACCAGAACTGATGAAAAGCGACATGAAAACCCGCAAAGACCCGCAAAGCGTTGCCTCACAGCTTCATTGGAACTGACGCCATATGACGCAAAGCCTCGAAAAGGTACTTTTTTCAGGGCTTGTAGCCGGTTTGTGATCAATCACTATCGGACTAAACTTGTGATTGTGTCCCGTCTGGCGTGACCAGATAACCAGAGTTGGCGCTTTGTACTATTTTCTCTTAAATCATTCAAATTGCATCTCTCTAGTTCTACTGTTTGCATTTTTTTTATTTTGGTCTTGTTTTAATTTTTTTCCCATTTTTCTAAATTGGTGTGGGATTTTTCTTGTGTTGTGTTTTCACTTTATTACTGTTTGAAGTGCTGCCTAAATACTTTACACATTGCCCCTAAGTTAAGCCTGACTGCTCTGTGCCAAGCTACCAGAGAGTTGAGCGCAGGTTAATTTGGGGTTTGCTTGTGCCTCACCCTGACAAGGATTGTGGTTGCTGCTTGAGCAGGGTTTTACCCCCCCAACCACTAACCAAATGTCTTACAATAATAATAACAACAATCATAATAATCATATAAATCGAAGAAAAAGAACATCAACAACAATCATAGTAATAGTATATGAGCAATGTTTCATTGTCTTCCCAGCAACCTCTGTACAGCTAAGGACTCTAGGAGTATTATGTGGAAAGTAAAACCCAATGAAAGTGCTCCTCGGTCATGGAGAAAACTTTACTAATACGAAGGGCGGCTAAGCATCGTGAAAGTGGTATGAGTAAGAACGAAATAGACTAGAACTTTGTTTTTGGAGAGAGACATTCCTGTCTTTCTACAGAGCACCTGCTGCCTAATGAAAGTTCAACAAACACAACCATAGCTCCAAGCTCTCCAGGCGTGTCTGTGCTTCTGCCTCTCTCGCCATCTTCCTCCATTTATTTATTTCTTCCCCCCTCTCTCTGCAGGAGCCTTTGGGTGATGGCCTGCACATCTGGCTCATAAGAGCAGCCTGAGACACCTGTCAGCACTCGGCCAGGCAGATGTTCGTGCAGCGCGCGCCAGGGCTGGGGGGCTCCCTGGCTGCCGCGTGCACCACGGTGCATTCCAGCGTGTTGACTCTGAGTGTCCTGGGAGAGCGGGCAGCCAGGCGATGCCCACAGTTCAAAGGCTTCTCCCCCCGGCTCTTCTCGCGGCCTTTGATCACTCCTCGGGCCTGCTGCAATCTGCGAGCCAGACATATAGGTACAATGTTGGATTGTGTCCTTAGAGGCCGGCAGTGAAGCATTGCTGAGCCCTGGACTTCAGCTAACAAGAATTCATACACTTTCTAATTCCTCCTACATATAGCGCCATCAAGCCTGCTGCCTTTGATTTGGTGCTGTGCTTTTGTAGACGGTTTCATGGCGCTATATCTAGATTGTTACTATCGCCCGAGAATAATATCACGTCCAATAAATGCATCGGCCTACTACTACTTCATTGTGAGGCAAATACAAATGTATTAGTCTTTACTCCACCCATACATACCTTGAGAGGTACGAATGAGTGGAATTAAGAATAGTAATGATTTATTTACTGTTTAATGTCTGGATAGGCCGATGTAGTGAGTGTGATGTTAATATCATGTGATATGTCACATGGCATATAGAGATCCTTTCAGGCCTTTATCCTATTGGACAGTTAATAATCTGTGCCCCAGTCCTTTCAACCAATGGATAGGATAGGAGTCAGTATGATGAAATGAACCCCCTAGACACTGATGGCAGCATATGCTAGCTACAATACTTCTTAGGAAGGAGGTAAGTAGAAGAGGCAACTACTGGTGACATGATTTACTAATTTAGGATATATTCTGCTGAAATCATTATGCAATCTAGAGGTCACATAGTAGTAGCCTGACAGGACCAAATTTGCCTTACATCTATGCATGCTATGCATGGTCAATAAAATGACCGCCACTAGACAGGCAATAGAGACAACTGTTATTTTCAGTGCTATTAATCTACCGGACTATAGCAGCCAGAATTTAAAAGAAACACAGGCAATATTGCAATCGACAGCTGTAAATGGCATATTATTTTCCTCCGTCCTCTGTGGAAGTAGCAAACTGTTGGAGGGTTTGAATCCCTGGTCGAAATCTTCAATTCTGACCCATTTTTGCTAGTCCAGACAAAGAATTTTGTTCAATAGTGCAGCGTACAACTCCACCTTTCATATAAGAATTGTGCACTACCATAAATCAATGGCAGTCACACAATTCCCACCAAACAACTCATGAAACGGAAAGGTGAGAGCAAACATGGGCTTTATATTAAAAATATTCTGCATCGTGAACAAATACCCTACGATTGAACACCTGGGTACCTGCAGAAGCTGGAACTCTAAAGAGCTACCATCCAGAAAGAGA
This sequence comes from Calotriton arnoldi, assembly GCA_963921515.1. Lineage (NCBI taxonomy): Eukaryota > Metazoa > Chordata > Amphibia > Caudata > Salamandridae > Calotriton > Calotriton arnoldi. The sequence continues at coordinate 869,679 of CAWUFW010000032.1, read as the reverse complement.
TGTGGGAGAGGATGTGGCGTTAAAGCCAGAGCGGCCCATTACATAACTGGGGAACCAGGTTCGAGTATCCGGTTATCTCCTCTTGTGATCCTGGATAAATTCGTGCCTAAAACGAAAAAAAAGTCAGTGTGACATTGTGTTATGTATCTGGTGCTCATGTAAACCGCTCCAGTAACTTTGAGTTGAGTTCACGGTATATAAAACTGCAACAAAAGTTTTAAAAAAACTGGTCCATCAACTCTGAGTCACTTTATTAACAAAGTAAACGTGACAAGAAACCCACGAGAGCATGCTTACAGAATGCCCTGAAAAGCCCCAGGTTCATCATTGAGTACACAGCCAATCCACCTGCTTTTCAGAAAATGGTTCCAAATCTAGATGCTGATGGAAGCCCTTGACCACTGGCTAATACCAAGGGGCACAGCAACCGGGTATTGCCAGGCAGAGAACCTTCTCTCTCTACCCTGTTTGCTTTTTGAGTATCCGACCTCCATGTGGCGCAATCTGTTGCAGCGCAAAATTCGCCTTTGATTAGAAATTAAATGAAATGAAAAATACATTTATTACGCGCATGGGCTACCCGAGGGCATCCCAGCGCTGAATTCTGTCTGGCAGATCCTACCAAAAGCACGGGAATGCAGGGATGGAGGCCACGTGGGAGCATCGGGACGGTATCCAGTTGTCCCAGGGACCTCCCTGTTCTCCCCCTGATTTCAAGAGCTAGCATTCTCAGAGCCGCAGCTGTCCGTCACGGACAGCTTCTACCTTGCACGTGGCAAACACCTGCTCTTACAGGTGTGATTATAGTATGCAACGTAATTGTGGTTGTTAATCATTGATTCATTCTGAAGGTCTATGCACTCCGTGCCAAACAGCTTTGCACCACACAAGCATCCGTGCACATGTTAGCAAATCTATCTCTTTGTGTTTGGCAGCTGGAAAGCCTAGGATTTTATGAATCACACGCTCTGCAACTGCAAAACAGTTTAGTTCTTTGGGTCCAAACTGACTCCAACAAAACACACTGCACCTACCTTGTAATTCCTTCCACACTACCTGTGCCCCAAACATACTGTTCTCCCATATTCCACAAGTGACTTCGATCACAGCACCACCACAGTCAGTTGCAGATGGCTGCTGCAGCTATTCCCCCAAGAACCATGTACTTTAGGAAGACTATAAAGCCCCCTAAATAAATGTGCCATATGCTTGTGACTGCCAGTGGCGTAGCAAGGGGGGGGCGGAGGGGTGGTCCGCCTCGGGCGGCATGAGTTTTGGGGCGGCGTGGCCTCCTCTTCCTCTTACCTGCTGTCTTGGGGCGGCAATCGACCCCCCCATCCGCTCTACACTGCAGCCGTCGGGAGGGGTGGGGGGGCAATCGACCGAATCTCGCCATGAACCCCTCCCCCCTCTTCAATGACGGCAAACACAGAGACCGCCACAGGCGGCCAAAGGGCTAGCTACGCCACTGGTGACTGCCCCCCCCAGGGCAGCCAACAACCTCCTTCGTTCTAACTTTTTATCATAGGGTCTGTCTGACCTTCTTAGCAGACTGCTGTGAACACAATGGGCCCGATTCACAAAGGGCCTCAGCACTCGTTGTGGAGGCCCCACAGTCGTGGCAGGAGGCCCGCACTCGTGGCGGGACCTCCGCATCGCAGTTTCTCATTGCGGAGGTTCCACCCAGGGGCGTAGCTTGTTCAGTAAAATTGGGGAGGGGGGGATGAGCTTCAGATTTCCCAACAATCATGGAGGCATATAATGTTAAAATATAATATACAAGCAGGGCACATGAGAGGGGTTTATGGGGCAGTGGAAAGGAAGAGGAAGTAGGGGTACTAAGTGAAAGAAAAAAACATATTTTGTAAAATAACCAACATTTTTTACAGAATTTGAAAACAGGAGCCTGAGCATGTCTTAATCATCTTTTTAATTGGGAACTGGTTGATGGGATAGGTTGGGAGGAGGAATTATTCCTGCAGTTGGAATTAAGATTAAGTTCCACAATGTACTATTTTCGGATTACTCCCCATGCTTAGGGCCTGATGTACAAAGTTGGTTTTTACACTGCAACTGGTTTGCGACCTCGTCTTCATTTTGTAATGCAACTAAGTATTTCAAAATATAATTTACAGGGGTCACAAAGCCTCCTGTTTCATTAATAGGTATGACAAAGAGGTACTGAATGCATATGAATTTTCTTTTTAAAGAGCAGACTCAGTCCCTTAAAGGCAAATTGGCTGATTTTTGGGGAAGGAATGTGCTGTGGTCCCCTTGACCACTGCCCTCTCTGCCAAGGCTGAATGACACCACCAACAGGGTGGAAGCAGGCCAACTGGATACCTTCCACCATCACATGTTGGATGTCAGTCACCTGCCACTGGTCTGGGAAGGCAAATTCATATAAAATGCATTGATACCTCTCATTGAGCCTTGTAGTGAGGAGGGGCACGCCCCTTTCATGCCTGCTCCTCTTTGGGATTGGGAATGAGTCATAAAACACACTTTGCAAGTCTGACTCTCATTGCAACACACTTTTTTGCTGCTTCAAACCCTATGGAACCCTATGGATTGCTGAAATTCCAATTTCAAAAGAGGTTAATACATCAGGCTCCTCGTTCCTTATCACAGCATAATGTGCAAGTGCAACTTTTATTCAGGTGCAGGAAGTTGAACTCTTGGTCTGACTTACAGTCCCGCTTTATATGATATTACAAGATGCCTTCGCTGTCCTGCAGCATTGATCAAGAGCAGGTAGCTCGTGAGCTGCTCATAGCTCTCAAACTACCTTAAATTAGCTCTTGTATGTGCGGCCCAACCTACTAAATTAGAAGCCGTTTCTTGAATGAATTATTAAATGTATACCAAAATTGACCAATCCTGTATTCAATATGAAAATGTGTGCATTTTCAGAACATATAAGCTGCTATTTTAAGAAAAATGGTTGAATTTCCAAAATGTAGGTAAAGCTAATATTTGAGTGATAAATCATGGAACGCTGGAGAAACTTATTATTAATAGTATTACTTTGATAGCAGAGGCATTGCAGCTATGGCTGTTATTTATTACACATGAAAAGTCATTCTACATTGGCAAAACCCTTTTATATTTCCACTGGCAACTATGCCTAATGAATTGAGGTGATCGCTGCTGGTAATCTTGCATATGGTGACCACTGATGTCATTTGTCGGATGTGGTCGCTATTGCAACATTGAACATAAGTAGCTCTTATTACAGAAAAGGTTGGAGACCACTGGCCTAGAGTCACCTGCTTGCAGCTTAGCTTGCATAGCCTCAGAAATTTTTTGTCTAAGTACTGGAATTTGGGAGCAGTGCAATCCCCACAAGGGAGAGCATATTGCCTAACTCAATGGCAGCATGTAGGACACTTTTGTAGAACTCCAACTATAGAAACCATGTCTGCCCTGCTTGTCTCTGCTTTCAGAATCACTCATCTGACTTGGGTCCTGATATGGGTGGGGGGGCCTTGCAGGCCCCCCCAAACCCCGGGGACCACCACCTCCCTGGGGATCCAATTATATTAAAGAAGTGTGTGGGGGGCTCCTGCCCCTCCCAACACTGCCCCAGGGACCACCACCTCCCCAGGGCACTAATTATTTAAATACGGGGGTCCGTTGTGGACCCCCAGGGACTACCACCTCCCCGGGGCTTAAATCAGTGGGAGGGGGCCACGCAGCCCCCCTAATGGAGCCCTCGATGGCCCTGGGACCGCCACCCCCCAGTTCCAGCTCCTGCAATGTCCCGGGGTGCCCACCCCCGGGACATTGCCGTTTGCTATGGCAGGGCGGGAGAACTGCTATGGCAGGGTGGAAGCAAAAGAAGGAAAACTGCACTCGCTTCCACGAAGTGAAGCAGAATTGCTTTTGGACAAGGGGAGCTGCATGCTTCTTTCTGCACCTCTCTTGCAAATTTCTGCACCCCTCGTGCCTCTGTGTGCACCTCTCTTGCCTCTTTCTCCTCCTCTCTTGCCTCTTTCTGCACCCTTCTAGCCTCTTTCTGCACCTCTTTTGCTTTTTCTGCTCTTCTCTTGCCTCTTTCTGCACCCCTCTTGCCTCTTTCTGCACCTCTGTTGGTTCTTTCTGCACTGCTCTTGCTTCTATCTGCTACTCTATTGCACATTTCTGCACCCCTCTTGCCTCTTTCTGCACCTCTGTTGGTTCTTTCTGTACCTCTCTTGCCTCTGTGTACACCCTGTTCCCTATTTGTACACCTCTTTTGCCTGTTTCTGCAACTCTCTTGCCTCTTTCTGCACTTTTCTTGCCTCTTTCTGCACCTATGTTGCTTCCTTCTGCACTTCTCTTGCCTCTTTCTGCACCCCTCTTGCCTCTTTCCGCAATTCTGTTGCTTCTTTCTGCACTTTTCTTGCTTCTTTCTACACCTCTCTTGCTTCTTTCTGCATCCCTCGTGCCTCTTTCTGCACCCTTCTTCCCTTTTCCTGCATGTCTCTTGGTTCTTTCTGCACTGCTCTTGCTCTTTCTGCACCCCTCTTGCCTCTTTCTGCACCCCTCTAGCCTCTTTCCGTATCTCTTTTGCTTGTTTCTGCTCTTCTTTTGCCTCTTTCTGTACCCCTCTTGCCTCCTTCTGCACCTCTGTTTCTTACTGCACTGCTCTTGCTTCTTTCTGCACCTCTCTTGCAAATTTCTGCACCCCTCTTGCCTCTATCGGCACCCCTCTTGCCTCTTTCGGCACCCCTCTTCTCTCTTTCTGCACTCCTGTTCCCTCTTTCTGCAACTCTTCTGCCTGTTTCTGCACCACTGCTGCCTCTTTCTGAACTTCTCTTGCCTCTTTCTGCACATCTGTTGCTTCTTTCTGCACTTCTCTTGCCTCTTTCTGCATCCCTCTTCCCTCTTTCTGCACCCCTCTTCCCTCTTTCTGCACCTCTGTTGCTTCTTTCTGTACTTCTCTTGCTTCTTTCTGCACCTCTCTTGCTTCTTTCTGCACCTCCCTTGCCTCTTTCTGCACCCTTCCTCCCTCTTTCTGCACCTCTCTTGCCTCTTTCTGCACCCCTCTTTCCTCTTTCTGCACCTCCCTTGCCTCTTTCTGCACCCCTGTTCCTTCTTTCTGCACCCTTCCTGCCTGTTTCTGCACCTCTCTTGCCTCTTTCTGTACCTCTGTTGCTTCTTTCTGCACTTCTCTTGCCTCTTTCTGCACCCTTCGCGCCTCTTTCAGCACCTCTGTTGCTTCTTTCTGCACTTCTCTTCCTTCTTTCTGCACCCCTCCTGCCTCTTTCTGTACCCCTCTTACCTCTTTGTGCACCTCTCCTACCTGTTTCTGCACCCCTCTTGCCTGTTTTTGTACCTCGGTTGGTTCTTTCTGCACTGCTCTTGCTTCTTTCTGCACCTCTTTATGCAAAGTTCTGCATCCCTCTTGCCTCTTTCTGCACCTCTCTTCCCAATGTCTCCACCTCTCTTGCTTCTTTCTGCACTTCTCTTGCTTCTTTCTGCACTGCTCTTGCTTCTTTCTGCATCTCTCTTGCAAATTCCCGCACCCCTCCTGTCTCGTTCTGCACCCCTCTTCCCACTTTCTGCACCTCTCTTGCCTCTGTCTGCACACCTGTTCCCTCTTTCTGCACCTCATTTGCCTGTTTCTGCAATTGTCTTGCCTCTTTCTGCAGTTCTCTTGCCTCTTTCTGCACCTCTTTTGCTTCTTTCTGCACTTCCCTTGCCTCTTTCTGCACCCCTCTTGCCTCTTTCTGCACTGCTCTTGCTTCTTTCTCCACTGCTCTTGCTTCTTTCTGCACCTCTGTCGTTTCTTTCTGCACTTCTATTGCTTCTTTCTACACCTCTCTTGCTTCTTTCTGCATCCCACTTGCCTCTTTCTGCACCCTTCTTCCCTTTTGTGCACCTCTCCTGCCTCTTTCTGTACCTCTCTTGCCTCTTTCTGCACCCCTCTAGCCTCTTTCTGCATCTCTTTTAATTGTTTCTGCTCTTCTTTTGCCTCTTTCTGTACCCCACTTGCCTCCTTCTGCACCTCTGTTGTTTCTTACTGCACTGCTCTTCCTTCTTTCTGCACCTCTATTGCAAATTTCTGCACCCCTCTTGTCTCTTTCTGTACTCCTCTTCCCACTTTCTACACCTCTCTTGCCTCTGTCTGCACCCCTGTTCCCTCTTTCTGCACCTCTTTTGCCTGTTTCTGCAATTTTCTTGCCTCTTTATGCAGTTCTCTTGCCTCCTTCTGCACCTCTGTTGCTTCTTTCTGCACTTCTTTTGCCTCTTTCTGAACCTCTCTTGCTTCTTTCTGCACCCCTGTTGCCTTTTTCTACACTCGTCTTCCCTCTTTCTGCACCTCTCTTGCTTCTTTCTGCACCCTTCTTCCCTTTTTTCATCCCTCTTGCCTCTTTCTGCAGTCCTCTTGCCATTTTCTGCACCTCTCTTGCCTCTTTCTGCACCTTACTTGCCTCTTTCCGCACTTCTCTTGCTTCTTTCTATACCTCTGTTGCTTGTTTCTGCCCTTCTCTTGCTTTTTTCTGCACCCGTCTTGCCTCTTTCTGCACCTCTGTTGCTTCTTTCTGCACTTCTCTTGCTTCTTTCTGCACCTCTCTTGTACATTTCTGTACCCCTAGTGCCTGTGTGCACCTCTCTTGCCTCTTTCTGCTCCTCTCTTGCCTCTTTCTGCACCCCTCTTGCCTCTTTATGCACCTCTTTTGCTTTTTTCTACACTTCTCTCGCCTCTTTCTGCACTTCTCTTGCCTCTTTCTGCACCTCTCTTGGTTCTTTCTGCACTGCTCTTGCTTCTATCTGCTACTCTCTTGTACATTTCTGCACCCCTCTTGCCTCTTTCTGCACCTCTGTTGGTTCTTTCTGTACCTCTCTTGCCTCTGTGTGCACCCCTGTTCCCTCTTTGTACACCTCTTTTGCCTGTTTCTGCAACTCTCTTGCCTCTTTCTGTACTTTTCTTGCCTCTTTCTGCACTTCTCTTGCTTCTTTCTACACCTCTCTTGCTTCTTTCTGTACTTCTCTTGCCTCTTTCTGCACCCCTCATGCCTCTTTCTGCACCCTTCTTTCCTTTTCCTGCACGTCTCTTGGTTCTTTCTGCACTGCTCATGCCTCTTTCTGCACCCCTCTTGCCTCTTTCTGCAACTCTTTTGCTTCTTTCTGTACTTCTCTTGCCTCTTTCTGCACCCCTCTTGCCTCTTTCTGCACTGCTCTTGCTTCTTTCTGCACCTCTGTTGTTTTTTTCTGCACTTCTCTTGCTTCTTTCTACACCTCTCTTGCTTCTTTCTGCACCCCACTTGCCTCTTTCTGCACCTTTCTTCCCTCTTTCTGTACCTCTCTTGCCTCTTTCTGCTCCTCTCTTGCCTCTTTCTGCACCCCTCTAGCCTCTTTCCGCATCTCTTTTGCTTGTTTCTGCTCTTCTTTTGCCTTTTTCTGTATGCCTCTTGCCGCCTTCTGCACCTCTGTTGTTTCTTACTGCACTGCTCTTGCTTCTTTCTGCACCTCTCTTGCAAATTTCTGCACCCCTCTTGCCTCTTTCGGCACCCCTCTTCTCTCTTTCTGCACCCTGTTCCTTCTTTCTGCACCTCTTCTGCCTGTTTCTGCACCTCTGCTGCCTCTTTCTGAACTTCTCTTGCCTCTTTCTGCACCTCTGTTGCTTCTTTCTGCACTTCTCTTGCCTCTTTCTGCACCCCTCTTCCCTCTTTCTGCACCTCTTTTGCTTCTTTCTGTACTTCTCTTGCTTCTTTCTGCACCTCTCTTGCTTCTTTCTGCACCTCTCTTGCCTCTTTCTGCACCCTTCTTCCCGCTTTCTGTACCTCTCTTGCCTCTTTCTGCGCCTCTCTTACCTCTTTCTGCACACACAGGGCTACTTTTAAACTGACCTCAGGCTCAGCAGTGCACACAAGAAAGTGCAGAAAATTGCTGCTGGCCTGTAAACTGCCATGCCCTATTATATGCTAGGGACTTAGAGGTAGTTTTAATCCCCCTGCCCTATTATGTACTAGGGCCTTACAGGGGAGGTCATGCCAATCACAGGGGTACCCCAACCCATAGTGTACCCTAGTGTATGTAGGTGTTTTCACTGTATTCTAAGTTTCTTTCAGCATAGCACTGGCTCCGGCCTGGTTAGGCAGAGCCCAGGGTCAGTCAGAGTCAGTTACCACCAGTACCAGGCAGCAAAAAGTTGGGGGGTGCCCCGGGCACAGGATGACTTTGCAACAAGGCCTCTTTCTGCACCTCTGTTGGTTCTTTCTGCATATCTCTTGCTTCTTTCTGCACCTTTCTTCCTCTTTCTGGACTTCTGTTGCCTCTTTCTGCATTTCTCTTGCTTCTTTCTACGCCTTTCTTCCTCTTTCTGCACATGTCCTACCTCTGTAGGCATAGTTAGAAATTAGCATTTAAAAAACCTTAGAAATTCACAAAAAAAAACATAGGTTTCAGGGACGTTATAGTTAGAAATTAGCATTTAAAAACCTTTGAAATTCACTGAAAAAACGAGGGTTTCAGGGACGTTATAGTTAGAAATTAGCATTTAAAAACCTTAGAAATTCACTGAAAAAACCACAGGTTTCACGGACGTTATAGTTAGCTAGACATTTCACTCGTACAAAACCAGAGAAATTCGGCCGTTATAGTTAGTTGAGCTAACTATAACTCACGCCCCCGTAAAGCACTGCTGATGACGTCACATATTACATCATTCATGACATGGTCAGTGACATCACTGATGACATCACTGATGACATCTCAAATGACATCACTGATGACATCACTGATGACATCACTGATGACATCATCCACGTGATAATCTGATGCACCTCCTCACACCCTAATATATCCTTTGATACACCCACTCTAAAATACAGACTACCATTTTCGAAACCATAGACACACCAATACCAGTCACTACATACCCACTCACTGGTTCCTAGGTCTACACACACATCCACTCATTCACCCATACAGTAACTCATACATGCAGTCACTCATCAATACAGCACTATCATATGTACTCATACACCTATAAATACACTCACACACCGCCACTCATCCATAGAGTTACTCACACACCTAGTCAGTCATGCAAAGAATCAATCACACTCCCATTTACTCACCTATACAGTTATACACACACCACCTCACTTATTCATACAGATACTAACACATATACAATCACTGATACAAGCATAGACTCATCCACACAGCCACTCTCGCAATCACTCACTCTCACATAAAGTCATTTATATACTCCAACACTCACATATACTGCCTTTCACATAGGTACTTACTCACACATGTACCACTGAGACATCCATTCACTCACCAACACACCCATGCACACACTCACCCACCCATACAGCCCTTCACAGATGTACTCTTGAACCCATACACCCAGTGAATCACCCACTCACACATCTATGCAGAGTCACACACCCCCACCCACCCACACAGACACTCAGGCACCCATACAGATACTCAGACAACCAATCAATAACCCATATAGACACTCATGTAGCTACTCACCAACCCATGCAACCAATGCATACCAACTGACAGACTGATACAGACATTCACACAGTTTAGTCACTAACCCATGCATTCAGTAAGACACGTTTAATCACTCACTTATACAGTCAGTCACGCACCTACTAAATCATCCATTCAGACACTTATACACCCACTCATTCTTCAGTACACCTTGGCATATATATATATATATATATATATATATATATATATATGCATATATATATATATATATATAAAACATATTACATATTTAAACTTTACAGAAACACAGTCACTGGATGATGTCATCAGTGATGTCATTTAAGATGTCATCAGTGATGTCACTGACCATGTCATGAATGATGTAATATGTGACATCATCAGCAGTGCATTGCGGGGGCGAGTTATAGTTAGCTCAACTAACTATAAGGGCCGAATTTCTCTGGTTTTGTACGAGTGAAATGTCCAGCTAACTATAACGTCCCTGAAACCTGTGGTTTTTTCAGTGAATATATATATATATCCAACAGAAAAGGTTGCCCTTGCATGAAGACCCCACTCACGGGGAGTAATCACCTTTTAATTGAAGACTTGCAGTTGTATCAGCCTCCCAGCGCATATCATGTTTAAAAGAGCCCGACGCGTTTCAGACACAACTGTCCTTGTTCACAGGCTGAAGAAAAGAAGAGAGGACCAGCAACTGCATTGTGGAACACCTGATAATGTCTCTCAAGGCCCGCCCCAGTGGGCGTGTGCAAGATTGCATGTTGGTACCTGTAGTTCCACAGTCAATCACTACCAAGTGGGTGCTGCCGTACCTCTCAAATTATTCAATGTCTCTCCCCAGTGGGTTGATTTGAAGCAGGAGAAACTGATTACACTGCCCATTCAAATTTATTCAAACTGGGCCCCCCGTTCCTACAGCACCTTGTGATCAAGTCGCCACGGATCCGCGCTGGAGGCAGCGGGGCATCTTCGCGGTTGGACCAGACGCTAAACGTCCAACAGAAAAGGTTGCCCTTGCATGAAGACGCCACTCACGGGGAGTAATCACCTTTTAATTGAAGACTTGCAGTTGTATCAGCCTTCCACCGCATATCATGTTTAAAAGAGCCCGACGCGTTTCAGACACAACTGTCCTTGTTCACAAGCTGAAGAAAAGAAGAGAGGACCAGCAACCGCATTGTGGAACACCTGATAATGTCTCTCAAGGCCCGCCCCAGTGGGCGTGTGCAAGATTGCATGCTGGTACCTGTAGTTCCACAGTCAATCACTCCCAAGTGGGTGCTACTGTACCTCTCAAATTATTCAATGTCTCTCCCCAGTGGGTTGATTTGAAGCAGGAGAAACTGATTACACTGCCCATTCAAAGTCATTCAAACTGGGCCCCCCGTTCCTACAGCGCCTTGTGATCAAGTCGCCACGGATCCGAACTGGAGGCAGCGGGGCGTCTTCGCGGCTGGACCAGCCGCTAAACATCCAACAGAAAAGGTTGCCCTTGCATGAAGACGCCACTCACGGGGAGTAATCACCTTTTAATTGAAGACTTGCAGTTGTATCAGCCTCCCAGCGCATATCATGTTTAAAAGAGCCCGACGCCTTTCAGACACAACTGTCCTTGTTCACAGGCTGAAGAAAAGAAGAGAGGACCAGCAACCGCATTGTGGAACACTTGATAATGTCTCTCAAGGCCCGCCCCAGTGGGCGTGTGCAAGATTGCATGCTGGTACCTGTAGTTCCACAGTCAATCACTCCCAAGTGGGTGCTGCTGTACCTCTCAAATTATTCAATGTCTCTCCCCAGTGGGTTGATTTGAAGCAGGAGAAACTGATTACACTGCCCATTCAAAGTCATTCAAACTGGTCCCCCCGTTCCTACAGCGCCTTGTGATCAAGTCGCTACGGATCCGCACTGGAGGCAGTGGGGCGTCTTCGCTGCTGGACCAGACGCTAAACATCCAACAGAAAAGGTTGCCATTGCATGAAGACGCCACTCACGGGGAGTAATCACCTTTTAATTGAAGACTTGCAGTTGTATCAGCCTCCCACCGCATATCATGTTTAAAAGAGCCCGACGCGTTTCAGACACAACTGTCCTTGTTCACAGGCTGAAGAAAAGAAGAGAGGACCGGCAACCGCATTGTGGAACACCTGATAATGTCTCTCAAGGCCGCCCCAGAGGGCGTGTGGAAGATTGCATGCTGGTACCTGTAGTTCCACAGTCAATTACTCCCAAGTGGGTGCTGCCGTACCTCTCAAATTATTCAATGTCTCTCCCCAGTGGGTTGATTTGAAGCAGGAGAAACTGATTACACTGCCCATTCAAAGTAATTCAAACTCGGCCCCCCGTTCCTCCAGCGCCTTGTGATCAAGTCACCACGGATTCGCACTGGAGGCAGCGGGGCGTCTTCGCGGCTGGACCAGCCGCTAAACATCCAACAGAAAAGGTTGCCCTTGCATGAAGACGCCACTCACGGGGAGTAATCACCTTTTAATTGAAGACTTGCAGTTGTATCAGCCTCCAAGCGCATATCATGTTTAAAAGAGCCCAACGCGTTTCAGACACAACTGTCCTTGTTCACAGGCTGAAGAAAAGAAGAGAGGACCAGCAACCGTATTGAGGAACACATGATAACGTCTCTCAAGGCCCGCCCCAGTGGGCGTGTGCAAGATTGCATGCTGGTACCTGTAGTTCCACAGTCAATCACTCCCAAGTGTGTGCTGCCATATCTCTCAAATTATTCAATGTGTCTCCCCAGTGGGTTGATTTGAAGCAGGAGAAACTGATTACACTGCCCATTCAAAGTCATTCAAACTGGGCCCCCCGTTCCTATAGCGCCTTGTGATCAAGTCGCCACGGATCCGCACTGGAGGCAGCGGGGCGTCTTCGCGGCTGGACCAGCCACTAAACATCCAACAGAAAAGGTTGCCCTTGCATGAAGACGCCACTTACGGGGAGTAATCACCTTTTAATTGAAGACTTGCAGTTGTATCAGCCTCCCAGCGCATATCATGTTTAAAAGAGCCCGACGCGTTTCAGACACAACTGTCCTTGTTCACAGGCTGAAGAAAAGAAGAGAGGACCAGCAACCGCATTGTGGAACACCTGATAATGTCTCTGAAGGCCCGCCCCAGTGGGCGTGTGCAAGTGGTACCTGTAGTTCCACAGTCAATCACTCCCAAGTGGGTGCTGCCATACCTCTCAAATTATTCAATGTCTCTCCCCAGTGGGTTGATTTGAAGCAGGAGAAACTGATTACACAGCCCATTCAAGGTCATTCAAACTGGGCCCCCCGTTCCTACAGCGCCTTGTGATATATATATATGTATGTGTATATACATATATATATTATATATATATATTAATTAATAAAGAAGGTTCAGGCCTGGCACAAGGTTTACTGTCAACTCTTAAACAAGGAGCATCAGAGGGATAAGAAACCAGGCCGCCATCCAATCACAAAGTTACTCAACAAAAAGGCCTGGTTGCGACTGACACACAAAATACTTATGCATTCTTAATCCATTGGGTATCAAATACACCTCCTAGGTACAGCTATGCTTATATTATTTAGTCATACCTCCTATGTGTGTACAATTATTTCGAATAAAACATTCAACCACAAACGTACCCCAATAATCCTAAAAATTGAGGATGATACTGGTACATTGGTCATAAAGAATGTGTAAAAATGTGAGGTGGGTCAGAAAGTGCCTCACGTAAGCAACCACCACAGAGCTGCTGGTGGGTACTCACCAATGTGCTCACTTTGTCATCATCGGCACTTTCATGACAAGAAAAAATAAATGTGACCTAACTCCAAAAAGTGTGAGAATTTGATCCATAAATGAGAAAGGTGTAACAAATAGTGGTGTGAACTATCTACCATCTCTACCCCATAACATGTAGCAAAGAGTCAACTGCACTCCTAATTAAAATAGGTTGGGAACACCTAACATATGTATTTAATATTTGTCTAGTGTTCACACCCAGTTAAAAAAACAGCATGTTTAGACCATTCTCTAAACATGCCGTTTTTTTAACTGGGTGTGAACACTAGACAAATATTAAATTAGACCATTTTATAAACACGCTGTTTTTTTAACTGGTTGTGAAAACTAGTCAAATATTAAATTAGACCATTTTATAAACACGCAGTTTTTTTAACTGGTTGTGAAAACTAGTCAAATATTAAATTAGACCATTTTCTAAACATGTCGTTTTTTAGGTCTGGCCTACGAAGCGCATGCGCTGCATAGGAGGACCTTTAGCCGTCGCTCTGGTCATTTTCAAGCACACACTCGTGCTTGTGGCGGCATCCACCTTGCGGGAGCGAGCAGGGGCGCGCCACAAGCACGAGTGCAGTGCTTGAAAATGAGCAGACTGCTCTTCCAAGCGCGCGTGCGCGCACCACTCGCGGGTGCACCCCTCCGCCTCTCTCTCCCTCTCTGACGTCCCTACTGCTGCAGCCTGCACGTTTTTTTTTTTTAAACTTTCAGCGCGAGGCGCACGCGCTTGTTTCTCTTGCCCGCTTTATTAGTGCAGAGTATTAGAAGGACACCTCAGTATACCTGCGCAGGGGGATTCCTGCTGTGTTCCACGGTTTGGTACACAGCGCTTCTGCTCAGCTGTATTAATATGTCCCTTCAGTACGAAGGCGCCTCCTCTGCGCGCGCTCAGATCTGCTCATGTAAGTCGCCCACACTTTTTCTGTGTTTTTGCAGATTTATACAGCGCGAGCTCGGCCCGAAGGTTTTATAGCGCTTTAAATGAGCGCATTCATATTTGTTAGGCGTGGGCAGATGAAGTTATTTGCCCAGAACCACAGGATGCTGAGCGCCCCTGGCGGGGCTTGTTTAAATTCAGCACTGTCACTGTGTTTGCCAAATAGCTCAATTTTCTCGCGTCACAACTCCCACATCTCTCACTCAGTGTACTCTGAGATCCCTCATTTTCACTGTATTTTTTACATCACAATAAGCACTCGTGCCCACTCACCCGAACTCGAACTTTCAATGTCAAGATAGAAGATCACTTGAATTTACTGCCCTCATAACAGACCCCTTGCAGTAGCTCTCGTTGTCCTCTTACCAGATCCCTCGCATCTTCCCAGCCAATCGCCAGATTCCTCACTCGCTCCCTGTCTCGTCACCATGACTCACTCTCTCCACCCGTTCATAAAAAACCACTCAAACTCACTTTCCTCTCACTGGGAACCTCACATTTACTCTCACAGTCCGGTTACCAGATTCCTACTGCCGTTGTACCAGATCACTCACTGTACCATCATTCAGTGTCCCATCATTAGAGACTTGCTTCACCCTCATGTTCATACCAGATCCTTCACACTCATTCCCACTGTCCTCTTACCAGATCACTCACTCACTGCCCAAGCAGACACTGGTAAATCCTCCTGTGACCTATGTCAACAGTTCCCTTTCACACAAAGCCTTTGCAGATCCCACGCATTCACTTTCCCCCTCACACCTTTTCTCACACCTCCTGCTTCTCCATACAAGCCCTAGCAGCGCACTTCTTGCACTAACAGCCTTCTCATTTTCACTCACACTTCACTCCCGCTTCATTTCCCTTTTGTTTTTCTGCCCCAATACTCATCCTTTGACTTGTCAAACTTATTCTCCCACATTCCCTGGCCCACACACACTTCCTGCCTAACACTCCTCTTCCCCATCCCTCCCTTTCACCCTTCTGGCCCCTCTCCCTCCTCCTACACATCCCTCCCCTGCAAATCAAATTACTTGGCTGAACTGACATGCACCCCCTCCGGCTCACACTCACCTTCCGTGCCGCCGGAGCAGCCGTGCAGCAGGGCCAGCAGCCCCCAGATGCAGCAGTGCAGGGTGCCGTGCAGTGCCATGCTCCTTAGTGCAGTGCCATGTTCCTCGTTCTTTTTCTCAATCACTTACCCTCATTTCCCTTTGTAGCCTCAGCCTCCATTTTCATTCACGTGCTCCCCATTCTCTTATCTACCTTTGTCCTCCTGCACTTCCCACCTTTTCCCTGATTCAGTTCCCCTGACACCCTTGCACGCCTTCTCTCCAAACCCCAAAACATTTCTCTCCTTCCCCTCACACGTACTTTTCTTCTCTTCTGTTTCCCTCTCACATTTCCATCGTTCCCTTCCTAAAAGGGCCTCTCACATCCTTTCTCAGGCAGATAAAAGTTGCCAGCATTGAAAGGACAAAAAAGCTCAAGACATTATTTATTGTTAATACTTTTTTAATATATTCGTTCAGTTGTACATAATGCTTCCTTGGTCATATATAAGGTAACAAAAATGCTTCTGACACTTCTTTATTATAACTTTTCAGCATGCTGCAGACTTCTGTACAGCACAGCTTAAAGACATAGGCAAAGTCAATATCTCTAGCTAAACACTTATAAGGTCCTAAAGGCGAGACCTATTGGCTATGCCAATGCTTGTTTAACTGGATGTGAACACTAGACAAATATTAAATTAGACCATTTTCTAAACATGCCGTTTTCTTAACTGGGTGTGAACACTAGACAAATATTAAATACATATGATAGGTGTTCACAACCTATTTTAATGGAGAGTGCAGTTGACTCTTTGTTACACGTTACGGGGTACAGATGGTAGATAGTTCACACCACTATTTGTTACACCTTTCTCATTTATGGGTTAAATTCTCACACTTTTTTGAGTTAGGTCATATTTATTTTTTCTTGTCATGATAGTGCCGATGATGACAAAGTGAGCACACTGGTGAGTCAGTGGCGGCTGGTGACATTTGAAAGTTGTGGGGCGTAAAAGTTTGAGGTGAGTGACCTGTGGCGTGCGCGTGTAGCACACAAGCCCGACCATCCTAAGGGAGATTCACAGGGGTTCTCCCCCCGATAAAAATGTGAAAAAAGAGTGGGAAAATTGTGCATTTTCAAGCAAATTTAAGAAAGCAAGAAGGTTAATAAGGCAATTGTGAAATTGTAGTTATGACATCAATAAAAGAGATTTCATGTGATAATTATATTGGTAACTGCTTATTCAGTATAACCACAGAACTTTATAACAGACTTTGAAATAACAATGCTGAGTTCCTCACAGATTTCCTTATTTATTGATATACTTTTAAAAATCCAGGGGCATATTAGCAAGACCCACGTTAAAATTATCGCCGTTTTAGCGGCAGGAAACTGCCGCTAAAGCGGCGATAATGAACTTGCTAATATGCGTTATGGAATTCAATAGAAGCCCAGGTTAGATGTCCTGCACATCTAACCTGGGCTCTATTGGAATTCTATAACGCATATTAGCAAGCCCATTATCGTCGTTTTAGCGGCAGTTTCCTGCCGCTAAAGCGGCGATACTTTGCGTGGGTCTTGCTAATATACCCAAATCTACTGAGGAAATACAAGTTGTTGTGATTTGTCGGACTGCCTTCCTTTAGTAAAAAGACTGTTAAGCAGATGAGTATTGTGTAGTCGCAGGGTAAACATCCTCAACTGGGTACATGAGGGGACTGAGTTGCACTGGCAACCTAACTATTTTTAGCCAAGTGCTTTTGCAGTACCGGTCTCCGGATTGAAAGTTCATTGCATTCAGTATCAAATTGCTATAGGGTTTCTGAGTCCCAGGGTCTGGTAATAGTGTAGGAGAGTTAGAACGCATGAGGAGACATGCAGTGTGCCCACAGAGGCACAGCACGATGGCACCACTGGTTCCCATGCACACCACATGTACACACACACACCGGAAGCAAATCACACCAGGTACGGAGAGGAAAAGATTTTACCTGAGGGATTGAGCAAACATTTAAGATTTTTTGTTCCAATTTTATATATATAAAAGCTAAACATGTAGTAATCACTCAGAAGTTAAATTTCAAGTTAACATGAGATGTTAAAAGAAATAAACATTAATCAGACATAAATCTAACAATAGCCTCCTGACTGAGGGGTTAAGATTCTAAACCTCCATTTATTTTTTCTTTTCTTCTTTTAGCCTCTAATTCTCAATTAAGAAGAAAATAAGAAAATCAGGAAAGGTTTTTAAATGCTAATTTCTAACTATAACGTCCCTGAAACCTATTGTGGAACACTTGATAATGTCTCTCAAGGCCCGCCCCAGTGGGCGTGTGCAAGATTGCATGCTGGTACCTGTAGTTCCACAGTCAATCACTCCCAAGTGGGTGCTGCTGTACCTCTCAAATTATTCAATGTCTCTCCCCAGTGGGTTGATTTGAAGCAGGAGAAACTGATTACACTGCCCATTCAAAGTCATTCAAACTGGGCCCCCCGTTCCTACAGCGCCTTGTGATCAAGTCGCCACGGATCCGCACTGGAGGCAGTGGGGCGTCTTCGCTGCTGGACCAGACGCTAAACATCCAACAGAAAAGGTTGCCATTGCATGAAGACGCCACTCACGGGGAGTAATCACCTTTTAATTGAAGACTTGCAGTTGTATCAGCCTCCCACCGCATATCATGTTTAAAAGAGCCCGACGCGTTTCAGACACAACTGTCCTTGTTCACAGGCTGAAGAAAAGAAGAGAGGACCGGCAACCGCATTGTGGAACACCTGATAATGTCTCTCAAGGCCGCCCCAGAGGGCGTGTGGAAGATTGCATGCTGGTACCTGTAGTTCCACAGTCAATCACTCCCAAGTGGGTGCTGCCGTACCTCTCAAATTATTCAATGTCTCTCCCCAGTGGGTTGATTTGAAGCAGGAGAAACTGATTACACTGCCCATTCAAAGTAATTCAAACTCGGCCCCCCGTTCCTCCAGCGCCTTGTGATCAAGTCACCACGGATTCGCACTGGAGGCAGCGGGGCGTCTTCGCGGCTGGACCAGCCGCTAAACATCCAACAGAAAAGGTTGCCCTTGCATGAAGACGCCACTCACGGGGAGTAATCACCTTTTAATTGAAGACTTGCAGTTGTATCAGCCTCCAAGCGCAAATCATGTTTAAAAGAGCCCAACGCGTTTCAGACACAACTGTCCTTGTTCACAGGCTGAAGAAAAGAAGAGAGGACCAGCAACCGCATTGTGGAACACCTGATAATGTCTCTGAAGGCCCGCCCCATTGGGCGTGTGCAAGTGGTACCTGTAGTTCCACAGTTAATCACTCCCAAGTGGGTGCTGCCATACCTCTCAAATTATTCAATGTCTCTCCCCAGTGGGTTGATTTGAAGCAGGAGAAACTGATTACACAGCCCATTCAAGGTCATTCAAACTGGGCCCCCCGTTCCTACAGCGCCTTGTGATATATATATATATGTATGTGTATATACATATATATATTATATATATATATTAATTAATAAAGAAGGTTCAGGCCTGGCACAAGGTTTACTGTCAACTCTTAGACAAGGAGCATCAGAGGGATAAGAAACCAGGCCGCCATCCAATCACAAAGTTACTCAACAAAAAGGCCTGGTTGCGACTGACACACAAAATACTTATGCATTCTTAATCCATTGGGTATCAAATACACCTCCTAGGTACAGCTATGCTTATATTATTTAGTCATACCTCCTATGTGTGTACAATTATTTCGAATAAAACATTCAACCACAAACGTACCCCAATAATCCTAAAAATTGAGGATGATACTGGTACATTGGTCATAAAGAATGTGTAAAAATGTGAGGTGGGTCAGAAAGTGCCTCACGTAAGCAACCACCACAGAGCTGCTGGTGGGTACTCACCAATGTGCTCACTTTGTCATCATCGGCACTTTCATGACAAGAAAAAATAAATGTGACCTAACTCCAAAAAGTGTGAGAATTTGATCCATAAATGAGAAAGGTGTAACAAATAGTGGTGTGAACTATCTACCATCTCTACCCCATAACATGTAGCAAAGAGTCAACTGCACTCCCAATTAAAATAGGTTGGGAACACCTAACATATGTATTTAATATTTGTCTAGTGTTCACACCCAGTTAAAAAAACAGCATGTTTAGACCATTCTCTAAACATGCCGTTTTTTTAACTGGGTGTGAACACTAGACAAATATTAAATTAGACCATTTTGTAAACACGCAGTTTTTTAACTGGTTGTGAAAACTAGTCAAATATTAAATTAGACCATTTTCTAAACATGTCGTCTTTTAGGTCTGGCCTACGAAGCGCATGCGCTGCATAGGAGGACCTTTAGCCGTCGCTCTGGTCATTTTCAAGCACACACTCGTGCTTGTGGCGGCATCCACCTTGCGGGAGCGAGCAGGGGCGCGCCACAAGCACGAGTGCAGTGCTTGAAAATGAGCAGACTGCTCTTCCAAGCGCGCGTGCGCGCACCACTCGCGGGTGCACCCCTCCGCCTCTCTCTCCCTCTCTGACGTCCCTACTGCTGCAGCCTGCACGTTTTTTTTTTTTAAACTTTCAGCGCGAGGCGCACGCGCTTGTTTCTCTTGCCCACTTTATTAGTGCAGAGTATTAGAAGGACACCTCGGTATACCTGCGCAGGGGGATTCCTGCTGTGTTCCACGGTTTGGTACACAGCGCTTCTGCTCAGCTGTATTAATATGTCCCTTCAGTACGAAGGCGCCTCCTCTGCGCGCGCTCAGATCTGCTCATGTAAGTCGCCCACACTTTTTCTGTGTTTTTGCAGATTTATACAGCGCGAACTCGGCCCGAAGGTTTTATAGCGCTTTAAACGAGCGCATTCATATTTGTTAGGCGTGGGCAGATGAAGTTATTTGCCCAGAACCACAGGATGCTGAGCGCCCCTGGCGGGGCTTGTTTAAATTCAGCACTGTCACTGTGTTTGCCAAATAGCTCAATTTTCTCGCGTCACAACTCCCACATCTCTCACTCAGTGTACTCTGAGATCCCTCATTTTCACTGTATTTTTTACATCACAATAAGCACTCGTGCCCACTCACCCGAACTCGAACTTTCAATGTCAAGATAGCATATCACTTGAATTTACTGCCCTCATAACAGACCCCTTGCAGTAGCTCTCGTTGTCCTCTTACCAGATCCCTCGCATCTTCCCAGCCAATCGCCAGATTCCTCACTCGCTCCCTGTCTCGTCACCATGACTCACTCTCTCCACCCGTTCATAAAAAACCACTCAAACTCACTTTCCTCTCACTGGGAACCTCACATTTACTCTCACAGTCCGGTTACCAGATTCCTACTGCCGTTGTACCAGATCACTCACTGTACCATCATTCAGTGTCCCATCATTAGAGACTTGCTTCACCCTCATGTTCATACCAGATCCTTCACACTCATTCCCACTGTCCTCTTACCAGATCACTCACTCACTGCCCAAGCAGACACTGGTAAATCCTCCTGTGACCTATGTCAACAGTTCCCTTTCACACAAAGCCTTCGCAGATCCCACGCATTCACTTTCCCCCTCACACCTTTTCTCACACCTCCTGCTTCTCATACAAGCCCTAGCAGCGCACTTCTTGCACTAACAGCCTTCTCATTTTCACTCACACTTCACTCCCGCTTCATTTCCCTTTTGTTTTTCTGCCCCAATACTCATCCTTTGACTTGTCAAACTTATTCTCCCACATTCCCTGGCCCACACACACTTCCTGCCTAACACTCCTCTTCCCCATCCCTCCCTTTCACCCTTCTGGCCCCTCTCCCTCCTCCTACACATCCCTCCCCTGCAAATCAAATTACTTGGCTGAACTGACATGCACCCCCTCCGGCTCACACTCACCTTCCGTGCCGCCGGAGCAGCCGTGCAGCAGGGCCAGCAGCCCCCAGATGCAGCAGTGCAGGGTGCCGTGCAGTGCCATGCTCCTTAGTGCAGTGCCATGTTCCTCGTTCTTTTTCTCAATCACTTACCCTCATTTCCCTTTGTAGCCTCAGCCTCCATTTTCATTCACGTGCTCCCCATTCTCTTATCTACCTTTGTCCTCCTGCACTTCCCACCTTTTCCCTGATTCAGTTCCCCTGACACCCTTGCACGCCTTCTCTCCAAACCCCAAAACATTTCTCTCCTTCCCCTCACACGTACTTTTCTTCTCTTCTGTTTCCCTCTCACATTTCCATCGTTCCCTTCCTAAAAGGGCCTCTCACATCCTTTCTCAGGCAGATAAAAGTTGCCAGCATTGAAAGGACAAAAAAGCTCAAGACATTATTTATTGTTAATACTTTTTTAATATATTCGTTCAGTTGTACATAATGCTTCCTTGGTCATATATAAGGTAACAAAAATGCTTCTGACACTTCTTTATTATAACTTTTCAGCATGCTGCAGACTTCTGTACAGCACAGCTTAAAGACATAGGCAAAGTCAATATCTCTAGCTAAACACTTATAAGGTCCCAAAGGCGAGACCTATTGGCTATGCCAATGCTTGTTTAACTGGATGTGAACACTAGACAAATATTAAATTAGACCATTTTCTAAACATGCCGTTTTCTTAACTGGGTGTGAACACTAGACAAATATTAAATACATATGATAGGTGTTCACAACCTATTTTAATGGAGAGTGCAGTTGACTCTTTGTTACACGTTACGGGGTACAGATGGTAGATAGTTCACACCACTATTTGTTACACCTTTCTCATTTATGGGTTAAATTCTCACACTTTTTTGAGTTAGGTCATATTTATTTTTTCTTGTCATGATAGTGCCGATGATGACAAAGTGAGCACACTGGTGACATTTGAAAGTTGTGGGGCGTAAAAGTTTGAGGTGAGTGACCTGTGGCGTGCGCGTGTAGCACACAAGCCCGACCATCCTAAGGGAGATTCACAGGGGTTCTCCCCCCGATAAAAATGTGAAAAAAGAGTGGGAAAATTGTGCATTTTCAAGCAAATTTAAGAAAGCAAGAAGGTTAATAAGGCAATTGTGAAATTGTAGTTATGACATCAATAAAAAGAGATTTCATGTGATAATTATATTGGTAACTGCTTATTCAGTATAACCACAGAACTTTATAACAGACTTTGAAATAACAATGCTGAGTTCCTCACAGATTTCCTTATTTATTGATATACTTTTAAAAATCCAGGGGCATATTAGCAAGACCCACGTTAAAATTATCGCCGTTTTAGCGGCAGGAAACTGCCGCTAAAACGGCGATAATGGGCTTGCTAATATGCGTTATGGAATTCCAATAGAAGCCCAGGTTAGATGTCCTGCACATCTAACCTGGGCTTCTATTGGAATTCTATAACGCATATTAGCAAGCCCATTATCGTCGTTTTAGCGGCAGTTTCCTGCCGCTAAAACGGCGATAATTTTAACGTGGGTCTTGCTAATATGCCCCGAAATCTACTGAGGAAATACAAGTTGTTGTGATTTGTCGGACTGCCTTCCTTTAGTAAAAAGACTGTTAAGCAGATGAGTATTGTGTAGTCGCAGGGTAAACATCCTCAACTGGGTACATGAGGGGACTGAGTTGCACTGGCAACCTAACTATTTTTAGCCAAGTGCTTTTGCAGTACCGGTCTCCGGATTGAAAGTTCATTGCATTCAGTATCAAATTGCTATAGGGTTTCTGAGTCCCAGGGTCTGGTAATAGTGTAGGAGAGTTAGAACGCAAGGAGACATGCAGTGTGCCCACAGAGGCACAGCACGATGGCACCACTGGTTCCCATGCACACCACATGTACACACACACACCGGAAGCAAATCACACCAGGTACGGAGAGGAAAAGATTTTACCTGAGGGATTGAGCAAACATTTAAGATTTTTGTTCCAATTTTATATATATAAAAGCTAAACATGTAGTAATCACTCAGAAGTTAAATTTCAAGTTAACATGAGATGTTAAAAGAAATAAACATTAATCAGACATAAATCTAACAATAGCCTCCTGACTGAGGGGTTAAGATTCTAAACCTCCATTTATTTTTTCTTTTCTTCTTTTAGCCTCTAATTCTCAATTAAGAAGAAAATAAGAAAATCAGGAATGTGATGCAATCATTCACCCTTTTAAAATAATTTCTTAAAAAGCACGTTTACGTCTTGCACCTTGACAAAATTAATTAGTCAGAGAAAGTCCAAACTCCGTAATCGCTTGCATAACATAATTTATCTAGAAAAGGATTCTAAAGAGACTCATGCGTAGATTTCATATTGTGACAGTGAAACAGAATATGCAATAGAATTTCACAGTCAATGTATTCAACACACCCTTCGGAACACCAGTTCCGTCTCTCTTCACCTTAAAAACTAGTAATATACCAGATCTAAAACATAAAATTACGTTGAGCTGCAGTTATTAGGTGAATTACAAGATAAAGAGCTAAAAGATGCGTTTACACAAATTATATTATAGTTTGCATATAGTCTTGCTCACCGAGATTAACAAATTTGCAGTGTTCAAATATTAGCGTGACTATTCTTTTAAACTGTGATTCAGAGGTGATTCAAGTTAAAAAACATCTAACTTAGCCGAAGATGATCAAGACAACACGTAAACCATTATATCGGCCCTCAGTGTGATGGATTGATTGACAAAGTTATGCCTGCTTTCGAAGAGTCAATAACAATATGAGGCCCCACACACGAGAAATAAACAAGACAATAGGTCTATATTTTAATGTGCCCACACATGCACCCAGAGTTATAACCAGACTTTGTGTTGATGTCTCTCTGCAACTTGCCTCTTTCTGTTCCTCTTTCTAAGCCTTAACCATGTTTTGCATTCCCAAACATAAGTTGCTCTATGGCACCAGCACCCCAAGCTTAGGTATTAAAAGATGTCAGCACTGCAGGCTTAAGCAATATCAAAAACAAAAACCGAGTTGCAAATAGCGACAGACAACAGTGAGCAGCCTCATGGCATACCTGCGAAAGAGATTTGTGGATTGGGACAAGAAAAATATAAGTGGAGGTGCTCGCTGTTCCAGAGTTGTCTCTACTTTAATTTGAAAATATTGCGCAGTTTCTAAGATGTGCCTTAACTGCCCCATAAATAAACAAAGTGATTTAGGGCTCCCAGCCTTCAATCTGCACTGTGCTTCAAATGGGCACGTACTATCAGTTTTGGAAGCATTGAGGGTTCTTATATTAGGAAAAACAATTAAGTATTCCTTTGCCGCGTGCAACAAATAGCTGATCACTATGATCAGTTTTGCAAACAGAAGTCGGCATACACAATTCTTTCACTTTCACACAGCACGCTGCATTGGTTTTATGGCATAAAACCAATGCAGCACGCTGTGTGAAAGTGAAAGAAGTGTGTATATCGATACATCTGTTCGGACGGCGAGGCTTGTTGGCAAAAGTGAGCAGCTGTTTGTGTGAATTTCTTTAAAGCACCAGCTAAGTAGGTGTTATTAAAAGCGGATTTCTGAATTTAAAAAAATCGGTTTTTTTTAATCAGAGGAACACGCTTTTAATACGTCACCATCTACTTAACTGGGGTTTCGAACAATATTGCACAATAAAAAGAGCAGCACAGCGCTAAACGCCCTGGCTGACAGTTAATACTCCTAGGCTAATTTTACTGTCTAAACTAAAAGTTTGATCACACTCACTGTTCCGTCCCCTTCTCACCAGTCAGCACCGAACACGATGAGCTTGTCTGTGCCTCAGCAGTCGCGGCTCGCGCTCCAATACTTGCGGGGGGGTAGGAGGGGGGGGGGTCGCGCGCGGCGTGGGGGAGATTAAAATAAAGCAGCATTATTTATTAATTAGATTAAATTTACCGGGTCCGCGCCGCCTCTGCGAGTCCTCTGAGTCCTGGGCCGGGGTCCGACTCCCGCGTTGGCACCTTGGCAAGTACCGCCTGCGTCGGTCTCAGCCAATCCAGACACTGCTCCAGCAGCAGCACCAGGATTGGCTTGAGCAGTAGTGCGCATGTTCTGTTTAGGGCTTAACATTTTTTGCGACCAGCCCGGACATGCGCACTAGGCTGCTGCCGCTGCTCATTAGAAGAGCGGCATGGAACAACCCTCGCTCTTCTAATGAGCACCGCCTAGTACTGCGCATGTTCGGGCTGGTCGCAAATTTTTTAAGCCCTAAACAGAGCATGCGCACTCTTGGTGTTGTGCGCACCGCCGACCACCTGTGTGAATGATACTGACATGTGGATGTCAATCATTCAGACACTTGCAGCAGCTGATCTCCTGTAGTGCTGCCCCACCCCCTTCTGAGCCGACTGCCTCCGGCGGCCTGGGATAGATAGAATCATTGCATTGTGCAACGCTCAGTGGGGGGGCAACGCCCAAGTGCCCTAATGGACGCACCGCCCCTGTGGTGAGTACCTATCAGCAGCTCTGTGGTGGTTGCTTACGTGAGGCACTTTCTGACCCAACTCACATTTTTTCACATTCTTTATGACCAATGTACCAGTATCATCCTCAATTTTTAGGATTATTGGGGTACGTTTGTGGTTGAATGTTTTATTCGAAATAGTTGTACACACATAGGAGGTATGACTAAATAATATAAGCATAGCCGTACCTAGGAGGTGTATTTGATACCCAATGGGTTAAGAATGCATACGTTTTTTGTGTGTCAGTCACAACCCGGCCTTTTTGTTGAGTAACAAGGTTTACTGTGCCAGGTCGAAATTGCAGTTTAAAAATGCACACATAGGCTGCAATGTTTTAAAGGAATACATAAGTGGGTGGCACAGTCAGTGCTGCAGGCCTACTAGTAGCATTTAATTTACAGGCCCTGTGTACCTGTATATAACTATATTAGGAACTTATAAGGAAATTAAATGTGGCAATTGGGTGTAAGCCAATTTTATCATGTTTAAAGGAGAGAGCACAAGCACTTTAGCACTGGCTAGCAGTGGTAAATTGTGCAGACTCCAAAAACGGGTTCAGAATCTTCGTACTACAGCAACGACTCTCCATGATGCCTGACCTGCTCTTCGCACTACAGTGACGACCATCTGCAACGCTTTCCCTGCTCCTGGTAACTTCCTCCACTGGGAACAGAACTCTCCATGCGTTTTCAGTGGGAGTAACTTGGTCCCCGTATCCGGCCTGTGGTCCATCTCAGTTGGCCTGAACTATCACCAGGCCTTGCATGACTAGATAACCGTGAATTACGCTTTGTGCTTTTAGGCGCTATACTTTCCTGAAATCTTTGAAATTGCATATACCAATCAATCAATCAATCAATCAATTATTCAATCAGGGGTTTGTAAAGGGCAGCTACTCACCTGTGAGGGTCTGAAGGCCCTGAGGGTGCCTGCTGATCCGTCTGGTTGTGGAGGTTCAGTTGAAGACCCAGGTCTTGAGGTCTTTCGGGAACTGGGTCAATGACGCGGATTGCCTGAGGTGGAGGGGTAGGTCTAGGCGGCGAGATAGGCGAAGGATCTTCCTCCAGTTCTGGTCTTGTGGATCCGTGGGACGGAGGCTAGGGCACGATGGGCAGAGTGGAGTTGCCTGGTGGATGTGTGGAAAGCGAGGCTGTGGTTTGGATATTCTGGTCCTGCGTTGTGGAGGGCCTTGTAGGCGAGTGTGAGGAGCTTGAAGGTGAGTCTCTTGTTGATAGTGAGCCAGTGGAGTTGTCGGAGGTGATGTGTCATGTAGCTGTGGTGGGGGATGTGGAGGACCAGTCTGGCTGCAGCATTTTGGATGTTCTGTGGCTTTCAGACTTGTTTCTGGGTGATGCCGGCATAGAGTGCTTTGACGTAGTCAAGTCTGCTGGTGATGAGTATGTGGGTGAACATCTATCTGGATTCTGTGGGGAGCCACCTAATGTCTTTCAAAGCAGGTGGAGCGTGTGTAAACATGGCGAGGATACTGTGTTGATTTGGTGGTTCATTGAGAGTGTGTAGTCCAGTATGATGCTGAGGTTGCATGCGTGGTCCATAGGGGTTGGAGGAGTTCTTGTGTGGCGGGCCACCAGGAGTCATCCCAGGCTGGGGGGGTGGGTCCCAGAATGAGTACTTCGGTCTTGTCCGAGTTGAGCTTGAGGCAGATGTCGTGCATCCAGGTAGCAACTGCCTTCATTCCATTGTGAAAGTTGATTCTGGCGGCTGTGGATTTGTTGGAGAGGGAGATAATCAGTTGGGAGTCGTCGGCGTAGGAGACAAGTTGAGTCCATGGCTTCTGACAATGGCTGCGAGGGGAGCCATGTAGATGTTAAAGAGTGTGTGGCTCAGGGAGGAGCCCTGGGGCACTCCACAGCTGATCTCTGTAGGTTCTGAGAGGAACGGGGGTAATCGGACTCGCTGTGTTCGGCCGGCCAGGAAGGAGTGAATCTAGTCCAGTGCCTTGTTGCGGATGCCGGCGTCGTGGAGTTTCATGATTATGGAGCGATGGGAGACGGTGTGAAAGGCGACTGAGAGGTCCAGTAGGATGAGGACTGTGGTTTTGTCCCAGTTGAGGAGGAGCGGATGTTGTTGATGGCAGCGGGGAGTGTGGTCTCAATGCTGTGGTTGCTTCGGAAGACGGATTGGGAGGTGTCCAGGATGTGGTTCTCTTCGATGAACTCGGATAGTTGGACGTTGATAGCCTTCTTGATGACCTTGGCTGGGAAGAGGAGGGAGATGGGCCTGAAGTTCTTGAGATCTGTCCAGTCGGCAGACGGTTTCTTCAGCAGGGAATTGATCTCTGCGTGTTCCCAGTTGTCGGCAAAGGTGGCGGTTTCGATGGAGCAGTTGATGGTGCTGCAAAGCTGGGGGGTGATGGATGCAGCTGCTCTATGGAAGATGTGGTAGGGGCAAGGATCCGATGAGGCTCCTGAGTGGATGCTCTTCATGGTCTTAAGTGTGTCGTTTGTGGTGAGCGGAGTCCAGTTGAGCTTAATCTTTTGGGGTGCGATGTGGTTGTGTGTGGTGGTGGTGGGCTTGGTGGCGGGGTCTTGGGTGTTCAAGCTGTCATAGATCTGACTGATCTTCTGGTGGAAGAAGGTGCTGAGTTTGTTCCAGAGGTCTTGGGAGGATGTGACGTCTGTGGTCTCACTGCTGGGCCTGGTGAACTCCTTGACGATGGCGAAGAGTTCTTTGCTGTTGTGTGCGTTGGTGTTTATTCTGTCCTGGAAGGCTGTTTTCTTTGTGGTTTTGAGGAGGTGTACATTGATGGCGGATTTGAAGGTTGCCTGGGTTTAAGTTTTTTTTTTGTTACTCCATCTCTTCTCGAGTCGTCAGCAGGTGCGTCTGGACTCGTGGAGGGTGGGAGTGAACCAGCTGCCTTTCTTGGAGAGTTGCTTGCTTGGTGTCTTCTTAAGGGGTGCCACCCAGTTGGAGATACATCAGTGAAGGTTGCGAGCTGCGGTGTTGGCGTTTGTTGATGTTGGCGGAGTGGTTGTGCCGAGGAAGTCGATTAGACTTTCTTTGGTGGCCTTGTTCCAACTGCGACGGGGGGGCGATGAGGGCGTTAGTGTACGGTGGGCGTGGCGAAGGCGAGGTTTACGCAGTGGTGGCCAGTCCAGAGGAGTTCGGTGGTAAGGCTGTAGGTGATGTTCGCGCTGGCGGAGTAAACGGGGTCAAGCGTGTGTCCGGCTGTGTGGATTGGTGCGGTCACTAGCTGCTTGTGTTCAATGTTGGCATTATTCTCTAGCAGGGAGGCTGTGTTCTGGTCACTGGGGTTGTCAAAGTCGAAGTTGAGGTCGCCAAGTAGGATGTTCTCGGTTGATGCAAGAGGCTGGAGTGCGATGAGGTCTACGATGGCATCGGTGAAGGGAGGGAGGTTTTGTGGTTGGTCTGGATCTGGAAGTGGAGGTATTCCATGGTTGTCGTTGAGCCGTTTGAGTGCTTGGTCAGTCGTAGGGTATTCTTGTGAATGATGGTGATGCCTCCTCCTGGTCGGTCGGCGCGGTCCTTGTGGGTGATCTTGTAGCCATCGGGGATGGCGATGTCCTGTCCAGATCTTGGGTGGGTCCAGGTTTCTGTGAAGTAGGCAATGTCGGGGGAGGTGGAGTCGAGGAGGTCCCATATTTCTGTGGTGTGTTTGTGGAGGGATCGCATGTTGAGGAGGATGCAGTTGAGCCGGGCTGGTGCGTTGTTGGTTAGCTGGGCGGCAAGAGGAGATGGTGAGTTGGAATGGGTGAAAGTGTGGCTGCAGTTTCGGCAGGTGAAGGGTCCATGGCTCTCCTTCGGCGATGCTAGGTGGCAGGCAGTGTGGAATTCTGAGTTGAGGGCAAGGAGGGTGTTGGCATCGTAGTGGTGGAAAGTCCGAGAACCAAGGTCCCTGGCGCTGGATGCGGTTCAGGTGCGGTTGGGCGCAGACAGGCTTGCCTTTGGTGCGCCCGCACAGCGGTCGCCATTAAATAGTGCTGTGGGGGGGGGGCTGGACAGCTGGGAGGTGGGAAAACGCAGGAGCGGTAAGGGTCACTGGAGGGGTGGGGGCTGAAGGGGATCGCAGGGGCGACAAAGGAGCAAAACAGGAGAAAGAGGAAAGAAAAGCGAAAGGCAGAAGCAGAAAAAAGGCAGAAGCAGGAAAAAATAAAACAGAAAGAAAAAACTGAAAGAAAGACAGAAAGTTCAGTCAAGCAGCAGAGCAGTTACGCTCTACCACTAGACCACCAGGGATGAGGAGCAGGCAGGAGCCTGCAGGTGGAGGATGGCCTTAAAATCCTGACCAGGGTCAGCAGCAGCAGCAGGGACAGCAGCAGCCACCAGACGGAGCTGTGCTGTGAAAGGTAGTAAACGTAATGGGGCAACCCAGTGTCCCTCAGAACCTGGGTGTATGTATTAAGGTAAAAATTGGTTCTGTCGGGATTTACAATTACTTAAAGTAAGTAGCAACAGCTTACTTATAACACATATCAACGATTTGCAAAGAAGAATATATAACACACACCAAAATTAGAATTCAATAATGTATTCAGAAAAAATCAGATAATCATGGCTGTCGCAATTTACAATTTCAATTGCAATATGAAATACGTGACTGTGGTGAAAAAAGTGACGTGGTGGTTGGTGATAAAGACAGAACACTATATACAGAAACAATTGAGCTTGTAATAAAAGAAGGGGAGAAATATTTTTTTGTATGTCCTTATTATTTTAGCACATATGCTTCAGGATCCTAATGACAAATAAGACTGTGATCATGAGCGTTGTGTAGACATATGCAGTATGCCGACGTTTCGACCCTGTTAAAGGAGCAAGTCCAACAAAAGGTTCTACTAATTGGATTTTTGTTGTTCGGGTTTCAAATAATTTGTTATGTTTTACTCTATTTGTTTTTAATTGGTGTGAGAGTTTTCTTGTGTTGTGTTTTCACTTTATTACTGGTTAAATACTGCATAAATACTTAACACATTGCCTCTAAGTTAAGCCTGACTGCTTTCATACCAAGCTACAAGGGGGTTAAGCACTGGTTAATTTAATGACTTTCGGGGTTCAACCTGACAGGGATTGTGGCTGTTGCTTGAAAAGGGTTCAAAGCCCATTCAACCAACAACCCAATTTCTCACAGTAGTTATATACGTGGTGTTAGTCCTGTCATCCTTAGAGTGGTCTTTCCCAAGACCTTTTGCCTTAATCTCCTGTTTTGCTGATTCTTTGTGTTGGCCTTAGGACTCTGAGCACTTTACGACTGCTAACCAGTGCTAAAGTGCATGTGCTTCTCCCCTAAAACATGGTGATATTGGTGTATACCTGATTGGCATATTTGATTTACTAGTAAGTCCCTTGTAAAGTGGTATAACATATGCCCAGGGCCTGTAAGTCAAATGATACTAGTGGGCCTGTAGCACTGATTGTGCCACCCACATAAGTAGCCTTTCAATCCTGTCTCAGACCTGCCATTGTAGTGCCGGTGTGTGCAGTTTACTTCCACTCGACTTGGCATTTAAAACTACTTGCCATGCCTCAGACTCCCCTTTTATTACATATAAGTAAACCCTAAGGTAGGCCCTAATTAACCCTAAGGACAGGGTGCCATGTAAGTAAAAGGTAGGACGTGTGTTTGATATTTGCTTGTCCTGGTAGTAACTACCCTCCAGCTTTGTTTTTTTACTACTGTGAGGCCTACCCCTCTCATAGGATAGCATTGGGAATTCCTTAATACATTTTTAAGCTGTAATTCCTGATCAGAGGGGAGTAGCTTTTTCATGTTTCATATCTTTGGAATAGTAATTATAAATCCTCCTCACTGCTGAAAGTTGGATTTATTATTACAGATTTAGAAATGTCACTTTTAGAAAGTGAACATTTTTCTGCACTATCTGGTCTGTGCGTCTGACAGCCTGTCTCTAATACACATCCGGGGTGGGTGACAGCTACACTTTGTGCATTCCCTCTTGATAGGCCACAACATAGGAAATATAGGTGTGCTTGAGTACCCATCTACATACATCTGTATTCTGATGGCCTTGCCTGGGCAGGATGGAAGGGAGGGGCTAACACTTCACTTCATAGGCAGTGTACTGTCCCCACACAAAGGACTGATTACCCTCGCAGACAGAACTGGGTTGAAGGGGATACTTGTGCTCTTCAGAGAGCTGCTTTGAAGACACCCCCACATCAAAGGCACTTTGGGGTATAAGTACTGGGTCCCTGACCCCCTACAAATCAGACACTATTGGACTTGTAATTGAAGCTCTACCAGAAGAGCTACTGTGCTGCTTAGATGTCTTTACTGGACTGCTGATCTGGAAGGATGTTTTCTGATTGTTGTCCTTCTGCCTGCTGCTCTCTGACTCTGCTGAAGGAGACCTGGACTCTGCCTTCACACCAAGTGATCTCCAAGGGCTTGCTGGCTTGCCTCCTGTTGCTTGAGACTCAGGAATATCAAAGTCTCTACCCCTGCTCCTGTGCCTGTGTCACTGGAAGTGGCCCAGATGCTTGCAACACAGATTTTGACACATCTCCTGTCTGCATGTAGCAGAACCGGTGCATC
This sequence comes from Calotriton arnoldi, assembly GCA_963921515.1. Lineage (NCBI taxonomy): Eukaryota > Metazoa > Chordata > Amphibia > Caudata > Salamandridae > Calotriton > Calotriton arnoldi. The sequence goes on along the minus strand of CAWUFW010000032.1, from coordinate 837,493 downwards.
GACCCGGTTGCGGGAGTAAAAGACAGTGTATCGCTGCCGTTGCAGCTTGATGAGATAGATGCATTCCTGCAACTGCATGGAAGGAGCAAGCGCATTGCTCAACGCCTCTCGACTCCGGCACCTTTCAGAACTGACTCATTGCCTTCACTGCATAGAGAAGATCGATGCATCCTGCACCTGCGGGCCATCTTGCTTTTTCAATCAATCAATCAATCAATCAGGGAATTGTGAAGTACAGCAACTCACCTGTGAGGGTCTCAAGGTGCTGTGGGGGCAGCTCCGTTGAGTTTGGGGTCATCCGAAGAGCCAGGTCTTGTGGTCCTCCCTGAACTGGGGCAGTGTAGGTGCTTACCGGAGTTGGAGGGGGGGTCGTTCCAGGCCTTGGCTGCGAGGTAGGAGAAGGACTTTCCTCCCGTTCTGGTCTTGTAGATGCGTGGGATGGTGGCTAGAGAAAAGTCAGCTGATCAGAAGTGTCTCTTGGGTGCGTGGAAGGAGAGGCGGTTGTTTAGGTATGCTGGTCCAATGTTGTGGACGGCCTTTTATGCATGGGGGAGGAGCTTGAAGGTTATTCTTCTTTCGACGGGAAGTCAGTGGAGATCGCGGAGGTGTTGGGTGATGTGGTTGTGACGTGGATGTCTTGGATCAGTCTGGCGTGGAGTTCTGGACGGTCTGTAGTTTGCATAGGAGTTTCTTGTTGATTCCGGCGTGGAGGGTGTTGCCGTAGTCTAATCTGCTAGTGATGAGGGTGGGTGTGACCATTTTTCTGGATTCGGGTGGGATCCTTTTGAACATTTTTCAGAGTATGTGTAAGGTGTCGAAGCAAGTTGAGGATATGACATTGATCTGGTGGTTCATCGTGAGTGATGAGTCAAGTATGATGCTGAGGTTCCATTCATGGTCTGTTGTGGTGGGGGGTTCCGAGGGCGGGGGGCCACCAGGTGTCATCCCATGCAGAGGGTGTGGAGCCGAGGATGAGGACTTCTGTTTCTCGGAATTGAGTTTCAGGCAGCTCTTCTTCATCCAGGTGGCGACAGCTTTCATCCCTTCTTGGAAGTTGTGCTTGGTGATGTTGGGTTCTTTGGTGAGGGAGAGGATGAGCTGAGTGTCGTCGGCGTAGGAGACGACGTTGAACCCATGGTTTCTGACGATGGTTGCGAGGGGGGCCATGTAGATGTTGAAGAGGGTGGGGCAGGGGGAGGATCCCTAAGTGCACTTCACAACTGGTCTCTGTTGGTTCTGAGAGGTAGGGCGGGAGTCTGACTCGCTGTTCTGCCTGTGAGAAATGAGCATATCCAGTCCAGGGCTTTTCTGCGGATGCCAGCGACGTGGAGTCTGGTGGCTAGTGTGTTTTGGGAGGAGGTGTCGAAGGCAGCTGAGAGGTCCAGGAGGATGAGGGCTGCCGTATGGCCCTGGTCGAGGAGGAAGCGGATGTCGTCGGTGGCGGCGAATAGCGTGGTCTCGTTGCTGTGGTTGCTGTGGAATCCGGATTGGGAGATGTCCAGGATATTGTTGGCTTCAGTGAAATTTGCAAGCTGGGTGTTGATGGCCTTTTCAATGGCCTTGGCTGTGAATGGAAGCAGGGAGATGGGCCTGACATTCTTGAGGTCTTTCAGGTCTGTGGAGAGTTTCTTCAGGAGGGGGTTGACTTTGATGTGTTTCAAGACATCGGGGAATGTGGTGGTTTCGAGGGAGTAGTTGATCGTCCGGCGTAGTTCGGGTGCTATGGCCATGGTCGCTCTGTGGAAGATGTGGAGTGGATGATCTTCATGGTCTTTAGGGTGTCTTCTGTAGTGAGCGGGGTCCAGGTGACCAGGGTCAGTTGGGTGGCGTTGCTGGGATTGGGGTAGGAATGGTGCGAAGGTCTTGGTTGTCGAAGTTGCCTAGATAATCTTAATCTTGAGGTGAGTCTGTTTCAGAGGTCTTGGGACAGTGAGACATCTGTTGTTTCGCTGTTGGGTTTGGCGAATTCCTTGATGATGGAGAAGAGTTCTTTGGTGTTGTGGGCGTTGGTGACGATTCTGTCTTGGAGGAACTTCTTCTTTATGGATTTGATGAGTTGGTGGTGTGTTGTGGTGGCTGCTCTGTAGGCGGAGCATGTTTCTGGGGTTCTGGTGTTCCTCCATGTTCATTCAAGTCATTGGCAGGAGTGCTTGGATTGTTGGAGTGCAGGGGTGAACCAGCTTGCTTTCTTGATGTGTCGTCCTGTGGCTTTCTTGAGGGGGGGCGAGAGTGTCGGCGCAGTTTGTGATCCAGCGGTGGAGGTTGCGTGCCACAGTGTTAACGTCTGTCGTCGTTGGTGGTGGGGTGTTCATGAGGGCAGAGGTGAGCTGGTCTTCGGTGACTTTGTTCCAGCTTCTGTGGGGAGGTGGTGGGCGTGTTTGTGTGTGGTGGGTTTTCTGCAGGAGAAGTGGATGCAGTGGTGGTCTGTCCAGAGGAGTTCTGTGGAGTGGCTGTATGAGATGCAGTTTCCTCCTGCGAAGACGGGGTTGAGTGTGTGCCCCTCAGTGTGCGAGGGGGCGGTGACCAGTTGCTTCAGTCCTGTGTTGGCAAGTTTCTCCAGGAGGGTGGTTGTGTTGGGGTTGTTGTGGTTGTCCAGGTGGAAGTTTTGGTCTCTGAGTAGGATGTAGTCATTGGAGGCGAGGGCGTGGAGTGCGATGAGATCAGCGATGGTGTCGGTGAAAGGTGCGTGGGGGCCAGGCGGCCTGTAGACGAGGGTTCCGCAGAGGGTCGTTTTGTGGATGATGGTGATGCCTCCTCTTGGGTGGGTGGGGCAGTCTTTCCGCAGGATCTTGTATCCGTCGGGGATGGCAGTGGCGATGTCAGGCGCGGTGTTGGCGTTTGTTCAGGTGTCACGTGGCCCATAGGGACATTGTCGTTTTTCACTTACTTAGCATGAGCACGTTGCAGCTTGCCTGCTGCTTTGCGCACGTTACTACACGTCTTTATTTTTTGCAATAATTTCAAAGACTGCTTTCACATGAGAACTCATCACTGTGTTCACTCTCTGTATGTTCCTGGGATTTTGACTGAACATTATGTGCAAGGTCGAACAACAATGCCCCTTGTTATTTGGTTCTGGCCAGTCCTTAGCCCTTAGACAAAACATACAGATGCAGCTGTTGTTTGGACAGAGTACTTGGGTTTTTAGTGGGTGCACGAATAGGTGACACACACTTAGAGAGGGACTTTTCCAGGGAGAAGAGCACCCATGATGTAGATCTACCATCTATAGGCTAAGGTATGGGGTCTGCTGACAAAGCCCAGAGATCTTCTATTATATAATAATGCTTCTTCTTAGCAAGGGGAGGGAGGTTTGGCATTAAAGTCCCTTCACCATTGTCTTTTTACAATGACATCTGACTTCATGATTTATGGACTGACTGCTATGCTGACAATATTTGTACTATGCATTTTCCTGCTTGTTGCGGCACGTATACTGCATGTTAGGGCACGTTAGTTAAAATAAATATTTTAAACTGTTTCGTGTCTCCGTCAGATCTTATTGTGGACGAGTACAAGAGAGAGAGCGAAAAGGTGTGTCTTCTTACCGTGAATCCTGAGAGATCTGGGATTGTTGTGTTCTGGGGTGTCTAATCATTTGTTTCTCTGTGAGTGAATAGGAGAGCAAGTGTGGCACTATAGCTAGTCGGTCCTGGGTTCGTGGGTTCTAAGGTGGTAGGAAGACTCAGTCCCTATACACCAAGGTCCCATTTCCTGCGCATAGTTCTGTATTTGTGCAGAATCCCTGCAACACAGTTTTCTGTGAGGAAGGCGACGTCAGGCACGTGGGTGTTGAGGAGGTCCCAGATTTCTATGGCGTGCTTATGTAGGGAGCGCACGCTGAGGAGGATGCAGTTGAATGGTTTGTGGGTGGTGGTGTCCGGTAGGTTGGGGGCTGCTGCTGGGGTCCGGCGGTGGGTGAAGGTGCAGCGGCAGTGTCGACAGGAGATCAGGTTTTGGGTGTTGTTCAGCGCTGAAAGCTGGAAGTTGTTGCGGCTTTCGGGTTTGAGAGCGTGGAGGGTGCTGGAGTCATAGCAGAGGCGGGTCGGAGGACCAGGGTTCCTGGCGCTGGTTGAGACCAGGAAAGGTACTATTTTCACTGGGGGCTGCGTGGGTCCTGTAGCCAGATGGCACTGCATCACGGCCTTTGACTTTGGCCCGGTCCAGCGTGACCTAAAGTAACCTTTTTTGCGCTACTTGCTTTACTGCATTTATTCCTTTAAGATTCAATATCTCCACTTCTCTACATTGGATTATTGTCATTTTGGTTTTGTTTTGTTCAGAATATAATCATCTATTTTACTAAACCTGTGTAAAGTCTTTTTGTGGTGTATTCATTGTGTTACTGTATGTGTGTGTTCTACAAATACTTTCCACATTGCCTCTATAGATAAGCTTGACTGCTTTGTGCCAAGCTACCAGAAGGTGAGCACAGGTTATCTTTTAGTTTGTATCTAGATTACCATGACTAGAGTAGTGGTTCCTGCCTGACCTGGAATCCCATTTCTAACATGTGGGTGTTGTAAACATGCACTGCAGCCCACATATAAAATTTAAGTTCCATGTCATTTGTGCATTTTCTGCACAAACTTACAATGGCCTTATGGGAGCATTAAATAAGCCAATTTTACAATTCACGTTTAGGGACAGACACTGTGGCACTGAATTGCAGTGTCATAATGCACTTAATCCCAGTAACAATAGGCTCCATAAAAGGGTGAAAAGTCCTAGTGACCATGCAAAAAGGCAGATTCCATACATTTGCTGCTTACAGTCTCGAGCATGGTGAGTTCAATGAATCCCTTTGTGGATTTCCTGCTTAGGTGATCGAACAAGGATAATTTGCTCTTTCTGCAGTGTACCTGTCTTTTTTATGCCCCTCTGTACTCAATATTACCCCACAGCTAAAATCTGCTTTAGCAACTAACCTTGTCCATGAGGATGCTCTCAGATCATCTGCAGACCTACCTGTGAGAGGACTAACCATAGCTTACTTTTAGTTGTAAAACAGTATGCAAACAATACCACATGGCCTACCAGGTTATGTGGCTCACCATGCCTTTGTTGTCAGACCTCTGTTCCCAACCGGGGATCAACTCTGACCACAGTACAACCAACAAGGAAAGAAAACTCACAGATGCCACTTTACTGCACCAGGCCACTAACCACTCATTCTGGGGTAAATGCCCAAATCCAGGGGCATATTCTCAAGAACGTGTAATAACCACCGCAAGTTTAGCTTAACGCAACTTTGCATATTGCAGTCCATCACGGGAAAACAACACCATGTTAACGTAGTATTCCCAACCTGGCGGCACCATGCGATAGTCCCACGATAACGCGTCAAATGACCGCGTTAAAATTAACGTGACGCCGCAAAAATGCGAAACACGAATGCGAATAAAGTTGCGATGAGGCCAAAAATCAGCGATAACCAGCGACAGGCCTGCAATTCCCACGCATCATGCTGGAAAATGCACTATAAAAGCTGAACAAGAAAAACACACCATAAACAAAATAAACTGCGTAGCAACATGGATGCACCCGGAACGAGTGCCCAGGTCAACGCGAACCCCACAAGCCCCACAGACCACCAGCAAGGAACCTCAGGGTCGGGGAAGGCCAAGGAGAAGAGGAAGACGGGGAACAGTCCGCATGACAACCGGATCGTCGTCACGGAGGTGACAGAGCACTAACAACAACTGTCCGTCACCTCCACTGTGTCATTGGCAACACAGATGGAAAAATGGCATTCCATTGTGAATGCAGCCGGAGTGTCGAGGAGGCCAAGATGCGCTGGCACGATGTGAAAAGCCAAACCAAGCAGAAACCCGCTGCCAACAGGAAGGCAGCAACGGCGAATGGAGGTGGGAGTCCTGCGCCACAGGAGGAGCTGGAGCAAATGGTGGCCACAGTCATCAGTGTGGAGACGGTGCAAGGAGTCGGGAGTCCGGACACTGCTCGACATGACCTGACACAACATCAACAGGGTGAGTAACGAACAGGGACTGTGGGGACGGGGGGACGGGCACAATGGCACACATGCACAACGACGTGTAGCACACGGCACACCAACAATGACCCTGGGTCATGCCCCTGATCCCCGTGGCACACTGCAGCACACATACAAACATCAACTAGACCCCCGTCCACCATGTGCCCAAAGGGGTCCCACCCCACACATCACCAATTCCACAACACACACATGCACCCGTGCGAAACACAGCAAAGATGCATATGTGAGAGCCACACTGACAATGCAAGTGACACCACATGACGAGCAGCATGGCTGGAGTACAATCACCATGACATTGTGCACGCCACGAGACTGAGGTGGCTGAGTGTGGACCACATCCGGAAAGGAGCAGGTCACACTTTGACACATCCACGTGCACAAACAACTACTGACGTCAACAATACATCTGCAGACAAACAATGCACAAGAGTACAAAAACCGTCCAGGAGCACAAATGACGCAAGTCGCCAACATCACAGCACCTTAAAAGCACAAAAGCCAAAGGCACACCGCCTCCAAGGGATAAGGGGCAGCAAAATCACAGCTGCAGGTGTGACTCTCACACAATGCAGCACACACACATAGCAATGACAGCACATCCACATGGACGACAATGCGGTACACAGTGCAAAACTTACACTGCAGAACAGAGGACACAACTGGGTCCGCCTCTGCGTAGAAAATGGCCAATCACATCTGACATAGCAGGAAACTGTGAGATGCAAATGTACGTGTACAACCTCACCTACGTCATGTAGTCCAAATGTCCACTGTCCCGCATCAAATAGTCCGCCCCTCCCAAACAGTCACAATGTACATTGTCATGCAGTCTGTATGTAAACTTGAACAATGCGTCAACATACATGCCAACACAATGTCAACAAGCATCTCCCCTTCACATTGCAGAGGGACAAACAACACCTCCAGCAGAGCAGACCAGACAACTCTACAGTGATGCTGAAGAGGACCTCCACACTTCCGACACCGACGCCCTATAACAGTCGATGGACATCTGAGGCAATCGACCTCCAGGAGCAGGGCAGCACCGCTGCATCGAGGATACCCCACCCCCTGCACAGACAACACAGCTGGACGCACCCACCACCCCGGCTGGCTCCCAGCAGCCCACCGAAGCACACATCGCATTCCAAGGCCAGGTGTCAGACTGCCAGAAGGGGGTGGCCGAACATGTGCGGGTGGGGTACTACCTCACGGAAGCCAAACTAGATCACATACATGGGTGTCTAAGTCCCATCAGGGACCACCTACACTTCCCAACGGAGACCCACACTGCGACAGAGACAGATGCCTTTGCACATTTCCAGTACTGAACCACACCCAGAGCCACGGGATAATCATCCACACCCCCACCCTGGACTGGCGTATGCCGGCCCAGTTCACTCCTCTTACGTATTCAGTGGGGGACGACAAAGCTACATGTGCAATGTCTCACCCGCTGCCTGCGGTGACATGGCTGCATCCTCTGTACACGGCACAATGTAATGTTGTAGGGTCCGGGGCCCTAATGCATACATCATGAGCACACAGACACACTCAGATAGTTAGTTGAACTGGCTACGGGCAAGTGCGCTCAACACCTTTATTGGCATGGTCACATGTACAGTGACGCATGTGCTGGATGTGTGTGGGGTGAGTGTAAGCCAGCCCTCATGGAGTCGTTGGTGCTGGCAACAACTTGAACAGTGATCACAATTAAAGCGGAAACAGAAAACACCAGCATAACAGAAACAACTGTGAAGCAACATGGTGGTAGCCCGAGAAAGTACAGTGTTCACCTAAAATGCAAGCAGAATGGTCCATGATTTGTGGTGCACTGAGTTAGTGGCACCTGAAGAGCTGAGCAGGGTATCAAGCTGATGATGGCACCCACGACAGGTGTGAGCAACTCTGATAGTCTGGCAGTAAGACACTTCCGACTCTGGCACCTGTTGTTTGGAGTTGGTCCTGGCGGTGGTGGCGTGTGCATCCTGCGGTGATGCGACGTCCGGGCAGGTCAGGACTCATTTTGATGTGTGAGCCCAGGTGGACTGCAGTTGAGGCCGGAGGCAGCGGACAGCGCAGGGCCACAGACACATGGCCTTGATGACCCCCAGACCATCGACCCAGAGGCCATCCAATATGCTATCAGACAGGGGCCATGACTTCAGCTGCACAGAGTTAGTGGCCCCGGATGCACTGCGGCCGGCACAGGCACACCGCCATGGGACGGTGACTTGCGGTGCAGTGAGATAGGGCCACGCGAGGTGAGCAAGTCCTCATCGATGTCGAAGGTGAATGTAGCTGAGGTTTGCGGGGGACAGTGGAAGGTGTCCTCCAGGGCATGATGCAGAGGGCAGAAGCCGGCCGGAAGCGGCAAATGGAGGAGTGGAATGCTACAGCCTCGTTTTTGCCACAAAGTCAGTATCACCGACATGATGATGAAGACAAACCCCAGTCCATAGACTCAGTCACCACCAAAGTTCAACCAGAAAGTGTCCATGGATGTCGGGGAACAGACTTAGTGGCACCGGAGCTGAAAGGGGGTGCAGTCTGCGATGAGGCCAGTACAATGATATCAAGTCTGCCATAAATGAATCATGACTGAATTCCCAATGTGTGACCTACTCGACCGCAGTGTAGGCCAAAGGCGTAGTCATCAAGGGCCCACAGACACGTGTGGTTGGGATGCCATGTACATATTTTGTGTCACCACATCGAAGGGAGTGTAGTGATTTAAACTCTGCATTGATATGTGTACTCGGCCATTGTGTAATCAAGAATCAAGACTCAGTTCCAAATGTGTGACCTACTTGACCGCAGTGTAGGCCCGAGGCAGCGGTCAGCAGGGGCCCACAGCCAAGTGTCGTTGGCCCGCGATGCACAGAGTTAGTGACACCAGAGCAGTTGTCGGCAGTGTTCAATCACCTCCGTAACGATGATCCTTTTCTCCTCCGTACTGAACCGCGTCTTCCTCTTACTCGTCTCCTTGCGTACAATGATATGAACTCCGCCATGCAGAAATCAAGACTCAGTTCCACATGTGTGACCTACTCGACCGCAGTGTAGGCCGAAGGCAGTAGTCAGCAAGGGACCACAGACAGGTGTAGTTCGAATGCTATGCACAGAGTTGGTGGCACCACATCGAAGGGAGTACAGTGATATAAACGCAGCCATAAAGTGTGTACTCTGCCATTGCACAATCAAGACTCAGTTCCAAATGTGTGACCTACTTGACCGTAGTGTAGGCCGGAGGCAGCGGTAGAGTACGTCAACGAGAAAGGAGTAAAGCGGGCCTGTGTCGCGGAGGCCGTGATGGTCTGAGGAGGCTGCCAAGGTCGCGGGCTTCGGGGTTGGAGCTTGCGCCGGCACGTGGTGGGCCCTCTTTGACACACGCCGGTGTCAGCAGGTGAGCAGTGAGGCCTGGCGGGCATGACGGGTTCAGGGACCAGCGGCCCGGGGTGCAGCAGGCGTACAGGATCGCAGGCCACACCGCTCACGGCGACAACATCGGCCTCGTGGCAGGGTGGGAGGCGCCGCCCTGGCAGACACGTTGGGCATTCCGGAAGAGAACCACGCCCAGATCTACGTGCTTTTTAGTCACACCCCTACGCTGGCCTGGCGTACGCCGGGCCAGCCCACTCCGCACACGCTTATAGAGGGGGACGTCACAAGCTACATTTCCGCGATCTTCCCCACTGGCTGGGGTGACATGGTTGCGTCCACTGTCCACTACACTCCAAACACCAGCAGTGCATGTAGACATGGATATGTCTGTGGTCTGCATACTGCAGTCTGTCCAGCACATCTCGGCCACACTTGGCATTGTGTACATTCTCATTCATCGGTCACTTGCCTCCTTCGCACATGCCTGGTTCCCACCTCTCCCCACATTCCGCTATTGTGTGGCTGAAGTGCCATGCCATTGATGGCTCATGTAAATGGCTAACCAAGGTTGCCACAGTAAGTTGTACTGTCGTGTCTAATGGGTGGGCATGTTGTTTGGCATGTTGTATGTGATTTTGTGACGTGTGCAGTGCCAGAGTTGTGAGTTGCATGATTAAGGAGTTGAGGTGTGTGGTGTGTTCATTTGGTACTTGCCAACGAGCAGTGCATTCCCATAGGTGCCATCCTGGAAGCGCTTGTTGATGTTGGACTGTAGGAAGATGAAGGGATCATGCACACTGCCTGGGTAGTTGGCTATGACATTGGTGAAGAGTCCCCTGTGGTCCACTATTGCCTGCACGTTGATGGAATGCGTAAGCTTTCTGTTGCGGTAATTGTGTGCAGTGTCGGCAGGGGGCACAAGTAGGACATGTGTGCAGTCGATTGCCCCCAACACGTGCTGGAATCCAGCTATGGCATATAGTCCTTGCTTGGTCTCCAGCTGTTCCTGCGCATTGTGGGGGACATATAGGTACTGGGGTACCTAGCTGATAATGGCATCCAGGACAGGTGTGAGGAACTTGGATGGGGCTGGCTGTGAGACTCCTCCGACTCTGGCGGTTGTTGGTTGGGAGGTACCAGAGGCCAACAGGTGCAGCACAGCCAGCAGCTTTGTCTGCGGAGGGATGTTGGTTGTCCGCTGTGTTGGTACCGTCAGCCTGTGGGCAATGATGTTCAGGATGTGGAGGGTGGTTGTCCTTTTGAGCCTGTAGTGGGCATTGACATTGTCTGGTGTTGGGTCTGTGAGGCCGGTGCATTTCCTGAAGGTCCTCTGTCTTTGTCTGCGCTGCCTCTGTGGTGATCCGGGGAGGGGCGGGGGGAGGTCCGGGGGGGGGGTGGCGGTCCTGGGGGTGGTGGCGGTGGGTGTTGTTGCCCTCTCAGGGCTCCGGGATGCATGGTGAGTGGCTCCATGGCATCTGTTGTTCTTCAGGTGTGGCTCTGGGCTGGGCTCCCATTCATGGTGCAGGTTGTCCTCCGACTTTACACCAGGTCAGAGCAAGTGTTAATTTCCTGCTGCTAACGCGCCTTATCGCCTGTTTTGTGGTCTTATCGCCGATGTGGCTGGTCGTTGAGAATGTTGAGGTGTGGTGTTGTTGCGGAACGCCTACTCTGCATCACATTAGCGATAGTTGCCGGGGTCATCTGTGGCGATGTTTTTTGCGGATGCTTTCGCAAGTAAACTGGTGGTATCAGCTGTGAGCACCAGCTTGTGAATGGGGCGATGAATTTATCGCGACTTTGGCTGCGATAAAGTGCCGATAACTCGGCGATAGCTCCTTGAGAATATGCCCCCCAGTGTTTTGGGGAGATCTCAGTTCCAGCCTGTGGGCTGACAAGGAGTCACCTACGGGTTCCTGGGACATATCTGAACACCACCCAGGCCCTTTTAGATCATTCATCTCTGTGGGAACCACAAGTCTCAGTGCCAAGTCTCTGAGGGTAGAGTCAGGCCCAGGGACCCATACTCCATTCTCAGCTGTCACTACTGGATTCACGCATAGGTCCTAGAAAGTTTCCTGCGACAATGTGGGCAACACCTGCTATTTCTTTCCTTGGACATACTCTCCTGTCCCTATGCCAAGCGGATGTTCTAGTGCCCTGAGAATGGGGGCTACAGTTTCAGATACAGATATCCTTCTTCCACTAGTACTTGCATTAGCACAGAGGCAACATCTTGCTAGGCTTTTAGTTCAGGGTCTGTACCCTGGGACTGAACATATGCGTGGCATTCCAGGGCTTCCAGCATGGACACACAGCCCACATTAAGGATGGTACACTGTGTCATTCAGGGGTCTGCCTGGTCCAGGTCTGCAGTCACCCATCTCTCTGATAGTAGAGGCAGCACCTTCAGGACAGAAATGCCACCTACCCATTACTTTTCACTTAGGGCACAGAACCATAACTTTAGGATGAATACCCACAGAGCATGACAGTCGGGAGACCAGGATTCTTTCACCCTATGGTTCCCCTCCTTCCTATGGTAGCTCACTACCAATAAAGCAATCTATAAGCTACCTTGTTATCTTGGATTGTTGCCGTGCAAGTGTCAAAGAATGTACCTGCATTACCACAGCACATCAATGCTCATACTGTCTTGATTTTAGTATAAGGCAAACACAAGGCGATAATGGATGGATCGCTGAAACTTTTCAGACACTCACCCCCAGTAACAGATCTGGGTTGAATCCATCATCATTCTTTAGCTCCCTTCGCAACCTCAGTTCAGACCCAGCTATATGCAAAAATCAGTTTTGACTCTGTGCCTCATGAGGAAAGTCCAGCCCAAACTGCCATGCCAGGTCTTCCCTGAACCAGAAAAAAGCATCCTGGGACCGGTTTCTGGGTAACACCCTTCATCAGCCAGGCTAGCTTGAATCCAGTGGCAAAGTGAGCAAGGGACCCACATCTGGGCATACCCTGCCAACTTAGGGCAAACAAAGCAAACACAAGGAGATAATGGATGGAGCGCTGAAACTCACCCCCAGTCACAGATCTGGGTTGAATCCATCATCATTCTTTAGCTCACTTTGCCACCCCAGTTCAGACACAGCTATATGCAAATTAGTCTTGACCCTGTGCCTCATGGGAACAGTCAAGCCCGAACTGCCAAGCCATGTCTTCCCTGGACCGGAAACAAGCATCCTGGGACCGGTTTCAGGCTAACAGCCCTCATCAGCCAGGCTAGCTTGATTCCAGTGGCAAAGTGAGCAAGGGACCCACGTCTGGGCATACCCTGCCAACTTAGGGCGAACAAAGACCTGGCTTGGCAGTTTGGGCTGGACTGTTCCCATGAGGCACAGGGTCAAGACTGATTTGCATATAGCTGGGTCTGAACTGAGGTGGCAAAGTGAGATAAAGAATGATGATGATGGATTCAACCCAGATCTGTGACTGGGGGTGAGTGTCTGAAACATTTCATCGCTACGTTCATCATCTCCTTGTGTTTGCTTTGTTCGCCCTATGTTGGCAGGGTATGCCCAGACGTGGGTCCCTTGCTCACTTTGCCACTGGATTCAAGTTAGCCTGGCTTATGAAGGGTGTTACCCAGAAACTAATCCCAGGATGCTTATTTCCGGTTCAGGGAAGACCTGGCTTGGCAGTTCGGGCTGGACTGTTCCCATGAGGCACAGGGTCAAGACTGATTTGCATATAGCTGTGTCTGAACTGAGGTGACGAAGTGAGCTAAAGAATGATGATGGATTCAACCCAGATCTGTGCCTGGGGGTGAGTGTCTGAAAAGTTTCAGTGCTCCGTCCATCATCTCCTTGTGTTTGCTTTGATTTTAGTATAAGCAACACAGACTGGATTACTCTTATAAAGTGGTCATAAAACCAACAGTATGGAGTGGTGTTCATGTTGAGAGGTGATAATGTTTGTCTTCTGGGAGCACTATACTAAATACATTAAATGGACATACACTATTTTCTGGGGAATCACTGCTGTGGGAGTTTCAGGGTAGAGCACTCTACCACTACCATGTCCGCACTCATGATCTATTGAAAGCGATGAACTAGATGACTCCAGTATTCAGGTCATGCACCATACAGTAAGAGTTTTCTTTTAAAATTTCAAATGTTGATAAGATATTTCTTCTTCTATAGTGCACTATAATTGAATGGGAAACCACCATGCTCAGTTTGTGGTGGATTTTGTTTGTCTTACAACACCTACAGCTCTAAAGTGCAGAATGGCAATCAGTAGTTTTTCATTCTGGCGATGTCATGGTATGGTGTGGGACACCTTTACTACTTCATGCCGAGCGAGATGCTATACTCTGAAGCTCTTGAACTTGCATGAGTTCAGGAGCAAAAGAAAGAGAAATGCACTGAGTTGGCGCACCATCTGGACAGTACCTTAACATCTCAAAGGGATGCGCTAAGGTGACTACCTAATTAAAGAAAGAAGTTCTACATGTCTCATGAATTCAAAAGACTCATGAGATTTGCAAATGGTGGTGGTCATCTTGAATTCCTGGAGTATAAATTCCTTGTGGTCAATAGCATCATTGCTAGGCAATCGTGATACATAGTTGCGTCTTCGAGCACCTGCTGTTATTATTTTTGTAACCTATTATTCTGCGAAGGCGACTAAAGGCATCATGGGAATCAGAAAAGTATTCTGCATCACACTTGTAAATGATCTAAACTTGCACTTTGTTGTTGTCACATTAGAACTGCAAACTCTAGGTCTTGCATCTTGTTTGTTTTCACAAGGAGTAATCCGTTAGGATTACAACCTCTGTTTTGCACTTGTTTACTACCAGAATGGACTATACATTAGGATTAAGACCTCAACAGTAACTGCACTGCTTTCATAAGAGAGGCCAATGGAACCATAAAGGCATTAGAAGACATTGAGTACAGCAAATATATGATTACCAAGGCTAAAGGTGAGCCTTATGATTTTAATAAGTGCTTTTCATATACAGTTATGAACCTGTTACATTGAATGCACTACAGAATCCAAAATGTTATTGCATAATATATAGAGGAGAACTTTTTAACAAACAACAACTCAGTAATCTTTACAGTCAACACTATAATTATACAATAAATCTTCTCTAGTGTTTAGATCAATAGCAGGCAATATGATGATATCCAGTGTCTCTGTTTCTCTCCCATGCCTTATTACTTGTCCCTGGGGCTCATTTTTTAGGTCTCGCCTTGGCAGCGCATGCGCTGTCTCTGCGAGACCTAAAGTAATCTCTATATGTTGGCAAGCAGCCGGTAGTTTCTCCTGCCGCTTGCCATTTGCTAAATGTTGTTATCGCTTTTGTTTCCTTTGTTTTCAGTGGCTGTTGATGTCCAACTGACTTCCGTGTAGTCCGGAAGCAGCGGCCACCAACTACAGTTTTCGTCCGCACTGTTCGGACTTTTTGTTTGTCTTGCGCATCTCTGCCTGACCTAAACATGGCAGCGGCGCATGCGCAAGGAGCCGGTGTGCGCGAGGGGTGGGCAGCGCATGCTGCTTGTTATTTTGATCGGGTCGCTCTCATTCAGGGTCTGGGTGTTCAGTTATTTGCTGCCACTGACTGGCACGCCTCCACAATGGATGTAGTTACTTGTCCAATGGGAAACACTTACCTTCCTTCACGCAAAGTTTGGCCCTCAGCCTGAATGTAAGAAAAGCGCAGATCTTCACAGCACACAATCTGAAAAATAAATCAGTACCACACGCGCATGCGCTCCTAAACCCAAGTGCAAATACATACACACACACACACACAGGAAACAGACGCATGCAAGCACAGGAGCCTGCTCGACCACACAGACACACATACACACGCAGGCATGTATGAACACACACGTACACTGTCAAATACAGACATAAGTACACATGTAAGCACACACACACACACAATCACACAGGCTCACACACATGCGCATTCATTTATACATGCAAATATGCTCATTAGCACGCGGACACAAAAAGACACTCAAAACCACATGCATACAAACATGTTCACGTGAACACACATACACTCACAAATGCCTTTAGAGGTGGGTTGTCGAGCAGAGCCACTTACAAAGGCATACTGTGTCACCAGTGGCAGAAATAACACCTCAACCAACGTCCAGGCCTCCCTGCCTACACCCCTGTCACATCTAAAGACTGCTCCTGGAAGGGATTTGTGGAAATGTGGAGGGACCCGGAGACTACCCCTAGCAGTCCTCCGGGGGCCGACGGTCTGGAACACACCCCTCCATTTCTGAAGCACTTAACATGTAGTGTCCCCGGGCACATGAAGAACCGTGGAAAGGAGGAATAAAGATTGTTGGGGAGGCCACGAGGGGCACCGATATCGCAAAGGAGATGCATTATTTCTGTGTCTCAAAAAGTAGGCAGTGTGAAAAAGTGAAAAAAGATCCCGGAAATTGGTTTAATTCACTAAACATACTGGCACGCCAATACAGTGTAAGCTTTTGGATGCCCCACCAATAACTTACACTGAATAGAACAGTAACACACTGGTATTAAAACATATCCCAAGGGCAAGGTTGTTGTTTTAAAATAGCTTTATCTATAACCATTGCCAGACATGCGGTGGGGAGGGACGAAATCCTCTCAAAAAGTTCAGTCTCTGCCAAAAGTGCAAGGATGTCTATCATCTGCACCCGACACACCTGTGCTTTATGCTATCACAGAAATACATGTTACAAGAAAAAAAACGTTAACTGCAACCTAAGTGTGCACTCGTAAAAAAGGGACAGCTGCACTTCTAACTCAACGTGCCAGTGGTTACGTAAATCATGTAATAGGTGCGCCATATAATGTGCACATTGTGGCCTTCATCTTTATGCCACAATTCCTTCGACACTTTTGTAACTCTCCTGGGGGCCACCAACCCTGCACTGGCGACTCACTACATGTAGTGTTGTTTGTGGAAATTGGAGAAATTCAAATAGTATGTACTGGCAACAAGCTCGCACATGTGGTGAAAGTACTTGAAGGCATTCAGCTGCATTTCACGTGCGCTATGTAATGGCAAAGGAGACACTATGTATTCACTATACACAGCCACAGAAAGTACAGCCTGCTGAGAGTCTCAAGGAACCTAGCAGGTGCACCCATGCGGCATGTAAATACAAAAAAGTGCAGTACGGAAATCACTTTTGTTCCAGTCCATGTGCAGTACATGTAATGACAAAAGTGCAGTTTGCGTGCACTGTCTGCGGTCACAAAAGTGAAGTCTTTGTAAATATCGTAAGCCACACGGCCGCACACTGAGACTGGATTTCCGGGTTCAAGACATTGCTACTCACAGCTGCAGTGCCCGGGAAGGACAAAGATCAGAAGATTAAAAAACAAGCATTGAAAATGCAATAGGCCTCGCCTTTTATTAAGTTAAAGCCATTTGCTTTGCTATACAATACCATTAGCAAAGCAAATGGCTTTAACTTAATCAAAGGCGAGACCTGTTGCATTTTCAATGCTTGTACTTAAATGGTAATAGTAAAAGGTTAGCTGTGGGGTTTGAGAACTGTGAAAGCTCGTCTCAATCTCATTAAATCTGGGTTGCAAAGTTAGTGCATCTTAACACGTGATTTCTGATTTATTACCTACTTTACGTTTCTAAAGATTCCCAAAGTATGCAACATGTTGTCACTGAAATCAAATTTATTATAGTTTTATGATTCCTTATTCTTTTGGAATACCATTATTGGTGGGAAGCCATAGCTCCATAATGAGGGATGGATTTTGCAAAAGATGCCATACAACATCATCCAATGCTCCACCTATAATTAAAGCAGTCCCCAGCGATGAGGTCTGAAGGGCCATAATAGGTTTGCCTTGGGGGGTGGGGCTTCGTCGCCCCTCCCCTTTTTAATGGCATTAGACCATGGGGAATGGGGACCATGGGGATCAATGAGGCTTGGGGAGGGGGGGCGTGTGGCTCCTCTCCCATTTTTAGTGGCATATGGCCCTGGAGAATTGGGTCCCCGGGGCCTAATAAGACCCCTCCACTTTTTAATGACAGGGGGCCCAAGGGATGGGGTTCCCAGGGACTAATAAGGCTTTGGGCCATGCTGTCTCCCCCTCCCCTTTCTAATGACATGCAGCCCCAGGAAATGGGGTCCCCAGGCCTAATAAGGCTTGATGAGGCGGACAACATGGCCTCCTCCCCTTTTATTATGGATTTTAGCCCCATGGGAGTGATTCCCTGGAGCCTGATAATGCTCGGGGGGGGGGAAGCCATCAGCCCCACTCCCCTTTATAATGAGATGTGGCCCTGGGGGATGGGGTCCCCGGGCCTTATAAGTCTCAGTGAGGGGGGGCTGCGCTGCCCCCTCCCCATTATAATGTAAAGTGGTCTCGGGGAATGGCCACTATTGGTTTGATGGAGGTTGGCTGCCTACGGGGGTGGTTGACAATCCCCTGATTCAGATGGCTGAAGGCTGTGCACAGTGTGGGGTTGGCTGCCTGCATTGGGTTTGATGCAGACCCTGCGGCCAACCCTCTGCTGCGCATGGCTGATGGCCGTGAGAAGCATGGGGTTGTCTGCCAGGCCTTGCGGCCAATGCTCTACTGCGCACGGCCAAAGGTAATGCACAATTTTTAAAGAATCTGCCTTACGCAGAGGGTTGGGTCAGTTGCTTGGGCGGCTCTTACCCGCCTTTCCACCTGAGCGCTTTGCACTTTGCTTGTGGGTTGGTGGCCCTTTGCAGAAGCGAGGAAAGCGGTCTGCGTCAGGGGACCAAGTTATGGCCTGATAGCGCAAAATAGCTCTCTTGTGGGTAAGAGGTGTATCACAGGTGGGTTTCTCTGGGGTGAGGGGCCTCTTGGGTGAAGAGAGCATGGATATGCATAAGAGCAAAGTTCTTTTTTGCTCTGCATGGGGCCCATAGTGGGCCCAAAAGGTCTGATGGAAGGGAAAATCATAAGCCCAATTCACAAAGGTAAACAGACGAAAGTCTAACTTTGCGACTTTCGGTATTCACAAAGGACATTTACGAGTAGTAAAGTTAGACTTTTGTCTCAGTTTAATTTAAGTTTTGGTCTTAAGTCTAGCTGAGACCAAAGCTTAAGTTACATTGAGACAAAAGTTTAACTTTACTACTCGTAAATGTCCTTTATGATTAACGAAAGTCATAAAGTTAGACTTTCTCCTCGGTTTACCTTTGTGAATCGGGCCCCATGAGTTAAAAAAAATGCTTGATGCACAGGGAGGGATTGGGGGTGCAGACAACTCGATGTCTAGTTGCCTATGTATGCGGAAAAATAATTCTGTGTAACAACTTTGTAAATAGGTGTGCTTGCAGTGTTATGAATTGACTGAGTTATGATTATGTGAATAATGATGGCCTGATATGGGATTCTCTCTAACCGTATGAGAACATTGGGTCTCAAGCTGTCATTGAGATGGTGGGTTTAAGGAGAACCAGAAAAAAATGTTTTGAGTCTGTGGTCATCAATGTGTCCCCTCAGTATGGTGGGGCCACAAGCAAAGGGCACTCGTAAAGAGTGGGTCCACTGTCCTGTGTGTGTATATGTACCACTGTGGTGGCTGTCACTGTGTAGCTATAGTTAGGCCATAATTTCAATAGGAAAGGTATTTTTTGTTTCTTTATTAACTTTGGCTTATTCAGCAAAGGTTTTGTGCTGATCCGTCAAGCGGGGGGGCCAAGAAAAAGGCAATTCCTCAAAGTGCCATTTCTCATATTAGTTCCGATAGGAAAGTATAGTATCCAATACAGAAAAAAACTGCTAAATAACTTTACTCGGAAGGCATGCTTTTTGTTTTTTGGTGTAAATCCATTCAGCTGTTTTCGAGAAATTAGCATTTAAAAAGGTGCTAGGGGAGGGCATGGAGGGGTTAACCCTGGCAAAAAGTTAGAGATATCTGGACTGTTGGCATCCAAATATACTCCAATTGGCAATTCAAAGTGGATGTGCAGATGCTGATTGGCTGACCACAACATGGAGAATCTGTTATGGTAGCCATTGGGGGACCTGGGGACTTGGGGGCAAAAAGGACTCCCTCTTAAGTTAAAAAAAACAATTGGGATGCAGGTACTGTGGTACCAACGTCTGATATTGTGGTACCCACAGTGGCACCCCTGTGGCTCTGCATTACTGTGGCCTGGCCAGAGACCAGGCTCTGTGGCCAACCCCGCTCTGCACAGCTAAAGCCATGTGCAGCTGTAACTAGGCGTCCCTGGGAGGAGGACGAGTGCAGGGCATGGCTGGAGACTGGGCTCCAGCAGGGGATTGCAGGCCCGGAGGGGCTGTTGCCCAGGACCTGGAAGGCCAGGACCTGCGATCAACCCCTGCTACACACAGCCAAAGGCCAAACGCAGCCAGGAGATTGCCACAGTTTGACCAAAGGGGTTGGGCATATGCTCAGCACTGAATAGGATAAAAAAAAAAAAATTCACACAAAAAAAGTACAGGTAAAAGTGACATTGTGGTTAAGAATGGTAATAAGATCTTACCTTACATTAAAAATACCCCAGAAATGTTTTGAAAAAAAACAAGGGTTAATGTGACATTAAAGTTAGGTGTTGAAATGAGATAAGAACTAACATTTAAAAACTGAAATACACCAGTTAAAGTTTAGTGAACTAACTGTAACTTTTGCCCCAATCATGCACTGCTCATGACAGTATTATGACATCACTCATGACATCTCAAATTACATCATTGATAAAAACACTGATGACTTCTTAATTGACATCATCCTTGATACTGCTATTCACATTACTTCACAACACCTTACATCATTTAAAAAAAGAGAGATTTTAGTAAAGGACCTATACGCAGCTTAGAGTTACTCTGTTTAAATGTGTGAGCGCATACACTAGAAATAGCATAAGCCATGGAGGCAAGTGCGGTGGTGTTCGTTGAACATTACATGATGCACTATTTGCAAACTATTACAATTTGGAGTGCACCTAGCACGCAATGGTAAACAAACTAAAGGCTGAGTGCATCTAATATAAGCAGTAGAAGCATGCTTCAAAGTAGTCTGTGGCTTAAAGCCAAAGTCTGTTGCAAAATATCTGTGCAAAAAGCCCAAATTTCCCTCTCTTGACAATAGATTATTTGGCAGTGTAAGTCTGGGAATTAGTCCACACTAAATAGTTGGAATACAGAGCTATACACAAATTCTATATAACAAGGACGTTTATAAGGTGTGGATATTTAGTTCCAAAACTGCACTGAAGAAATTTAGGTATTTCAGATAGTTGAGTAATGTAGAACGTAGGGGTGACCCACTTAGAGGTGGTTTAACACACATTGGTATTGTAAGGATGGCTCTAAGGTTGTATGCCATTGTGATCATTGCAGGAATGAGTGTGGTTTGTTTTTATCAAACTACGGGTGATCGCCATTGGGCCTGGCAGAATGTTTCTTATGTGTGATAAATGCATACTTGTCAACCTCTTGACTTAAAACTGTAGGGTCATGCAAAGTCTTTAAGAAGGCGATTTTGTTAAGGTGAATAGAGTAAAAACTCTTTTTTGGATAGTGTCCAAGGTTTAAAAAGGTTGTGAACCAATTAAAGACTATGGAGGCGTATTGTTTGTTAGGAGGGTGACTACTAGTAAACAGAGGGCAACATTCACCAAATGTGGGTGACTTGTCAGATGCTCTTTCCAGCATTTGGTCAAAGGTTATGTCCATTATCACTTGATTAGTGATAGAAAGTTGGGCGCAGGTGTAGCTTGTTGAATTACCTCAAGTCCACAAACCCTTTAGGACACTTTCACAATGACTGGATAATGCCATCAATGAATCAATCAAACAGGATTTGTAGAGAGCCGCAAAAATTACCCGTGAGGGTATCCAGACACTTAGAACACTGCTGCCGGGGAGGGCCAGTTGAACAGCCAGGTCTTGAGTCCTTTCCTCAATTCCAGCAGAGAGGATGAGCTCAAGAGGTGAAGAGGGAGGTTTTTCCAGGACTTTGCTGCAAGGTAGAAGGAGCGTCCTCCACTGTTGCTGCGGTGGATGAAGGGGGTGTGGGTGAGGCAGAGGGAGGCGCAACACAGGTGTCTGGAGGGAATGCAGAAGTTCAAGCAACGGTTGATGTATGCTGGTACTTGGTTGTGTAGCACTTTGAAGGTGTGGATCAGCATCTTGAACTGACATCTCTTCTGAATGGGAAGCCCATGGAGCTTCTTGAGATGGGGGGTGATGCAGGTCCACTTTTCGGAGGTCCAGGATGAGTCCGGTCCCTGTGCTCTGTATGGTCTGAAATTTCTTAAGGAGGTGCGAAGTGATTCCTTCGTAGAGTGCATTGCTATAGACAAGTCGGCTGGTGACGAGGGCTTGGGTAACGGTCAGTTTGGTGTCGATGGGGAGCCAGTGATGTCATCAATGATGTAATTTGAGATGTCATTAGTGATGCTATCAATGATGTAATTTACCATGTCATGAATGATGTAACATGTGAGGTCATAAGCAGTGCATGACCGGGGCGCAAGTTATAGTTAGGTCATTGTACTATAAGTGGTGTATTTCAGAGTGTTTTTTCCGTTTTTAAATTTTAGTTGTCTACTCATTTCAACACCTAACTGTAGCAACATTTTAACCCCTTGTTTCTTTCAGTGAATATAAATTGACAAATGGATGGATGGATAAATAGATAGATAGATAGATAGACTGATAGATAGATAGATGGATAGATACATAGATAGATAGATAAAAGGAGACTGCAATCACTGCACAAACACCCATCTCTAATTTCCTTATTGCAGGTGACTTGCAATATCTCTAGCAGCCTGTAATAACGCCATACAGTTGAGTTGTGGCGTCATAATGCTTCATGCCAGAGCCAGCAGCCAGGGTGAAAGGCAGACCATAGACCATAATTGCAGCTTCAGTTTACACAATGCAATTAAAACAAAAACTGTTTTTCATTTTTATGATCTGTGTTTTTTCAAGCAAACATTGATAAACAGAAAGAAGATATTCATAGCAACATGATTATGTTTTGCACACAAAAGGTCATTACAGGACAAGTTTGATCTATCTGCCTTTTTCTACACATTCTGAGGCACAGAACTTTTTTTCTGACTGATTCTAATGTCTTTTTGCAACAAACTACTAACTGTTCTTTGATCTGTTTATTCACACTAAATCCCATCTTTATTCTTCATGTTTGCAACCATACACTCTCATTCAAATAAAAGGCCGTGCATTACCCCTTTTGAGGTCCACGTGAAATTGTTATTCTCTGTGCCTTATTCCTTGTGAGAGGAGAAGGTGACCTGAAGTGTCATGCCAACCATGACAAAGGGCATAAAACATGAAGTGGTATTTGTCCCCTGCAACAGAAAACCGTGACAACCAACATAATAAGACCATTTGCTCTTGAAACTCTGCTAAACCCCAAGATTGGTGGGTGAGGAAAGAAGAAATCTCCCACCTGCAGCAGCTTCTGGGAGTTGCAGTGTCACGGCGGCTGAAGGCAGTGGCCATGGAGGGGATGTGGGGGGAGGGGTGGAAGAGGGAAGCGAAAGAGTCCGAGAGAACCCAAAAGGAATGATGACGGGACAGGACCAACAGGGGCATTGCCTGCTGGCCCGCCATCTTGCCCAGTTCGGCCCCGCCATCCACACGGGGAAGGCCTTGGACAGTTTTATCTCTGGCCCTTAAAAAAAATCACTTCTAGCAACCTCATTGGCGTCATTCAGAGGAAGGTGATTGCGGCAGCCGTCAATGTCTGACCAAGGAGCGGCCATCCCATGTTTACTACCAGCCCTCTCTCTACATGGTTTTCCAGATCAGCATCATGCCCACAGTTCCTTTGACTCGCCCCAGCTGGCAGGCGACTGGGAATGATATCACCAATGCCGCGAATCAATGGCGGTGCTGTCTTCAGAGTCACCTGCAGAAAATAGATTTTCTCAATAGCAGCGCCCGCAAAGACGGCCTAATGGGCATGATTCATGCCGTCACCTGAAGCCTCGGGACCTGAGAATGTTTTCCACGTTTAAGAGGCATTTCCTGCTCTTCAGTGTAGAAAAATAAAATAATCACAACCGTATTTACTCTTATTTTCCCTTTCAGTAATGTGTTGATGCAACAAAGCATATCAAAAGGACAGAATATTCTTTCAGAAAAAGCGTATTTTTGTTTGGCTGCTGGTCTGTTGCACGGACCATCGACAGAGCCGCTGCTCGGATACCAGAATCTAGAGGCAAAATGCGGCACGTCGTATTACAAAGCGTCTTTTAACGTGGAAACGGACACATTTTCCACCCAGAGCACGCAAAAGCGATATGGAATACTTTTATTTGTATGCACTCTTTACTTTTTATATAATAATTATAACACTCCTTCCCAGCGCACAAGTGGGGGGACAAACCTAGTTAGGCAGTATGCAAGTGACATCACGGCGCATGACCGCACGTGGCATCACAGGAATTGACATCACAGGAAGTGGCATCACAAGCCATGACTTTACAGGAAGTGCCATCACAAGAAGTGACATCTGATCTACAGACCTCACATGTATATCAGGTAATTTGAGCGTATTACGAGTATACATGTAAACCCTCCCGATTTAGACAGAAGACTCACACTTTTGTAAACTACGCATAAAACAATGTTGCCTTTTGTCAGCATAAAGCTTCCTTTACCCAGGTATTGAACCAGCTAACTCCACCGCTGGCCTACTCAACCAGGCATAATATTCCATATGCAGCACATTTCGTAGATGTGAATGCTTTAGCTGCCTGTGCTCTTCCAGAGGTGGGACCACTCTGCTATGCGAAGTATTCTTACTCAGCCCTACACATCACTTAATGTGTCTGTGGTGTGCACCTGCAATCATTTTAGGAGACTGGGGCTCATTTTTCATCAACAGACCATGACCCAAAGCAGGAGAGAAAGACAACATGGGAAAAAGGAGAGAGACAGGAAAACAATGATGAAAGCAGAAAAGGGGATGAAAGAAGAACCTGCAGGAATAAGCATTTGTAGGGAAGCAAAAGAAAAAGGTTATAGCAATCCTGGCCTTCAGCGATGGGACCCTAAGAAAGAATTTGGGGCTTGGCATTTATGTTTTTACAAATTACACACTCCCCCCCCCCCCACACCGCCTCCCAAATGTTCCTCGACATTAGCAGTAGACATCTCTATTGTTCTTATTGTTGGCATAATTATATCTAAACCACCCTCATATTCCCCAGCGCAACCTGACAGCTCACCCTGGATTCAGTTCCATCAGACTGCGCACACCATGAATGGACCATACATTTCAAAGTAGGAGGTATCAGTTCCAATTCAAAATAGATGTAAGCCGCACAGTATCCAAGCATGAGAGGGAAATGGTGACAAAGTTGACTCACAAGAAAAAGGCACATGCAATTCCAGTCCCAACTAGCACTTTCAAGAAAATATTGTCCTTTAGAAGAAAATATTGTCTTTCAGAGGGAAATATTACTAGTGTGCATAGAAAAACTACCCAAGTGGGGAGATGTAGGAACAGCGAAAGGCACCAGAAACAATGCCCAGTAACAAAACTCTACACTAGACTATGCTTGCTGATAACAACCTTGCATGTCCTAGACATGTTACACTGAAAACATGGAGAAAGCCTACTTGACCTACTTGTTTACAGTAACACTGACCTGTGGCCTCACCTATTCTCTGTAACCTCATCCTGAAGAAGCAAACCCTAAGTGAGCACACATGACCTTCCATCTCATACATAGCATTACTCTGAATTATATCAGTCTCCCAGACATAAGAGCATCACAACAACAAAGCTACCCAGTGTTATTGCTTTAAAATACAGTACATTGTAAACTATGCAACATCGCTGCAGTAGATAGGTGTGAGAAGGGCAAAAAACAAGACCACCCATACCACCATTTCATTGTAAATATCCCCCTTATCTGCTAAGTGCTTAGATGTCCATTGGCTTGACCATTGGAATGGTTACTCATAGATAGGGGTTTGGTCTTCGGAAGGAGCAGGGCACAAGTTGGGGGTACACACAGGTTGATGGCGTCCACCCACTTTTTTCCTCAGGGTGGACGCCGTCCACCCTGACAAGAAGTTAGGCTCCACTGTAAAATATGCTGAAGTCGTCCAGGTGTAATTTTCAAACACAGGAGACACTCAACAGTGCATGCACGTTGTCTGATTTCGATCCGCACAAACGTGTAGGCAGAGAGGGGGCTTTCCAATTTCAGACTGCAGCTGAGCCCATAACTAAGGCCGAATTTGAGGGGTCATCAGACCTCCTTATGTTCGAGTTTCCTGTCTAGAGACCAGTGCTTAATTTGAGCCGGAGCTTTCCGGTGCTCTGCACCGGCACCTTATTGTCAGCACCGGGGCTATGACAGTCTGCCACATGGTGGCGCTGTCCTGCTAATTTCGGTATGAACACAACAACAGCGGTTTATTTGGTCAATTTACATTAATAATGACTAATACCTGCCTCCCAAGTCATTCTTCTGGCTTTGGGGGCCTGGAATAGTCTGACTTGTCACACTTGTAGGAGTGTGAAGGTTAGTAGCTGTGTATGTACTGTCATTGGCAGCTCTGGCATGGGTTATGTGCGGTGCAAGCTGCAGTGGCCTCCCGACGAGAGCCCCGGCACTCATCCTTTTACAAATTAAGCACTGCTAGAGATTCACACCTGGATGCAAAAGCAGTGGAGGGGAAACAAAGGCTCACAGCTTGTTAGCATTTCACACATGCTTAAGAGAGGCATGCTTTTGACTTTGTTTAGTACCTATATAAGAGATATGCATGCACTGTAAGAATGTCAGATGTGTTGGTCTTTCCCAGTATTTACACAAAATAAATTTTGGCTTACTACTCCTGACCAGACATTGAAATAACAAAAAAATACCAATATATGTTTTCTTTTATAGTGCTATTCATCCCAATGCAGCATGTCTGAGAGCTTTACATCACACATACACATTACATATACAATAAATCATATATGTTTGTAAATCAATGTGTAGGATGTGTTACATAAGACAGTGAGGGTTACAAGATGTAGGAGTCACAAGGCCTTCATTGCCCACTGTGCTATATTAGAAGGATTACAATGCAACTGCAAGTGACATAAGGATCTCTGTGTTCAAAGCAGTAACCCACTTACCTATCTACATAAAATAAAATCTGTCATCAGTATGTTACTTGATGTGCTTTGCGGGAGACACATTAACCCTCTGTGCTACTTTGAGTCAAAACTGGGGCTAGACAAAACACAGATCTTTCCAGCATGTGCCTTAACCTCCAGAAATATCTTACCATTATTATTCACGCAGATTTACTGGGAACACACAGATCAATATCTTATGGGGGTTAAGGCCGGTGCCTTAACCCCATAAGATATTTAAAAATCTGGCTTTCCAATAAATTAAGCAGAACAGATTAACTGTCAGTTTTCTCCTTGTTGCCAATTTCTTTGAGGCAGAGTTAAATGTATAAGTTGAGGCCCAGATTTTACGTCAGGGTTGAACCACTTTTCTGGCACAACCCTCACGCTAAATCTGTTTTGGGATTTAGAGTGCCTCACAAATCCCATTTCTGTGGCATTGTAAAAAAATTTAAAAAAACATTGCCCTGCCTTGCGTTACCTTATGCCAGGTCGGCATTACATGGGTGGTGCTCGGGCGTTTCCATGCAATGACCCATGTATTTTGACACAAACCCATATTTGCAAAGACTTGTAAACATAGGTTTACACCAAAGTGGTCAGTCAAACTTGTGAGTACCATTGAGTAGGGTAACAATCAACATCTGTTATTTAGCACCAAGATACCCTTTGCGGTGAACGGGCCCTTTACAAATACACTTGTTATGTGTGCTGTGTCTACCTGAGGCTGGCGTAATAAGGAGAAATATCTGTATATTCCTCATTATTTTCTTTTTGCATGTATGCTGCATTCTGCAACACACATACAAAGAGGAAATTGCCTCATAGGATTGTTTTTGCATGGCTTTGTAAAAAAAGAAACCTAACACAAGGGAGCACATTGCGCTGCCTTATGTTGCTGTGCATCAGGTAGGCATTTCATGGGGGGTGCATTGGCATACCCGTACATTGACCCATGTATTTTATGTACAAATAATACACACAATCTCATTAAGGCAGGCACACTAACTTTCCTTGGATCAGCTCTTGACTTCCACTTCCCTGCAAAAGAATCAAGGTTATTCCCTATTTATTTGAGGCAAATTTCCAGCTTGGCCCTGCTAGTGAGTTCAAGTCTTAGAAGTTCCATGATGGCTTTGAGAAAGTCAAAGTGCATCCGAGCTGTAGTGTGTCAGCCAGAGCAAGCCCAGTATTGGCCGCCCAGTATTCAGTCTTACCTGCTCTCATTGGAGTGGAGGTTTCAGAGTGCCGTAGCACTTGTCTGTGGCCCGGCAGTGAGCAGAAGACTGGATGCTACAGTAGAGCAAGTAGGCATCCACAAACTCCTCCGCCTACGTGGTAAACCTCCCTGAATCCGGCGGCTGGTCTTGGGTCTTCCTGCATTGTTGGGTAGTTGAATCGTTGCTCTTCCTCCGTGGGTAATGGCTTGCTTCCACTTCACAGTTGCATGCTGCTCCAGGGCAGCAGCCCTCTCACTTAACCACAATCCCTCTCCTGGCATATGCGGTTTGTGACAGCGCACACAGGAAAACAGCCTCTTCAGGTCACAGCATTCCACAGGGCTGTTCTTGATAAAGCAATGCACCAGGACAACAGCCCTCAATTATCACCGCAACTCCCACTTGGCATATGGAGATCATGAGCAGCACACATGCTTTCGACATTCACTTTGCGCACTTCAGCCATTAAATGGACATCTTTTTATTTCTCCTATTTCACATCAAAGGTCAATGTTTTGTCTTTAATTTTTGGTGCATAAGGTTAGAGTGTGGCTGGCAGGCAGAAGCCACATGAAAATCATGTTCAAATGCATCTGCGCATGTGGCCTACATTTTTGTTACTGTATTTCAAGAAGGAGGAAATGAGAAGTGATACAGAGTTTACTCACCTTCAGAAACACCTAACCATACAAAAACAACAGGAAGAACCCCTACCGTGCATAGCCTATCTCTCCATACCAGACCAAGGGAATCACCCTATGTTAATAAAAGGACTTTCATCCACTGAAATTTCAAGAGGCATGATTCATCACAGAGTCCTCATCCAGATACCTAGTTTATCTGGACGGGCTCAACCTTGGTAGCTAAGGAAGCCCTCTGGTTATTGGGTAGGATCCTAGATTTAAAATAGTCTAGGGTGTCCTGAGGGTTAATTTTAATTTCAAAGGGCACCCTGACAGAGTTAAAAACAGGTGGGGATGTACTAAAGACATTTTTATCCCCTGTATCCCTTGATCAACATGTTTCAGCCATTACACCAATGCCTCACTGGGCTAGTTCCCTTTCATCAGGACCTCACAAGGATCCTGTTAGTATCCTATGTATGTACATTCAATTGTGAAACTTCCATTCACCATACACATACATGCCATACATACCACCCCATTTGGTCCCTATGTTTGCATTTCTTTAGTAGCATCCTATTTAGAGCTTCATGAGGTTAAGGAAGCAGGTGTACTTTGTAGTCAAACTTTCATTAAAGGTCTTTTCCCAGCCGTGGACTTAGTTTCCTCATTCCCCCACATCCTACATTCTTATTATACATGGTACAACATTACAGACTTTTAAATCAAACACAAGAGACATATTTGCCTAGGATCACAGAATTTGGTCAGCTGGGAAGCTGGGATTGATCCCAGGTTTTCTGCTTTCACATTATTCATTTCAGCCATTAGATGGACATCTCTTTATTGCTTCTATTTTTTCCTTTTTTACATCAAAGGTTAATGCTTTTTCTTTCATTCTTGGCATATGAGGTTGAAGCATGTGTGGTAGGCAGATGCCGCAACTGTGCACTTTTCACTTCAAATAACCTTGCATAATCTTGCTTGCTCCTCCATGGCCCCAATATTTCAGTTTTGTTCAGAAGTATCTAAATCTGTCACATCACAATAAACAATGATCTCCAAACATTTCAAATGCTGTGCAAGCAATTTAGCTGCGTCGAGCTGTGTCATTTCAAAAACGCAGGGATGCACTGCATTAATAAGAATAGGGCGCACCCCTGTACTCTCCCCTGTGCTAAAAAAGCAGCCTAGTGCCAGCACAGGCACTCTTGCACTATGGTGCAAGGGTGCCTGTGTTGCAGGGATGATTATGTGTTGTGCAGGAAGGGACACCTTCCTGCACAAAAACAATCAATAATGGTGTTTTGCTCCTTCTATGTGTGCTGCAGAATGTGAAAGAACAAAAAATTAGGAGAAATAAAAGCATTTCTCTTTGTTACATCACATTAATGTCTTCTTTTGAAAGGCATTAGTTTTTGGCGCTGCCTAAGATTTACATATCCTTGTGAATCTGGGGCAGTGTCAAAAAGCAATGAGTGTTGCGTGGGAATTCACTACCAAAATTGTATCCAGACTAAACGGAGCTCTAGAAGCTAAATAAATCCTTACGTGGCGTACACCGCGAAATGCGGGAAGGAAGCAATTCCTTTTTGTTATTTAACCCTCACACACCCTATTGGTGTCATGCTTCATCATCGGGTTCACCCTAACCCCTAAAGGTCAGGGTGGGCTCAACCATATTTCAGGGAGCTCTTAAGAGATGTAGGCCAGGGGGACTTAAAGATAAAAATCCTACTCCGTTCCCCAGGTATCCCTTTTATTCGCGGGGACGTAGTGGATATTAAAACAAGATAAAAAACGGGTCTTTTTGGAGGTTATGGTCCTATGACCCTAATAATCTGCCAACATGTTTCAGCCCGAAAAATTGGCCATATAGGTCCTGGGCTTTCATCAGGGCACAACAAACATTCTCTCCCTGGTGTTGACCGATAGTTGTCCTATATATTTGTGTTGAAGGTACAGTAAGCTGTAACCTTCGTGAAAATAATAATGGGGAGTATACTTATCTCCCTTCTTTGTGTACGAAAAAATTCCACCTGTAAGGAGAATGAAAGGAGACAGAAGACATACAATTATGCAGTATAATAATCATAGTCTTAGTGTACAATTGCACCCATCATGCACGGGTGCTCTTATTCCTATCATTCCGTGATCAATAATTAGTGATCGAAAACCAGAGCTGAACCAGATCAACTGATCTCAACTTGCCCACTCGGCAGCATGCGTCAACTATCGTACTTTATTTAATTCTCTTAAGTGCAAATTACCTTATCCCTTGGTGAACCACATACACACTCAAAGACCAATAAATAGATGATATTCACTCGTACATAACGACAGTGATCACACAACTTGACAGTTATTAGTACGATCTCAGATGCGGTCTTAATAAAGTTTACATATCCGTTTTTCACATTTTCGCCATATGCGCTCATGTGCCCTTACCCAATTAGAGGGGAACTAATGTTTCTCATGGATCATGGGAAGGGGAGCCTTGTAGTGCCACGCTGTTTAGGGGAGTAAAAAGTAAAAAACTGCAGCGTTTGGATTGTCTACCTCCCACATGACCAAACTCACATTACCTCTGTCTGTTGCTGCGCAATCGATCTGGACTTACTACTTCAAAGGTCCTGCCCCGTAATATACCTATTTGGCATCCGTGTATCCCGGCTCTTGCAACTCGCTGCTTTGCACGCCCGTTTAAATAAACAGGTCGTCTGGTATTGCTGCCGATCAATGGGCGTGAGAATGTGACGGGGCACACCTCAGTCTCGTCATTTCCTGCGAGCGTATAGGTGGAGACTACAAATGACCCGTGGAATCATGGGAATCGTAGTCTTGTATCCCAAAAACGTAGTCCCAATGTGTCTATTCTATAAGAAACACCAACTCCCAACGTTACATGGGAATTGTAGTAAACCGATTTCTCGTCGGAATAAAAAGTCATGTTTTTGGGTAAACGGGAAGTGAGCACATGTCACACTAGTAAGAATTCATGCTGAATGCCTTCTTTAGGTTTATTTAGGATACGGTCATGTGTAGAGCCTGAGTCTCAGCGGTAGCCCTGTGTTAATGAAACAGGAGCGTGCCTCGTTTTTATGGATCAGATCGTATTTTTTCATAAAAGAAAATGCCTATGATCAAGGACATGTTTATAACCCAACAATCTAGTCACATCGGTAGCACTGTGTTAATGAAAGAGGAGCGTGCCTCATTTTTGTGGATCAGATCGTATTTTTTCATAAAAGCATGTGCCTATAATCAAGGACATGTTTATAACCCATCAATCTAGTCACAGAATCTGATATATGCCTATTCTCTATCGGCTAATGTGATGTCTAAAAGATGGGCTTGAAAGGACAACAATGATATTGGCTAAACCACATGTCCCATTTACTTTCTATTCAACGCATTCCATGGGATTGAGTCATTCAATCCTCGGTTGTCCATTCCCAATTTTTTAAACCCATCGTTGCTCTCTCTCCAGAAGTCTCTTGGTGATGTTAGGACCTTCTTTCACCTTTTCAATTATGGTCCATTCTAGGTCTTTGTCATTGTGATTCTTCTCCACATAGTGGGCCGTTAATTTTGTAGCTGTAATTGCTCTTCTGATTGTGCTCCTATGTTCACCAATACGTAGCTTTACTTTCCGAGTTGTCATGCCGATATATTTGGATCCACACGGGCACGTGATCATATAGACGACATTGGAGGTGTTGCAATTCGTGTGGTCTCTTTGTTCCCAGTCATACTTTAAGTCCAGATTAATGCTCGTGGTATGCTTTGTGAAAGGGCATACCACACAGTTTCCACAGGGAAAATGGCCCTTTACAGGTGGTTGATTCCATAATGTAAGTTGAGCGTCACGTGTGGGTTCCCAGCTGTCCGTGTGAACCAGTGTGTTCCTTATGCTTTTATTTCTCCTGAACGAGAACATAGGTTTCTCAAATGCCAGTCTGTTTGACATCAGAATACGCCAATTATTATTTATGATTTTTTTAATGTTGTTAGAAGATGAATTGTAAGTAGTCACACGTATGAGTGCCTTAGTTTCCTTCTTAGTGTTGGTTTCTAATAATGCCTCACGTGGTGTATTCTGTGATCTCTTTTTGGCTTGCTCAATCACCTTCCTGGGGTAGCCCTTCACCTCCAGTTTCTTTGTGAGATTTTTTGCTTCCTTATTGTAATACTCCAAGTTCGAGCAGTTCCTCCGTATCCTGAGATATTGTCCTATGGGGAGGTTTTCTCTCAAGGACCGGGGATGTGCACTGTTGAAGTGCAGCAAACTGTTTCGTTCCGTCGGTTTCTTGGTCAAAGTACTCTCCAGCCTCCCATCTTTGGCCACGATATTGATGTCCAAGAAGGAGACACTCCTGTTGTTACAGGAACTGGTGAATCTCAGAAAGGGGTTTACGCTGTTAATCCAAGTCATGAATTCAGTGGTGCTGTCTTGATCCCCATGCCAGATGACAAAAATGTCATCTATATATCTTAGCCACTTTCGTATCCTGTCAGAAAAGGGATTGTTGGACCAGATGTGTTCCTCCTCTACGTGCCCCATGTAGAGACAGGCAATACTTGGGGCAAAAGTACTGCCCATGGAAGTCCCATGGACTTGCAGATACAATTGGTTCTCAAATCTGAAAAGGTTTTCCGTGAGGGCAATCCGCATGAGGTCGATGATGAATCTCACTGGTGCCTGCCAAGGCCACTCTTGTCTTCTCAGTATAGTCTGTATGACTTGAATGCTCTCCTCTTGTGGTATGCTCATATATAGAGCTTCAACGTCCAGGCACAACATTGTTTCATTTGACGGATCATATTTATCATCTGTCAGTATGTTAAGAAGATGTTTGGTGTCTCTTACATAAGATTTAGTCTTAGGAACATGTGGACGTAAAAAGAAATCGGTGTATTGGGAGAGAGGTTCAAGAACCGACCCTATCCCAGACACAATCTGTCTTCCAGGAGGCGGTACCCTTCCTGTATGTATTTTAGGGATGGTATAAAATACAGATGTTCTAGGTTCTTCATTGTTGAGGAAGTCTCTCTCATTCTTAGTGATCCATTCCCTTTCCAGCGCTTTGCTAGTGATGTCAGTGATGGTCTTCTGTAATCGTGGTGTTGGATCCCTTTGTATCTTCCTGTAGTTTCGTCCATCTGAGAGGAGGGAGATGCATGCAGATCTGTATGCATTGATCTCTTGTATTACAATTGCTCCCCCTTTATCGGCGGGTTTGATGATCATATTTTTCCGTTTCGACAGCGATTCCAATGCTTTTCTTTCAACTTTACTAAGGTTGTTGTAGGAGTTATTATTTGGTTGGAGTAACTCAATTTCTTTGCTAAGTGCTTCCTCAAATGCCAGCACCTCAGGCGGTATAATGGATGGAGGTGGGCAGAAGGTAGATTTCTCACGTAGTGTTGTGTATCCAGTATCTTTCTCTTGTTCTGGTTGTCCTTCAAAGAAGGTTTTTACGCGGATCTTCCGGAAAAATTCACTGAGTTCACAGCGTGTTTTAAATTTGTCTATATGTGTAGTCGGGACAAATCCTAGGCCTTTGTTAAGTACCTCATGTTCTTCTGTGGTCAGGATTTCTTCAGTGAGGTTTACCACCAAATCTACTTTGAGCTCGGGCCTGCCACTTGATCCTTTGTTTGGCTTCTTGTATTTATCCGTGTGTCCTCTTCCCACTGGACCCTTCTGTTTGTACGTCTGCCCCGTCTGCCTCTTCTCCCGCCCGACCTAAAAAATATTGTTGATTTTGGTTGGGTTGGTAGTATGGCATTCCATAGAATTGTGGTGGGCCTTGGAATGGCTGTTGGTTGTATGGATTTTGCCATGGGAACACCTGTGGAGGATAGCCCTGGTTATGTCCTCCTCTCCTCGGTCGCTGTGGTCTGCTCCTCCAGCTTTTGTTGGAATTGTCACTAGACCACTCATCTTGGTCCGAATAAACCGATCCTGAATCACTTCTATTTGAAGATCCCGTGTCACTCTCTGGTTGTTTGGTGTAATCACCCCGGATATAGGGATAAACTTTCTCGTGGGAACATGTTTAAAAATCCTTTTGGTGTTTGTTAATTTTGCTTTGCATCAAGAAGTCTTTGTGTTCCCCTATCTCCTTGTTCACCTCTTCGAGTTTCTTTTTGAAAACTGTGATTTTTATCTGAGTGTTCAAGGCGTCTTCGCTTGTTTTTATGTTTATAAGGAGTGCTTCAGATAAGCGTTTGGCTGTATTCATTATTAAAATTAACCAATCGCATGTACAACACCACGCGATAAGTGACCACACTTTTTTAAAAAGGGGGTCATCAAGAAAAATCCGGGGCTCATTTGTGACTATTAGGGCCGTTGGGGCAGCATTGCCTCTCAAATATTCGGTCATAATAGCACCGTGGAGTAAGATCTTCATTTGGTTTCTTTTCATCTCTTTTACATCATCCCAATTCTGAGATTGATTAAGACATTGGATAATATTTGTGTCAGGTAATAACGATGGGGCTGCAAGGATCGCTGATGCCATGTCATCAGAGTATCCAATCCCCAATTGTTCCGTCATATTGATGTCTAAAGGCACTAACGGAGTATTATTCTTATTAAAGGTAGGTTATTAAGTGAGTGTTGGAACAAGGATCTGGGTTATTTATATACTTAGAGATGTTTTAGGAAATTATCCTAAACCCCACAGCTGTACGCTGCGCAAGTACTGTAAACCACATATGACAGTGGAAATCACTCCACCGGCAGACAAGGGGTAAGAGAGGTGAGGACGTGGATACCTCCTCCCAACTAGAAATTCACCACCAAAATTGTATTCAGACTAAACGGAGCTCTAGAAGCTAAATAAATCCTTACGTGGCGTACACCACGAAATGCGGGAAGGAAGCAATTCCTTTTTGTTATTTAACCCTCACACACCCTATTGGTGTCATGCTTCATCATCGGGTTCACCCTAACTCTTAAAGGTCAGGGTGGGCTCAACCATATTTCATGGAGCTCTTAGGAGATGTAGGCCAGGGGGACTTAAAGATAAAAATCCTACTCCGTTCCCCAGGTATCCCTTTTATTTGCGGAGACGTAGTGGATATTAAAACAAGATAAAAAACGGGTCTTTTTGGAGGTTATGGTCCTATGACCCTAATAATCTGCCAACATGTTTCAGCCCGAAAAATTGGCCATGTAGGTCCTGGGTTTTCATCAGGGCACAACAAACATTCCCTCCCTGGTGTTGACCGATAGTTGTCCTATATATTTGTGTTGAAGGTACAGTAAGCTGTAACATTCTTGAAAATAATAATGGGGAGTATACTTATCTCCCTTCTTTGTGTACGAAAAAATTACGCTTGTAAGGAGAATGAAAGGAGACAGAAGACATACAATTATGCAGTATAATAATCATAGTCTTAGTGTACAATTGCACCCATCATGCACGGGTGCTCTTATTCCCATCATTCCGTGATCAATAATTAGTGATCGAAAACCAGAGCTGAACCAGATCAACTGATCTCAACTTGCCCACTCGGCAGCATGCGTCAACTATCGCACTTTATTTAATTCTCGTAAGTGCAAATTACCTTATCCCTTGGTGAACCACATACACACTCAAAAACCAATAAATAGATGATATTCACTCGTACATAACGACAGTGATCACACAACTTGACAGTTATTAGTACGATTTCAGATGCGGTCTTAATAAAGTTTACATATCCGTTTTTCACATTTTCGCCATATGCGCTCATGTGCCCTTACCCAATTAGAGGGGAACTAATGTTTCTCATGGATCACGGGAAGGGAGCCTTGTAGTCACACGCTGTTTAGGGAAGTAAAAAGTAAAAAACTGCAGCGTTAGGATTCTCTACCTCCCACATGACCAAACTCACATTACCTCTGTCTGTTGCTGCACAATCGATCTGGACTAACTACTTCAAAGGTCCTGCCCCGTAATATACCTATTTGGTATCCGTGTATCCCAGCTCTTGCAACTCGCTGCTTTGAGCGCCCGTTTAAATAAGCAGGTCGTCTCGTATTGCTGCCGATCAATGGGCGTGAGAATGGGACGGGGCAATGCCTAAAGCAACACCCATTGCACGCCCCTTTGCTGCAGAAAACTGCATCGAGGAGGGCAATATTAACATGGCTGCATTAAGCCATGTAAAGTGAATTGGCGCCTCCTTGTAAATATGGAGCAGGGCACAGTGCCACGGTAGCGTCAGAAAAAATGACACTCCAGTGGCGCTATGCCCTTGTAAATATGCCCCATGGTGTCTCTTTTAAACTTTGCTGAAGCAGCGAGAGAATGATTTTCTCTCAAGGTTAAACCAGGAGACATTTCCATAATGGAGTACACAGCACAGAGGGTCTGTGCAACCCACACGATCTTCAGTTGGTTCTGTGAAATGTCAGCAGAGATAAGTCTCCTGACCACAACAAGAGACTAGGGAAATATGATGACATCTTCCTTGCCAGTGTGGAGTCATGCTGATAATAGTAAATTAGGATGATAAGCTTAAAATCCACATATGCTTTGATTTGTAACTGATGTAGTGCTTGTCTTAGGTGGGAGACTTCACAGCCAAGAACACGCAGAGGACTAACTATGACTCTTGCACCACTGGAAGTGTCTGGAAAGTTTTTGTAAAGCTAATCTAGCCGGTACAATGTAATTGTTCTTGTAAGTCAAATGCCAATGTGTTTACTTTTTTCATTGATGCTGCTGGTTTCAACTGAAAGGTGAGAAATTCTAGGTTGTGGTTCCTGTCACCAATGCTCAATGGCTAATTTGTAAAAGACTGCTTGCTGGTTCACAAAGCTGTGCTATTAGATGTCGGTTCACCAAATAGCAAGGCCACGTAGTCTTGCACCCACCCCAGGCCTCTTTAATCCACTACCAGATGCTCATTGCCCCTTTATCTCACTCTTACAGATTCCTCCTTTCTGTCTTTGTGACTGTTTTTCAGTCTTTCTCTTCCTCTGAATTTCCGCTTTGTGTTTTGTTTCTCTCCTGCTTGTGGTAAATGTCTGATGAGGAAAAATAAGTTCTGTTTCCCAAAAAGGAGTGTCGGTGGACCCCTCTGGCAAACACCAGCTCAAATAAAGCACTGACAATCCCTCAGTTTTGGTTTCTTCTCTACCTAAAATTAGAGGAACTCAGTGGGGATTTGGGGATTCTATTTCAATTGCTAGGATCACTGTCCCAACTGAGGTGGATCTGTGTACCCCTCCTCATTAAGCTTTTCTCTTTCTATCCTTCATGTTCTTCCCCTGGCCCATTTAGTCTGATCAGATGTATTTTGATTCATGTGCAGCTAATATACAGATCTTGATCTCTCTTGATGATCTCTTACAACTATGTGCCCACACCCTACCCGCTCTCCTATCTCTTCAGCGGTGGTCCCACTCCCCTGTCTCTTACAGACCTGTATCCGTACCCCTGTCTCTTACAGCGATCTACCCTTGCCCTTGTCTCTTACAGTGCTCTAACTGTGGATGGCGGTGTGCTGTCCCTCATCATGGAATATGGCCATCTTCTCTCTCACAAAACTCTCCTGGCTGACAGCTTATTGTCAAGTTGGAGCCACAGAGACAGATCATAGCTCTGTAGTGGTCCCATCTTTGGGGCTCTGCCCGGAGACACAGGACAGACTTGGCCAGCTTCATCAGAATGTTACATACTTCCAGCAAATCACACAGAGAGCTTGTAATGTAATTGAAGCTCACTAAAAGAAACATCTACCCTGCCTCGAAGTTGATCACCTTCTGAATAAGATTCTGAAGTGATGCAACTACTGGGGACCCCCCTGCCTGATAGTGGGTGCAACAGATGTAACCTCAAGGGCCATTTGCATCATCGCATAAACTGTGTGACTCTCTCGCCACCTTCTTCAAGGATAAAATCTCTCAGATCTATCTAAAGTTTAATACCCAGCCTACCATTAACACCTGCAAACTCTGCAGGGACTCTGACCTGGGAGCAGTCGAGATCCCCATATTAACTCAGTTTGAACTATTTTCGCTGGATGAGGTCCAGCGGTCTCTGGGTTTGGCCAAGTCAGGTTTGCCATGAGACATCTGCCCTCCCAAAATTATGGCGGCTCTAGCTAGACATCTCGCTGTGGTGATTTAATCTATTTTCAGCTTAACGGTGGAAACAGGCAGTATTCCCTCTGACTGGAAAGTCCTGTATGTTCTACCGATTCTAAAGAAAATCAACCTAGACCCTAACATCCTAGCTAACTATTGCCCCATAACATTGCTACCTTTTTTGGGTAAAGTGCCTAATTAACAACCAACCAACAGCTTACCTAGAAAAGAATAAAATTCAGGACTCTTCGAAATCCGGTTTTAGCCCAGGCCATAGCAGTGAAACAGCCTTGTTAGCAGTCATCGATTCTCTAAGACTTGATTAGGACGCAGGTACCCCTTCCAAACTAGTGCTACTGAATCTCTCCTCAGCTTTTGATATGGTTTTTCATTCTAGACTGCGGAAGAGGCTGCAGGAGTTTGGCATCCAGGGGACTGCGCTCAAATGGCTCCATAACTTTCTGAATGATAGATCCCAAACTATCACTCTGGGCCCCTACACCTCCTGTAAGATGTGTTTGGATAAGGGTGTGGCACCCCTTGCAAAGATTGTTGAGCCTTTTGGTTTTGGAATTATATCTTATGCCGACGACACACAGCTGACTCTTACTTTTGATGCTGATTTAGATTCTACTAAAGATCGTTTTATGAAAGGAATGCTAGCCATCTCTGGGTGGATGACTGACAATTACCTACAACTGAATTCAGACAAGACTGAGATCATGCTGTTCGGCTCTCCCAATTTGGATCAGCTCCATCTCCCAAACAATCTATTAAGAATCTGGGTACAAAAATTGACCAAGCCCTCTCTATGAAAGCCCATATTTTGGATACCACAGGCAGGTGTTTCCATAATATGCGACTCCTACGCAGAATTTTTCCTTTTCTACCACTCTCTTCGAGAACAACATTAGTCCAAGCCTTAGTAGTTAGTCGACTAGATTATGGGAACTCTCTTTTGGCCACAGTTAATGAAACACTTGTGGCTAAATTCCAAGGGGTACAGAATACTGCAGTTAGACTCATTTTCAATCTTCCGTCCGTTACTCCATCGGCTCCTTCACTGAGGTCGCTTCACTGGCTGCCAGTGAAGCAAAGGAGCAGCTTTAAGATCTGCTGCCTTACATAACAGGTGATAAGGGGCAATGGGCCTGGCTATCTCCCCAAAAAAATTTAACTGTATGTTCCCACCAGAAATTTAAGATCCATGGACAAAGACTTGCTTTGTGTCCCCTGCATCCGCTTGTCTAGATGTGGAGGGAGACCGTTTTCTTACCTGGCCCCTGTCTACTGGAACAGACTCCCTGCGCACATTTGTGCTTGTTCGAATTATTACCAATTTAGGAAACTATTGAAAGCTTCCCTCTTTCAATGAGCTCTCTTGCTACGTCTGCTACGGTGTGCAGCGCCGAGATGCCCTCGGGTGATTCGAGCACCATATTAAATTCAATTAACATAACATAACATAACATAACAACATTTGTTGGAAGGGGCTGTAGGGTCCTCCCCAACCTGGGAGCATCTTTATTGTTCACCATACAACCACACACTGCACGCATTGCATCACCATTTTTTGAACACCTCTGCCCAGAACCACAAGGGTCCTAGCGCTCATAATCTCAAGACACTACGCCTGGTGGTCTGTGATGAGAGTGAAACGTTTCCCATATAAAAACACATGAAAATGTTCTCCAGCCCACACTACAGCCAGACTCTCCTTCTTGAGTTGATAGTAGGCATGTTCTGTTTCAGACAGGCTGCTACTGGCATATACTATAAAGTGTCTCTGGGCATTCGAATAGCCATTATGGTGAGCAAAGATTGTCCCCAGCCCCACCAGGCTCACATCTACTGTGATCTCAGTATGTAACTTGGATCAAAGTAGGTCATTTCAGTTGCACTCTCAATCACATGTTTTATGTCTTGGAAACTTTCAGCATTCAGGAGACCACTGGAATCGGACATCCTGCTTTGTTAAGTCTCTCAACGGGGCACTCAATTTAGCAAAGTCACAAATGTATCTAGCTATGCCTAAGAAGGATCGCAGCACGGTTACATCTTTTGAGGGGCAAGCAGATGACAATGCTTGACTTTATCCGGGTCAGGAGTCACTCCCCCATCAGAGAATATGTGCCCAAAAAATTTGAGTTTGGTTTTGTGAAACTCACCCTTTGCCACATTCAAAGTGAGACCTATATCAGCAAGTAATTAGCACACTTGTGTAAGGGAGGTGTCATGCTCCATTTGTGTTGTCGCAAAAACCAGTGTGTCATCACTGTAATTGAAAGCATGTGTGACAGGTTGAATTACTCGGCGGATGACATTCTGAAATATCCGAATATACTCCCAAAGTCAACCATCTGTATCTGAACAAACCAACATGAGTCGAAAAATTAGTTATGTACCTACAGTTCTCTTCTAGCTCAAGGTGATGGTATCGTTTGTTCAGGTCAAGATGGGAGAAGACTTTGGCTCCGTTCAGCTGCATGATCATGTCCGCAATGTGAGTACCAGGATTTCTTTCTCTCTCAATTGCTTTTTTTGCCTGGCGCATGTCGATATAAATGATAACTGTACTCCCGATGTCCTTTTCTGGCACCACAACTATGGGCAAAACCCATGGTGTAGGACCGGCGAAGCGGTCGATGATGTCATGGAAAGTGACTCTACAGTGCCGTTGAGTAACAGGGCGAATGTCCTCATTCATATGAAGGTGCACTTTCATTGTTTTGTACCTTCCTAGGCGTTGAAACAATGATGGGAACTGACTCACAATTTCAGACTGAGCACAGATGTTGTAGTTGAGAGATTTCAGTCCCATGTCAGTAGCAGTGGCAAAGCTGTGTAGGCATGCACTCGATGAAGTTCCCTGAAGAACATGAATTGGTGCTTGCACTGACGTCGTTTTAGGTCTCATGATTGCTGTAAATGACCCTTGACTCTGTAACGGTTTGGACGCAGCCGAAGTGTATACCTTTGTGTATGAAGGGGTAAGGCGTGGCACAGGAGATAAGCTGTTAAATTTATCTACTGGCATGATATTAATTGATGCACCACTGTCTATAATGAAGGTTATGGGGCAACCATTCGCCTTTAGTGTAATTTTAGGACAGTGTCCAAATGAAACTTTTCGCTCTGCTTGGTGCTTCTCACTTGACTTTTGATATTTTTTGCAAGTAGCTAATCCTACACGTGCAAGTTGTTCTTGTGGGGCTCACCTGGATTTTCTGCAGGGGCGAAATTAATGCTAGGTCCCAGCTTCCCTCACCCACCTCCTTCGCCCAACATGGTCAAAGCAAAAGAGGGAAGGTGGGGAAAAAGGGGTGACAAAACAAGGAAAGGAGGAAGGGGTAGAATCCACTGGATCGTCCGGAGGGTATCACCAAGGCGCCTAATGGGAAAAGACACAAAGGTAAGTACGTTCCCTTTTTCTAGAAGCTGGCTGTATATACATGTATATATTACTATGATATTATACCTGCCGAATACGATGTTCTTCCTACGCAGAGAATATATGCAAATGGAGCGTAAAACACACAAGGTATCTAGAAAATAAACATTCACTTGTTGTATATTTGGACAGCGGAAGTTTAGCCATAAACAAAAGATGAAATATGAAATATACCAACATAATCAGGAATCGCCTTTAGAGATCAATAGACACGTAGGGAAAAAAGGTATCTATTCCGCCTGAACATGGGAAAAACCCAAAAACTTATTTTCCATATCAGTAGAAAGATAAGGGTAAAAAATAAGGCAAAAAGTGCAGGGTCCAACAAGGAAATAATGTGAACTAGAAGTGGTTTTCTGTCTCTTTATATACTTCCTTTGAGCGAGAAGAGACTTGGCGCAATAGGAGGGAATGGGATACACAACCCTCAACAAACAAGGAGCACAACCATTAGATAAGTATGGGAGTGCAGAGAGAAGAGAAAGAACAAACTCCCCAAACGATGAAACGACGATTCTTTAGAAGTTTTTTCTCCTTCTCTGTTACAGAGTCAGACTGCAGGGCAACAAAGAGTTAAACTGAGCAGCAAAAGAGAGAACCAAAGGAAACAATGTTGCCAGCCGGAGACTCGAAAAAACTTGGAGTCCCGGAAGAGCATCCAACAACCCGGAAAGGGAAAGCACGGCATGGAGACCGAAGAGCAAAGCCTGGACGTCTCACCAACTCAGCGAGGGAGCAAGAAGATGGCAGGTAAGTGATCAAAGGCAGGAGAAGTATGCGAGGCCTGGCGGGGTCCGTGATGGAACGTGAAGCGCGTTTCCTTTGCAGACCCCTCCTTTTATACAGCTCCGACGCCACCTTCCCCAGCTGACAGGAGTCGGCGGGCGGAGCATTCTTTGAAGGTCGCAGGCGGGGCTACGAGTGCTGCTACAGGCAGCGCAGACTGAAAAGCCCGACAGTTCTTTGGTAGATATCATCAACACACATCCGTCTTCTTCACTGGTGCTAGATCGTGACATGGAAGAACGTTTGTATGATGAATTTGACGATGATCGACTTTGTTTTGTTTCTACTTGTCGTAACTGATGTTGCCTTTTGGCCTTGTGAGCGTGGCGAGAATGCTTCTGGAACCTTCTGGCACCCATTTTCTCTTCTTGCTGTGACACATTCGGTTTCTCTTTCACTTTGCAGACCGTTATAAAGTGGTTTTCTTTCCCTCAGCCATTGCATGTCTGTCCCATGGCTGGACATTGACCTTCATGGGGAAATGAAAACCCACATCGGAAGCATACCTTTTCTTTCTTTGGAGACGTTGATTTTTGCGCATCTGTTTTGTGTTTATGCTTACTTTTCATGATCAACACTGATTCATTTCTTGCTGTTACTGCTTCCTTATCAGCAGCTTCTCAACCTCCTTGTTGTTCTGCCCTTGCAGCCATTAGTATTTTCTCTAAACTGAGTGTCTCTCTCAGCATGTGTCCTCTGAAAGAGTCTGAGAGACAACCATCGATGACTCTGATGCTCATGGCTTCTTCATCATTGAAATGATGCGCCTCATCCCTGGTGGTCCAGTTGAAGAGCACTCTGCTCTTCTGATGCTCTGCCTCTGCCTCTCGTGCCTCTTTCCTTTTGTGCCCCTTTTCCTCTTTCCTTCGTTCTGCCCGTCTGTCACTGTTGTCCTTTTCACTTTTCACTCTTTCCTTTGTTTTCCTTCGTTTTCACTTTTCACTTCTCACTCTTTCCTTTGTTTTCCCCTGCTGCTGCTGCCTCTGCAGCCCTCCCCATCCAGTGTGTCCTTCCCGCTCCCGCCTCCCAGCTGACCCACCCTACTCCCAATCCCTACTTAATGGCGGCCGCTGCGAGGCAAGAAGAGCAAGACCACTGACCTGGTCAGTGTGACTGCTCTCCCTCCGCACAGCTCCACCACTAAGTGCTGCCCCCTGAGCTCTGGTGAAGGGTGTTCGAGGCCCTACTCCACTCGCAGGCTCCTACCTGCACCTCATCCCTGGTGGTACAGTGGGAGAGCACTCTGATCTTTTGCTGCTCTGCCTCACTGGCCTCTTTCCTTTTGTGCCACTTTTCCTCTTTCCTTCGTTCTGCCCTTCTGTCACTTTTCTCCTTTTCACTTCTCAC
Source organism: Calotriton arnoldi (assembly GCA_963921515.1). NCBI lineage: Eukaryota > Metazoa > Chordata > Amphibia > Caudata > Salamandridae > Calotriton > Calotriton arnoldi. The sequence continues at coordinate 793,445 of CAWUFW010000032.1, read as the reverse complement.
TCTTTCCTTCGTTTTACCCCGCCGCTGCTGCCCCGGTGGCCCCTTCCCCCTCCAGTTTGTTCTTCCCGCTCCCAGCTGACCCACCCTCCCTGATCCCTACTTAATAGCAGCCGCTGCGCGGCTGTGTGCAATGGGTGCACCGCTTGCACACCAAAGGCAAGCTCTTCTGCACATGTCCTCGATCTGACTGCGACCAGCGCCAGTGACCCTGGTCCTCTGACCTGCCTCCGCTACAACTCCAGCACCCTCCAAGATCTCAACCCCGGAAGCAACAACATCTGCTAGCTCTTGATGCCGACCAACACCCACGGCCCTCTCTCCTGTCTACACTGCTGCCCCACCTTCACCCACCTCAGTACACCAGCAGCATCTCCCAGCCTACCAGACATCACCGCTCACAACCCACTCAACTGCATCCTCCTCAACGTACGTTCCCTACACAAACACGAGATAGAAATCCGGGACCTCCTTAACACCTACTCGCCCAACGTCACCTTCCTCACGGCAACCTGGACCAATGTCAACTCTGCACCCGACATCGCCATTCCCGACGGATACAAGATCTTGCGCAAGGACCGCCCCATCTGCCCAGGAGGAGGCATTGACCCTTATGGAGCACCTTCATTTCCAGATCCAGACTAACCCCAAAATGACTCTCAGAGGAACCTTCATCTACAGGCCGCCCGGCCTCTGCGGTCCCTTTACTAATGCCATCACAGACCTCATCGCACCCCATGTGCTCGCATCCACAAACTACATCCTATTCAGAGACATAAACTTCCACCTGGATAACCACGATGATTCAAACACCGCCTCCCTCCTGGAGAACCTCGACAACAGAGGACTGAAACAATTAGTCACCACCCTCATGCACACAGCGGGACAACACTTGACGCCTTCTTCACCGGAGGAAACAACATCTCCTACAGCCACACCACAGAACTCCTCTGGACAGATCACCACTGCATCCACTTCTACTTAAAAAAAAAAACACCGTACACAAGCACACCCACCACCTCCCCCGCAAAAGCTGGAACAAAGTCACAGAAGACCAGCTCACCTCCGCCCTCGTCAGCACCCCCCACCGACTACTTCAGACGCTAACACCGCAGCACGCAACGTCCACCGCTGGATCATGTACTGCACCGACACACTTGCCCCCCTCAAGAAAGCCACCGGAAGTCACATCAAAAAAGCAAGCTTGTTCAGCCTTGCACTCCAAGAATCCAGACGCTCCGGCAGATGACTCGAAAAGACATGGAGGAACAACAAAATCCAGGAAACATGTGCTGCCTACTAAGCAGCCACCACCGCACACCACCAACTCATCAAATACACAAGGAAGAAATCCCTCCAAGACAGAGTCCTCACCAACACTCACAACACCAAAGAGCTCTTCTCCATCATCAAGAAATTTGCCAAACCCTGCAGCGAAACAACAGACGTCTCACCCTCCCAAGACCTCTGCAACAGACTCAGCACCTTCTTCCACCACAAGATGATCTACAATAATTTTGACAACCAAGACCATCTCACTGTTCCAGCTCTCCCCTTATGCGACGCCACCCAACAGACCATGCTCAAATGGATCCCGCTCAGGACAGAAAACCCCTTGAAGACCATGAAAAGCATCTACTCCGGAGCACCCTCAGACGCCTGCCCACACCACATCTTCCACAGAGCTGCCTCTGCCATCGCACCCAAACTATGTTGGACGGTCAACTGCTCCTTCAAGACCGCCACCTTCCCCAACAACTAGAAACACGCCAAAGTCAACCCCATCCTGAAGAAACTCTCCGCGGACCCAACGCACCTCAAGAACTTCAGGCCCATCTCCCTGCTTCCATTCACAGCCAAGGTCATCGAAAAGGCCGTCAACACCCAGCTAGCAAACTTCATCGAAGCTAACAACGTCCTGGACCGCTCCCAATCTGGATTCCGAAGCACTGAGACCGCCCTACTTGCCACCACCGATGACATCCCCAACCTCCTAGACCAGGGCGAAATGGCAGCCCTCATCCTCTGGTCCTCTCGGCTGCATTCAACACCGTCTCCCACCACACCCTAGCCACCAGACTCCACGACGCTGGCATCCACGGCATGGCCCGTGACTGGATACGCTCCTTCCTCACCAGCAGAAGTCAGTGGGTCAGACTCCCTCCCCACCTCTCAGAACCAACAGACACCAACTGTGGAGTGCCCCAGGGTACCTCCCACAGCCCCACCCTCTTCAACGTCTACATGGCCCCCCTCACAACCATCGTCAGGAACCACGGGCTCAACATCGTCTCTTATGCTGACGACACCCAGCTGATCCTCTCCCTCACCAACGAACCCAACATCACCAAACACAACTTCCAAGAAGTTAGAGCTTTGACCTGTTCCTTGAAAGGTAATCTGTCATCAAAAATAATCCCTAAGTTCCTCACCTTTTTCACTGGCGCAGGGAGAGAACCCAGCTCGTTCGGCCAACAACTGGAGGACCAAAAGTCCGGATCATTGCCCAGTAAAAGCACCTCAGTTTTCCCTGAGTTCAACTTTAAACAGTTGGTTTTCATCCACTTATTAATCTAGGTCATGCATTGATTAAAACGGTCGGCTGTTTCTTTTACGTTGCTGGACACTGAGACAATTAACTGTGTGTCATCAGCATATGAGACAACTGAGAAGCCAAAGGACCTAATAAGCTTGGCCAGCGGTGTTACATACAAATTAAATAGAGTAGGGCTTAAAGATGAACCCTGTGCTCACAGCACCGCCCGCCACAATGCTGGAAATGCATGTTGTGCATTTGCATGCACAAGGTGACAGGCACCGCGCGGTGCCTGCCACCTTGTGCATGCAAATGCAGGGGGGTACCATAGGTACCCCCCATGTGCACCCCCCACCCGCCCAACACCCTGGGGGCCCGCAACGGGCCCCCAATGGCAAAGACCACATGCCTTTCCATGGCGGCAACGCCGCCATGGAAAGGCTGATCTCCGCATACATCCTAATATGGATGGCGGTGTCTTGCAGACACCGCCACCATATTAAAGCTGTTTCCGCCCGGTCGACGAGTCGACCGGCGGAAATGCGGCGGACGGTCTTTCCGTTCGCCGCGGACCCCCCAGCCATCCTAATATGGCGGGGGGGCTTTCTGGTGTGGATGGCGGGCGGTTCGCCACTGCCGGGCCGGCGGTGGCTACCGCCGGCCCGGCGGGGGTGAACCGCCCGCCATCCTAATGACCCCCTATGTTCTTCCCGAAACTCGAACTGTGCTGGATCCAGTAATTCATTAGCTTTTATAAAAGTGGCTCGCTGGACGTTCAATGCTTTTTCTAGGACCTTTGCCGAAAATGGTAACCTGGAAATGGGTCTATAGTTACTGGGTTCCTGCACATCCAGATTCAATTTTTTTAGAAGAGAAAGTATAGAGGCCATCTTCCAATGCCCTGGAAAATGGCCTGTTCTAATGATTTCACTGAATAAATTAGTCAGCTGCTTACTTATAATTTTTGGTGCCAGGTGTACTATTCTGGGCAGGCATGGGTCTAGCGGTGAGCCAGAGGTAGTTGTAAGTATTAGCTTGTGTACCTGTTCTATACTCAAAGGGGGAAAGTTCTCCGATCCTTTAATATTTAGACGACTTTCAAGAATTGTTGATCTGCTGTATAAATAAGACTCTTGCGGGTAAAATAATTAAATATATCTTCCACTTTTCCCTGGAAGAACTTAGCTAAAACATTACAAAAGATCTGAATGCCATTATTGCATATAGGTTCAGGTGCTTTTGCTAAACTTTTCACTGTGCAGAATAGCTCTTTATTAAAATCTATCTTATCAGTAAAATACTTCTTTTTCTCTTCCAAGATTAGTTTTTTGTAATCTGTTATAGCTTGTGAATAATTCTTACTGTTGACTAGGTTGTATTTGGATCTCTACTTTCGTTCTTTCCTTCTGCAAAGCTGTTTTTGCAGTCTAAGCTTGTCTGTGAACCACGGTTCTGAAGGGGTTTTTCGTCACTGAGAGATCAGTTTGATGGGGGCTAGGGAGTTAACCGTGGATTTGATCCAAGAAGAGTATGAAGAGACTGCCAACTCTACATCCGAGATAAAACTTGGTGTGTAGTTTGCTAATCGGGATTCAAACTCAACGGGTCGATGTTCTTCCAGACGCGACCTTCAAAAGCATGTAATAAATTGGTTGATCTTTCTTGAGGTGGCCCTATGCTAATGCTAAAAGTTATGCCTTGTGGTCTGACCATTGTAGTGGTAATTCCTCAATTACCTTTATTGCTGAATTGTTTGTAAAGATGCCATCCAAAGTATGGCCTGCTTCGTGCGTAGGGTGCTTCACCAGTTGATTTAACTTAACATTGGCCAAAAAATCAACCAGAGATGCAGTATCGCCATCATTCAATTTTTCTAAATTAAAATTAAAATCTCCTAAAACCGAAAAATAAGAAACATCAATACTAGATTCAATGAAAGGACTTACATTGTGGATGAAGAGCTTCTTGGACCAGGAGGGCAATAGATCAGGATACCTCTAAAAGTATATGTTTTAGTAAGTTCAATTGGAAATGAGAGTACTTCACATTCCAAGTCACTGCCCACTGGGGACCTCGATACCACCAAGTTTTTTAAAATATTAATAGCCAGTCCCCCGCTCTGTTTCTCTGTTCTATCAGCTCTATGGATTAAGTATCCTGCCGGGATTGCGTGGACCAGGTCTGGATCGGAAGCCTGATCAGCCCAAGTGTTGGTGATAAATACAACATCAAACCTGTGCATACTTACCATCTCTGTGAACTCTAGTCTATGTTTGACTAATGACCATCCTATAGATGTATTTTTCTCTTTAGAAGAGGTTAACTGTGCCATCATCACAAGCCTGGGTGGAAAAGCTCCTGGCCCAGACGGAGTACCGGTAGACCTTTATAAATCAAACTTGCCCCTATGGGGACCAATGTTAACCCAAGTAATAGCAGCATGTTGTTCATGTGGCCTTAAAACAACATGGTCAGAATCAACTTTGATTCCAATTTTTAACAAGCATTTGCAATGCAATAGTTCTCGCATTTGCGAGAGTTTAAGCTATTGGCATTGTAAAAGACAATGCCTTTTATTTATCTGTTTTGATAATTAACACATAAATAAAAGGCATTGTCATTTACAATACCAATAGCTCTAAATCTTGTAAATGCGAGACCTATTTCACTTCAAAGATGCGGCCGCCATTTTCCCGTACTGCCTGGAAAGAGAAAGCGCGCATGGAGGCTGAATGTTGCAGGAAAGCATGTCGTGCCTGCAGTAGGAGAAACTCATGAAAGAAAATAGTGCTTACAGACTAAATAAGACATACTGTGCAGCAACAGAAGTAAACATTATTCATGGTAATATCTGGTACCATGGCAAGGAGATTAATATGTCCACACACACACACACACTATTAAATTACACCCACATGTAGTGTTGTGGTAAAATCTAAAAGATAATGTTTTATAGCGAAAAATGTAGCAATTCTTTCACCAGTAAATTTTATAAAGTGGATTCTATTCTAGATAAACGTGGATCAGAAGCGTCTTACATGCCATTGCAACAAAAAAAAATTACAGGCTGCAGGAACCAGGCGGGATAAGAAATACTGACTAAAGAATGAAATTGATTATGCTTCCACAATATTTTAGTTCTCAAATGCAGTATAGACCAAGCAACGTCCAAAATAAAGTAATTTGGTCATTGCAACTAAAAACTAGCGTGAGTTCCTCTAACAAAACAAGTTAGCAGAGGACGTGCGGAAGGCTCTTAGATATCACTACTCAGTTTGGACACAACGAACATGTCACACATGAAGCAAGAGTGATCAACCAAGTATTAATTTACCGAAGCAATAGTCAATATTTTATCGCTACCACAGTTACATACGGATTCCTTACATTTCACTAAATCACTTCAATTTTAACTCTCCATTCAGCTCAACAACGAATTATCCTCATGCAAGACTGCCATAACAACAACACAATGTTTTCTTTTGGGAAAGAGGGACCTGTTGGTAACCCGTGCAGAGGAAAATTCTTCAGGACAACAACCACACTCCAAATTAACTTTCAACTGCTGATTGAAAACCTCAATCTTCCGAAATGGCTCTACTTGCTTCTAAGTGCTAAGTGCTTATAAGGGCTCGTACTAGCCCCATTCCGCGAATGCAACACAACAGCAAGCAACATAAATGGACACATGTATAGCATAATGAGCCTGAAAGAAAAAACAGACCAAGAATAATTGATAAGATTGCTCATTTTTACTAGGCACTCCGAGAAACAAAACTATTTTTTTTCAAACAGTTGGTTACTGCGCTTTGTTACTTACGAAGCCCAAAGTTCTGTATTGTACAGACAGATTGGTACTGTATGGTTACTTGTTCCCCTGGTAGCGCCTATTACATATAATTTTCTCAACCAAGCCTTTCGTGTCTCGACACTTAAGAGCATCGCTGTGAATGTTGCCGAACTAGACGTACATAACACCGAGTCCTAGAACACGGAAAATATAAGTGCTGGTACACACTAACCCAAGTCCAGTTTGTTAACACAAAGTGCTGGTACTCTCCTATTAAAAGTATTTAATCCGTACTGAGAAACCCAGGTGTTCCCAATTCAAATTTAAGTGCAGATTTTCAGTGCCTGCCCATTTAAAGCAATGATCCCAGGGCATGCTTTATTAATTCTAACACGCCAAAACAGTACTCTAACGGCCTGTGTACATACAAGAGAGAAGACGTAAAAATACTTATTCAACTTCAAAAATAAACAAAACCAAAACCGAAAAGTTGCAGGATCCACGAACGGCATGGACAAAGATCGGGCTATATCTATGACGTGTATCGGAAATTAGCTCACCGTATTAGGAAGATGTCCCATAGTGGAGATACATTTCTACCTCCGCTGCAGGTCTAACAAAGGCTCTGGTTGGCCTAAGGGACGTGAACCTTCAGAGTAGCGTCAAGGTGTCAGCGAAGAGAGGAGGCTACAATCTATATGAATACTAGAATAGGGGCAGTTCTTCGCTGATATCAGAAGAGCATGTTGCCAGCTTCGGTGTCTCGCATTCACATGGTGAGCAGATACACGGCCCACCCACCCTGGAGCCACGGAGGGTGTGGCACCCGAGCCACAGACTCTAACTACAGGATGGGTGGTTGTCCCCTCACGCATAATTCCAGTTGACCTGCTATATATTTACCTTAGTAATGTGATACAGTGACCGAACAACATCAGAATACCTGTATGGCCTGGTACTGCCTAAGTCCCCTTTTATTCTTAGACCCAAGACCGCCCTTGGATGAGGACTCCCTCCCTCCTCCAAGGCAAGCATTTCAGACCACACTTTTTTGGATTAGGGGGAGTAACCCCCCTGCCGTATTTATTACATAATTAAAAACATTAACTTATTTACATTATGTACAATTACGCAGAAAGTCCGGATACATTGATAGATACACGATGTCACTTGGCTAACCTTAACATATTTCTAATACATAACCATTCCTACCGTAATCTAAACATGTATATACTTTACTTTCTGCGTGTCCCCGCTAGAGCCTACGGCAAGGTCCATGACTGTCAGCCCCAGATCACGGTGAAACTACAAAGACTCCACTGGAGTAGGCTTGCGTAGGGGGTACAGCTTATCGGATGGTTATTATCCCCCGGGCCCCCCCTACGCCCCTGAGCCTTAACTCCATAACGGGGGCTGCAATTCTGCATCCTTGCGCCCTGATGTGCATACGTGTGCGAGTGTGGCCGACCAGCCTACTGGAAAGCGTGACTCCCCTGGCCCCCGCACCCCTTCAGCCTACCAACCAGCTGTCACTGCCCCTGGAGTTGTAAACGTTGCGTAGGGGGTCCAGCTTACCGGACGGATGTCTCCTCCGGGCCCCCCCTATGCCCTGAGCTTTAACGCCATAAAGGGGCGCTGCAAATCTGCATCCTTGCACCCTTGTGCGCATGCGCGTGCGGCAGCCTACTGGAAGAGTGACTCCCTGGCCCCCGCACCCCCTTCAGCCTACCAACCGGCTGTAACTGCCCCTGGAGTTCCATGTGAGACCCTCTGTCTCCCACTCGGGCGTCCCCATTTGTTAAATGGTGCTGCCCGCTATGAACCGAACTATGCTCACCAATCATGACCTTACCGCCTGACCAGGGACACAAACTAAATACGACAATATTACCTGCAACAACATACCATATACTGACATGACACTTTTATTACGCATTACGATAGCATCAACATACCACTTTACATTACTTTTACCTGTAACTGAAAACATATACTGCCACTTTTATTACAGAATACCAAAATCATTAATAATCACAACTTTACATTCACCATGTCTCCTGAGATACCTGCAACAAAATTTAAGAACAAAGCAAGACACATATGACTGCAACACTCATATGAACTGCCTGCCTTAGGGGATGGTGGGTGCGGAAAAGCAAATTACGGGCCACTGATGGGCCGGACACTGGGGAGCGAGAGAACAAGAGACTGTTCTCGCTCTCCCAGACCCCTTTTAAGAGGGGGGGCGCAGGGCAGACCGGTCAAAACCGGTCTGCCCCTACGTTGGAGGATCGCGCTGAACCGGAAGCCCTCAAGTGCTTCCGGTTCGCCCCCCCCACTGGGCATAGCCATTGGCTACTCAAGGGAGGTGGGGCGCCTCGGCATTAGTGCGCGCGGCGACCCCCCCACCTCCTCCGAGCCCAGGGGACCGGTGCGACCGCCATAATGGTGGCACGCGCGAGTCCGCGCTATGCCTTCCTATATGGCCTGGTACTGCCTAAGTCCCCTTTTATTCTTAGACCCAAGACCGCCCTTGGATGAGGACTCCCTCCCTCCTCCAAGGCAAGCATTTCAGACCACACTTTTTTGGATTAGGGGGAGTAACCCCCCGGCCGTATTTATTACATAATTAAAAACATTAACTTATTTACATTATGTACAATTACGCAGAAAGTCCGGATACATTGATAGATACACGATGTCACTTGGTTAACCTTAACATATTTCTAATACATAACCATTCCTACCGTAATCTAAACATGTATATACTTTACTTTCTGCGTGTCCCCGCTAGAGCCTACGGCAAGGTCCATGACTGGCAGCCCCAGATCCCGGTGAAACTACAAAGACTCCACTGGAGTAGGCTTGCGTAGGGGGTACAGCTTATCGGATGGTTATTTTCCCCCGGGCCCCCCTACGCCCCTTAGCCTTAACTCCATAACGGGGGCTGCAATTCTGCATCCTTGCGCCCTGATGCGCATACGTGTGCGAGGGTGGCCGACCAGCCTACTGGAAAGCGTGACTCCCCTGGCCCCCGCACCCCTTCAGCCTACCGACCAGCTGTCACTGCCCCTGGAGTTGTAAACGTTGCGTAGGGGGTCCAGCTTACCGGACGGATGTCTCCCCCGGGCCTCCCCTACGCCCTGAGCTTTAACGCCATAAAGGGGCGCTGCAATTCTGATTCCTTGCACCCTTGTGCGCATGCGCGTGCGGCAGCCTACTGGAAGAGTGACTCCCTGGCCCCCGCACCCCCTTCAGCCTACCAACCGGCTGTAACTGCCCCTGGAGTTCCATGTGAGACCCTCTGTCTCCCACTCGGGCGTCCCCATTTGTTAAATGGTGCTGCCCGCTATGAACCGAACTATGCTCACCAATCATGACCTTACCGCACAGGCCAGTATAGTTGACCGACTATCTGGCCTCCCCCCACTGCCTACTAGAAAGGTCATGCCTTGTCCCTTGCCGTTAACCATGCCATCGGATTTACTTTCCGAGACTGCACCCATCTCAACAAGGATTGGTGCCCTATTGGAATAGACTGATCCCAGAATTTTGTAAACTTTGGAAGACTACACAGGGAGTGCCCCACAGGCCCCAAGATCTCCCATAAACATAACCAAGGCATGCGCGAAAACAACAGACGCCTGGCCACTAGGTTCTGGGATAGGCTCCGTATGAACCTCTCCCCCTACTAATCATCTGGTTGCTTCCTTGTTTCCCGGACCCTTCAGCGGGAAAAAAGGCCCCCTGCCATGGAGCATCCCAACGCCGCGCAGTATCCGCTAAGATGGCACTTGCATGTACAAGTGCCGAAAGATGTTGCCTAATGGCAGAACACTATTTCAAGACAGGGATGTTGAGGTGTTGCATCCGTCCGTTACCCCTGGGTTTGATCAAGCTGGCAATACATATAAACCTGTAATGCAGCGGACTGCTAAAACACACCAGCTGGTAGCAAATTGTGGCTATCTATACCTATACCCAACCACTACCGTGCATGGGCAGCGGCATCTCACCCATGCACGCTGGCACCTCTGAGCCCGCCTCCTGATAGCTCACCACACTTGATGCTGCCACTTGCCACACCCGTTCCGGATCTTCCAGTCCCATTTCTTGTCCACATCTTGCCGCCATTGCGGTGTGTATCACCTCCAAGGTATCTTGCCGTCATTGCGGTGTGGATCACCTCCCATGAACCACAGTCATGGATCCAGCAATACATAAAGGAAAAATTAAAAAACACAGATAATTAGTGTTTTTTGGCCTTAGGATAAGAGACAGTTTACATGCCCACCCTATTGACGGGTCCTATTGGGTCGATGGAATGCGGCCACCTAATACTGCATTATTGATGGCCACAGAAGCAGTTGGAGTGCGTTTTCCACCACGAGCAATTAGCCGTCATGAGCCCAGCAGTGATGGTACCAGCCACCCCCACCCCACCCACCCCCAACCCCACCCACCCCCAACCCCTTACCAGTGTCCCCCAAGAGATGCCCCGCGACAGCGTCATTTGTCAATGCCACTCTGCTGGTGGTGACACTGGCGTCGGCGGGAGCGCGGGGGGCTTCGGGGGCATGGTCCGGGCGTCGAAGATTGGGGGCCTAGAAAGAAGAGGGTAGAGCGTTGCGTCACCTCCCCACAGTAATACTATCCAGTAGACACAGAGTCTGTTGCAAGCGCGGGTGAAATTGATTTCAATGGTTTTCTTCGCAGTGTGGTAAAGAAGTGGCTGATTTCTCGCCTCAGCTATCTTCTCTAATCACACAGGAGTGGTAAGTGAAGGAGAGGGCCAGAGTACAGTGAACGATGGGGTGGGGAGGGAAGGGCAGCGGAGGTAACTACAGGAAGAATCGCTAAACAAGCCCGGCAGACACTAGTAAACGCAACTGTACATCGCGTTAAAAAAAACGCTGCTGTAATGCTGTACTTAGCGCTTACCCAAATCGTGTTGAAGTTCACGTAGTCAGCCATTCCCCGTGTGTTTGTGATAAATGTGACGACATCGCTAGTGTTGCGCCGGGCTACTCCATTTGGCAGTTGTCTGCAAAGCTACGCAGTGGGAACAGATCAGCGCGCGCTTGAGGGATTTTGGCGCCATGGTCTTCTTTAAAAGCTGTACTGCCGCAAGCAAAGTAACGACGTGCAAAATCTCCAGTCCGGGTTGGCGAGGCAAAAGGGAGACAGGGAGGGAACAAACAAGCCTCACTTGCAATGAAAAGCGAGCGTTTATGACGCGTGCCAATCAAAAGCATGGGTGGAGCTTCCACCCCACTTCCAAAAAAACGTGACAGAAAACCAACGACAATAGATCTCGCAGAGCGGGCAGCGCATGCGCTGCGACGCTAGGCGAGACCTAAAAAAGGAGGTTGCCATAACCCGGCATGTTATCGACCCATACCCCTGTTAGACTCTTTGGTCAAGGTGGTGGGACATATCATATTGAACAGACCTCAAGATTGGGCCGAAGACAAAGGCATCATAACAGAATTGCAATATGGCTTCAGACAGGGTCTAGGCACGGTTGAACACGGTCTAAATCTGAACATTCTCCTGGGAAAGTATACATTGGCCAAACAGGGCAGGCTATATTTGGCCTTTGTAGACCTCACTGCAGGCTTCGATTGTGTCATACATGAGAAACTTTGGAAAATTCTAGAAGATATGGGTGTGGAAACCCCTCTTATACTGTTTCTCAGGCAGCTATATAATGATACTAAGGCAAGGGTAAGATATGGGATCGCTGGGGAGTGTACCGCGAGTTTTAGAATTAGAAAGGGGGTTAGGCAAGGATGTGTGCTGAATCAGTTTCTTTTTACATTGTATATAAATGAACTAGGTCAAGTGCTGGCGAATCAGTGCCAGGACCTTCCACAGATAGATAAACGTTCAATACCTGCACTATTGTATGCTGATGACGCAGTTCTGATGTCACGAACACAACTGGGGCTACAAAGGGCTGTCTCTTGTTTTTCAACATTTATGCACAATCTGGGGCTTAGGGTGAACACCACAAAAACATATATAATAAAATGCGGGCACGATAGCTCAAAATGCCGGGATATTTTATTGACAATAACAAGATAGAATTCACTAAAAGATTTTCTTATGTCGGCATTCTCTTTGACCACAGGGGGAGTTGGTCCCAGGCTGTACAAACAAGAAACTACTATTTATGAAAGCTACTGAGGCCTTGGCCAATTTCGCGAGAAAACTAGGGAGAAGCCCGGTTGTAGAGCTATTACATATTTACAAAGCAAAATGCATATCCATAGTCATGTACGGTGCCGGTATTTGGGGATTCGAAGACCCTCAGCCCTTACAATCAGTCGAGAACGCCTTTTTAGATATCTATTGGCAGCCCCAAGCAGTACATCAACCTATATACGCCATGCTGAACTGGGGATGCCGTATATATCTTATAAAAACACAACTAATTTTACTGTGGCATAGAGTATGGTCTAATCCCAAAACCGGTCTTAACCGGGATATCTTACAGGATAGTTTAAAATTACATCGGGCAATAAGCATCCCATGGCTAAAATATCTAAAAAAGTTTACGAAAGACCTCGGCCACCCGGAATACTTTGAAGACACTAGCACTTTAAATAATGTCTCTAGAATCAACCTTCTTGAGACTAATAGAGTAATAGATTCTCTTTGGAAATATCAAAGACCACAGTGCAGGCGAATAAACTGATCTTAACTACTTACAGTAATCAACCTTATTTAAAAACTACGCTAGGCGGGTAGGACAGGATGGTCATAACCCGCTTTAGACTGGGGATCTTTCACAGGTTAACCAGCTTTCCAACTATAAACGATTGGTCGAAGACCATGTGCCCGTGCCCAAGTGACTAAAAGTGTCCGCAAACAACAATGCACGTCTTTTTATTTTGAAAAATTTATACTGAACCTAGACAGCTATGGATTTTACCAATGTTACGGGTGCTTGGTTATAGACAATGTCTGCCAGCGTTCCTAGTGTTACAACTTCTAGAGAAAATAAACTTCACAAGGTCTATAGCTTGCTATTTGAAATGTGTAATAAAATACAGGAAATCCATTGGCATTGAATTTTAAATGCACACTTTTAATTCATACTATTGTATTAACAAATGCCACTGTCTGTATATTTTTCATCGACTTTTAATGCAGATCAGCTTAACAATTACGTGTTTTTATGTGTGCTTTTATGATTTTATTGTAAAATCGAATAAAGCTTATTTGAATTGAATTGACTAATGATTGAGCATTTACAAAAGCACAACAAAAGCATTTAAGTGTCCGTGTGGTTTGGGGTGCCTTGAGATTTATCCTGCCGACTTGCTTGTACTAGTACCAATATTCTGTTTCTTCGCAATGTCGAATGGAGGTGGTGGTTTCAGGAATGTAGCCGCATCGCATTTTGCACTTCCTTCCACTGCTATTTAGAGCAGGTGCTGTTCAGACATCATTCTTCACGCACAGCAGGACTGGCAATCTCTCCACTCAATACCTCGTTGTTTGGGCCTAGTCATCTCGCCCGACTTTGAGGTTGTATAGATTTGATTTTGGGTTTTATAGAGCGCTCTTATGCCCTGAGGCATCTTGGCACTAGCCTGTGATAAAAAATCGAGCACACTTACTTGCAGTATAGCCATGTTTTAAAAAAAATTCTCAAGGGCCGCTATTATAAATAGAGGCAAATAATTCCATTGAAATGCAGTGTTTCTTTTTTAAAAAATATTTTTATTTATTTTTTATATAATATCCCCCCCACAAGCAGACAATTCCCATAAATTACATCAAATGAATGAACTCACAGTACATAATTCTATAAAGTGCATTAAGTTCATCAAAGCGAGGTAGAATAAAATCTGGACATATAAATAGGCATATAGAAATCATAAATATACAAAAAGTCCCTGGATCCCCTCCCCCACTCCCCAAATTGATTGTAGTTACTATAAAGGTGTTTTCCCCAGTTATTCCCTGGGAGTGCCTACCAATTTCCAGTCACTTGGGCGGGCCCAAATTTGAAACATTTTTTTTCCGAACTTTCTTGCCTTTCCGAACATAGATTTCTTTTTCCAAATGATAAATCAACAGTAAAAGTGTTAGCCATTGATGAAATACAGGAGGGGTAGGATCAAACCAAGATGTTGTCAAACATAACCTAAGTACAGCCATAGCAACAAACATAAAGGGTTGGGCATTAACTGGAACTATGTTATCATGGACCCCTAAAAGCATTAGCTGTGGAGATAGGGCTGTATGAACCCCTAATTTATTTGTTTGAAAAATGATGAATCCAGCTTTAAGGCCCTCTAGCTCTGGGCATCTGGCCAGCATGTGCACTATATGCGCTCCATATTCCCTGCATCTTGGGCACCTTGTTCCTGATGTCCCTCCCCATTTTGCTGTTTTCCCTGTGGTTGTATATAAGTTAAAACAGGTTTTAAAATGTTGAGCCTGTAAATGAGCCGAGATTAAATATGATTGGGCACCTTCTAAAGACATAGCCGGGTCGTTAATTTGTGCACTTATCTTATCTTCCCATCCCTTCGAATGTTTAGCCAAATGGTCTTGCATCGTGCTATGCAAAACTCTGTATATAGTTCCAATTGGGGTACCACTACCAATAATCATCTCGACAATTTCTACCTTACCAAACCCTGCCAGTCCACCTCCTTTTTTCTTAAAACATTCTCTAATCTGTAGGTATTTAAAAAAGTCCTTATGATCAAGCTTGAAATTCTGTTGAATAGCATCAAGCGTCTTTACCGAGTTTGTAATACAAAAATTCCTCAGACTATATTGCCCATGAACCGACCACTTACTAACACATGCATCCCAGAAACTTTTTGGTAAAAGAGGGTTGCAATGTATTGGTGTATAAAAATTAAATCTGCCAGTGTCTACTCTTTTCCAAACTTTTGTCCATATACGAAAGGCGACCTCAGGTACTTTAAACCGAACTTTCTTGTAATACGCAAACTCGATCTGCCAAAATAAGCACCCCCAGCTCTTTTCGCCCAATAATAACTCATATATCGACGAAGCCAAAATATACCTCCCAGGTCTTGTCTCCTTTTCTTGCAAAAGGACTGGCAAATGCTGTAATATTGCGGCCCAGTAATATAATTTGAGATTTGGTACTGCCAGACCACCACGTTCTTTCGGCAAGGTCATAAATCCTAGTGCCCTCCTAGGATTAGCATATGCCCAAAGAAAACGAGTTAACATCCCATCAAGTTTTTTAAACCACTTATTTGCCACTTCCAATGGGATGGCTGGAAAAAATAAATTTTTTTGGGAAGGAACGTAATTTTAACAACATTGCTCCTCCCTATCAGCGAAAGTCTTAGATTGTTCCATCTTCTGAAATCCAACTTGGTCTTATGTATCAGGGGGCCAAGTTAACTTCTACAATATATTTTCAATGTCTGGCTTGATAGTAACACCTAAATATACTGCATCCTCTGCCACCCTTCTATCGGGGAATATCGTCTCTCTGTTAATTACAACCTGTGTCTTTTCCTGATTTAACAGTTAACCAGAAAATCTCCTAATCTCTTGGCTTCTCTTTCAATTTCTAATAGGGTGCTTCCAGGCTCAGGGGCGACAATAGCCAAGTCATTGGCATAGGCCAAAAGTTTTGTCTCCCCCCACTATAGAGCTTATTGGCAAAATTACTGGGTTGCGTTGAATTTGTTTGATCAAGGGATCGATATATAGAGCAAACAGGAGGGGGGAGCAAGGACACCCTTGCCTAGTACCCCGCTCTAAATTCCCTGCATAAGACAGACCCCCCATCAATGAGATCTTAGCTCTAGGGCTGTAGTAGAGGGCTTCCACAGAGCTGATAAAAACTGGGCGGCCCGCTTGTTTAACATAGCCTCCCACAGATACAACCAGGAGACCCTATCAAAGCTTTTTCCGCATCCAGAAGTATTACTGCCATAGGGTCTCGAGTTGTTCCGGTCGCATCAAAGAGAGTAATAACCCATTGGATATGGTCAGAGGTCCTCCTCCCCGGAATAAAACCATGCTGGACTGGGGAGACAAGCCGGCTAATAATAGTCGATAATCGTGCTGCCCAAATTTTTGAAAAAATCTTATAATCACTGTTTATAAGAGTGATTGGTCGATATGAGCCTAGTTCACTGGGTGGCTTATTTTTCTTAGGAAAAACAATTATGTTGGCCATAGCTCAGCTCTCGGGGGGAACAGTCCCTTTCTGAACCTGTTGGAATAAATCCACCAAATAGCTTTTAAGTACGGCGGAAAAGGTTTTATAAAACTCTCCGGGAATACAGTCCATGCCCGTGGCTTTCCCTGACTTTATATTGGTAATAGCCAATCCCACTTCATCTTCCAAGATAGGCTGTTCTAGCATAAGCCTGTCATCTGCCTCTAAGGCATCTTCAAAAACTGAGGCCAGGTACTCCCCCATTGTGTTTCACCTGCATCCTTAGAGTACAATTGGTGATAAAAATGTTGAAAGGCTGACCGTATTCTAGCAGGGACTGATTTTACACCCAGCACTGGATCTCGTATTTCCTTAATTTGACTCCCAATAATAGTTTGTCTACTTCTAAATGACAGGAGCTGCCCCACCTCATTGTATTCACAGAACTTTTCTCTTCACACTATGTATTTATCTGCAGCTTTTTTTGCAGAGATATCGGAAATCGCCGCTTTGGCTATTGCTATTTCCAGCAAAGCAGTGTCAGTCCCACACCCTGTGGAAACCAAGTCTACCAGATTTAATTCTGCTTTAGCTAAGTTTGCATATAGGTCCGCCATCTGCAATTTCTCTCTTTTCTGCCGCTCTACACTGTATCTCAAGATTTCACCACGAAGACTGGCGTTAAATGTATCCCAGATAACACCGGCTGGAGCACTACCATGATTATCCATCCTAAACTGAGGGCTCCACCCCTGCATATGACTCACATATTCCGGATCTAAAAGGAGTGCCCTCTCAAATGACCAGATCCGGTCCACCTTTGGTAACTGAGTCATTTAGACCTTGAGTACTAAAGGATTATGGTCTGACATAACCCTGGGAAACTTAAAAAATTTGAGAGTTTGGCACAAATTCTTCAGATATAAAAAATAATCCAGTCTGGCATGCACCCTATGGGGGGCAGAAAAAAAAGTAAAACCAGGGTCCGCTCTCATATTTTCCCCCAAACATCAACCAACCCATGACTTACCCTTAAATTAGCAAGGGCCCCATAAACTTTTGGTTTTCTAACTTGATAGGCTTTAACATCTTGTTTAGAGAAGTTATTGGTTAAATTGATATTAAAGTCCCGACAGACTATAAGAGGCAGAGCCCAAAGCGCCAGCTCATTATTCAACCAATCGAAAACTGTCAGATCATCCAATACTGGGCCATATATAGAACAGAGCGTAAAAGAACCTGAGAGGGAGCAGCACTCAGTAATGGCCTGGCGCCCAAGTTTATCTGTACGAGACCGAGGGATATTGCAGACCCCCTTTCTTGATAAAATAGCAACCCCCCCTAGTGTGCATTCCTTGGGAAGTGCAGCAGGCAATTTGGAGACCCAAACCACTAAGCATATTTCGGCAGGAATTCTCTATATGCATTTCTTGCAAACATAATATATCCGCATTTAGAATCCTTAAGTCAAAGGCCACCCTTTGCCTTTTTAGCCGATCAATGAGCACACAAATATTAACTGACGCTATACAAAGTTTACTCATTTAGGAAAGAAGAAAAAGACCAAAAATAGCAACACCTACATACCGGATTGCAACATTTAAGTATATCTCCCCCATCATACTTCAGTTGCTTCCTCAGATTTATATCATTATCTGCTTGTACCCCCCTTTCACCACCCTCCCTCCTAGCCACTCACCCTCCCGTTCCCACCCAACCCGACTCCAACCCCCTCCATCCAATGCCAACCCTGCATCAAGCAACAGGTCACTTCTGACCCTAGTGATGACTCCTACTAAGGTGCCACTCCCACCCCCAACAACTCTGGTGAAACAAAAAAAAAGGGAAAAAGAAACCTCCAGCCCCATATGAAACCCATGACCTGAAGAGAGTCCCAAAGAGCTGAGAGACGACCGCACAACATCATCCAAAGGCGGGGACAAAGAGAAAAAAAATGGGGGAAAGTCAGGCATCCCTCTCAACGTTGCCCTGCACTTACCCCCTTGCACATTTGAGCTCGCACCGTGGGGCCCTCATACAGTACTTTCATCCACTTCAGCCACTCTTCCCCCAATCCCATCAGCTGCATAGTTGGGAACAAGTAATCCCACTGTACAGTATCAAAGGCCTTTTCCAAGTCAACTGCTAGGAAGGCTGCTTCCGGGACGGCTTGGGTTTCCGAATGGAATAAAATAGAGTAAAGGCGCTGTAGATTAAGCGAGGTGTTCCTGGACAGTATGAATCCATTTTGGTTGGGATGGACCAGGGCGGGCATATGTGGGAACAGTGTAAGTGCCATGATTTTACTAAGGATCTTAAAGCCTACATTCAACATGGAAAGTAGATGGAAGTCTTTCGTAGTGGCTCCTGAGGACGTGGACTTAGGGAGAGGGATCACCATGGCATCACGTAACGAGTCTAGAAGACGCCCCAGTCGCCTAGATTCCACATAGAGAGCCACCAGTCTGGGAACCATATTTGGGGCATATGCAGAGTAGAATTCTGCTGGGAGGCCATCTGGGCCCGGGGTCCTCCCAGTGGCCCTGGTTTTAATGGCGACTCAGACTTCCTGCTCTGTCACAGGGCATCCCAATGCCTCTCTGTCCTGCGGATCCAGTTTTCAAAGCTGCAGTTCCCCCAAAAAATCTGCCTGTGCCTGTGATGTGATCGGGGCCGGTGCACCGTACAAGTCTTTATAGTACTCATAAAATAAAGCATTAATTGTCTCAGGGTCGTGAACCACCCCGTCCCTCACTTATGTGATTGGGGACCCCCGTGATTCCGGCCTAATTAGCCACGCTAGTAGTCGGCCTGGTTTCCCTTCCTCCTCCTGGACCATCGTAAGGTATCCCCTATAATTGTGGCACCGCAGCTTTTCTAGAGCCGTGACGTGTTGCGCACGAGCCTCCCTCTGTCCCTCCGAGTCCTCAGCCTCTGTGCCCTGCGCATTTCCTAATTAATGCAGTTTGTCTTCTAGTGATTTCAGCTCCAAGTGCAGCTCTCTCTGGGCCCCTATCGACTGTCCCAGTCAGTGTCCGCGTATCACTGCCTTAAACGCCTCCCATTCCATCAGCCTCGTGGAGGCCACCTGTGTGTTATCTGAGAAAAGTTATCAATGGTGGACTGCAATGTTTCTTTAAAGCACACATCCTCCAAGACCAGAGGATTGAGCCTCCATAGGGGGATCAAAGGCCGGCTCTTCAACGGTCTAAACTCAAGTAAAACGGACAGTGATCACATATTATGAACCCTAAATATTGAGTGTGGGGGATAGCCGCCCCAAGAGTATGTGAGCACAGAAAGGCATCTAAGTGTGTGTGCAGATGGTACATGGGTGAATAAAAGGAGTAGTCCCTTATATTAGCATGCTGTGTCCTCCAAATATCCTCCACTTCCCAGTGAGTTATCCAGTCCCTCATCCCGGTTGTGTTACGGTGTGCCTGGGCCCCTGGCAGTAGGGGCGTCAAACGATACATAATGATATCAGACATGGTGTTGAAGTCCCCCCCCCCCCCAGGAGTTTATCTCTTGTAGCTAAATCGCCCAGCGGGGCGGAGAGCCTATGTAGTAAGGAGACCTGATCCTGACTAGGGGCATACATGCTTCCGAGGGTAATCTCACGTCCCCACAGCCTCCCCGAACTAAGACATACCTCCTGTCTTTATCAATAAGTGTTCGCTGTGGTTCAAATGGTACTCCTGCCCTCACCCATATCAACATTCCTCTAGCATATGCCCCAAAGGAGGTGGCAAAAATCTGTCCTCTCCATCTCCTGCGTAACTTTTCCACCTCACATATAATAAGATGCGTTTTTTGCAGCATGGCTATCTGCACACCTTTTCTTTGCAAATATCTATGGATGTTGTATCGCTTAGTTGCAGACCCCATCTCTCTAATATTCCAACTCAGAAATTTCAATGTGTATTGTGGTGCAGCCATAATAAAATGTGCGGTCCAACCTGTCCCTCTCCCCACCCACCCTGACTCCTGAATTAAGAATGCAAAACCACCCTTGCATAATAAACAGACAACTATAAAAAGGAATGAAACATCCCAAAACATAAACTCCCCTTCCCAGGAGCAGTCTAGCAATGGCCAGCCGGGCAAACCATAAATGAACCATACTGGCCGATTAGAAGACCCAAACTCGGCAAAGTTTTGGCCTTCCAATGGGGGGAAGGCTCCTATCCTAAAGCAACAGGTTTGGGACAGTCATGCCAGGCCCGGTCCACAGCAAGCATTCGTAAACCTCCACCTTATACAATATCTAGATAATGAACGTCCAGGTGGGCGCTGCTATTCCACGGTGTACAGTCCCTCAGATTATTTCATCAGCCGTTCTCGGAGTCACCGCTGGGAGTTGGGTGCTGTCTGCTCGTGAGGACTCAGATTCAGATTACTCTGTCTCTCTCACAGACGGAGAGCCAGCTTCTGACACGCTCTCTGATCCTTTCATTATCGTCGCTACTGCTTGGAGTGCTGTGGGTCTTTCCTTCTCCATCTGTGATGGGCTAGGTTTCTTTGTTGAGCCACTCCGGGGTCGTCTGCTGGGTTTCTTCCTTACTGATTCCAGTTGTGTGGGCGCAACCTGTCTACCTGCAGGTTGCATTCTGGATTTATACGATTTGAGCCATTCCCAGGTCATCGCTGGGTAGTTGCAAAAATGGACCTTTCCATCTAACAGGATTCGAAATCAAGCAGGGAACATCATCAAGTACTGCAGGACCTCATGTCTCAGAGCTCTCTTGACTTCAAAGAATGAGTTCCTCCATCTTTGCACCTCCATCGTGTAGTCTGGCAAGAGAGAGACGTTACTGTTAATTGTGAAGGGACCTGCGGTTCTAGCCCTATGTAGCAACCTGTCCCTATCTTGGTAGTGGAGTAATTTGGCTACCACCGGGCGTGGGGGATGTCCAGGTGCCAGCGGGCGGGCCTCGACCCTGTGGGCCCATTCCAGGGTATAGAAGGCGGAGAGACTCTCCAGGGCCACCTCCGTTCGGAGCCAGTGTTCTAAGTAGGCTATTATGTCTGTCTTTTCCACTCCTTCGGGTAGGCCCATCACTCGGATATTGTTACGCCTATTACGCCCTTCGGCATCTTAAGCTCTGTGTTCGAGCACTCAGACCCTGTCTGCAAGTTCCATGATCTGATGAGACGTCGTTTTTTGTGCAGGCTGGTGGTCGGCTATTGAAGACTCTGTTATCTTTACCAGATCTGCAAGTTTGGGATGCTCTGTCCTGGCAATCCTAATCCCACAGACACCGTTCTAATGTCCAGGTGCAGGGTGGATTTGGTATCTGTGATGGCCTCCAGCATTTTAGTTAATTGTGCCTGCACCTGGTCCCACGAGGCCCTGGTTCCTGACGTTGTGCTCCCAGCTGCAGCTCCTGGTCCGGAGGCGCCTCCAATGCATGCACTCTGGTTTTGCCCATTGCTTCCTGGGATCGTTCTACTAGTATCACAGGGAGGGTCAGTCACTGGAGCCTCCAACAGGTGGCTCTTTTAGAGAGATGGTGTATTCCATTAATAATAAATGTGTCCAAGGGAGCAGTTACCTACTCCATGCAGGACAGCATCCTGGGTGCGGTAGGGCACCCTCAGTAGATCCACCAAAGATGTCCATGGGTTTTCAGCTCAGTGTATCCCTCCTACTGCTCTCCCTACAGTGCCCCAACTCCTCCCAGCCTGCATGTGTGGCGCGCTTTTCCTGCAGGATGTCAGCACTGTCAGGGGAGTAGTTTCTCATAACCATTTAAATGCTCTTGAGTCTACCTCTCCCACCGCTGTCTGCTCAATTTCAAGAGCCTGCAGTCATTTATTAGGTTGTCGGATGGACCGAGGGGGCATTAGGGTGCGGGGAGGACATGCCTTAAGTCCCACCGGGTCATGCACGATCTCCGGGTCAGTTACTGGGCCCCGTTCCAGACCCTAGTCACTTTCCTCCTCTCACCAAGTTAGGCCTCTCCACCTTCCCCATGACGACCCCGCGGCTCGACCGCCAGGGCCGTCGCCGTGCCAATGAGGTCCTTCGGCTCTCCACAGTCCCAGCTGCGTTGCTTCAGTCTGTGCCCACACGTCGCTGCCACAGTGTCATGCTAAGGGGGGGTCACAGGCGGGTGACTCTCCACGGCAGCAGAAGTGGGAGACCGCTCTCACCTGTTCCCTGTCTGTCATGTGCAGCCCAGTGCTCTCCTGTGTTCTGGGCTCGCCAGCTGTCTCTCGAGCTCCGACCTGGGCCATTACAGGACCCCTCCTCTCCTTTATGGCATGGCAGCGATTCCTGGCCCCAGCAGCCGTGGGAGTCGTCTCGTGTTGTAGCCCAGAGGGCGGGGCCCCGCGCCTCTTCAACGGAGACCAGGATAACTCCCTCTGCTCATCCTTCTCCCCAGGGGTCTCCTCAGTCGTTGAGCCACTCCAGCGGCCCATATGGCGCCAAGCCTCCACTCTCATTTGAGCTCCTCCGGGAGGCAGCGAGTGCCGACTCGCCTATTTTCTTTCTGCTCGGTGCCCACCCTGTCAGACCATCGGTCTCCGTCCCCTAAAAAATGGGGATCTGTGCCCGATACAGCAGAATGATGAACGGACTGGTGCAGAGCTGCAGGCAGCTGCCATATCAGGGTTACAAGTAGCGTCTGCCCATGTTTCAGTGATAAAAGCCATATCCACATAATGTCTTTCTAAGAACTTTACACATTCGACTGTGTGTTTGACCAAAGACATCGCATTAATCAGAGCACAGCGAATATCAGGTTTCTTCTGCTCTCTATCGGTAGCTTTGCCAGAGCATATCTTAGTGTTTAGGCTGCTAGGGTGACACTTTTCACATATGAAATTGTTAGTATCTAGCTTTAAATGCGGTTCATATGTTTTACAGTTCAATTTTTTACCTGTTTGTATCAGGTGAAAGTATAGCGCTTTAATCACTTGTGCCTGTAAGTAAATTTCTGTTTTTGTACCTGTTTTTTCCTGTCTTTAGCAGTTGCTTTGTATGTAGGATGGCTCTGTGTTATGTTGTGGCACAGTATCTCTTCTTTTGGCCTTACCAGTGAGTTCTGGTGGGTGTTTTGAATGTGCTCCTCTGCAGGGCCTTCGACTTCTTTGACGGCTGTGTATGGGCTGCAGCGGAGCTTCGACTCCACATGCGCCAACCACAGGTTACTTTGCATCAATTTGGGGCACACTTGGCACACACAAGCAGTTTGCTGTACCTTTGCAGACTCTCAGGGAGAGCAGTCTCGATTCTTTGGGGCACGTATCCCCTACTCGTTACCAGGTGTAGCATTCTCCCCAGCCCAGGAGCATTAAAATGAAATAGGCCGCAAAGGGAGCTCTGCAATACAGTTCTTTATTATTCAGCATACAAAGGCACACTGCATATATTGCATCATAACTTTTATAACCACACCTTAACACCTCCCAGCAGATTACTTAATGCCTGTTTAGAGTTTGCACAGAATCTCAAGGGTTTTAGCTCTCATAATCTCAATACACTACAGGGGCTATCAAGCCCTCAATTGCCAAATGATGCAAGCCCAGTGAATTCATTACCGGCATCCCCTTCTTAGGTGATGGAGAGGATCTCCCCTCCTGCAGGTCACTCACATCTCCTCCCCTGCATCCATGCAGCAGCAATGGTAGTGCTATGTAATGGGTATCTGTGACTGACCTATGGAGGAGTCCTTATCCCCATCTGCGCTCTCCTGTGGGAGTCATCTGCAAATTGTTGTAGTGGTTAGGATGTTGCTCGCAGATACACATTTGCTTCACCATGAGTGTCACTTATCATTATGTATGTATGTATGGATGGATGGATGTATGCATGTATGTATGTATGTGGCATTTGTGTAAAGTGATCATAGCCAAAAGGCAGCCAAGAGCAGTAACATATCAAAGGTTAAGATACCTTCAATGAGTGAGTGAATGTAGAAGTAGCTGGGTTCTATGAGCACAAGTCGACTGTAACTACATTATCTGTAGTGTTCTTTAAAGAGGTCATTAATAGTTGTTCCTTACATTTTAGCAGGGTTTTAGCAGTCTGGGAATGTAATGGACTGTTTTTCCAGATCCTTTGATGCATAGATGGAGAAGGCATGTGTTAGATATTGTGTTTCTAATTGACTGGAATGTGAACCCTGGTCAAGCAGTGACCACAATCCTAGTCAGGGTATGGCACCAGTTAACCCCAAATGAACCTGTGCTCACCCTCTGCTAGCTTGGCACATAGCAGTCAGGCTTAAATCAGAGGCAATGTGTAAAGAATTTATGCAACAATTCAAGCATTAAAATAGGGAAAATACCACCCATCAAATACCCCCACACCAGGTTAGAAAAATAGAACTTAATTTAATGAACAAAACAAGACCAAAACGACAAAAAACCAATAAGTAGAACCGAAGTTATGAATTTTTAAAGAATAAACTGAAGTATACTGCCTAAAAGCATAAAGTACTAACTGGGGATATCTGGTCACTCTAGACAGGGTCAAATCTAAAAGTTAGCGCCAACCACGATGAAGCGCGTGCCTGTTGCTGTCCTAGGTCAGTTCAGCTGAAGGTTTACCTTTTCAGGTTTTGTGCCAAGAGTGCCTTTCGCATAGAAACAGGTCACCAGGAGCAAGAAGAGCATCTCTGGCGATAGTCGGTGGGGCGCGAATAGCCGGCCGGGCTTTGTGGACAGACTGGAGTCTTGCGGTCACGAGCGGCAATGCTTGTTATACAAAGAGACGAACTTGTGGATGGTGGCGCTGGATTTCCGGGTGAGCAACGAGGTTCCGGAGCTAACAGGCCTGTTCGCAAAGTGCAAAAAAGCTTGACTTAGTGAGCAAAAAGACCACTTCCAAGGACCGGAGAGGCTCCTCTTAGTGGTCAGGAGCTCATTGAAGAAGGGGTTAGGAGCTGTGGGTAGCCTATTATGTCCTGATGCTCAGATCAGGAGGCCAGCAGACTAGCTCGTTGAGTCACTCTGGGGTCCTGGGTTCAAGATAGGTTCATGGTCCAGTTCTTCCCCAGGCAAGAGGGCAGCAGGCAGCAGTTCAGCACAGCAATGTATCAGCTCCTTCAGAGTAGTATTCCAGCAAAGTAGCAGTCATTTCAGCAGCACAGTAGTCCTTGTTCCTGGCAGAGTATCCGCAGGTCAAGAAGTGTACTAAGGTGGTGGTGTCTGAGGTCCTTCTTTTATAAACAGTTGTGCCTTTGAAGTGGGAGAAGCTTCTGGAGACTTGCCTTTGAAATGCACAGATGCCCTGTCCCCCCCTGCCCTGTCTCCAAGCTGGCTGGAGTGACAATGTAGGGTTGTTGAGCCCTATTCTGTGTGGACAGGAAACAGCCTATTCAGGTGTAAGTGAGGCTGGGTCCAACTCCTCCCTCTCATCATGCCTTGTTGGCCCATCAAGTCACACCTAGGGTCCCATTATGTGTGGCCGTCTAGGAGGAATACACACAGCCCAACTGCCAACTACATCCAGTCATGTGACCAAAGACAGGCTGCAGGGACCAACTGGCTAAGGCAAGAAAATAGCATCTTTCTGAAAGTAGCATTTTCAGAATTGTAATTTAAAATCCAACTTCACCATTAGTTGGAGTTTTAAATTCGGATTCCAGAGACACCAAACATGTACCACTTAAATCTTCCCATTTGAAAATTATGCTTATAAAATGTAATAAGGTGCTGTGTAGTTCCTAGCAATCCCCAGGACCTGCACATTTTGGAAGACCTAAATTGAGTGCTTGGTGTCATAACCGACCCCGGACACCCCCACAGAATACATCAGCCATTAGAACAGCTAGCTCTACAGTGCCACCACCACCCCCCTGTATCCTACAGTGGTATAGGTAGTTTTTGACAACCCTGATTCCTCGGGGATCGTGGAAAACAGTACAGTATTTTTCGCTCAGTCACTCGTGCTGCCTTTTTCTCAAAAAATACACAGGATGGCGATTAGGACGTTTTAATAAGTATTTATTGGTCCAGCGTCAGTCTTGTGTAAAACATATTTGCTGTGACAATCGGGAGCCAGAAGCATACGAAAGAAATTGCAAGTACTAATATAGTAAACAGTAAATACATTTCTACCATAGTGCTAAGAAGATGAGCATATACAGTTCAGATAAGACAGTAGCACTTGCATACTCCTATAAT
Source organism: Calotriton arnoldi (assembly GCA_963921515.1). NCBI lineage: Eukaryota > Metazoa > Chordata > Amphibia > Caudata > Salamandridae > Calotriton > Calotriton arnoldi. Next base: position 766,811 of record CAWUFW010000032.1, on the reverse strand, counting down.
ACGCGCCCTACATAATTTGTCTAAGTGTATCTAGCCTAGATATGTAGGTGTAGCATGTATATGTGCATATATGTATGTATATAGCCAAGAATCCCTTAGGGAAGAACCAACCCCCTCACCTGATGATAGAGAATGAAGGACCCCGTCTCTGCTCCGAGGATGACACCCCGCAAGGGATGTCAGGCTGCTGTGTGTCGAAGATTCAGCATGCAGGACCCCATGTCAGCGTGGAAGGAATTCTCCTCTAATTTGTAGGGGGGAATAAGGGTCTTATATACTAGAGTGGTCACTCCAGGGTTTCTTCTAGAATCGATATGTTTTAAAAATAACCATGAATGTTTTGAAAACAGTCATAAATGTTTTTCTAAACAATGCGATCATGCACAGCGGGTTTGTTGGCCAAGGATGAAAAAAGTGGTGACCCTTATACAGAATAATTATGCAGTGCTTGAGGACATGTTTATGTACGTCAGGAACAGGGATTATGATAAAATACTAAGAGCTTGGTGTCGAAGAGACAGGAGCAAACTACTAGGTAAAAGGTCACCTATTCAGAACCGTTATAGTCGTGTGGATGGGACAATGTATGTTAAAGGGGGCATACATGACAGGACTAGCCTAAAGGACATGACAAAGGTAATCCCAATGTTATCCTATGGGAGATATAGGCCTTGCAGTAGTGAAAAATGAATTTAAGAGTTTTTCACTACCAGGACATGTACAACTAAAAGGTACATGTCCTGCTTTTTAAATGCATTGCACCCTGCCCTCTGGGTTGTCCAGGGCCTACCCTAGGGGTTACTTATATGTATTAAAAAGGAAGGTTTTGGCCTGGCAAGAGGTTCAGCTTGCCAGGTCGACATGGCAGTTTAAACTGCACACACAGGCTCTGCAATGGCAGGCCTGAGACATGTTTAATGGGCTATTTAAGTGGGTGGCACAAACAGTGCTGCAGGCCCACTAGTAGCATTTAAATTGCAGGCCCTGGGCACAGTTACTGCACTTTACTAGGGTCGTATTAGTAAATTAAATTTTCCAGGTTTGGTATAAGCCAATTCTACCATATTATAAGGAGGGAGCACAAGCACTTTAGCACTAGTTAACAGTGCACAGAATCCTAAAGTTAAAAAAATGAATTTAGCAAGAATGGGAGGATGAAGGCAAAATGTTTGGGGTTGACCGTGCAGACAGAGCTATTCCCAACAGCATGTTAACTTGTGTTTTTATCATGCATTGCCTTAGACTTTAGTCTGATGATGTTCTGTCTGAGGGTGAGCTGAGGGCCACCGAAAATAGTGAACTTGTCAGCCACAGAGGCGGGGGTGCTGTTGTGTTGGCTCTGTAAATGATGCAGATGATTTTGAAGATGGTAGTAGAGAGAGATGGCACCAGGCTATCTTTATTTTCTTGGCAATGCGTTCCTTAAGTGTGACCAGATTAAATCCAAGTAACATGGCATTGTGTGAAAGTTGAGGTTTAAATCTGTCCAGGTCCATGCCACTAAGCAAGGTTTGGATTAGATGTTGCTTGTTGTTATTGTCAAATAAAAGTAATCCTGTCGTGTTGAGGTTGAGCTTCAATTGTAAGTGTTGGACATCCAGGTCTGGACGAGGTGACAGTATTGTTTGAGAGCTAGGGTGTCTGGAGCAGTGCTGATTTCCAAGCAGAATTGTGTATCACTGGCTTATTTGTGAATTTTGATGCTGCTATCAGAGAGAAAAGCTCAAAGGGCTCCATGTGGAGGTTGAAGATACTAGGTGACAAGATGGAACAATGGGGGACTCCGCAGGTGAAAGGGTTGTTTTGGAGCCTGGAGTTGCTCATTTGAGAGCATTGGAGTTGATTAGATAGGTAGAAGGTGAACTAGTGAAGGCCACTGCCTGTGAATCCCATTTGAGAGGTCAGAGCGTGGATGACAGTGGTATGGTCGATGGTGTCAAAGTTCCAGTAAAATCAGCAGATGGTACCATCTTTACATTTGGTTAGGAGGGCATTGTCTATGATTTGTAGGGTAGTTGCCTCCATGCTGCATCATTACTTGAAGCCAGATTCATAATTGTGATTTACATCATTATCTTGCCAATAAAAGGGAGGCGAGTGATGGGTTGGAAATTGAAAAGATTATCTGGATTTAGTAATGTCAGTTTCTTTATGATTGAGGATTATCTAGCCTGGCTTGAGATCTTCTGTGAAGATACCTTGACTGAGGGTAAGTAGGGGATGAGAGAGCTTCTAAGTAGAGGGCTTAAATGAAGGATGATAGTAAGACATATTAGGTGGCTTTGATAGAGCTGAGTATGTCAGTAAGATCTTATTAGGTCTTTGAAAGTGCAATGCTTACCATCAATTGAAAGCCTCAGTGCGCTTACAAAGTGGATCAAACGTTGGTCTGGGAAAGGCTCGGCATACACAAGGGGTTTTCATACCAAGTTGAAAATAGACCCACTAAATATCAAGAAAAAGTGGGTAAAACCCTAAGTATCATTAGTCAGACCCCAAAAGTGGGGTTGAATGGTCGTAGAAGTAAGAAGTTTATGTATATAGTCAGTGGATGATGATATTATCCAAATACCATGGAGAAGAGGGGGTCTTTAAGGAGTTCCTGAATCTGCAGTGATCCTTTTCCAATATCAGGTGGTTAGGTTAGAAGTTCACATGACAGATACCTTGATGAAGAAGGGTTTAGCTGCCAAATCTTTTACGTCTGAATTGTGTGGTTTTAACAAACTTTCATTGGTAAACCTGAGTCCAGGATGGTTTAAAGGGAACGAAAAGACTGACAATATAGCATGGAGAGCTGTTAGTAATAACTTTCTGAACAGGAGATATAGCCTTGTGGACAAGACACCATGTTTTGACTTTAATCCTCTTGTGTGCTAGGAGTGAAGAGAGAGATTTGAGAGCAGAAGTTAACATGATCGTGACATTTGAGGTTGTATACATGCTGAGCAGCATAGGTTTGAACTTGCTGGAGTTTCTTAAGAGAGGTGATAAGGAGGCCAGTGCAGAGATCATTAGAATAGTCAAGGTGGGACAAAATATAGCTAGGATCAAGGCAATTTTCTACACAGTGATCGGTGTTAAGATCCCCTCCAATTGGTGAAGGTGAAAAATACATTTTTATTTACATACCACATTTATCCGTGGAGTGAATGTGAGATCACTGTGCAGATTAAGCCCAGGTTGTGTGCTTTCTTCACTGTGTTAGGGGAAGGCCCATGTCATCCAAATAAGCAAAGGGAATTGGAGGGCTGACTGAGCCAAAGAAGAAATTTTTTATCCTATCCCCATTGAGGCATAACCAATTATTTTGCGTCAACAGATACATTTGTGAGAGACCCTGGGAGGCTTGTGGGCGTTTTCAGGTTTAGCTTCAAGAAGAGCTGCATATCATTAACATGCAAGTGGTACCAAGTAATCCAGGATGTCTGGTAAGGGGCCCATACACATGTTGAATAGAATGAGAGACCAGGCAAAACCTCAAGGAACACCTCAACAGTTGTCAAGTTTTCTAGAAAGTATTATTTGGTGCTTGCAATTTTGTACGAAGGAGAGCTTTACAAGTGCAGTGCCGCTTATGCCTGCTGAGGTTGCCAGTCTGTTTATGAGTACATTGTAGTTTAATGGTGTAGAAGGTGGCATATACATCCAGTAATAGTGCAAAAAAGAGACCTTGTGCCCTGATATTACTTGAATAACCATTGCTATAAACTATGTTAAGGTGTGGAACCATTGCTGGGTGCTACGATAATGGGTGGGTCTTGAAGATGTAACAGGCTTGCTGTTTTAGATGTGACGTTAGAACTTCCGGATTTTTTCACAGAAAAAATGATTGTCATAGCACTTGTCTATGGAGTGCAGGATTGGAGGGTCAGCCAGATGGTTGATGCTGTGCTTGATTGTCTTGAAGAGTTTTTATCATCTTTTGGCATCTTCACTGATGGTGTTGTGGCATCCTACCCGAAACCCTCAGCCAAAACAATGTTGGGCAGGTGGGATGTGTGCTCCTGCGGAAGCAAGAAAGACCGTGTCGGGACAGCGAAGACACCAGCGGGCTGCCGCAGTACGTCAGCCTACTTTCGTCAAGGCGGCAAGCCCGCCTGTGTATCCTTTGGCTTCAGTCTTCTTCTTGGGGGCATTTTGTTAAGCGCAACTACTCACCCACGAGGGTCTCAAGGGGCGGAATGGATTCTTCTTCCCAGAGTCCTCAGATAAGGATCTCTGGGATAGGTTATACGGCCCAATCCAAAATGACAGTTCCACCAATGATCTCTATGGGAACTTCCCAATCCAACATGGCAGTCTGATTTCCTGTGAGGTGTTTCTTTTTTTTTATATCTATTTAAGGAGGTGTTTCTGTTCAAACCAAGGAATTAAGGCCACACATTGACTTTAGAGGCTTGAACAAGGTCACCATAAAGGACAGATATCCTCTTCCTTTAATGAAGGACATTTTAGATTTATAAGGCTTGCTGGAATATTCACTAAATTAGATCTTTGTGGAGCCTGCCACCTTCTCTGGATAAAAGAAGGAAATGACTGGAAGACTCCTTACAGACAACATTAGGTCACTTTGTGGTATTCGTAGTTTCTTCACCCTGTTTACACTCCCTGTTGTCCACCTCCCATGTCCCTCCACCTGCGTGTGGAATGCCCTGCGCAAGGAGCTCTAGAATGTAGAGAGCTCCTTGCTGCCTAGCGACAATGCTGTTGTTCAGTTGCTGCTGTGTCACCTGTGGGTAGGACGCTATTACTTCTCCTACTTATCACACCAATAAAGGTCTTTTGATATCTCTTCCTGGATTGTCTACTTCATCACACTGGCAACGACGAAGAAGAAGAAAGAACCCTACTATCCTACAACCCCAACGTTGCACAAGGAAGCCGGCTTCTGTACGTCTTCAAGCTCGACCTTCCTCCGTTGGATTACCTCTCTTCAGCGTCCTAACACAGTTAAGTTCTTTGGAAACAAGAACTTGAAGGTACTTTGCGCGCTTACTTATTTCGCCCACAAGATTAGATTAGAGGCTGGGCAATTTCGACACAGCTTGCATCGGATCCACTTGCTGTGCGCACCCTCCCCTTCCCCTCCGATCAAGAAAGAACCCCTTCCCCTCCGATCAACCAGACTACTGGAGCGCGACATGTTTTCTTGCCTCTCTCACTCAGAATTAGGCATTAAAGCACAAACCCTTTAAAACGGAGATCGTCAAACAGCGCATTGTTTAAATACCTGCTCGCGCCGTGTTCCCTCCACACTCCCGCAACGATCTTCTCTCCATTTCCGTCATCGTGTTGGTGTCTGGAACTCCTCTCTATTACGTCACATGCACTCTGCCTCCTTCCTGCAAGGCTACGCGCTGACGCGCACAGCAACAGTTCCCTAGCAACCACCATAGCATTTTCACTTCGCTTTCAATTCAACGCGCTGACGCGCACAGCTACAGTTCCCCAGCAACCATTGTGGCATTTTTACTTAGCTTTCCAATTCAACGCGCTGACGCGCACAGCTTCAATTTCACGCTGATACACACAGCCTTTCATTTGTGTATTATATATACTTCATCAGGCTGCAAGAAAAATGCTTTTAGCCAATTTCTTCGTGTGCTGTTTACGCTGGCACACACAGCTCACATCCTGCTGACATACTTACAGCATATTACTACAATTTCACACTGATACGCACAGCCTTCCATTTGCGTATTAAATACTCTTCATCCTGGTCCTGGTCTTCGTCAATTTCTTCGTGTGCAGTTTACGCTGACACTCACAGCTCGCTTCCTGCTGACACACTTACAACCTACCACAATTAAAAAGTGCTTTGTCCTCTATTTTCATAGTATGCTATTTACGCTGGCACACACAGCTTAAGATACTCCTATCATTTGAATTGCTTGTGCTGCTTCTCCTACAATTCCACTTATACGCACAACTAGATTTAGTACTTGATAGAAGTTTTCTTAACATTCTTTTACTGTTAGTAATTTTATACAAGCCATGCAAAACGTAACACCCCCACCCTTTTTCCTTTCCAGTCCCGGTGACCCAGTCTTGCGCTGGTCAAAATGGAAGAAAGTGTTTCTCAACTATGCGAGGGTGTGTGGTGTATCCCTAAGTTCTGAAAGGAAAAGTGCTCTTTTACTACATTGTCTTGGCTCAGAAGGTCAAGATGTATTTGAACACCTCCCTGATCTAACTGATGCCGAATCGGACAATCTCAATGAATTTGAAATTTGTCTAAAAAATTGGATAAACATTATCTTCCAAAACTTAGCACTATTCTTGAACGCTATCACTTTGGGAAACGTTTACAAAAACCTGATGAGTCTGTTGAAACTTACATCACAGCTCTACGTAAACTTGGTGCAACTTGTAAATTTGATGGATCTCTTGAAGAACGCATACGTGATCAGTTCATGCTTGGTTGCAACGTAGAGAAAATAAAGGATGAACTGTGGCAAAAAGATGATCCGAAACTTGACGAAGTCATCATTTTAGCCAAAAGAATTGAACATTCCTTGGCTTGCGTAGAGGTGATCAAAAAAGAGAATGGAGTGCATGAGGAAAAGGTTCATACCATCTCAAAAAAACCTACGAGACCTGTTTGGAAACAGCGTGAACCTGTCTGGAAACCACGTGAACCCTTTAAAACTGCCTTTGATTCAAGATACAAAGACAACGGCGTGGTAAAGTGCTACAGATGTGACCTCTTTGGCCATCTTGCTAACGACAAATCGTGCCCTGCTCTCAACTCTAAGTGCCGTAACTGTGGCAAAGTTGGTCACGTTGCTAAAGCTTGCAGGGCAAAGCAAATCAAGCCTAAACGTGTCAAAGAAGTAGTCTTGGAAAACGATAGCGATTCTGACTTTGATTATGAGGATTTTCATTGTGGTGAGATTGTCACACCTACTGAAAAGAATAAATGCAAAGGTCCAGTTGATGCCGTTTTAGTTAACGATTGCAACATTAGAATGCTCTTCGACTCTGGTGCAAAGATTTCTCTTATTCCAAAAGAATTCTTCGACTTGAAATTACAAGGGAAAGTAAAAATATACAAACCTGACATTAGGCCGTTAGCTTACGGGGGCCAACCCATAAAATTATTTGCTTACTTCATTGGCAACATTGAATACAAAGGGAGGTTTGCAGCTGGGAAAATTTACGTATCTTGCAGGGGCGACAGCATAATCAGCTGGTTTCACCAAGCTGATTTGGGTGTGTCATTGGTTCCTGGTGCAGACCCCTGCATCATTCTGAGAGACATGTCGCAACAGAGAGGGATTTCCCCACACATTCTTTCATCGAATGTTACTCTAAAAAATAGAGATTCACATGCTGTCTCCTGTGTTAGTAATTCGACCTTGACTTTACGATCTGAGTTTAAAGAAGCTTTTAATGAAAAACTGGGTTGTCTTTCCGGTTATGTTCACAAAATCACTCTCAAACCCAATGTTGTCCCTGTCACCTGTAAGGTACGCAATGTTCCCTTGGCCATGAAAGAGTCTATGCGTGCAGAACTAGAGAAATTAAAAAGTGAGGGAATCATTATTGAGACTGAAGCTAGTCAGTGGCTCGCTCCAGTTGTTCTTGCACGCAAGGCCTCTGGCGAGGTACGTCTATGTGTGGACTTGCGTTCTCTCAACCGTGCTGTTGTTGCAGACAGATATCCTCTCCCCAACATCACTGAGATGCTTGCACAGTTGAGAGATGCATGTATTTTTTCCACTCTCGATCTACGTGCAGCATACCATCAAGTTAAAATAGATGAGGACTCCATGGATCTGACAGCGTTCATCACCCCTTTTGGAACCTACAAGTTCACACGTCTCCCATTTGGTTTAATTTCCGCAGCCTCAGTATTTCAGAGGGTGATGGAAGACGTTCTGAAGGGGGTAGATGGAGTCAAGGTCTATCAAGACGACGTATTGATCCATGCCACCTCACAAGTTGAACATGATTCAAGGCTGAGGTGTGTGCTCGAACGCTTTCGTTCTAGGGGTCTGACACTACGTGAGAATAAGTGCAAGTTTAACCTCTCTGAAATAGACTACTTAGGTCATCGTTTGACTTGCAATGGCGTGAAACCTAAAGAACGCCTTGTAAACGCAATAGATGATCTTCCTGTACCCCAATCCAGGGATGAGCTCGTTACTTTCTTAGGTATGGCAGAATACTACAATAAATTCATACCATCCTTTGCTTCACGAACACATGACCTGAGGTCTCTCTTAAAGAAAGATGTGAAGTTTTCTTGGTCGCCTCAGTGTCAGTTGGAGTTTGAGGGGATCAAGAAAGCTCTTCGTGCTGCTCCCTCTTTACAAAGTTTTGACACCTCCTCGAGCTCCACACTTATCACTGACGCGAGTTCAAAAGGTTTAGGGGCTGTTCTTAAACAAACGAAGAATGGTAAAGAAGTAACCATCATGTTTTTGTCAAGAGCTCTAGTTGGTCCGGAGCTCCAATACTCTGTGATCGAAAAGGAGGCGTTATGTATCTTTTGGTCCATCAAGAAGCTAAAGAAGTTTCTCTGGGGAAGTTCATTTGTTGTACATTCGGACCACAAGCCCCTTAAAGATTTATTTTGCAAAAAGGGGCTAGATGCTGTTTCGTCTAGAATTTGCAAGTGGATTATAGCACTTCAAGAATTTGATTTTGTAGTTAAGTACATCCCGGGAGTAGACAACAAGGTTGCGGATTGTCTCTCTCGCCTTGTACCTAAACAGTTGGATGGTCTCGCCTCTGAAGACACATGGGAGATAGATAATTTCAATGTGTGTGAGGTTGTTGAAGATGTCGTGTCTGAAGCTGAATGGAGGGATACGTTGCAAAGTGATCCTGTCTTACATGAGGTCCGTAAACTAGTTTCTCATGGGTGGACGGGCATCAAAACACTCTCTGAAGGGGCAAGGAAGTTCTGGAACGTAAGAGATGAACTTTCACTCTGTAATGATCTATTGTGGAGAGGAACACGCCTTGTTCCTCCGTCATCCCTGAGGGAGAAAATTGTTCAGTTGGCACATGATGGACACCAGGGTATCTCGAAGACTAAAGAAAGAGTTCGCTTACATTTTTGGTGGCCAGGTGTTGACATTGTGGTTGAGCGGTTGGTCAGAGACTGTGCTGAGTGTAGAGCTTGCGATAAGATTTGTAAAACCCGGACCCAACCAATGATAATACGTGAATCTCCTACTCGGTGTTGGCAACACGTGGCCCTCGATCTCTTAGGGCCAGTTCATTCCAAGGCAGGGCAACATTATGTTTTGGTCTTAATAGATATGTACTCTAGGTGGCCTGAGGTGAGGGTCACCCAAACTGTAGAAACAAAAGATGTGGTAAAATTTTTAGAGGATGTATTCTGTAGGGAGGGCCTTCCTGAATCTCTCTTGACAGACAATGGTGCACAACTAGTGTCAAGAGAGATGGAACACTTTCTAGCTAAAAAGGAATTGTCCATAAACTGTGCTCTCTCTATCACCCAGAATGCAACGGAATGGTTGAAAGATTCAATCGTGTTTTGAAAGAATCTATACAGCTCGCTAAAGAGCAGGGACGTGATTGGAGAGCTGCAATATTTGAAAGAGTGAAGGCTTACCGCTTGACTCCCCACTCCACCACTGAGAAAGTTCCTTTTGAGCTATTTAGAGGGCGCACTCCTAACACTCTTTTATTTCAATCATGGATGAGAGGGAAAGGTGGCGACATTGAGATTCCCGAGGATCCTCGATGGAGGGCACTTCAGAATCTCAAGTCAGCTAAAATGAAAGCTAACTTCGATGTGAGGCACGCCGTCTCTCGCACCAAAGTTAACTTAGGTGATTTAGTGAGAGTGCGCTTTCCGCAGAAGTCTGGGGGCGCCAAATTCTCTACCCCTCGTAAGGTTGTCAAGCTTCTTCTTAATGCTGTAAAACTTGACGACGGACGGATCTGGAATTTGAATAGGATAGCTCTTGTACGCTCCCTCAATGCCTCCAATTGTCATACCAACAGTTCTTCTTCCAGATTTACTTCTCCTCTGCGTAGGAGTACTCGTTTATGTAAAGTTCCACTAAGATTGCGTGATTATACTGTTGGCTGAACATGTTGTCAATCTAGCCACCACTTTGTATTGGGGGGAAGGTGTGTGGTATTCGTAGTTTCTTCACCCTGTTTACACTCCCTGTTGTCCACCTCCCATGTCCCTCCACCTGCGTGTGGAATGCCCTGCGCAAGGAGCTCTAGAATGTAGAGAGCTCCTTGCTGCCTAGCGACAATGCTGTTGTTCAGTTGCTGCTGTGTCACCTGTGGGTAGGACGCTATTACTTCTCCTACTTATCACACCAATAAAGGTCTTTTGATATCTCTTCCTGGATTGTCTACTTCATCACACACTTCAAATATCGTGTAATGCCCTATGGCTTAAGCAAAGCACCTTCCATATTTCAGCATTTCACGGATCATATTTCTTCAGACATGCTATATCAATTTGTCATTGTATACCTCGACGATATCCTAGTTTTTGCCAAAGATGCTCTGTTACATCACAAACATATCAGTCACGTTTTAACCAGACTGTGTCAAAACCAACTCTTTTGCAAGCTTGAAAAATGTGAATTTGATCAGTCTAAGTGGACTATTTAGGCTATCGCAAAATTAGCACTGGAATCTCCATGGATCCAAATAAAGTATCAACCATTTTGTATTGACTTCCTGCTTCAAGCGTCAAGGAAAAGCAATGCTTTCTTGGTTTAGCCAATTTCTACCTACACTTCATGGATAATTTCGATCAGTAGACTAGTAACATCACTCGTGTTCTTAAGAAAGAATTGATTAGCCACTGCTTTCAGTTGGACTCTTTAGCTAAAGAAGCCATACAGGCACTAAAGCAAGCCTTTACTCAAGCTCCAATCTTACGTCGCCCCAATCCAGCAAACAAAATTGTTGAGGCTAATGCCTCTGACTGAGCTATTGGGGCAGTTCTATTGCCGCACAAAAAAGACGATGGATTAGACCATCCTATATTTTACCTCTTTCATATTCTGTCAGATTCAGAGACAAAATTATACAGTCTTGGAAAGAGAACTCTTAGCCACGAAAATCACATGGAGACATTTTTTGATGGAAGCTCAAACACCTTTTGAAAATACCACCTTTCACCGCAACCTCCAGTGTCTCAGGAATATATAAAGCTGAAACAGTTGACAAGCTTGTTGGGCTTATTTTTTCAATCATTATGACTTCATCATCACTCATATTCCGGGCCCCAAAAAAATAATATTCTGGCTGATGCCCTTTCACAAAGAAGCCCCATCAGTTTTTTGGTCAAAATATCCTTCCTCCACAAAAGATCATTGGAGTTGCTCAATAATTTCTTGAAAATGGTCAAGCCAGTTATTCCACAGTTCTCAGGAAAGAATGGGAAACCATGTCTGGCTCAGTACATAAAAATGGCAATCTCTGCTTTAAGGGTAAGGCCCTTTTTATCCCATCGAAAGACCTGAGAATAAAAGTCTTCAAGAGTTGTCATGACTCCCCTTTTGCCATTCATAGAGGAATAAAATCTTCTTTGGAACTCATTCTTCAATCCTTTTGGTGGTCATCTGTCCTACGTGATAGTGAGCTTTATGTTGGTTCCTGTCCTATCTGCGCTCAGGGCAAATCTTCTCATTCCCCTTCCTCATGACTTTTGCAACCCTGACCTGTTCCGCCAGAACTGTGGCACACTATCTCTACTGATTTCATTTTTGCCCTGCCACCTTGTAAAGGAAATCGGGTCATCATGGTCATCATTTACTCTTTTACCATAAAGGCTCATTTCACCTTCTGCCAAGTCTTTGGGGCAGATCTTTTTACAGGAAATGTTTTGTTTGCATGGTTTACCCCAGGCTATTGTTGCTGATCGTGGCACTCAGTAGATCTCCCACTTCTGGAAATCTTTTTACAAATCTCTTCAAATTGAGGTGGCCTTATCTTCTGGTTTTTATCCCCAGACTATTGATAAAACTGAATGATTAAACTAAGGGCTGGAACAATATCTCAGATGCTTCTATAACTTCACTCAAAGCGACTGGTCATCCTTTTAGCTTTGGATGAGTTTTCCTATAACAACTTCATGCACAGTGCTACCCAATCCTCATCATTTTACTGCCTCCAATGTCTTCATCATCAGACCTTTCCCACTGGAACTCAGAGTTCTATGATGGTGCCCGCTGTCGTCAGCTTTGTTGGACAGCTGCAAGCTGTTCGACTGAAGATTTCAAATAATCTTCAGGCATCTTTGCAATATTTATACAATACAACTTTAAATCTCAATATATTATCTTACTTATACATGTATACCCTTTGTATGTAGTTATGTATCTATACATTTATTACTTTACTCCTACTATAGAAAAAAACTCCCTTGACTCTCTCCAATGCACTACTCTGTCTCACCCTATACCTCTCTCAAAATATCCTCTACCTCCACTCTCTGATTGATCCCAAACCTCAGTCTACTACTAAGATCTTTAAAATAACCCTTTCTAGACTATTCCCTCCTCTATTCCTCTGTGGTTCACCTCAAACCTCATTTTACTACTAAGTTCTCCCATACAACCCTTTTTAAATTCTTCACTCAAGTATTCCTCCTTTGACTCATCATAAACCTCATTTTACTATTATAGTTCACACATACCTTCTTAGAGACTCTTCCCTCCTCCATCCCTCCTTTTACTCATCCCAAACCTCATCTTACTACTATAATCTCCCAAATAACACTTTCTAGACTCTTCCCTCTTCTATCCCTACACTCTCCTGTTCAATACAACTAACAGACTCTCATGCCCACAGATCAAATTAGCTCATATTTTCCTATACTAATCCACCACTAACCCTTTTTGGGTTCCGGAGTAGCGTGCTACTTGTGGAAAGCGATTCGACGCCTTGTCAGGGGTAGTAAGTGTCTATAAATACAATTACAATTACAATGTAATTATATTGATAACCGCCGTATCTCTTCTCCTTCCTAAAAGATTGGAGATAAAGTCAAGGTCTACTCCAAGTTTTTACCATTTCACCTGTCCCTCAATAAACTTAAACCACGATTCTATGGGCCTTTTAAAATTATTAAGGTCATCAATCCAGTTGCCTACAAGGTTCAATTGCCTCTCCATTGGAAAATCCATCCTGTCTATCACGTCTCCCAATTGAAGGCTTACCGAGTAGATCTTTTTTGGCATCTGTTTTGTTTGCCTCCTCCTGTTTTGATCAATGATGAGCCTGAATTCAAGATTCAGGACATTTGTGATTCTCACTTTAAAAAAAAAAAAAAACTCAAATTTTTGATCCATTTGAAAGGATGCCCTCCGAGTGAGCGGTCTTGGGAGGATGCTTCCTTTAATGCCCCAGTTCTGGTCCACTGCCTGCTTCTTCCATAGGTTTCCTGATAAACCCACAGCTTCTGGAGGCGGGGCATACTATGGCATCCCGCCTGAAGCCCGCAGTTAAAACAATGTTGGACTGGCAGGACGCGCGATCCCGCTGTTACGAGTAAGACCATGGGAGGGACCGCGGAGGCAACAGTGGGCTGCCGCAGTACCTAAGCCTACTTACCTCAAGGCAGCCAGCCCTCCGGTGTATCCTTTGGCAGCAGTCTTCTTCCTGGGGACATTTTGAGAGACAGCCTCAACATCTTCATTGTGTGGCTTCTTCTTCCCAGGGTCCTCTGGTGAGGATCTCTGGGATAGGATATATCAGCCAATCCAAAACGGCAGTTCCACCATTGATCTCTCTGGGAACTTCCCAATCCAACATCACTATCTGATTTCCTGTGAGGTATTTCCTGTTTTCTACCTATTTCTGTTCACTCCTTGCGTGGCTATGCTTCCAGATCTCCTGTGGTGTGTTCTAGCACTCCAGTCCTTCCTTAGGGTTTTCTGGGAATTGCCTGTCTTCCTTGCTGATTGTTCGCTGCTTTCCAGTTATCTTCAGTTGGTCTAGATCCTTTTCCATCTGTGCCTTGAATCCTGGCTTAAAGTCTTTCCATCATCTGGTAGCCATTGTGGAGATTTTTTGCCCTCTGGCATTTTTCTCTTTATTGGGACCATTTCTGGAAGGCACTTTCTGCTTAGGTGCTTCCTGTGTCAGCAGCAACGTGGCTGCTATAAGGGGGTCACCCATACCTCTGGCAGCGAAAAACTGTGAGGACCTGGGCATCCGGCTCAATCCACAGCCAAAGACTCTGCGCCAGCCATCAGCTCTGTAAGTACTTGGCCTTAGCTGATGTGATAAATTGTCAACATGATGAACTGAGTAAATTCAGTAGGTTAAGGTTATCGAGGATTCTGTGTTGCTTCCATTTTTTTCTTATCTATGGATGGAGCGTTTGTTGTCAATGAGGTGCTTTGAGTACATGAAGGCTGAAGGTATTGGCTTAAACTTGTGTTTTTTAGTTGGAGTGTGAATGCTTACATAGCTTTCCATAAAAGAGTTAAAGTAATTTAGATAGTGTTGATGCTGGATTTGGAGTTGATAGGGTGAGGGATTAGTTCGAATTTATGGTTGTCGATGGAGTCACTTTTGAAAGATCTGAAGGTTTGTTGTTCCTTTTTGGGTTGACCTTGATGTGTTGGTTGGATGCTGACTTCGGGGAAGGGGATGGTGGGGTGGTCACTCCAGGACAGTGATATGTCAGGTTTGATAAGACTGCTGGTGACAAAGTCAGGCAGAGGTTGTAGCCTTAGGAGCGCGGTGGTTGGATTATATGCTGTGCCACGTTTAGTGTGTCAATGAGATTGAGAAGGGTGCCAACTTCCTTCCTTTGATGTTTTAACCATAAGCATTTATGCCGATGGCTCCTGGAGGCATGTCCATGAGGTAAAACCTCTGAAGCCAACACGTTTGCCCAGGTAATTCTGTAAATATATCAAAACACTGTTAGTGATAAGTTACTTTCTAGTAAGCTTGTGATAAGCTTGTGATTACTGCCCCTCACAATGAACTTCTTAAGATATCACATTTAAATGATGAAGCAAATGGAGTGCACACCTACCAAACTACTGAAAGGTGCCTCCAACTCCTACATCTCTGCCAACCCCTTCCGTGCTGAGAGTTTTGGGATCACCATCACCCACTCCACCCATGGTTAGGGTGTCATTTATACCAGGGGTCCAACACTTTTGGCCAAGGTGTTGCAGTCATGTTTGGCATATTACCGCTGTCACTTTCAATTTTTCGGGTCATTCCACCACTTCGTCACATCATCCACCACCTGGGGTAAGCAGAATCATTGTTCACCTTATCAATTATATCTCCTTGCAGTTTCTGTTACACCTTGTGGGAGGTGTTTGTCATCAAACAGCCAAGCAGCCGTGCCGTCTCCTTGGCCACCTTCTCTGTGTGGACCACAGGTTTCTGGTCGGCAAACTAAAGTTTGTTCTGCTAACTGGCGTTGTGGCTGCCATTGTGATAACCTTACAGTGCTGATGAACAAAAAGCTCACCAGGCGACAGAGAGCTGAATGAGCTGCTGTATTTCTGCTGTCCGTTGTTGTTTGGTTGATTCATGAATGGACGTCTCCTTGCCTGTGCCTGTTTGACAAGCAGAATTGGGGTTCATGGAGGCCCTGGTTTGTGATCATGCCTTTGTGATGTTACACAAATGGTTCAACATACTTTAGCAAGTTCACAGGACTTGAAAATGTGTTTTCCATGTGTATGGATGGGTATGTGCAGTGATTATGCATACAGTAAAATTGCATGTGGATGTATTGCGTGCACTAATATGTGTTATTACTGCATGCAGGAAAACCACACAGAAATACTGCATGCAGAAAGACCAATGCTGAGTGATAACATTTTTACTCGTAATCACATTTTTTCATTGCAATTTTATCACGTATCATCAGTAGTTGGTGATGCAGAGTTTCGGGATAGGGCTAAATGTTTTAAATCAGTATAATAATGTGATTGAATAATCTTATGTCAACATTTTAAGTACAATATAGTATGTGCAACAGCCTTCCTTAACTGCTAGCAATGGACATCACATTATTGATGTAGTCTGCTCCAGATAAAACGAGGTGGAAGACTCCTTGTACTTAAAAAGGAAAGCTATGCAATCGCCTGATATTTATGTTGGCCTTGGAGAATATATAGACATTAACATGTTAAAAGGTTAGTTTCAAGTGAATTAGAACACCCGATTCTTGAGTGATGCAAGGGGCATATGAAAATTGGCCAGAGTGATGCACCAAACACCATAACCACTGCTTTTGTAGGGTTCACCTTCAGTTAGTTGTTGCACATCCAGAAATCAAGGCTTAAAGACTATCTAACATGACACTACACTCTGAGAATAGTAGCTCCAGATTAAATCTAAAAAGCTGTGTGTAATTCATAAAAATGGCAGAAAATGACTTAGAACGGATCAATGTAACTAGGGTCATATATACCTAAAAGAAGAAAGGCAACAACCTGAGCCCTGCGGCACCGCATATGAGATAGACAGTGGTAATGACTGTATAGGGTGCATGATCAATGCCAGAAAATAGGTGCCACTACAAGTCCGAGTCTTAGAAGTCCAACTCTAACTCTTCTGAAGTCAAAAGTGTTCCTGGGCCCACAGCACTATAAGGCAGAAAACGTTCTCCCAGTTGCTTCACCCTGTGATCAACTTCTCCCACCGGGGTTACTCTCCTGGTGTCTCAGGGAGCATTCCATGCTTGGAAATCATGGAGGTCCGCAGTGGCTGTGAATAACACTCTTGCCTTTTCAGGGGCAGCAGCTGATTTTAGCGGAACTCTCTCCAATGACACAGGATGTTCCTCTGATCTCTCTCCCTTGTAGGGGGATGATCCCTCAGGTTCTGATGCTTCAGACGGGGCTCAGACACTTGTAAATCACAACAGCAGCCTTCCCTTTTGGCATCAGCAAAACTAGGTGATGACCCTTGTTGTGCACAGCAGTCCCCCGGCAGACAGGTTCGCATACTTACTGCGACAAGGGCTATTGCCTGATCATCGCAGCAGACTTGAATCTGCTCATTGGCCATGGCCCATTTGGTGCAGTAGTCGTTTCCTCACAGCTCGCCACAGGGATCCATTTGTCAGGATCCTCCACTGGGCCTCCCTCCCTGCAAGCACTCTCGTCTTCCTCACAGCTCACACTGGTCTCGGAAAGGAGGAAGGCTCTGGGTCACCAGGTTCCAGGGCAGGTGTTCTTCGATTTCCCTCGGTGATGTCCCCACACCCAGCTGGGGGACTGGCAGACCTTAGCCCTCAGTCCTGGTCACAGGTAGACCTTTTGCAGAGCTTCTCCTCCTTGTCATACAGCCCTACTGACTGCTTGGCAGTTGACAATTTTGGGGGCCATAAGCTCCCCTTCTAGTCTATTTCCAGACACAAAAATGTGATTTAGTGTCTCTGAGTCTTTGAGGTTTGTGCTGTGGATCTGCTTCTTTTTGAAGTGCCCACTCCTCTGCCCTGCGTTCCCTTCAGAAAGCAATCTGTCACAGCAGGAGTGACTCCAAATCTGATCACCCCACAACACCTCAACGCACCACAGCAAGTGACTAGAGGTTCACCCCTTTATGTCAGCCACAGTGATATGTGTATCAAAAGGCCCATGTCCTGCTCTTTATGATTTTCTTATCAGCCCTATTCCCTTCCTAAGATGTGCCCAGGCCCCTTTCCAATGACCTCTCTCAGAATCAAAGAGCACCCTTTGAGGTGTACTGTAGAGCCTGGGTCTTCCTTCTACCAGTGTCTGCAGTGTGTGTCCCAACCAGCTCTCAGGAATACAGCAATCCCCAAATCTGTCTGGGTGGAATGTTCTACCCCTGTGCTCTTCCAGTCAGCCCTGGGTGTTCCAAAATGAAACCCAAAGTCTTGCATGTATTGTACCACTCACAGTCATGCTGTACAATGCTACATACTAACCTGATGTAGGGCAAGGGTGAGTTAAGTACACAGCATCAGAACTTTAAATGAGGGGCCCTGTAGGTCTTACTCCAGTGACACAGATAAAATGGGCTGTTCATTACTACTGATCACTACACAGTATGCTGCCGCCACCGCACGTGTGCTACTTAACTCCTGGTAAAGGCAGTAGCCTGTCACCTCCATGAGGGTAGTGCTTTGGTGCCCCTCTGGGTCCAACAAGACCGCAATCCGTTAGACCGGCCTATCTCATGGCTCACATGCATGACCCGTGACGGGCCCATGACTTGAACAACCAGCACTAGAGATCCAGATTTCACTGCAGCTGGGGCACTCAGGGCAGGGGAAAACGCCTGTTACCATGTGAAGGCCCTTTCCATTCAAACAACACTTTTGACCAATGGCCAGTACATTTAGTGAAGCAGTAAGACAGCTTATGTGCGTGCTCGTCTTTACTTCGTAACAGAAAGGCTGTAAATCCAACCTATTATCAAGACTACAAAGTAAAACAAAAGAACTTGCAAGGGCAATTAGTGAATAGCCTTAGCATACCATAAAGATAAACAGGGCAGGATTCTTTTAAAGATGCAATAAACTAGCAACGAATATGTCATCATGTCAATAAAGAAAATTCATCAAAGAACACACACTGACTGAATTACACGGAAGGCTGCCATGTTGCTTCTGGAGTCCAATAAATGAACTAATTGGGCACCATCACTACTAGAAACACAAATGGGACAAAGCAGACAGTTAAACCATGAACACATGTAAACCCTATGGAAAACAATGGACCAAAGTCCACTCGTTTTGTACTACTCCATATTTTTTTAAAGTATCCGTAACATGAGGTCTTTCAGACAGCTAAAGTCTTGTACTGCAAGATGTAGAAAGTACTTGGGTCATGTAAATGAGATACTAGCATGTTTTTACCTAATACCTACCGTCAAAAATTAGCAATTAGCAATCACTTCTCTATTTTGGAACACGACCCAGCCCTCTATTCCAACACATCCCAATGGTTGAATCATGCAATTTTTAACCAGCCGCGCCAACAAGCTGTGCCACACCATACAAGCTAACCAGCTCATTTATAATTATATATTTCAAATCATGTAGGTGCAGGGGCAAACAGGGGATCATAAAGCAGACTAGGCATCTGGTGTCTAGTCTGCTCAGGTATAGGTTACATTGTATTTCTACCACAGCGAACTGCTTATAGGAATATGACAGTTCCTCACAACTGTGATGTGTGGTATTTCCAGATTTGATTGAAAAGGTGATTTTTAGCTGATGCTCTGAAACAGTGTGGTAGTGCTGCATTGACCATGCTACTGTTTTGCCTGGAATATCGAACGAGTGAACGGTATAGATTGTTCACTGATTCCGTTTATATTACTTTTGGTGTGCTAAAAGGCTTATCCAAAGTCACTGATGATTCAAGGGAAGGGCTATTGCTCCACAGATGTGGCCATTGCACAGATGACTTAACACTAAGTAAAGGCTTTTATATTATACCAAACTTTACCTTTACAACAACCAAGAAACACATGCCAGACACCTTAAGAATGTAACACTAATAATTCTGATTGATGAGAATGTATTTCTTTATGTGAAACAGGAAGGAAGAGCAATGCATTTTAATACAAGTTGCTGGGTTGGGTGGGAGAACCGGGGAGGGGGGAGACTTACAATTTGCAGTAATTTAGTTGGACCCCATAATTGAAGGATTGCTGTTTTGTCCACAGAAAGTTTGGCAGGAGGTGTAATTCTGTGGTGTAGCAAAGGGGTCATGGGACATAATGCTAGCAAGTAATTCTCTCTCCCATAACCTGGTTTGGTAATAAAAGCAGTTATAATTGTGGTGCAGTGGGCCCCCACTTCTCTGTCCATCAGTACCACTTCACTTGATGAACTATTGTTAGCTCCTCCTTTTGTGTAATCTCAAAAGATACCACATACTTCCTGTCTATATCCATACATTTCTCTACCTAATGTTTATAGTTATTAACAAGAGCAGGAAAGGTTGAATTCACCAAGCTCACTACAAAGAGATGCTGCAAACCAAATGTTTATAATGCTAAAATGGGATGAGTGGGATATTACATTGCTTCCCGAACGTTTTAAAACCGCGACCCAATTTATAAAGCAACAAGCTTATGCCATCCTCCTACCTTTAGAGGACATGAAATGAGGCAAGTTTCGAATGTAACTAAAGCTTTGTGTGGTAGCCAATTGTCATTTACAGACAGCACATTTTGCATTGCAATGGCCATGAAATTTGCACAGACGTACAGTTTACTGATAAAACTATATAGCACACAAATAATAATGTGTGGAAATCAGGTTTCTGCAAATATTTATAATTTGTGCATCACCAAATAAAGTGTCTTGATTTATTGTGATCCTATTAAAATCTCTGTTTCCATTACACTTCACAATTACAAAAACATATGCTTCATTTTTGCTTTCCTCACTGCTGGATGCATACACTTCATTTACATCATTTACACCTGCTTACATTTTGTTGTGTGTTGCAAAAAACACAACATCCTACAGCCTTTCCTTTCACACTCTCTGTACTCCAGAAAAATTCTCATATAATTCACTTTAAAAACTCCTCTCCCTTTTCAGTCAGAGAAAGAAAGGTAAAGAGCAATCCCCATGTTAAAAGAATAAGCAGCAATTTGTCAGAAGACATAGCCTGACATTTGACCTCTGTCTTTGAAGCAGCACAAATGTGACAAGATAATCACAGAATTTAAAGGCATTTTTATTTATTGTTGGGACTTTTCGACCCAACAAAAATCAGTTCATGACCCAACCCACAGTTTAGGAAATGCTGTTTTATAATATATACATTTCTAATTTGAGTAGCAAGACAAAGTACATTTTCTGCTTCACTGTTGTAAACACTGTAAACATGTGTTGTTCGTGACACTTCTTGCCCTGGGGGTGGGTCAAAGAGATTGCGGGGGCAGCAGCAAATTGGAGAGGTTATCACAGGGGACTACTTAAAATCCCATGTAACCTTCATTGAAATGCTAAGCCTTTGGTAATAGCCCATCCAACCAATGGCAGTTTTAAAAAAATTGTCAATTGCAACTGGCTGAAAAGGGATGACCTAAAGCCCACTCTTCTGTAACGTATGTATGCATCTATATGAATGTGTATTAGTAATGTGATGTCTACGACAGACAGCCACAGCTGTTTGCAGGTGAGATTTAATAATCAAGTTAATGCTACCAAACTACTTTAGTTACAAAGAACAAAATATTATAATCAAAATAAACTAAATTTGATGTAGGGAGAAGGGTTTGTGAAAAATTGTTTCGGATTCGCTTTGTCACCAAAAAACAGTAAAATAAAAAAAGGAAATGTAGAATTAAACACATATTGTGCTTCTGTGGATTTCAAAATTGGTTACTAGTGGTTTTGAGTGCTCTCGTTTTTGGCTCTAAAATAAATCAACGTTCCTATTAAGTCCAGGAATTAGTTGAAAAAAGAATCGTCTTTCTTGTTTAAAAAAGTAGCCCAATGAAAAAATTAGTAGATCTTCAGTACTGGCCGTCAGACACCAGTCCAATGCCAGTTGAAGGGGCTCCCAAAACCAGTGGAAAGATTTTGCAACTTTTTCCCTAGTAGTCCAAATGTTCCAACATTTTTAGGTGAATTCTTCTTGTACTTCACGCCACAAAGTCAAGTTATGAAAAAGCCTTTCACTTCCTCCAGTCAGTTCTGTGGCATACTATCCTCTTGCAACTTGATTGCTTATTCCGTCTGGGTGTCTACAGCTGTCTCTGTCTTCAGGATCTTTTATACTCGGCCAGCCTCAGAAAAGAAGTCACAATAGCAGGCATGCGCCCTTACTCAGGACCTGGACTCTATTGTCTTTTTGAGGCAGGAAAAGACTAGTAGGCAAAATTACAAGCCTCTATCTCCACCGGAGCATCGCGTTTTCTGACGCTCAAGTGGCATTCCACATATTTACAGGGTGGCGCAAAGCCACTTAACATGGCTTAACGCCACCTTGTAAATTTGCCCATTTCCGCCGCAGTCCAAGGGGGTGTGCAATGGGTGTTGCAGTAAGCGTTCCGCCGCTACACCCATTGCTTTTTGATGCTGCCCCAGATTTACAAGGCTGAGGGAGTGCCAAAAGTTAAGGCCGGGGAATACCTGGTCTTAGAATGGCGATACGAAGAGAAATTATTCATTTCTCCTCATTTTTTGCTCTTTCTATGTGCATTCTGCAGCACACATAGAAAGAGCATATCATCATTATTGATTGTTTATGTGCAGGAAAGTGTCAGCAAGGTAAACAATCACCCCTGCAGCGCAGGCACCCTTGCAACATGGCTGGGGGCGTGTGCCTGCGCTGGCGCTTGGAAGCTTTGTTAGCGCCAGTGCTAGGGGAAGCACAGGGGTGTGCCGTATTTTTGTAAATATAGCACATCCCTGCATTTTGAAAATGTCAGAGCGCGGTTACCAAATTTGGCGTAACACTGCGCTCCAGCATTTTCTTGTACATATGCCCCCAGCTTCCTTAGGCCTGCAAGCAGCCCAAGATTGCAGGATAAATGAAAACTCCACAGCCCATATACCAGACGGATGGGAATTCTTCTAATACTCATGTAGGCTTCCCTTCTTATATGTTCTGAACAGTTTTTACTTCTAAATGGGGTTGCAACAATCTAAAGGGTCTGACTGGTGATGACCCTTAAGGGAATTGATTTAAAGGTCTGACACTATCTCTGTCTAAGTTTTATCACAATGTTGCCCAATTGCTGCATTGGAAAAGTATCTTTCTAAAAAAAAAATGTTCCTCAGTATCTTGTACTGAAGGTCCACAAAATGGCAGCTCTTAGCATTGCCTTGATGTCTCTCTGTCACAACTCTGCCCTAACAAGCCACCTCTGACACCAACAGGATAGAAGAAAATTCACACCACTTCGCAGCACATTTGTATCCCTCCCTCGGGTGCACCCATAAGGGTACACTAAGGGCTCAATTACGAGACTCGCAGGGACGCAGCGATGGGGGTCTCCTGACTGCCCTATGACAATTAGGGCGGTCGGACCGCCAATGCCCCGCCGCAGCTGCCAGGGAACCGCCGTTCCCTGGAGGTGGTGAGGCGGTGTAGAAGCAGTAATATGCTTGGCGGGACCGCTGCGATCCCGCCAAGCATATTACAAGTATCCTTTCCGCCACGGTTTTCATGGCGGTCCCTCCTCCATGAAAATCGTGGCGGAGAGGAAACCTGGTGCCTCAGGCCATGTGCCCCCCTGTATTCATGCACACCAGTTCCTGCACGGCCATAGCCCATGCCGTGCAGGAACTGTTTTTGGTGTTCACATTGCGGTGGCCATTTTTAGAAGGACCGCCGTGGGCACACCAAAAAAAAGCCAGTTAGACAGGAGGAAACTCCTAATCTGGTGGGCAGCCCGACCATGGCTTTGGCGGTGCAGCGGCGGGGCAGACCCAGCGCCACACAGCCAAACTCGTAATCAGGCTCTGAGGGGGATATTCACAAGGACTTATCTCTGAGTTATCGCCAACTTAACCCATCAAAAGTGGAGATCGATTTAACACCCCATTCACAAGCGGGTGCAAACTGCAGACATCGCCAATATTCCCGCGATAACTGCCCCAAAATTCATCTCCACGGTGGACACCACCAACTAACCTTAATGAGATGCAGAGTAGGCGTTCCCGTGCAAAAACACACGAAAACACCACAACACCACTTTCACAACGAACTGCCAGATCTGCGATGCGAGTCAAAACCACGCGATAAGCCGCGGTAGCATCAGGGATTTAACACCTGCCTTTTGCTGGTGTAAAGCAGGACGACTACCTGCAGCATGAAAGGGAGCCCAGCCAAGAGCCACATCTGAAGACCCACAGATGCCATGGAGACAATGATCATGCAGCTCCGAGACCCATGAGGGCCACAACACCCACCGCCACCCACCCCAGGCCCGCCACCACCCCCAGGACCCATCCCGCCCCCCCCGGGAACACCACAGAGGCAGCGTACACAAAGACAGCCGACCCACCTGAAACGCACCTACCGCCCAGACCCAACGCCAGAGGAGGACATTGCCCACTACAGGCCCAAAAGGAGAACCATCCCCCCCATCCTGACCCACATCCCCCACCTGCTGACGGTACCAACCCAGCGGACAACCAACATCCCTCCGCAGACAAAGCTGCCGGCTGCGCAGCACATGTCGGCCTCTGGTACCATCCAACCCTCAACTGCCAGAGTCGGAGGAGACACAGCCAGCCCCATCCAAGGTCATCACACCTGTCCTGGATGCCAACATCAGCCTGGTACCCTAGCCCCTCCACTTCACCCACACTGCGCAGGAGCAGCTGGAGACCAAGCAAGGCCCCTACGCCATAGCTGGATTCCCTCACGTGTCAGGGCCAATCAACTGCACACATGTACCCCTCGTGCCCCCTGCCGACACTGCACACAACTACCACAACAGAAAGCACATGCATCCCATGAATGTGCAGGCAATAGTGGACCGCCCGGGACCCTTCAACAATGTTGTGGCCAACTCCCCAGGCAGAGTGCATGATTCTCACATCTCCCGACAGTCCGTCATCACCCAGCGCTCCCAGGATGGCACCCATTGCAATGCAGTGCTCGTTGGTAAGTCCAAAATGAACACACCACACACCTCCAGCCCACAGTCATGCAACTCACGACACCGGCAATGGGCACGCAGCACAACTACATTCAACATGCCACACAACATGCCAACCGACCAGACACGACAACACAACTCCATTGGGAACTTAGCCTTGCCATGCCCACAACCCAGCCACGTCATGGCACCACAGACACACAATAGCAGGATGTGAGGAGAGGCATGGAGCAGGCATGTGCGAGAGCGGCAAGTGACTAAGGAATGTGAACCTACCTAATGCCAGGTGTGGCGTGGAGGTGCCGGACAGACCACAGCGTGCAAATCATGGAAATGGCCATGTGGAGATCAACTGCTGGTGCATGGAGTGTAGTGGCCAGTGGACGCTACCATGTCCCCACAGGCTGTGGGGCAGAACGCGGGAATGTCGCACGTTACGTCCTCCCCTGCATGCACGGGTGGAGTGGGTTGGCCCTGCGTACGCCAGGCCTGCGTAGGGGTGTGAACAAAAAGCCCGTCGCACTGGGCGTGGTTCTCATTCGGAATGGACAACGCGTCTGCCAGGGCGGCGCCTCTCAGCCAGCCACGAGTCCTGCGCCGAGCGCGGTGGGGCCTGCGTCCCTGTGCGCTTGCTGCACCCTGGGCCGCTGGTCCCCAGACCCGTCATGCCTGCCCCAGCGCACCAATGAGGCTCCGCTCACCTGCCTACACCGGCGTGTGTCAAAGAGGGCCCACCATGTGCCGGTGCAAGCTCCAAGCCCCAGTCCCGCGACCTCTGCAGCCTCCGCAGACCATCGCTGGCCCACCCGACGCTGGCCCACATTACTCCTTTCTCATTGACATACTCCACCGGCGTCCTCTTCAGCCCAGTCGGTCCCACATGTGGAACTGTGTCCTGAGTCTTGAATGGCAGTGACCCCAAGTCCGTGGCAGCGGCCACAGCACCAGACTCCCTTCGATCAGTGAAGCATAATTCCGTATCGCAGGCCTGCGACACGTGGTGCCACTAACCCTGTTCAACGCAAGCCGGCGACACGTGGTGCCACTAACCCTGTTCAATGCAAGCCGGCGACACGTGGTGCCACTAACCCTGTTCAACGCCAGCCGGCGCCACGTGGATGAGGGCACAGGCCTACACAGCAGTCCAGTGGGTCCTACATGTGGAACTGTGTCCTGAGTCATGAATGGCAGTGACCAGATGTTTATTACTGAGTTTATATCACTAAACTCCCTTCTATCAGTGAAGCAAAGGTATGCATCGCAAGCACACGACACGTGTCTGTGGGCCCGTGCTGACCACTGCCCCCGGCCTACACTGCGGTCCAGTAGGCCCCACATCCAGCACTCAGTCGTGATTCATGAATGGCAGAGTCCATACCAGTGAACGTACGGAGAGGAGTAAGAGGAAGATGCGGTTCAGTCCGGATGAAAGCCGGATCCTCGTTACGGAGGTGACCGAACACTAGCAACAACTGACCTGGTGCCACTAACCCTGTTCACCGCAAGTCCGCGTCCCGTGGTGCCACTGAACCTGAACTACGCAGGCCGGTGGGACCATCCAACCTAAGCCGGCGACACTCGGTGAATGGCCCCTGCTGACCGCTGCCTCAGGCCTACACTGCTGTCCAGTAGGCCACACATGTGGAACTGTGTCCTGGGTAAGATATGGAGGAGTCCACACCATTGGACACGCCTCATCGCAGGTGGCATACCCTATCAGCACTGGTGCCACTAACTCTGTGCGCAATGACTCATGGGCACTCTCTGGTTGAACTTTGGTGGCGTCTGAGTCCATGGCCTGGGGGTTGTCTGCATCATCATCTGGCTGGGACGGACTTGGTGTCCGACATGTGTCTGTTCCATTCATCTCCACCATAGTGACTGTTTCTGCATGGTTCTGCCCTCTGCATCAATCCCTGGGGGTACACCTTCCACTGTCCACCGAGACACTCCGCGACATCCCCCTTTGACATCTACGAGAACCTGCTCTGCTCTTGTGACCCTGCCCCAGTGCACCGCAAGTCAGCGGCCCGTGGCGGTAGGCCCGTGCAGGACGCTGTTCATCCAGGGCCACTAACTTTGTGCAGCTCAGGTCATGGATCCTTTATGGTTGAATGGTTGTGTCCTTTACGATGTACACTGTTGTCGTTTTTTGACTGCACCAGGCACTCCATGACGGCTGGTGTACACACACCCCACACACATCCAACACAGGTGTCACTCGACAAGTGAGCCTGCTAATAAAAGTGGCCAGGCGCACGTGCCCGTAGCCATTCCCAACATCTAAGCAAGTGTGTCCGTGTGGTCATTATGTCAGCATGATGGGCCGGAGTCCTGCAACATCACAGTGTGCTGTCTTCAGCGGAGGATACCATGTCACCTCAGCAGTGGCTGAGACCTTGGACATGTAACTTCGCCCGCCCCCCCCTGCATGCGCAAGCGGCGTGTGCTGGTCCGGCGTACGTCAGGTCAGCGCAGGGGTGTGCTGATTCGGCAGGGGGATCAGGGAGTGGCTCTGGTCTGGCCTTGAACAGGAAGTGAGGTAAGTCTGTCTTTGTGTTGGGGTGTTGTTGCCACCAGGACCACAGTAGTCGATGTTGCAATGTAGCATGCACCCGGAGGGCGGGCCCGCACGTACGGGGAAATGTAGGAGCGCAAGCTCGCTCGGGGTCTTGGCACATGCATGCCAAGTGTTATGTGTATTAGTCCTGCGGCTGCATGAGTCAGGTGTCTAGCCCCAATCGCGGCGCGATCACAACCAGCCATGGACTGTACACCTGTGTCCGCCCTGTCCGGACCATTGGCCTACACTCACGTGGCCGCACACCCTCAACGGCCAGCTTACAGGTGTTGTTGGTATGCCGCTGGACATGCGCGGACAGGCATGACAATGGTGTGCCGTAGGAGTGCACGTGATCCAACCGCGCAGCGCACACATGTGTGGGGGCTCGTGGGAGGAAGGAGCAGCTGTGAGGCAACGTAACACACAGTGTGGCCGCTCATGTGCCACGTGCTAGGCATATCATCCATGATTCCCTGGGTCGCAGACATCCCACCCCACCCACAATAGGCCTCTGTACATCTCCTGTATGCATGCAGATGGTGAAGTTACTGTAGGGATGAAAGGTCCTTTGTCTGCACCATCGGGCGGTAGCACATCTGCAGCTCCTAGATGGGACTTGCATGTGCCCAGCACCCCCTGACAGATACAATAGCATTTCCAGGCGACTCCCACACCACGCACTGCCCGACGTGAGGCCAACGTGTACACATCCCACACGCAGAAGTCCTTGGTCGTAGTTAGCGTGCGTGAAATGGCCTTCACACGTACTCCCACCACACCCCAGGCCTGCACCCATTGCACACAGACACTGCTCATTGCTCCGAGCTGTGGCGTTTCATCCACAGGACTGGCGCAGGTCAGCACAGTGCCGCTTCTAGCAGTGCCACTGACGCAATGGCAGACCATCCCAGACACATGCTCAACTCCAGTCACATGGACCTGTACCGTGCACGTCTGCTGCATGTACTGGGGGCACTGCCATTGGCAGTGCTGCGGATCAGTTATAGACTGATCTTCCGCATTGCCAACGTCACCTGCGTTCAGCCTGTGTTGCACTGTCGCTCGTGCATATTCGAGTGGTCCATGGATGTCTGGCTCTCCAACGTTACGGTAGCTGACCTGGATTTCGATGTGTGTGTGCGCCCCCTGTTGGCCCACGACCAGGGGTGTCACCGTGATGCCCGTTTATGGCATGCCTGGATGTTTGGCATGCATGCTGGCAACTGGACCTGGGAGATTGCACGAGTCATCGTGTGCAGTGACCACATTGAGCCGCTCCCCGATTGGGCTTTCGTGCATATTGGGGCAAGGGGTTGGAGTCAGCACATCTGTCCGGGACAGCTGATGGGTTACGTCGCCGACATGTCAGATGTGGTGGACAACAATCTCGCATTGGAAATGTTGGCCTACGCTGCTGCACTCGCGTTCATGGACGAGTGACAAGGTACCTGCAGCCAGGACTGCATGTGACCCATTGCACGTGTCCCGATGCCTGGTTGCATGTTGGGGATCTGGTCACATGTCCCAAGACGACAGTGGACATGGCTGCATTGGCCTGGACTCCTGATCCATGCGCGGACAACATACGCGGGTTAGCAATGACTTGTGTTGGTGATGGACTCCCGCGTGGTGGACATGGGCGCTTTCCTACGTTCCTCATTCAGACATGCTACTGCATTGGTCTGCATGTCGTGGCACTTCCCTTGGCCGTACTGACACGCAATTGTTGATAAAGTTTCCGCACGTTCACTTGTCTCCAACTGTGTTGAGTGTTTATTTGTATGCCAATGTGTGTGTCACGGCCTATCTGGGTCCCTGCCTTACATGCATTGCTACCCCATCAGGGCTGTGGGTTGGTACTTGTGCATTATCAAGTCCCTGTTTCTTGCTTTGCTAGATGCGTATGGCCATTTACAGGCCACAAGCGGGTGCACTTGTGTCCTGTGTTGGGTTGTGCATATGTTGGTGTTTGTGCCACATTGTGTTGGATGTTGGGGTGCTCTGCTTCCTTTGTGTGTGTGCTGCATTGTATGTGAGATGGACCTTCAGCTCTGATTTGGCTCACCCTTCTCCCTTTCAGGCAGTGTGGTTTTCACTTCTGTGCTTGTTCAGTGGTGTGGTATTGCCGACTTGTGCTCTTGGTTGGTGTTGTTCCTCTTGGGCATGGTTTGTCTGCAGTTGTGCTGTGCTTAATTGTGCATGTATTCCATTGTGCCCATCTCCCCCCGTCTCCCCAGTCCCTGGTCGTTCCTCTCCCTGTTGCTGCTGTGTCTGTTGATTTTGAGCAGTTTCCGGTCCCCGACTCCTGCCACCATCTCCAGACTGATGTGGTGGACACCATTTCCTCCATGTCATCCAGCTCCTTGTGTGGCGCTGGACTCCCACCTCCGGTGTGCATTGCTGCCTTCTGGTTGTTGGCGTGTTTCTGCTTGTTTGTGCGTTTTGCATCATTCCAGCTGTTCTGGTTTTCTGCCATTGTCCTCCTCCGCTCTCCGGC
Organism: Calotriton arnoldi; assembly: GCA_963921515.1. Taxonomy (NCBI): domain Eukaryota; kingdom Metazoa; phylum Chordata; class Amphibia; order Caudata; family Salamandridae; genus Calotriton; species Calotriton arnoldi. Next base: position 737,202 of record CAWUFW010000032.1, on the reverse strand, counting down.
TGCATTCACCTTGTCCATGATGGCCTGCCATGTAGGATGTTTTGTTGCCAATTGTGCTTGTGGGGTTGTGTACTAGCTCCGACTGCCTCCATTGTGCTTCGCTGTTTTATGTTTGGTTTGTCTTTCTTTTTCCTGCTTTTGTGGTGCTTATTCCCGCATGCCGTATATGTGTCGCGGGCCTGGCGCTGCTTATCGCTGCTTTCCTCCTCGCGAATGGGCTCATCGCATGTTTTTTGGTGTTGGGGTTTGTGTTTTTATCTCCGTCGCGGTGGTTGTATCGCGGACATTGTCCGCGTTTTCGGCAACCTATCGCATGGTACCGCCGTGTTGTGAATTCCAGGTTAACACGGGGTTATTTTCCCGCGATAGACTGCGATGTGTAAAGTTGCGTTAACATTTTCTGGAGATGTTTAGCGCGCGTTCTTGTGAATATGCCCCTAAGTCTTGAGGGCCTCTTTCCGGCAAGGAAAGACTTTTTATAGAATCTATTTACAGGCAGATGTAGCTTTCGACAGGGTTGCATTGGCAGGCCATTGTGTGGAGAAGGCTTTGAACTTTATTAGATTGTCTCCTCAGAGATAAAGAGGTATGAAACACAGTAAAGACTTTGAACCGCCGGGGGCTTAGCAAGAGGCTAAGCCAGTAGCCACCAGATCAGACCAATCAACTTTTAGGCAGGTTATGCGATAATTTTATAAACGCTCTTTCAGCAATGCAGGTATTAAAATACGATGAGTCAACTGACTTTATTTTGTGCAATTGCCTGTATGTTGCAGAACTGATGTTTCTAGCTAATTCCGAGCAGGAATTGTCAAAATTCGGTTTTAAACCAAAATGTTGATTAACAACTGCAACCTGCGCAATCACTGGTTTTACTCCATGTTAACTTTAAGTCTGCAAATAGAAACATTTTACTTCTCAGATTTACAAACTAATCAGACATACTTACTCATCATCTGATTTACACAGTGGTAAATCTGGCATTTTAGATGCAAAAATCGGTATAATCTTTTACAAAGCTATAAGCCGAGCTGGTTCACAGCAGTGTCTAAGGAGCTTCTTCTCCAGACGTAACTGGGGAAAACTGTCCAAATGCGATGCAGCGCGCGCAACGAAATTCGTTTTATTTATTTATATGTTCACTTACCTCTATTCGGCCGTAATCCGTAGTTTACTACCCCCCACCCTGCCCCTCCCCCGCCCCACGTCAGCGCCCGGCAGCACTCCCACCACGGGCCGCTGCTGAAACAAATACAATAGTATGAACATATAATCACCTAATACATAAAACATAATACGTATCGAACTCATTTAAAGAAAGTCTGTTTAAAAGAAATAGTGGTAGTCATCATAGTTTCCAACTCTAAATTACATTTCATCAAAACCTCTTAAAAAGGGCATCTTAACCACCTCGTGTACTTAAACAGGGTTCCTCCAGGCAGCGTAAGATAGTATAATAGGTTCGTAAAGTGGCCGTGCAAAGTGCAACGAGTACTAGTGTGCAAAATAGTTTAAGATGTAAGTTTCATTAAAAACAACGAGATAAAAACAATTGGCTATAAACTTATTGTTCTCTTTACCTGAGCAGCGTTAAGGAACTTATCATCTACAGACTACCAAATGCAGTTTCATAGAACAATATCCTCTTATGGATGTTAAAAGGCAGTACAATAAAACCATAAAGTGACCGTGCATAGTGCTTATATACTAATGTGCAAACAGCAATTCAATAAGAGAAACATATTTGGTTAGCAATGTCATCAATCATTAAACACTTAAAATTTGTTTTCTCTTAAACCAGACGGCTTGTAGGAATTTGCTAACCGCAAATACTATTTTTAATGATGTGTCACTTTTTAAAATCCTAAAAGCTGCCAAGTGACTGTAAGTGCCCATGTCGGGACAGATTGGAGCTGGCCATTTACGACGTAAAATACGATACTCCGTACAGAAGAACATTATATGTTTCTCGTCTTCATCACTCAGACCACATGCAGGACAAATTATGAGATCTTGGTTTAAATGCCATTTACTTGTGAAGGATCGTAAAGGAAGAGTTCCGTACGAACACGTATGTACAGACTCCTAGTTAAAGGCGGGGATATTAGATCTAAAAAACTTCTCAAACATAGGAAAATGCTTAAAATCTAAGAACATAGTAGCTACGGACCCACTTGAGCTATTCGTTGCATATCTCTCATTTATGTAGGCCCAATATCGGGCTTTTATCAATTTAAAGTCGTTTTTACAAGTGGTGGTTGGATCATCCTAAAGACTCTGCATCCCAAGTTTACAAAGCCAGCCTGAAACAGATTTAATCCACGGGATGTTCCTGGCTCCTGGGGATTTTAATAGATCTATCAGTGAGTCTTTGAAGACTCCAAATTCTGGTGTGGTCCAGAGTCGAATCCAATATACTAAGGTTTTTAAGGCAGCCAAGTCAGCAACTCTGTTCATGCCAACATCAAAATACATAGGGGTAAGAGGTGAGATGGATGGTAAACCAAGCAATTTCCTGATGAAATAGTTTTTAGCAATTGTCAACAAGTGGGTGTCGGCATAGCCCCAGATCTCTGCCCCATAAAGCGCCGCTCCCTGAGCTATAGAACGATAAGTTTCCAGGGCAGGTGAAATTATGCGTGACGTAGTTTGGTTATAAAACCTTAAGATGGCATTAGATCTGTGTTCTATTATTAATGTGCTTTTATTCACTTGGTTTGTCCACCTTAGGTTGTCCATAAGTCTAACACCCAAGTAGTCAAAATTATGTACTCTATCGAGAGCCTCTCTACCTACACAGACTGTGTGACTTTTCTTTTCGGTCTTCTCAAACACCATGTTTTTGGTTTTACTTATATTTAATTATAGGCCCCTGGACTTACAAAAGCTTAAAAATGTATCAATTAAAATTTGAAGACCCGGAGGTGTTTTGGATATAAGGAGAGAGTCATCTGCAAAATGAAGAATTAGTATCTTCCTACTATTCAAAGCTGGGGAATCATTTCTACATTTCTCTAGGGCTTCTACAACATCACTGATGTACAGAGAAAATAAAGTAGGTGCTAGGGCACAGCCCTGGTGAACTCCTCTCTCAATGGGGATACAATCCGTTAGTTCGCCATTGGGGCACCAGCAAACTTGGGCAAAGTTGTTTACATGCATTTTGTTAATTAAATGTACTGAATTGCCTGGGACCCCCAGATTTATCAGGGCTTGCCATAGATTTGAGCGTGGAATAAGATCGAACGTTGCTATAAGGTCAATAAAAGCCACATAAAGATTTTGGTTCTGTAGTAAAACATATTTCCAGTATAAAATAGCGAACCTAAAAATCTGTTCTGTTGTACTAATCTTCGCTCTAAAACCAGCCTAAAGGGGAGACAACATTTCATGAGTTTTTACCCAATGAAGGACTCTCTCTAAAATGTGCTTAGCAAAATTTTTGGGGCATTATCAATAAGGCTAATTGGCCTGTAGTTTGATGTTCACATGCGTCACCTTTTTTGTGAATTGCTATAATTTTGGCCCCAAGCCAAGAATCTGGTACCGTACCTCCGGCTGCTATAGCATTTGACAATACATTTAGATCAAGGGCTCGGATTTATTCAAGTCTCCTGGAATTTTATCCGGGCCAGGGGCTTTAGCAGATTTCAGCGAGTCAATCGCTCTGGTTGTGTCTTCTAGACTAAAAACAACAGGGGTAGTAGGGTCCAGAGCTATTAGAACATTAGGATTATCACTACTCCTAAAATCATGTGAATTCCCTGGAGCATAAAGAGCAGAGAAAAGCACCACCCATTTATCCGGGGAATGATATAGTGATGTGACTTGGACTTATCCAACTTCGTTTGGGCATCAAGACGCCAAAATAATCTAGTGTCTTTAATTTTACTGACGTCCAGAATATCTTGCCATAGTTTATTGTCCCAATTATTTTTTGCCTTAGTCAGAGTTGTCTTATAGGTAATTCTTGCTCCTTTGATACTAGCACGATCACCTTCGATTATAGCCTTCCTTAAAGATAGCTTGACTACTTTACATGCTTGGTCAAACCACTTTTCGGCCTTGGCAGAGTTAAAATTCTCATTAGGGATATCTTTGTAAAAAACTTTTCATAACGCTTCAAATAGACCAATATGTATATTTAAAATAGGAATTTCATCCTCACTAAGTCCCACATATGTCTCAAAATACATTACGAAAAGTCTGTAAATCTGCATTTATAATTTTTGGTTAGACATTACATTCACCTATGAGACATAGCGACGATTGTTTGTTACAAGAGGGGCTAGTACTATATTTGTAAAACGATTATTTTCTTTCCTCAGGGAATCACCAATCAAAGTTACTTCTATTGAATTATGATCACTGTCAATTCGCGTTGCCAGTTTCATATCATCCAAAAGTGGCCATAGTCTCACATCAACAAGGGCGTAATGGATAACGCTAGTTCAGTCTCTTTTGAATGTTACTGCTCTATTGGGATCAGAAGGGGTACGCCCGTTGCATGCTCTGAGGCCCCTGCTAATTGTTAAGGATGCTAATTTTAATGCAAGGTTAGAAATGTTTTTCTTTGGATGTCCTAATAGTGGGGGAATGCACCATGTTTCATCCCCCTCTCTTGTAATCTCATTTCAGTAGACAGCGGGTTCAAAAGAAGTGTTAAAATTCCCTGCTACTAGAATCTTTGTATTTGGTCGTAAGGTATCTATAGCTTCTTCCAGAAGGGATAATGTAAGTGATTTGTCAGATCCCCTTATATTCCTGACATAAATATTAAAAATAGGCAAGCTAAATCCAGAAGAGAAAGTCACAGTAATCCCCATTAGGTCCGGACTATCAATAACCATCAACGTGGATCTACTAGTACATCCATTCTTGATTAAAATCATAAGGCCGCTGTAGTGATCAAGTCCACGCAGGTATGTGTGGTACAGGGAGGTTTATTCAGGATAATTACAAGATCACAATAAGGACCCCACCAGGAGCAGCCAGCATGCTGCTCAGCCCAGCCAACTGTGTGTATTTGACTCTCAACATTCCATGTTATGTCATTACAGCAAGATTTCATTGGCAGTGCAAGAATAACATTAGAGTCAAGATACAACATATCCCCCTTTCTTCTATATATAAAAAAGAACACTGAGAGAACAAGTAAGAAGAACGAGGATGAGCAGAAACGGAGGAAATCCGAAACATGACCCATTGAAAGAAAAGAACAACAGAAAAGGGTGAGAGAAGCAAAGAAGAGAGGAAAACCAAGACATAAGAACCATCCTCCCTTCTATACACAAAATCAAAAGAAAGAAATAAATACTCAGAGAAGAAGAGAGAAGGAACCACGAACAACTGCCCCAAAACATACCCACTGGCCAGAACAGTAATGTAAAAAGGCAGGAGAGGAAAGAACCAACAAAACTCCGGACTATAGGATGTGGAAAACACAGAGAAAAAAAACTCTGCAGGAAAGCAGAGGAAAGCTCAGAATCCACACAAGGCACCTGGAGAAAACATCACAAAAAGAACAGAAATGAAGAAAGAAAACAAGGAAGATGAGGAAAAGTAAAAAGATAATCCTCACCCAAGTCAAACACCATCATCAATACATAATGACAAAATATAATATAAAGACAACAGTGTATATTAATAATAGAAAGTTCAATAAAATAAATACATACCTATATGTGAGGTTAGGGAGGACTATAACCCAAAAGCAAACCCTTCAAAGATAAGGGATTAAATCAGTAACAGATGGGACTAAGACCCATAGAAACCATAGTCCTTGTAATATTGACATCGTGAAAACTAAGGAGCATATTAGCAAGACCCACGTTAAAATTATCGCCGTTTAGCGGCAGGAAACTGCCGCTAAAACAGCGATAATGGGCTTGCTAATATGCGTTATGGAATTCCATAGAAGCCCAGGTTAGATGTGCAGGACATCTAACCTGGGCTCTATTGAAATTCCATAACGCATATTAGCAAGCCCATTATCGCCGTTTTAGCGGCAGTTTCCTGCCGCTAAAACGGCGATAATTTTAACGTGGGTCTTGCTAATATGCCCCTAAGAGAGGTTGAGCAATGTCAACAAACAGATATGGGTAGGCACCCATAAAATAATGCGAAAAGGACTGAAACACAGATGGGAGTAAAACCCACTGCAAAACCCGTGTAAGGAAACTTAAAGCATGCATAAGACAGTGAGGAAACAATGGACTCTTGACGGCGTTTACCATTATAGCGTGTACCTACACGGTGTATACCTAGGGTCCATGAACCAATCTGAAAGAGAAAATAGAAAACACATATGATCCCATGAAGGAAATTAAGAGATGTACTAAGCAGTACAAACACCGGTGAGCGACTACTCACCCGAGCTTCAGAAAGCAACCAGTGTGGGGACACTAAAAGCAAGCCTGAAATACAATGGACTCTTGACAGTGTGTACCCTGACGGTGTGTACCAACAGAGTGAATCCCTAGAGTCCAAGAACAATTGAAACCAAAAGAAAAATCCGTGTAGGGCCAAACTTCTTGTAAAGGATGGGGAGAACACAGTACAAATGCAAACCCGACACATTTTGAAATAGTACTGGAAAAGACACAGTAGTAATACGTAAGACAAAACCCATATAAGGTTTGTGTCAGTATTGTCAGCACACAAAGGTGAAACAGCAACAGTAAATATACAGGTGTCACATGTGAGTTGCAGGTAGGACTAGTGATCGATGACACTATCAAAAGGACAGACAACAATTATCGAAAACACAGTGTGCAGATGAGAAAAAAAAAACAAGTTCTCCAAGCTAAGAGCGACACCAGCACCATGGGTATCTCCGATGATGGTTTTGTCTTTGGTCCCTCAACTGTGTGCATCATTTGTTGTGGAAAGTGCACATGAAGTGAATAGAACAAAGTACCTGTGGTTTCATGGAGCCGATGCAAAAGAACAAATCCCATGACGTCAGAAGTCAAAAGTGTGCTGCCACAATGAATACCACGATGTGCTTGTGATTTGCGGCTGGTCTCTCGAGCTAACGACAAGCCAACGATGAACAAACAACGTGTGTGAAATAGACGTGGTTGGCATATTCCGTGGTTGGCGTTTAAACATTTGAAATAAGTGAAGCCAACCCCAAGATGGCGCTACGCTTCCTCACCCCGTGCCGGGTGGCTGACAGCACGCTCAATGTCCAAAACGCCTATTGACAGTGAAGACTTCGGAGGACGTCACAGAAAACTCCACAGCTCCGCGCGACACCACAGATCAGGTAAGGTGCGCGAGCTGTAGTTTAAATTTGAAAGTGGCAGTTGCACAGTAGAAAAAATCATCTGTTTTGCACCAAACACGCTCCGCCACCCGGTACCACTCTGTCACAGCACCTCCAAATCCTCCAAAACACAGATCCGACAAGTGCCCGCAGCAAATGAAAGTCACACACGCAGTGACAGTTAAGAGCCAGATTTCATAAAGTAGCGCACTCCACCACCTCATACAGTCTCCATAAAACTCCACATATGTTAGCACTGACGCCCCACGCAGGCCAAATGATGTCGGTTGGTGTCAAAACGATGCAGCCAGTGTTGAGAAATTTAAGCTGCCAGTTTTCAAAGACTCCTTGTAAAACTTGTGGAATCAGGCAAGGTATGAGAAGCACGACTCCTCACTTAGGATGGCAGAGGCTCTTAGTGTAGTAGAATGAAAGAGCCCCAGGCTTACCCTCACAGAAGGCGCAGCACTATAGAAAGCGCAGAATTGTAGAACAGTCCAGGACACATTAAATGGGACTGGCATAGAGATAGTCTCCTTCACAGCTTGGCTAGCGCACACATGAAACAGCACACTTCTTCACCAGACAGTGTAGACGACGATGTGTGGCACTGAAGACAGTAATACAGGCTTACCCTCACTGAAGGCATAGCACAAGACGCAGACGTTGCTGAAAGGCAGGCTTACCCTCACGGAAGGCACAGCAGAGACGTGTAGAGAAAATGGGGAGTAGACGCCCAAAACTGAAAGGGCAGCTCGTGAAGTAGCACTTCCCCAGACGCACAGGAACAACTGGCAGACTGCTGTGGGCGACCGATGTAGAGCTCACTGGTGGGGTCAGGGATGCCAGTTGCCTAAGCTTAACTTGAGGTGATCTGTTGCTTGAGGTTTGATGACTGTTGCTTGAGGTTTGATGAGGTGACAAACGCAGGTTCGCTTAAAGATCGTCGCCAAAAATTGTAGTGATCAAGTCCACGCAGGTAGGTGTGGTACAGGGAGGTTTATTCAGGATAATTACAAGATCACAATAAGAACCCCACCAGGAGCAGCCAGCATGCTGCTCAGCCCAGCAAACTGTGTTTATTTGACTCCCAACATTCCATGTTATGTCATTACAGCAAGATTCCATTGGCAGTGCAAGAATAACATTAGAGTCAAGATACAACAGCCGCCTACGGCTCTCCCGGATTGTTCTGCAGGTTTTGCCTCTACGCTATAGGAAGTAAACCTATCAATAAATACTTTCTCTGTCTCCCAAGTTTCTTGTAATAGACAGATGCCATGTTCTGCTATATATGTCAACCAACTTAGAACCCAGCCCGGCTATGTTCCATGATAATAATCTAATGGTAGGTAGGGAGTAAGTCTGCCCACTATACCCACTTCCTGATGGAACATCTAGTATCTCGTCTTGGCCTGTGTTCACAGGGTAATTTATTCCAGTGGAGGGAACATACTCACATCTGTTGGTTATCTGATTGGTATCTGGTTTGCACAAAAATGGCAGTACCGACACTGTGCCAGTGGACTCACAACTCCCTGTTAGGTTAAATGTGTCTGCTGTACCTACCCTAGTCCTGCCCCGGAGCTCTGTAACATCACCCCCAGCACAGTAAACAGAGGATTTACTTGAGTTAATAACTGTCGAAGCGAAGCCATCAATACACCTTAATACATGAGCAGTTACCAACACTTTAGGGGTTACAGATATTTCACCGACTATGCATTTTGAAAGTGTATGGTAGTTCGTTCTAGGAATACACATTAGTCAGTCAATTTCTTCCAGGTTCTTTGAACCAGCAACAATGTCTCATAAGGTCTCAGTGGATCTTGTATTTGCGAGAGTTAGAGCTATTGGGTTTGTAAATGACAATGTATTTTACCTATGTGTTTTGGTTTGGAGTGTAGTTGATGTATGTGGTGTAAAGTGGAATTACGAGGCTTGGATGGGAATTGTTAGTTGTGGAATTGTGTGGGGTGGAATTTTGTGGTGTTGAGTGTATATGTGTAGTGGAATTATGTGGTATGGTGAATAGAGAGGGATGAGAGCTGCACAGAATAGAGAAGTATAGGTAGTTTGTGCACAAAGTGGTGAAAGAACTTCAGGCAGAGGAGCAGAAAGAGTGTATGAGAAAGAGAGAATGAAGTGGACAGCAGGCCACAGACATGTAAAGTGTGTGTGTACGCAGAAGACACTTGAAGAATAAGAGGAGGAAAGCGTGGGTTTGAGAGACAGAAACCTTTAAAAGGCAAGGGAAAGATATGGTGCTCGAAGACCTGAAGTGAACCATAGGAGAGTGGAGGAAAGAGTGCATGAAAGAGTGAGAGAGAGGGGTGAGAAATGGTACGAGAGAGAAGAGGGGCGAGTAAGAGGGGGCCCAAGGGTGGGAAGGTGAGAGGTGGACTAGTGCACAGCACGAGGAGGTACAGGAAGTTAGCATCTGTGAGCAGGTATTATAGAGAGGAGATAGAGAGTGTGAGGGAGGAATGAGAGGGGGCAGTGGGATTGCGAGATGAGAGGGGGTAGTGGGAGTGTGAGGAAGAGATAAGAGAGGCAGTGGGTGTGTTGTGGAGAGATGACATGGTTGGTGGAAGTGTGAAGAAGAGGGGTTGCATTGGAATTTGTTGTGGAATTGTGTGGCGTGGAATTGTGTGATGTGGAGTTGTATGGTAGAAATATGTGGCATGGTGCGCTGTAGAATTATTTATTTATTTATAAAGTTTTGTATAGCGCGAACATGACCTCGAAAGGTATCAGAGCGCTTCACATAATGGAAGGGAAGAAACATCGCAAGAGGGCGATTACAAGGGGGTAACAGAGAATAACATAGTTAAATAATGACAATATACCAGAATGAGAACAAACAATGCTTAATAGGGTATAACAGACAACCCTGTGCTTTACAATTGTTAGGCCAAAAGGAGTGTAGTAGGGGTCACTGACAAAGCAGACGATCTATGACCATTTAAGGCAAGAACTTGTTCATTAGGATTATTTTTACTTCATGTTTGAAGGCAGCCGAGTGGGGGATTCTGCGGACTTCCGGTGGGAGGGAGTTCCAGATCTTCGGTGCCGAGCCAGAGAAAGCTCTGTGCCTCGTTCTCTTTTTGCAAAAGGTCTGAGGTTTCAATAGGAGAGAATTCGCACTTCTTGATGATCTACCCCCTCCTGATAGTTCAAGCTTTTGAGCCAGGTAACCGGGGGTTTTGACGTGGAGGGCTTTATGTGTCAAACAAGCAATCTTTAGCTGTATTCTTCCTTCGTAAGGTAACCAATTTAGAGATCTAAGTGCTGGGGATATGTGTTCATTCCTTTTTGTACCAGTAATCAGTCTAGCAGCGGCATTTAAGGAGTATTTGGGGAGGCCACAGAGCGTAGCGCTACCATAATCTAGCCTCGGCAGGGCAAACGCTTGAACCACCTGCGTAAGGTCCTCTTGAGGGAAGAATGGTTTTAGATTTCTAAGAATCCTCATTTGGTGGTTAGCACCCTTACACATCTTGCTAATATGATTCTTCATGTTCAAGTGTGAGTCCATGGTGATTCCGAGAGATTTGGCTGAGTCAATGATATGAGGGGAGCAGTTGAAGGCAGTGAGGTGTTTCATCCAGAGGTCTATCTTGGAGGTATGATTAGGAGGAGATATGAGAAGGAATTCAGTTTTGGGGGTGGTGAGCAGGAGGTGGTTCTCGGTTAGCCAGTTTTGGGTATCCGTCAGGATGGAGTTGAGTGAGATGAAGTCTTCCAAGGGGGTGATTTTCAGATAAAGTTGCCTGTCATCTGCATTCATATGAAAAAGAATGTTCATGGAGGTTAGAGCATTCGCTAGCAGTTCCAGGAAAATATTAAAGAGTATGGGAGAAAGGGTAGACCCTTGAGGGACCCCAATGGAGACTGTAGAAGGCTGGGATAGGGATTGAATCACCTTGACTCTTTGGGATCTATTGTGAAGGAAGGACGAGAACCATTGCAATACCCGACCGGAAAAGCCCATCCTGTGTTCCAGAACGGCTAAGAGGTTGTCGTGATTAACCGTGTCGAAAGCTGAGGAAAGGTCAAGGAGGATTAGGAGGCAAGATTCGTTATGGTCTAACATTTATAAAATGTCATCCTTAATGTGAGTGAGCGCCGATTCCGTGCTGTGACCGCTCCAAAAACCAGATTAATGTTGATCCAAGAGTTTAAAATTCTCAATGTGCATGCAGAGTTGCGATTGCACTCATTTTTCTAGGAGTTTAGCAAAAGTGGGGATGTTGGAGATGGGACGAAAGTTGTTGAGATCAGATCTGTCAGCATTAGGTTTTTTAAGAATGGGTGATACCTGAGCTGCTTTTAGACATTCGGGGATCTTGCCTTGTGATAGAGAAGCGTTGACAATCTTTGTCCAAAGGGGAATGAAGGCATCCTTGATTTCTTTGAAGACAGACGGTGGCAACGGACCACTGAAGTGATTGGAAGGGTTGATACTAAGAAGGGTTTTGTAGATTTCATTTTCACTGAGGGGAGTGAAAGAGCTCTAATTGGCCTTGTTCTTGGTGCTAGTACTAAGAGGCTTTAACCTCTCAGAGAGGGCAGGATGAGCCACAAATATCAAATGATGTAAGAAGGGCCTTTTTAGATTCTAGGTCAATACTGATGAGTTTAGATTTCTCCATAAAGAAAGCAGCCAGATCGTCGCATGAAGGAGAGTCGTCTCCTGAGTCACGGTGGTTGGGTGCTTTCACTGATTGGTGTTTGACAATTTCAAAAAGTTTCTTAGGGTGATTTGAGGCTTGAGTAAGTTGGGATCTGAAGTAGTCGGCCTTAGCAGTCTTGATTTTTTTATTGTATGAGCTCCTTACCGATCTAAGGACTTTTAGATGATCCACGGAAGGTGTTGATCTCCATAAACGTTCCGCTGCCCTTAAGTTGCGGCGTTCTGAGTTTAGGTTGTCATTGAACCAAGGTTTGGAGATTTTGGAGGAGGCCTTTTTTTTTGTAGAGGTGCTATGGTATCCATGATACCAGAGATAGTGGAGTTATAGTAGCCAGTGAGATCATGTACATCAGTCATGTCATCTAAGGAAGAAAAGGCATATTTGCATTTGATAGCTAAGCCTTCCATGTTAATATTCCTGAGGTCCCTTTTCCAGTGTTTAATTTTTGTTCGGTTGATCACTTTTCCTGATCACCTCCCTGTTAATAAAGAAGAAGATGCTGCAGTGATCGGACCAATCACAAGGGGTAATATCCTCCAATGTGATGGTGTTACCTTTTGAAATGATGAGATCCAGAATTTCTCCTTTGTTGTGAGTTGGCAGGTCGCAAAATTGGATAAGGTCCAGATCCGCTAAGAATGATTTTAGACAGATCACCGCTTGGTCGTTAGGATTAGACCAGTGAAGGTTGAAATCACCAAGGTAGATTTGGGACAATGAGGGGTCGTCTTTGGAAGAGATGATTTCCATTAATTGTTCAATGAAGAGGAAGTTATCACCAGGGGGGTGGTAGAAGTTATGAAGTTTGCAAACCGGGATGTGATTACCAGAGATGTTGACACAAAGGTATTCAACTGCGGATGGGGTGGAGGTCTCCATGTGGGAAACAGATAGTGTATTCCGGTGTATACAAGCTAATGCACCGCCCTGCTTCTTAGATCTGTCTAGATGGATAATATCATGACTAGGCGGTACTAAGAGGTCTAGGATAGGGGTGGAGAAAGGAGTTAGCCAAGTTTCCGTGAGGATGATGATATCTAATTCATTGTATTGGATAAGGTCAAAGATATCAGAGGCATGTTTGCAGGCTGATCTACAATTGAGTAGTGCGCATTTCAGACGTATAGGCGTGTGTGATGTGGAAGTCTGAGTGAAGTTCACTTGCTTGAGGTTGTGGCTATTTACGGCTCTGCGGTTGTAGGAGGGTTCCCTGTGTGGGTTGGCGTGAATGGCTTGAATTTGGGCCATAGGGATCTTGTCAGTATCTAGAGTGATCGAGTACGAGAGAAGTAGATCCTCTATATCACTGGTCATAAGCTCGGCCATCATTCTTCTAGGGCGGGAAGGGGCGTTAGGGAGGGGTAAGGTATTAGAGATAAGGTACGAGGAGTGCTGGTCAGGGCCAGTGGGAGTACTAGCGGGGACAGTGGGTAGCTTTCCTAAGAGAATACGAGAACTGAGCAAGGATAGATGATGAAGAGAGAGGGCTTTCAATTCAAGGAGTTTGTGGGAGAGAAGGTGCACTTGGAGAGATAACTTGTCCAGACGTCAGGCAAGGTCTTAGTGTTGATTCAGGGATAGAAACTGAGGGGAGAGTTCTGGGGAAAAGGAGGGACCTTGAGGGATGTCAGTATGAGGTGTGGTGGTAATGCGGAGGTCCGGGGGAGGGGATGCGTCAATAAAATCTTGTGGAATCCCTGCTCGATTGGAAGGAAAGGCAGGGGGAGGAAAGGGGGTGGAGGGACAGTTGTGTTGTGTAGTGGAGGTGCTCATGGGGAGGTAGAGTGTGTTAGGGTAAGAGGATGCCAATGAGGGCGAACTTTTGTGATCCACCGGTAGAGATGGCGTAGAAAGTGAGGCCCTTGAAGGGAGAGCATCCACAGAGAGGAGAGGGGGTAAGTATTTAGAGGGCATCCCAAGTAAGGAAGTGCCGAGAATCTGACTTGCGATCGGCGAGCTGTGTGATACATTAAGTCCACCATCCAGACGAGTCGATGGTCGATTGGAGTGCGAGACTACTATAGGGGATTGACTCTCACTGAAATCCACTATGGAGTTGATAGAATTGTGAAAACCTGAAGTACTCCCTGCAGTGGATGGAGGTGAGCTGGATAAATCCAAGGAATTAGAAGGGCGAGTAACGGAAACAGAGGATTTAGCCATCACTGTTTTCTTGAGGGTAGGGAAAGTGTAGTCCATCTTGGATAAATTGAACTTAGAGGCTTGTATGAGAATGATACCATTATTGTAGAGAGTGATGGTGGCATTAGCTTTGAGGAAAGGTGAAGGTGAAGTTATTAATTTGAGACCGTGAGGGGTTTTCCTAGCGTCCTTTATTCGAAGCATGGAGTAGAGGACATTCCGCCAACATGCCCGTTTTCTGTTGTAGAAAATGAGGTCATTAGACAGAATACCCATTTTTGCACAGATGTAGACGTCGGAGATTAAAGTTTCTGGTCTAGATTTGAGTAAGCGATGTTTGTGCTTTTTTGCCCCATTTTTGGAGAGGTTAGGCGGATAATTGATAGTGAAGGCATTGGATCCTGTAGGGACAAGACTTATCTCCATTCTGAGACAGGCCAACGACGAATTAATGAGGAGGAGGGTGGACTAATTTACGTGTTTAAGGAGGTGAGACAAAACTTGAATCGGAGGTAGGTGTAACTAAGGGCATTGAATAAAGAGAACAAGCTGCATACACTTTGAGCTAGTAAATCTGATGAAGATATTAAGTAATTGGGTAGGGCTATGAAAGACTACAAATTGGAGTTAAATTAGGTACTGTGCTGTTAAATATTGTGGCCTGATGTGGAAAATTGTGTTGTGTAATGGAGGAATGAGGTGTGTTGTGGATAGTCTTGTTTAGTTGATATATGTGGTTTGTGAGGAATTATGTGGTGTGTATTGGAAATTTGTGGAGCTGAACTGAGTGGCGTGGAACTGTGTCGCATTTCGTGAAATTATGCTTATTGGAATTATGTGTTATGGTGGGGAGTGCATTTATGCGGATTGCTGGTTTGTGGCATAAAGTGCATTTTTGTGGGGTGTATTTATGTTGTATTGAATAGAGTGTAATTATGTGATGTGTAATTCTGAGGGGCTGAGAGGTGTTATGTGGAATGTATTTATGTTGTGTGGTGCAGAATTGAGTGATTTAGAATTGTGTGGTGTTGTGTGGCATGGTTTGGAGTGGTAGTATGTGGCATGGTGTGGAGTAGTAATATATGGTGGGTAATTATGTGGCATTTTGCGAAGTTGAATTTATTTTGTGGAGTGTAATTATGTGTTTTGGATTTGAGTGGATCTATATGGAGTGTAAACATGTGATGTGAAATGTAGCTTGGAGTGTAATTATGTGTAGTGGAATTATCTGGAGTTGAATTGTGTTGTGTGGAGTGTACTTATATGGTTTGGAGTGGAGTGGAATTACGTAGCAGAGTGTTATTATGTGAAGTTGAATTTTGTGGCATGGAGGGGAGTTGAATTATGTGGATTTGATTTTATTGGTTTGCAATTATGTGGCATTTAGTGGAATGATGAGGAGCGGAAATGTAGTTGAATTGTGTGGCATGTTATTATGAGATGTTAAAATGTGTTGGGTGTAGTGGATGCATGTGGCATGCAGTTGTGTGCTGTGTAGAGAGTTAGAGGAAGTAAGAGAGTGAATTAGTGAATCTGAGAATCTGTAACACTTACCCTTTCGATTTTTGCATATTTGTGAATTAAATATATGTTCACAATTTATTTATTTTTACAAATCAACTCCAGTTTTAAAGATGCCAAATTGTAATTAAAACCTTTTTAGAGGACAGGGGCTTGGATCATTGAACAAAGTTACAATTTTTAAAAGAGTTTTTATTTGAAATATGTCTCTGTCTTCAGGATCTTCTGCACTCGGCCAGCCTCAGAAGAGGATCTGGACTCTATTGTCTTTTTGAGCCAGCAAAAGACAATGGGGCATATTTACAATCCCCTATCGCCACCGGAGCATCATGTTTTCTGACGCTCCAGAGGCATAGTGGCATTCCCCATATTTACAAGGTGGCACAAAGCCACTTAATGTGGCTTAACGCAACCTTGTAAATATGCCCATTTTCGTAGCAGTCCTCTGCGGCAAAGGGGCATGCAATGGGTGCTGCAGTAGGCATTCCACCGCAACACCCAATGCTTTTTGACGCTGCCCCAGATTTACAAGGCTGGGGCAGCACCAAAAACTAAGGACAGGGAATACTTGGTCTTAGAATGCTGATAAGAGGAGACATTATTATGCCGGGTCTGGTGGCTCAGTGGACTAATGCATCCACTGCAGGGGCCTGTGTTCGACCTCATGGTCACAGGTTCGAATACCGGCGGGTCCACTTAGCCTTTCATCCATTTGAGGTCGATAAAATGAGTACCGTTGGGTAACAATAAACATCTGTTATTCAGCGCCAAGATGCCCCGTTGCTGGGGTGAACGTGCGCTTTACAAATACTTATGTTATTAATTTCTCCTCGTTTTTTGCTCTTTCTATGTGTGCTGCATTTTGCAGCACACATAGAAAGAGCAAATCGTCATTATTGATTGTTTATGTGCAGGAAAGTGTCAACAAGGTAAACAATCACTCCTGCAGCGCAGACACCCTTGCAAAATGGCAGGAGGGTGCCTGTGCTGGTGCTAGGCATCTTTGTTAGCGCTAGCGCTAGGGGAAACACAGGAGTGCGCTGTATTTTTGTAAATATGGCACTTCCCTGCATTTTGAAAATGTCGGAGCGTGGCGTTGCCAAATTTGGCGTAACAACGCACTCCAGCATTTTCTTGTACAGCTTCCTTAGGACCTGCAAGCTGCTCAAGAATGCAGGATAAATCAAAACTCCACAGCCCATTCACCAGGCATATGGGAATTCTTCTACTACACATGTAGTCTTCCCTTCTTATATGTTCTGAACAGTTTTTACTTCCAAATGGGGTTGCAACAATCTAAAGGGTCTGACTGGTGATGACCCTTAAGGGAATTAATTTAAAGGTCTGACACAATCTCTGTCTAATTTTTATCACAATGTTGCCCAGTTGCTGCATCGGAAAGGTGTCTTTCTAAAAAAAGTATTTCCTCAATATCTTGTGCTGAAGGTTCACAAAATGGCAGCTCTTAGCGTTGCCTTGATTTCTCTCTGTCACAACTCTGCCCTACCAAGTCATCTCTGACACCAACAGGATGGAAGAAAATTCACACCACTTCTGAGCACATTTGTATCCATCCCGCGGGTGCACCCATAAGGGTACCACTGAGGGCTCAATTACAAGACTCACAGGGGTGAGGCGATGGCGGTCTACCGACCGCCCTATTACAATTAGGGCAGTTGGACCACCATTGCCCCACCGCAGCTGCCAGGAAACCGCTGTTCCCTGGCAGTGGTGCAGCGGTGTAGAGGCAGTTATATGCTCGGCGGGACTGCCGCGGTCCCGCTAAACCTATTACAAGTTTCCTCTCTGCCACGGTTTTCATGGTGGTTCCTTCTCCATGAAAATTGTGATGGAGAGGAAACCTGGTGGCATGGAGGGGAGTTGAATTATGTGGATTTTATTTTATTGGTTTGCAATGATGTGGCATTTGGTGGAATGATGAGGAGCGGCAGTGTGTGTAGTTGAATTGTGTGGCATGCTATTATGAGATGTTAAAATGCGTTGGGTGTAGTCGATGTATGTGGCATGCAGTTGTGTGTTGTGTAGAGGGATAGAGAAAGCGAGAGAGTGCATTAGTGAATCTGAGAGTCTGTAACACTTGCCCTTTGCCCCTGCCTTTTCGATTTTTTTATATTTGCGAGTTAAATATATGTTCACAATTTCTTTATTTTTACAAATCAACTCCAATTTTAAAGATGCCAAATTGTAATTAAAACCTTTTTAGTGGACAGGGGCTTGGATCATTAAACAAAGTTACAATTTTTAAAAGAGTTTATTTGAAATGGTCGGACCTCCAGTCGAAAATCTGCTGATGTCCGTGCACGTTGAATTAGGTGGTTCTCTGTACGCAGGCATCTCTGCTTTCCAAAGCCAACATCCAGCCCCTCCCACAAAGCTCCTCGAAGCATCTCCCATAAGAAGCAGGGGTTTTGTTTGCAGTGAATAACAGAAAGTGGTAATGGCCCTCTAAGCGGCTTATTTTTGGAGACAGTCTCACTAGAGGGACAGAAGGGTCTCCGATGTTTGCCCTGGAGCAGGTCCCTGGGAGACTTGGTTTACAGGGTTCTCTTTCTCTGTCCACCTCAGGGCCCAGCTCAGGTTTCGGTCTCAATGAGAAATCTCACCGATAAACATCTCTGCTCAGATGCTGACTGGAGCTTCCTTCCCAAGCAGTGCAAATTCCAGGGAGTAGCGTTCACTGGCGTGCAAGTTCCCACAGCACCGTATGAAAGGAAGGCCAGCACAAATGTAAAGCCCATGGCACAGTGACATTTAAAATATGCACTGCACACAGGGTGAAGTGGGCTTGCATACTGGTGCTTTAATTATAAGGTAAACGGTACTTATGTCATTAACCCAAAGTATAAAAGGATGCTGCAACCAGATGGATGTGTACATGTCTCTGCAGCAGGCACTCAACCTATCTAGGAACCATACCCATGGTAAACTCCAAGCTTCTTTTGCAGATCACTGCCATATGCAAATTTCTCACTAGTTTCTCTCAAATACTTGCAAGGGCTGGGCTCTCCTGGGCCTATGTTGGGCACCCTCTACCACAGCTTCAGTGTTTGCTTGAACAGATAGTACCAGGGCTTCGAAGCGCCCCACCAAATGCCAGCATTACCTCGTCAAATTCCTTCTTCGTACAATAAAAGGCATTGAACGCAGCCCTGGGCATTCAATGTTCGTGGGCATAATGAAATAACAGCAGTTACTGCCCCATGTAATGGAAATTAATCATAAGACACAAAGGGCCACAAAGGCTGCCGTTTAAACCCTTGTGGGCTATGCTTCATCCAGGCGACCTCGACGCCAGCACATGTGGCAACATTTAAAAGAAATTTCAGGCGCCTCTCCCAATTCTTACCAGTCCAGCAGCGCCAGGAGGTGGTTAACCTCTTAATGGGCAACATATTTTTTACTACACCTGCACACAAGCATCCCAGTGGTGACAGCCAGGAGAAAACCCAGGTGCCAAGAATGAGGGCATTTGTGGGTGATGGCGCATGCTGGCTTCTCTACACCCTTCTTGCTACAAGCGCCTCACCACACCGAAACCTTGACTTGCAAACTGGGCCTCTTGTTCAGAAGGATACGTCACACAGGGCACGGCTGCACAAGCACTTGTATGGCATGATACACATGCCAAGGGTCCAGCAGCAGAGGGCATGAAGATGACCCTATGATCAGCAACACCACCCACGTGCACGTGACCAGAGGCACAAAGATACAAATCAGCATCACCGACCCACATGAACGTGAGGGAGTTTGGGGGGAAACAATAAAAATAAAAGGCAAAAGTTTTGAATTTAGTCTCCCGGTCCCTTACGTCAAATGAGGGGAATCCGAATTGCAAGTGTGACATAATTACCTTGATAAGGTTAAGGCGGGCACAAACGGATTGCGGCGCCACAATGCAAGCTGTGCAATAAAAGCAAGGTAACTGACAACCCGGGCTCTGTCTAGGTCAATGGTGGCAGTCTTACCTTCCTGTAGAGCTCAAAAGCGGACATCGTGGCACCTTGTGTCCTCTCCTTGGGTGCAGTGGATTGAAGAAGCCTAAGAAGGGGGTGTCCGTAAGGAGCTACTAGGCCTGGCTCTTAGCAGTAACTGTGAGGCCTGTCCTGAACCCCAGTGAGGACGATCCTGAGCTCCACTCCTTGCAACAAGGCCTGTCTTGAACCCAGGGAAGCCAATCTTCTTGCAACAAAGTACACCCTTCCCTTGCCCCTCACAGAAAGGCCCACCACGTCTTGCCTCGCTTTGAAGCAGCACTTTGCCCGGGGCTGGCCTGAAGGCGCTGGACATCTGCTGAAATCAGTGATTAACAGATGCCGCTCATGTAAACAAGCACAATGGTGGGTCGAAGAAAGAACCTCAAAGAGTGGGGGCAGTGGTTGAAGCATGGAGGGGGATTAAGGAAGGGAAAATCCTCTCACTTTGAAGTCCGAGGTAAGACCACAATTTACAGCCCTGTTTACAAAAATGTTTGTAGCCTGAAAAGAAAACGACCACTCAGGAAAAATGCTCTTTTAGATGTAAAACAAGACATTAATTAAGTAAATAGTTCTCCCTAACTGCTAATGAAAGCTACAGAGTAAGGACACATGTAAGGTGTCCTTATGGGAGGTAACAATAGGAGAGAGAGAGGTACTAAGGAGGGACTACTAAGCCTATTGACAAATCAAAAGCCATCATTTACAAAGGACAGAAAGAGGAGCCAATTGTAGAGATGAGCGGAACATGGGTGGAGCTTAATGCCCATATCCTGAATACTGCATGTCTCGAAGAGACAGCGCAAGCGCTGCCTAGGCGAGACCTAAAATGCCTCATATAATAATAAAGCAAGGGAAAAAAAGAAGAATAGAGGCGTTCCGAAATGTGAGTAGAAAAAGGAAAATGGTTAATTTATAAAATAACAAAAGCATATCTTGGTAAATATATAGGATATAAAAAGAATCAAAAGATCAATATTTTTCTTGTATAGTATTTCATGCACGAGAAGAATGCATTTACCAGTGCCAAAAAACACAAGTGAGGAGCCCCTACTGTCCAATTCAGTGACTTAGCCAGAAGTCTTGAGAGGCCACTTGTTGTTTCTTCCTTAAGTCTCAGTCTTTCACAATAGGCTGGCTCTATTGTACGTCCCTCGTGTAGAAGCTGACTATTTTGCTAAATTCCCTTGCTTAATCTCTGGGTGATATGACCTTTCGCACTGCCATCTGCAGTCCGTGCCATTCTGGTGGTTCTTTGTTCTGCCTCATCAGTTTTTAGGTTTTGTCCTCCTTTCACATAATCTCGCAGCCACCTATTTGACCTAGACTGGGATAGCTAAAGATGCTGTTTCCTAAATAACATTATATTTACTAGGAAGAGGGCACTTTCAAGGTGATGCTAAGGAATTCGCCCCATAATACTAATCATGTCATTCCACACCATTTCTAATTTGAGATTCTTTCATTATGCCTTTAAACAGTTTGACATGGGCATCTGTCCGTGGCAGAGCTTTCCCATTTCTATTTGCTTGGAGATGTTGCTAGCATTATTTGCTCTTGTTGAAGGAAACAGAAGTCTCATAGGCAGGGCTAGGGCAAGTTTGACTCCTAATTAGGGGTGGGCGGAATTTGCGTAATCGCGCTACGCAAAGCTCCGCGAAACGGTAAAAAATCTCCGCGAGCACGCAAAAGTTCCGCGAACACGCGGAATTGCTCGTTCCGCCCGTTCGCGATGCTTTTTTCCTGTTCGCGAACGCTGTTTGCGTGCTCGGGGAGAAATATCTCGCGAACACGCATTTTGAAAGCGCGAACAAGCAAAAAACTCCGCGAAGTCGCGGATCGCGGAATTTTGGCAATTTCGCGTTCTCCGCGAAACGCGAAATTACCCAAATTCCGCAAATTCCGCGAGCGGAACGGAATTTACCGCCCAGGCCTACTCCTAATCAGGGTTCTTATTCAAAATGTGTTTTATTGGCTGGCCCAAGTATTTGGTGCAATGGACCATCTGGTGCATCCTTAGGGGTAAGATATACACTGGTCTGCAATATGTGCTTGGTTCCCCACTAAACTCATTGTTCCTCCAGTAACTGTGGTTGAGTGTCTTACTACACTCCTAGAACAACGTAGGATACCTCTACACGTCGGGTTCACTTTGAGCCACTTCTATTCTCCATGTGCATTTACTTAGCTATCCTCCCTGCACTTACTACTTAACCTTGTATTATCTTAAAAGATTTAGCCCTGATGAAGTTATGGGGTCTTCTTGCCCATATGACGAAGCACATGTTGGCATGACGTTTTTATACTGTAAGTTTGTCTGAAGAAGACCCTTAAAGGCATTATATGAAACTCATGAAATGGATGATATTTAAGAACCATATTTTTGTGTTATCTGAAGTGGTGTGCAGGTACTTGTCTATTTAGTTCCAAAATTGTTTATGTTACAACTTGTAGATCACTAGGGAGGCTGATTGGCTCTCTTGCTTAGCACCCAATTGTTTTACTGATATCTACTAAGTAGATTTTTAATCTCCTGCTACCCAATGTTTTTTAGTTTGTTCTTCTGTCTTTTTTTATGTTAAATAATTTTTATTGAGGAAATAGGTAACGATAATAATCAAAATAATAGGTGTAACATTGCAATATAACAGTTCCATATTAGAGGAATAATACTTATAAAATATGCAAAGAAGAAAAAAAATGATATGAACCATGAGACGAGAAAGATTATTCTTTTATATTAAAAAAATATAGGAAAGAGAGATAGAAAAAAAAGGAAAAAGAAGGGGTGGAGTAGAAGAAGACAGGCCACAGAATAGGGAGGAAAGACTAGAGGTAAGAAAAGAAAACTAATGAATGTATCGGTGAGTGCAGACAGATAAATAGTGAAAGGTAACCAATATAAATCCAATTTGATTTTATGACGTAATGACAATGAAGAGACTGTAGATACTCTATGTTCATTACAAATAAAATTCCACCATGTTAACTTAGATAACTTAGAGGCATCTTTCCAGCAGGATAATATGACTTTAAAAGCAAGTGCAATAAAAAGGTCCAATAACAGCGGTTTGGGAGAAAGGTGTTTCAAGTTAGGTGACATAGATCCAGCAAGACCACTGACCTGGTCAGTGTGACTGCTCTCCCCCTGCGCAGCTCCACCACTAAGTGGTGTCCCCTGAGCTCACTATTGTAGGGTGTTCGAGGCCCTCCTCCACCCGCAGGCTTCTGCCTGTGCCTTATCCCTGGTGGTCCAGTGGGAGATCACTCTGCTATTCTGCTGTTCTGCCTCTGCCTCTCTTGCCTCTTTCCTTTGTGCCCTCTTTTTCTCTTTGATTTTCTTCTCTTTCTTTCTCTTTCCTTCATTGCCCTTCTGTCACTTTTCTCTATTTCTTTTTCTACTTTTTTCACTGTTCTCACTCTTTCCTTAGTTTCTCCTGCGTTTTCCCCCTGCCGCTGCCCCCGCAGCCCCTCCCCCCTCCAGTGTGTTCTTCCTGCTCCCGCCTCCCAGCTGACCCACCCTCCCCCAATCCCTACTTAATGGCGGCAGCGTACTGTGGGCGTGCTGCTGGCGCGCCCCTAGCGTGGCAAAGGCACGCCAAAGGCAAGCCGGTCTGTGCCCATACGCGACCAACGCCAGGGACCCTGATCCTCTGACCCACCTCTGCTACAACTCCAGCACCCTCCACAACCTCAACCCAAGACGCACAAACATCTGGCAGCTCTAGACGCAGACCAACACCCTCTCTTCTGTCTACACTGCCGCCGCACCTTCACCCACCTCCGTACTCCAGGAGCATCTCCCAGACTACCGGACATCACCGCTCACAAACCACTCAACTCCATCCTCCTCAACGTACGTTCCCTACACAAGCACCCCATAGAAATCTGGGACCTCCTCAACACCTACTCGCCCGACGTCGTCTTCCTCACGGAAACCTGGACCAACGCCAGCTCTGCACCCGACTCTGCCACCGCCAATCCCGACGGATACAAGTTCTTGCGCAAGGACCGCCCCACCTGTCTAGGAGGAGGCATTGCCGTCATTCACAAAAGCACCCTCTGCATGTCCACCGTCCCGGACGACACAACCAGTCTCACGGAGCACCTCCACTTCCAGATCCAGACCAACCCCAAAACGACTCTCTGCGGGACCCTCATCTTCTGGCTGCACGACCCCTGTGCTCCCTTTGCTGATGGCATCACTGACCTCATCACGCCCCACGCCCACAGACTACATCCTACTCTAAGACCTAAAGTTCCACCTGGACAACAACGGCAATTCAAACACTGCCTCCCTCCTAGAGAATCTTGCCAACATAGGACTGAAACAACTAGTCATCGCACCCACGCACACAGTGGGACACACACTCTACCCCATATTCACCGGAGGAAACAGCGTCTCCTACAGCCACACCACTGAACTCCTCTGGACAGATCACCACTGCAGTCACTTCTCCTTAAAAAAAACACCGTACACAAGCAAGCCCATCCCCTTCCCCACAGAAGCTGGAACAAAGTCACAGAAGAACAGTTCACCTCCGTCCTCGTCAGCACCCCACCACCGACTACGTCAGACGCAAACACCGCAGCATGCAACCTCCACCGCTGGATCACGAACTGCGCTGACACACTCACCCCCCTCAAGAAAGCCACCAAAAGACACATCAAGAAAGCAAGCTGGTTCACCCCTGCACTCCAAGAATCGAGACGCTCCTGCAGATGCCTTGAAAAGACATGCAGGAACCAAAACCACAGAAACACGCGCTACCAACGAAGCAGCCACCACCGCACACCACCAAGTCATCAAATCCACAAGGAAGAAATCCCTCCAAGACAGAATCCTCACCAACGCGCACAACACCAAAGACCTCTCCTCCATCATCAAGGAATTCGCCAAACTCTGCAGCAAAACAACAGACGTCCCACCCTCCCAAGACCTCTGCAACAGACTCAGCACCTTCTTCCACTATAAGATTAAGATGATCTGCGACAACTTCGACAACTAATACCACCTCACTGCTCCAGCTCCCCCATCATGCGATGCCACCCAACAGACCCTGCTCAAATAGACACCGCTCACGGCAGAAAACAATTTGAAGACCATGAAGAGCATCCACTCTGGAGCACCCTCAGACCCCTGCCCACACCACATCTTTCACAGAGCCGCCGCTGCCATCGCACCCAAACTATGTCTTACGATCAACTGCTCCTTCGAGACGCCACCTTACCCAATGACTGGAAGCACGGCAAAGCCAACCCCCTCCTGAAGAAACTCTCCACGGACTCGATGGACCTCAAGAACTTTAGGCCCATCTCCCTGCTTCCATTTGCGGCCAAGGTCATTGAAAAGGCCGTCAACACCCAGCTAGCAAACTTCATCGAAGCTAACAACATCCTGGACATCTCCCAATCTGGATTCCCAAGCAACCACAGCACCGAGACCGCCCTACTCGCCGCCACCGACGACATCCGCTCCCTCCTCGACCAGGGCAAAACGGCAGCCCTCATCCTCTTGGACCTCTCGGCTGCATTCAACACCGTCTCCCACCGCACCCTAGCCACCAGACTCCATGACGCCAGCATCCGCGGCAAGGCCATCAACTGGATACGCTCGTTCCTCACTGGCAGAACTCAGTGAGTCAGGCTCCCTCCCTACCTCTCAGAACCGACAGATACCATCTGTGGAGTGCCCCAGGGCTCCTCCCTCAGCCCCACCCTCTTCAACGTCTACATGGCCCCCCTCTCACCCATCGTCAGGAACCACAGGCTCAACATCGTCTCTTACGCTGTTGACACCATGCTGATCCTGTCCCTCACCAACGAACCCAACATCACCAAACACTACTTCCTAGAAGGAATGAAAGCCGTCGCCACCTGGATGAAGAACAGCTGCCTGAAACTCAACTCAGAAAAGACAGAAGTCCTCATCCTTGGCCCCACCCCCTTCGCATGGGACGATTCCTGGTGGCCCTCTCCCCTTGGAAATCCCCCCACCCTGACGGACCACACACGAAACCTCAGCATCATACTAGACTCATCTCTCACAATGAACTGCCAGATGAACACCGTATCCTCGACCTGCTTCAACACCCTCCACATGCTTCAAAAGACTTTCAGATGGATCCCAACCGAATCCAGAAAAACTGTCATGCATGCACTCATCAGTAGCAGACTGGACTACGGCAATGCTCTCTATGCCGGAATCAACAAGAAACTCCTTTGCAAACCCAAGACTGTCCAGAATGCAGTTGCCAGACTGATCCTCAGCCTCCCCCGTCTAAGTCACATCACCCAACACCTCTGCGATCTCCACTGAAGAATAACCTTCAAACTCCTCACCCACGCATACAAAGCCCTTCAAAACACCGGACCCGCATATCTAACCAGCCGCGTGTCCATCCGACGCACCCAAAAGATACCTCCGAACAGCCCAGCTCTCTCTGGCCACCTTTCCACGTATCAACAAGACTAGAACTGGAGGAAAGTCCTTCTCCTACCTCGCAAACAAAGCCTGGAACACCCTCCCTCTCCACCTCCGGCAATCTCCCACATTGCCCCAGTTCAGGAAGGACCTCAAGACCTGGCTCTTCAGATGACCCCAGCACTCAACGGAGACACACCCTAACCCCCAGCGCCTTGAGACCCTCACAGGTGAGTAGCTGTGCTTTACCAACCCTGATTGATTGATTGATTGATTGATTGTTGATAGATCCGAGGAAAAGATTTTGGATTGTTAATGGTACATTACAAGGAAAGATCTTTAACGATTGAGACCAAATAGATTTCCAAAAGCTAAGTACTTGAGGACAATAATAAAGTAAATGAATTAAAGTACCATTGGAAATGGAACACGACCAACATAATGGTGAAGCAGATTAATCGAATTTGGAAATACATTCTGAGGTAAGAATAGCTCTATTATGAATAAAAAACAGATATTGTGTAATACGCTCAACTTTGGAAGTGTTGAAAATTTTGAGCCAAAATGTATCCCAGTACTGAACAGAGAACAGGAAGGAAAGATCAGTTTCCCATAATATTTCAATCAGATTGTTTGTGTGTTCAGAGGTTGATGTTAATATAAGATTGTATATATAAGCAGCTTTAGGAGTAGAATCAGATTGAATTCTATCACTAGGTGTCGGTGGTAGGGGTGAGACTGGTTGAAGATGGAAATAATGAGTAGTTAAAAAGGAGTGGATAGCAGAGGATATAAGATCATATTCTCTGAGAAAAGTACTTGGTAAGTTGTATTGTGTTTGCAATTGCGGAAAGGGTAACAGAATCACCATTTATCAGTTGTTGAACGAATATAATATCCTTTTCTTTTCAGTGTTTACAGTAAAAGGTTTTATGTTGAAACTTATGAAATTTTTAATACCAGACTGATGAGGAAAGAAAGCATTGTTGAAAGTCATATCATTGCGGTTTATCAAGTTTTATTAACATAACATAACATAATGAGCTGCAATCACTGTATGTAATAGGTGCTGGGAGTATTTTAAAATGGGATGTTTAGAAATAAAGGTATTATTTGACATATGAATGACATCTTTGAACGAAAAATCTTTCAGAAAGAATCATTCAAAGAAATCATTGATTAAGGCATAAAAGTGTCTAATCAAAAAAGCAGAATGATACAGCTTACAGTCCAGAATTCCGATACCACCTTATTTATTTGGGCGTTTTAATTTAGATAAGGCAATGTGTGGGTGTTTGTTGTTCCAGAGAATTTTGTACAAATGGAGTTAATTTGTGAGAAATAATTCTTATGGATCTTAAAAGGTAGTGTAGAGAGTGTATAAAAGTTATGTGGTATAATCATCATTTTAAGAGTTTCCAATCTACCCCACCATGATAAATGGAGAGGAGACCAGGATGAAAGTAATGTTTGCAATTTTATTTTTAAAACACTCAAATTATGTTTCATAATATTGGAAATATGGGATGAAAACCAAACACCAAGATATCTAATTCTGGACGGGATCCAAGTGAAATTAGTGCTTGCAAGCATATACTGATAACAGCAAGAGTTTAAAGGTAAAATTGCCATTTTGGAAAAATTAAGTTTATATTCCGAAATATTGAAATATAAATCACTCTCTTGCAAAATTGGATCTAAAGAGGAAAGGGGATTGGACTTGTAAATGAGAACATCATCAGCATACGCTGAATGTTTTATCTCAATGGAATTGTGTTTAAATCCAGAAATAAGTGTATTACAGTGTATACGCTCAAGGAAGGGCTCTAGGCAAAGGATAAAAAATAAAGGTGAGAGGGGACAACCTTGTCTAGTACCTCTATGTAATTTAAAATAAGGGGAGAAATGACCATTAACAAAGACACTAGCACGGGGTTTCAAATACAATAGTTTTAAAAATGAAATAGATTTAGGACCAAAACCAAACCATTGGAGAGTGGTAAACATGAAGTGCCAATTGATGTGGTAAAATGCTTTCTCTGCATCAAGGAGCAAGGCTGCAAGAGGGTCCTTACGCTTTTTAGCTAATGCGAGAATGTTAGAGAACATTCTAGCATTATCCGTAGCAAGTCTGCCCTTAATGAAGCAGATTGATCTGGTTTGACAAGGAGAGGTATAACAGTTTCTAGGCAAAATGCAAAGATCTTAGCAAATATTTTGCAATCTTAATTGAATAACGATATGGGTTGTTCATTCTTACAGAGGGTGTGATCTTTTTTAGGCTTGGGTATAAGAATAATTAGGGCTTCCATGAAGGAGCCACTAGCCTTTGAGGACATAAGAATAGAATTAACAAGCTGTAATAATTTGGGGGCAAAAATAGATGAAAAGGAGGAAATTAATTCAATGGAAAAACCGCCTGGGCCAGGAGCCTTAACTCATTTTAGGGATTTAGTGGAATCAATAATTTCTTGAAGGGTGATATCAGCTTCTAATTTTTGTAGAACATTAGAGAGGCAAGGGGGTTTAGGAAGACCCTTGAACATTGTTTGTATATTTGGAACTAATGGAGTAGTTTCCTCTGTATATAATGATTGAAAAAAGGATTGAAAACTAGTAGAAATTTCAGAATCGGAAGTCACAATGGTGTTAATATAATCAATTCTGGACAGAGTATGGCGAACATTAGAAAAAAATGTAAGTTCACATAAATCAGGATTACAAGTCTTCCATACATCGAATAATGGACGAGTGGTAATGACTGATTGGAAAACCTTAAGGGATTTATCAGGAATAAATTTGCAGTTAGATTTCCTGTCCGTAAAGAGATCCAACCGTTGATTGAAATCACCTGCTACAATAATATTGGGATTATCAATAGAAGTAAGTTTTATTTTGATACTATGCCAAAAATCAGGATTAGATTTAACAGCGCCATAAATATTGAATAGAGAACTATGTTTATTATGAATTAGAACATTGACCAATACCCATCATCCATTAATATCACACTCAGTAGATAAAATCTGTATTTTTAATGATTTATGACATAGGATGGCAACACCACCCTTGCGATTAACATCTTGGGAGAAAAAAATACCTGACCAGCCCATTGACGTTTCAATTTAAGTGATTCAGCATCGTTACAATAGGTTTGCTGTAAAAAGGCAATATTTGAGTTACGTTTTGGCAGATGAGAGAGTACCTTTTGTCTTTTAACTGGATATCCCAGAACATTTCACAAGACTACGTTAAACATGTCAGGGAACAAAGATAGGGGGACTGGACCATGGATGACAAGCTGCAAAAACAAAAAGGGAGATAAAATGACACTAGTGATTAACAATCACATAATGCATACCAAATATATACATAATGATTTGGGAGAACATGTAAGCGCTCGCATATTGGAAGATAAGATGAAAGCAAGAGAAAAAGGAAAAGGGAAGTAGAAGTAGAAGAATATAGAAAAAGAAGCAGATCAAGGTTAGAAGTCCAGATCTGAGAAAAAAGACATGCAGACGCATTGTGGGACGAGTCAACACCATAACAAGAATTACGGCAGAGATTTGAGACATAAAATAAGAAACAGAAGCCATATATTCAAGAAACAAAATAACAAAGAGAGAGCACGCGCAAGAACAAAATTCTTAGGACTGTTGAACAGTAATGTCCATATTATAAAAAGAATAATTCTGGACGGGATCCAAGTGAAATTAGTGCTTGCAAGCATATACTGATAACAGCAAGAGTTTAAAGGTAAAATTGCCGTTTTGGAAAAATTAAGTTTATATTTCGAAATATTGGAATATAAATCAGTCTCTTGCAAAATGGGATCTAAAGAGGAAAGGGGATTGGACATGTAAATGAGAACATCATCAGCATACGCTGAATGTTTTATCTCAAGGGAATTGTGTTTAAATCCAGAAATAAGTGTATTACAGTGGATACGCTCAAGGAAGGGCTCTAGGCAAAGGATAAAAAGTAAAGGTGAGAGGGGACAACCTTTTCTAGTACCTCTATGTAATTTAAAATAAGGGGAGAAATGACCATTAACAAAGACACTAGCACGGGGGTTCAAACATAATAGTTTTATAAATTAAATAGATTTAGGACCAAAACCAAACCATTGGAGAGTGGTAAACATGAAGTGCCAATTGATGTGGTAAAATGCTTTCTCTGCATCAAGGAGCAAGGCTGCAAGAGGGTCCTTACGCTTTTTAGCTAATGCGAGAATGTTAGAGAACATTCTAGCATTATCCGTAGCAAGTCTGCTCTTAATGAAACAGATTGATCTGGTTTGACAAGGAGAGGTATAACAGTTTCTAGGCGAAATGCAAAGATCTTAGCAAATATTTTGCAATCATAGTTGAATAACAATATGGGTTGTTAATTCTTACAGAGGTTGTGATCTTTTTTAGGGTTGGGTATAAGAATAATTAGGGCTTCCATGAAGGAGCCACTAGCCTTTGAGGACATAAGAAAAGAATTAACAAGTTATAATAATTTGGGGGCAAAAATAGATGAAAAGGAGGAAATTAATTCAATGGAAAAACCGCCTGGGCCAGGAGCCTTAACTCGTTTTAGGGATTTAGTGGCATCAATAATTTCTTGAAGGGTGATATCAGCTTCTAATGTTTGGAGAACATTAGAGAGGCAAGGGGGTTTAGGAAGACCCTTGAACATTGTTTGTATATTTGGAACTAATGGAGTAGTTTCCTCTGTATATAATGATTGAAAAAAGGACTGAAAACTAGCAGAACTTTCAGAATCGAAAGTCACAATGGTGTTAATATAATCAATTCTGGACAGAGTATGGCGAACATTAGAAAAAAACGTAAATTCATATAAATCAGGATTACAAGTCTTCCATACATCGAATAATGGACGAGTGGTAATGGCTGATTGGAAAACCTTATGGGATTTATCAGGAATAAATTTGCAGTTAGATTTCCTGTCCGTAAAGAGATCCAACCGTTTATTGAAATCACCTGCTACAATAATATTGGGATTATCAATAGAGGTAAGTTTTATTTTGATACTATGCCAAAAATCAGGATTAGATTTAACAGCGCCAAAAATATTGAATAGATAACTATGTTTATTATGAATTATAGCATTGACCAATACCCATCATCCATTAATATCAAACTCAGTTGATAAAATCTGTATTTTTAATGATTTATGACATAGGATGGCAACACCACCCTTGCGATTAACATCTTGGGAGAAAAAAATACCTGACCAACCCATTGTCATTTCACTTTAAGTGATTCAGCATTGTTAAAATAGGTTTCCTGTAAAAAGACAATATTTGAGTTACGTTTTGGCAGAGAGTACCTTTTGTCTTTTAACTGGATGTCCCAGAACATTTCACAAGACTACGTTAAACATGTCAGGGAACAAAGATAGGGGGACTGGACCATGGATGACAAGCTGCAAAAACAAAAAGGGTGACAAAATGACACCAGTGATTAACAATCACATAATGCATACAAAATATATACATAATGATTTGGGAGAACATGTAAGCACTCGCATATTGGAAGATAAGATGAAAGCAAGAGAAAAAGGAAAAGGGAAGTAGAAGTAGAAGAATATAGAAAAAGTAGCAGATCAAGGTTAGAAGTCCAGATCTGAGAAAAAAGACATGAAGACGCATTGTGGGATGAGTCAACACCATAACAAGAATTACGGCAGAGATATGAGACATAAAATAAGAAACAGAAGCCATATATTCAAGAAACAAAATAACAAAGAGAGAGCAAGCGCAAGAACAAAATTCTTAGGACTGTTGAACAGTAATGTCCATATTATAAAAAGAAAAAAGTTTAAAGAAACATTTTCAGATTTGCCGGATCATCAAAAGATCTTGTGGTGCCCTCATAAGTAATTCTGTATAAGCAAGGTTGAAGAATACCACAGCGGATATTTAATTGT
Organism: Calotriton arnoldi; assembly: GCA_963921515.1. NCBI lineage: Eukaryota > Metazoa > Chordata > Amphibia > Caudata > Salamandridae > Calotriton > Calotriton arnoldi. The sequence goes on along the minus strand of CAWUFW010000032.1, from coordinate 705,213 downwards.
AACATCTCAGGTGAAAGGACCAGAAACTCCTTTCTTCTGGCATTAGTTGCGTTGGATAGATCTTGAGAGATAAAGATGTTATGACCAGACCAGATGAGGCGACATTTGTTCTTAGCAGCTTTCAAAACAGGCAAGAGGTCCATGAATTCCAGGAATAGCAGAATGATTCCTCTGGGTTTAAAAGAATGCAGCTGAATCCGGCCAAGATGATGCACACGTTGAATGTTAAGAGGAAGAGTATTCAGAATGCCAAGAAGATCTGGGAGAAATTTCTTTAAAAATCCAAGAAGGTCAGGCCCCTAAATTGCTTCTGGCAGTGTGCATATACAGAGGCTGTTCCATCTATCTCTATTTTCAAAGTCCTCAGTATGTAGTTTAAGCTTTAAGATATCCTGTTCAAGAATAGGAACTTTTGTAGCCACATGCTGCAAATTACTAACACGCTGTTCCTTTTCAACCATCTTCCTCTCCATAATAATCCAGTGGTCCTCAATTAGTTAAAGCTTTTCATTAGTGGCACACATAAAGGGTTTTAGCCCTCTCACCTCATCCAAAATGGTATCTTAAACAGGATTATGAGAGGACAGGATAGGCGACGGAGGATCACTCGCCATTGTAATGGAATGAGTAACGCAATGAGGAGATTGTTAACATGCTTTGGTCCTTGTTTTATCAGTCCTTCCCATACGAAGAAGGCAAAACTTGAACAGAGTGTGAGAAAACAGTGGTCAACTTAGCATCTAATTGAGCAAAATATTACATTTTAATAATTAAAATATGAAGTGTAGACACAGCAGTAAAATATTAAATAGGGTTCATATCCATGTTGGAGAAAAATACGATAAATAACAGGACACAAATGTGATGTTATTCCATACAGCTGCTGGGTCACAGAAGACAGAGGATTCACAGCAGTTTGGCTCAATATGCAGCTTATAAAAAGAACCACATCACAATATGGCAGTCATTTAAGTGTCATTTTTATAACCAGCAGGTGATTTCAATGACAGGGGGACTCAAATGCGCCAAAAACTGAAGTGTGAGCGGTGCAAAAAAAAGCCAAAATGGCGGCTGCTCACCAATAGAAAAAAAATTCACCTCCAAAACACCTGGTAAATGAAGGCAAACCAAAGTATGTTAAACAGTTAAGATTTTACAAGCCATTCAGTGCATTCTTCAAGGAGAACTTCATGAGAAGAGCAAAGTAGAACGAAACTACTGCTGCATACTGACAAGTGAGACAGGAGCATATCAGGCATTGCTCTGACAAAATAGCTGCTTATTAAAATTGAGAACTCACCGCCATAGCACTGGAGACAAAAGAGGCTGCATAAAGGGCACCTGCAACCACAATTATACTGCAGAGAGCATCACAAGTCCTTGGATATATCCAAACGGGGTATGCACTGACTGATTTCGACTATATTTTGAGTAAAGAGCTCCGCATCATGCCAGAGCTCAAGAGTCCACCTCCATCTCATTCGGTGTGGAAGTCAAGCCCCTCTTTGTTCTTCTGTCTAAGTCTTAAAATTCTTTCCTTAACTTCCTCGTATTCTCTGCATCCTCAGGCAGTTGATTAGTTCTTTGTTTTTCTGGCTGCTTTCATGACAAAATTTGGCATCATCTGCTTTTTAGGTTTTGCCTGCACAGTGCTTGTGCTGTGCTTGTTAGGTTTCACCTGCACAGCTCTTGCTCTGGGCTTGTGAAATCTATTGTAATCAATATAAATTTTAAAAGGGGCTTCCATCCCGCCCTTTTCATTTGTTAATGTGCTTGAAACATACTTTTCCTCCGTTTCTATTCATTGTAGAATGCCTGTTGTTCTTTGTGTGTTTTTCTTATCAGTGGATTTTGGCCCAAGTTCTCCTTTTCATCCTCTTTTGCAGAACTTCTTTGTTAGTTGTGAGCAAGCGTACTTGTCCCCTTCTCTTCCAGACCTCTTACCCAGGCGCAGAAGCTTGACCTCCTGCGCTGCTCCTCCCACAGATACTTTTCATCTTGGACGCTTCTCTACAACCTGGCGCTCTTCCCACATCATTCCTTCCAGACCACAAGTTTCATTTTGATATATGGCATAAGTGTGCTGCCCAAGCAGTGACTTAACTACTTGCAAAGCTAGGAAGAGAGTGGTAAGTAGTAGACTTAACTACTTGCCAAGCTAGGAAGAGCAGGGTAGTCTTAACATGCATCGAGTTGCTCCTGCAAATTGTGTTGTTTGGCCAAATGGGATTGGAGTAACTGAGTGGGTTAGAGATGTGCCAGTGAATGTGGGCACATCTCAAATTGCTGCTCAGAGCAGTTCATGAAGACTTAAAAGCAGTCTGTTTTCAGCAAGATATAAAATGTAAACTAGTTTAAGTTCTCATTTTTGTGAGCTGATGGCTCTGAGCAGTTAGCGGGTGAAGTGTGAATTATTGGGTTGGCTTTTACCCAAGCAAATGCTTGGAACCCAACCATTACTTACCATTAGTTGGCTTCATTGTCACTCCCTTTTGCTGCCTCCTAATTGGCCAACGCTTACAGATGTCACTTCTCTTCAACAGTTTGGAGCAGCGACCAAGTACTTATTGATTACATTTTATGAGTGTTGCTCCACGGTCCATCCGCTTTATCCTTAATACATGGTCACTGATTTGCAAACACCAATTCTCATGTTGAGCTTTTAGGTCCGTCCATTGCAAAACTGGGCAAAAACTCTGCAAGTTGCATAAATGTCCAATAAACAATGTGTGATGTAGTGTGGCTACACACCACCTACATGTAGGAACAAAAATATAGCGAAGGGGCTGGCAAGCAGCCATTGTCACTGCAGGCAAAACTACATTGGTAGCATGTCAAACCAGCTCAACATGTTTTGGTCTATAAATTACATTAAATATGTCAATTGTAAAATGCTCATTGAAGGCCCCAAGGCCCAGTTGCACAATGGTCAGTAGTAATAGGGGGACCATGGTAGTTAATAGATAGGCCTGTGGTAGCTGTAGTTTTATAGAGCCTTCTTTGTGTTACAAAGGACATTCTTATATCTTGGGTGGAGACTACCTAGACCTTCCATTTTTGTAATATTTTACTGATGAATGGAAATATAATTTAGCAATGATCTTAGATTTCAGTGCAAGTGTCACAAAATATTTTTAGAATTAATGTCAAAGTTTGCCTTTTATAGATTGGGGTTAAAACTAATTTGCCTGGTGTAGCTTCTTCCCCAGCCCTGGAGCACGCAAAGAGATTGCGCCACACGGTAGCTGTGGTTAGGCATTACTTTATTCTCCATCATTCACGTGCACACTGCTTTGAACTGTGATCTTCTTTACAGGCAACTAACCCCAAATGTGCATGCCGTCCTTTGGGGGATATCATCAGCGCACACCCATCTTCTTCTCTGGAACTCATTAGTAATGTTGAAGAACCTTTATACGACGAACTTGACATCGATTGATTTTGCTTGGTTTCTGCTGGTCGTAGCTAATGTTGTGTTTTGGTTTTGTGGGCGTGGTGAGAGTGCTTCTGGTTTGTTCTCGCGTCCATCTATTCTTTCCACTGTGATGCACTTAATTTTTCCTTGGCATAGCACAGTTATGAAATGGTTCTCTTTCCCAAAACTTTTGCAGACGTGTCCTATGGCTGGACATTTACCTTCATGGGGAAATGAAAATCTACATCAGAAGCATCGCTTTGATTTCTTCGAAGACGTCGACTTATGTGCATCTTGTTTATGCCTGTGCTTGCTTTTCATGGTCAATGCTGATTCATTGTGTGCTGTTCCTACTTCCATATCAGAAGCTTGTCGGTCAGCTCATTCTTCTGCTCTTGCAGCCATCAGCATTTTCTCTAGATTGTGTGTTTCTCTCAAAATGCGCCTTCTAATAGAATCTGAAAGACAGTCATCAAAGACTCTGAGGCGCATGGCTTCTTCGTCGTTGAAGTCACAGAACTTGTAATGTTCAATCTGTGCATCAAGTCTTTCAATAAACTCAACCATTATTTCACTGTCCTTTTGTCGTGCTCGGTTGAAGATGTACCTTTTATACTCAACATTCTGCATTAGATTGGACTTGGCTTCGAGCACATCTTTTACTTTTCAGTACGATGTTGCATCAGTCTGAGAAACTTCCTTTAGCACTTCTTTCACTCTATCACCTGCAAGGTTTTTCAAATATTTAATGATCTTCTTGTCATCTTCTTCCTCTAGCACATGTATGAAGTCATCGAATGTCTCGATCCACGCAGTCCACCTTGCATCAATGTTCTGCTTCTTAGAAGTGTCGAAAGGCGGTGGTGGCTTCAGGAAAACAGCTGCATTGTATTTCGCACTCTTTCTGCTGCCATTGTGTTGGCACGTGCCATTCAGGCTATCAAGGTGCAGGCTGTGTGGTGCGGTGTGGCTCAGCCAACTTTTGCAAGCACCAGCCTTCTGCCTGAGCATGGGTCGCAGTATGCTTCAATCGCCTGTGATGGTGAGTAAGTTCTCTGTTTACTGTACCTTGTTGTCATTATCATTATTTCTTGCATCGTCTGACCAATCGCTCTGTATTTGGGGTGTAGCGTCTCTGTCAACCACCTCATCTGTGGTTTGGCGGGGATTTATACAAATGCTGTTCTGCAGGGCCTTCAATTTCTTCTGTGGCTGTGCATGAGCTGGAGCAGGGCTTTGACTCCAAATGTGCCGGTCACAGACTTTGATGCATCGAAGTTGGGCACACGTGGCATGCACAAGCAGTTTGCCATACGATTGCAAACTCTCAGGGAGAGCAGTCTTGTTTTTCTCTGACACGTATCCCATCCTCGTCGACAGTTGAAGCATCTTCCCCAGCCCTGGAACATGCAAAGAGATTACGCCACACGGGAGCTGTGGTTAAGCATTACTTTATTCTCCAGCATTCACTTGCACACAGCGCATTTCATCATACTTCCCATAACCATACCCTAACACCTCCCCGCATATCACCTAGTTCCTGTTCAGGGTCTGCCCCAGAACCACGAGGGTCCTAATTCGTATAACATAAATATGCTACATCCGGGTAGGTTCCTCCTCCTACAGTGACTTGTAATTAGATTTCTTTCTAGTCTAGACCACTTGGAGTAGGTGTAAAATCCTTCCATATTTGGTACTCTGCATGGAAACAATGGGTGGCTCACTGGACCCTACTATGCACATATTATCAGCAAGGTAAGAAAAGTAAGCTGAACTTTCAGACACCTCCCAGCATATGCATATCAATACGTTGTGACAGAGAGAGGGGATCTTTACACAGTTGCACCATACAAAGGGGGTGTGTCCATTTACGATTCCCACTCACAAGTCAAGCAGTGGACGCAGGACAGAAGAGCCTTTGAAGACAGTCTTGTCAGAGACATAACACCACCTCACTCGTAACCTTTCTCAGCCGTTTTTTTTCTTAATTTTTTCCCTGTTGTGCCACTGTTATTGTGCCCATCTGTGTCTTGCTCTAATTCCACCACTGTTTTTATTTTCTCGTGCTGCCTGTTCCTTTTGCCTTTGCCGCTGCTGCCCCTGCGGCCCCTCCCCCCCGGAATTCCCCCACGGAATTTCCTCCCGGAATTCCTTCTCCCGCCTCCCAGCCTCTCCTCCCTCCCACCTCCCCTACTTAATGGCGGCCGCTGCGCGGTCACGCAGCGGACGTGCGCAGTGGGTGCGCCGCTGGCGTGCCAAAGGCAAGCCCATCTATGCCCGTCTGCGACCCGACCCCGGCCAGCGCCAGGAACCCTGGACCTCCCACTGCCCTTCGCTACGACACCACCACCCTCCTCGCACTCAACCCTGGAAGACTTAGAGAATGCCAACAGGTCTCGCCGAACATGACCCACGGCCAGTTCTCCTGCCTCCACTGCCGCCAGACCCTCACCGCCACCCCGGCCTCCAACACCGCCGACGCCAACACCGGGAACACCCTAAAATGCATCCTCCTCAACGTACGCTCCGTACACAAACACGCCATGGAAATCTGGAACCTACTCGAATCTCTTTCGCCCGACATCGCCTTCTTCACAGAGACCTGGACCAACGCATCCTCTGCCCCCGACTTCAGCACCGCCATCCCAGACGGATACAAGATCCAGAGGAAAGACTGCTCAACCACCCAGGAGGGGGCCTCGCCATCGCCCACAAGATCACCCTCCGCCTCACCACCTCCAGCGAAACCTTCCCCTCCACCGAACACCTGCACTTCAAGATCCAGACCACCCCCAAAGCCACACTCCGAGGAACCCTCGTCTACAGACTCTCCGGCCCCCGAACACCCTTCGCCACCACCATCACCGACTTCATCGCACCCCACGCGATCGCCTCAACAAACTACATACTCATTGGAGACCTGAACTTCCACCTCGACAACCCCAGCGACCCCAACTCCACTATCCTTCGTGACAACCTCGCCAGCATCGGACTTAAACAACTCGTCAACACACCGACCCACAAAGCAGGACACACCCTCGACCCCATCTTCGCGGCAGGAAACAGCGTCCATTTCAGCCACACAACGCAGCTGCCATGGACCGACTACCACTGCGTACACTTCGCCATCAACAAACCCAAGGCACCCAAACCAGCCCCACGCCCACCACGAAGGAACTGGAGCAAGGTTACCGACGAGCAACTTAACTCCACCCTCACCCAAGACAACCACACCTGGGCACCCGACGCAGCCAGAGAACTCCACACCTGGATCTCCAACTGCACAGATGAGCTCGCCCCGCTACGCAACCCCGACAGACAACGCCCCAGGAAAGCCGCCTGGTTCCCAACCGCTCTCCAAGAAGCCAGATGCACTTGCAGACGCCTGGAGAAGAACTGGAGAAACACCAAGACAACCGAAAACCACACCACCTACAAGGACGCCATGACGGACTACCACAACCAGATCAGAGCCACCAAAAGGAACTTCATCCACAACAAAATCCTGGCCAACTCCACCAACTCCAAGGAACTTTTCAGTGTCATTCAAGAATTCACCAACCCACGCAGCGAAGCCACAGACATCACCCCATCCCAAGACCTCTGCGACAAGCTTGGAACCTATTTCCACCTCAAGATCAAAAACCTCTACGACAACTTCATCGACCATCCACCAGGCGCCACAGATGGCCCCCCGCCCCCCAGAAACACCAGCCAGCCCGCCATCTCTAACTGGACACCGATCACGGCCGAAGACACCGCCTCGACCATGAAAAGCATCCACTCGGGGGCCCCCACTGACCCCGGCCCCCCTCACATCTACCACAGAGCCGTGGCCGCCATCGCACCCAAACTACAACGCACCATCAACACCACCTTCAAAACAGGCACCTCCCAGACGACTGGAAGCGCGCAGAAGTCAGACCCCTGCTCAAGAAGCCCACAGCTGACCCCACCGACCTCAAGAACTATCGGCCCATCTCGCTCCTCCCCTTTGCAGCCAAAGTTGCAGAGAAAACAGTCAACAGGAAACTGACACGATTCATTGAAGAGAACGCCGTCCTCGCCCTGTCTCAATCCGGATTCTGAAGCAACCACAGCACAGAGACCGCCCTACTCGCCGCCACAGACGACATCCGCACCCTCCTGGACCAAGGCCACTCCGCAGCCCTCATCCTACTCGACCTATCAGCGGCCTTCGACACCGTCTCCCATCGCACACTAGTCGTCAGACTACACGACGCAGGCATACAAGGAACAGCCCTGGACTGGATCCGATCATTCCTCACCGGAAGAAGCCAAAGGATCAGACTCCCACCCTTCCTCTCCGACCCCACGAAAATCACCTGCGGAGTCCCACATGGTTCATCACTGAGCCCCACCGTCTTCAACATTTACATGGCCCCCCTCGCAGCCATCGTCCGACAACACGGCCTCAACATCGTATCCTACGCCAACGACACCCAGCTCATCCTCTCCCTCACCAAAGACCCCACCACTGCCAAACTCAACTTCCAGAAAGGAATGCAAGACGTCGCAGTCTGGATGACCAACAGCTGCCTGAAGCTCAACGCCGAGAAGACAGAAGTCCTCATCCTCGGTACCACCCCTACTGCATGGGACAGCACCTGGTGGCCGACCGACCTCGGAAGCCCACCTACCCCCTCAGACCACGCCAAGAACCTCGGCATCGTACTCGACTCATCACTCTCCATGAACCGACAGGTCAACGCCGTCACCTCCAGCTGCTTCAACACCCTCCGCATCCTCCGCAAGACCTTCAAGTGGATCCCCCCTGAGTCAAGGCAGACAGTCACCCACGCACTCATCACCAGCAGACTGGACTATGGAAATGCACTCTACGCCGGCATCAACAAGTCCCTACTCCGCAAACTCCAGACAGTACAAAACACCGCCGCCAGACTCGTCCTCGGCATCCTCCGACACGAACACATCAGCCAACACCTGCGAAGTCTCCACTGGCTCCCCGTGGAGAAAAGAGTCACTTTCAAAATCCTCACTCACGCCTACAAATGCCTACACAACAACGGACCCAAATACCTCAACGACAGAATCAACTTCCACGTACCCAAAAGAAACCTCCGATCTTCCAACCTCGCACTGGCCGAAACCCCGCGCATCCACAGAGCCAGAGCAGGCGGAAGATCCTTCTCTCACATTGCAGCCAAGACCTGGAACGAGCTACCGGCAGACATCAGACGCGCCCCCTCCCTGAACACCTTCAGGAAGACCCTCAAGACCTGGCTCTTCGGCTAAACAGTTTTGCGGACCCCCCACCCCCCTCAGCACCTTGAGACCCTCACGGGTGAGTAGCGCGCTTACAATTCTCTGATTGATTGATTGATACATAGATCACAAATCATAATCAAGGATTTCTCTTTGAAAAGTGGAAGTCTGCATATGATTGGCACAGATGGACTCAAAGACAGGCTAAGGGATTCAAAGCTAGTGAGATGACCTGAATCTCTTTTAAGTAGTTTTATTTTGTGGTGCTATGCTAACAAGTGTACCAAAGTATGGAACACTTTTCTATAGCTACACCTCCCTCTGGCACGTTGGATAAATGCCATTTTCAGCCTGGCAAAATAAACCTTTTGCCAGGCCCAAATCTTCCTTTTTAATACATATCAGTTACTCCTAGGGTAGGCCCAAAACAACCCACAGGGCAGGGTACAGTGTTTTTAAAAATGCATGCCCCCTCATCACATATTCCTGCGTACATGTAGACAAAAGAGACGCAACTCACACCAACCGTGCCTCCATGCACACACCAGGCGAGACACATTCCTGGAAAACTTATGACGCCCACGGAACTCCTGCTAAAACATGATGCTATCCATCCCTATGCTCCTGAGACCACCCCACAAATATCCTGCACTAATCGAAGGATCCATTAAGGAATGAAAAAGGAGGGAACTCAATTGATCATAAAGAGATTAATCTACCTGGATAACCAATAATCTCCCTTATTTCCCCAAAACTATCAAAAAAATACCCAACCGGGGCCACCTTCCGGTGCCTCACTAAAATAGTGACTAGTGGAGTGTGGAAAACACACCCCTAGGGAAAAAATACAGGAACTCCGGAAACCATCGATTAGGGTGCACATGTAATGTTTCTGAGTTAACAATGAACCAAGCTCTTATCCAAACAGGTCAACCTCCGAACCTCAAGTGCACCAACACCCAGCTGCCATATCAAACACCCCAGCCCAGACAAGAAGTTTACATTTGAAAACTTTGAACTAACACCACAAACTTTTTATTTGAACTGATAAGGGAAACCACAGCCACCGGAGGACCACAGACACCTCCCATGGGACCCATACCAAGATCTGCAATGTCAAAGTTATATATGATTGCATCGTTAAGTACTCTCTGTCTACTATGGATGATACCACACTTGTTCACTGCTGAGGAACTGCCCAGTAAAAAGGAGTCTATTCAAAAGTTACCACAGCACTTGCGTAGGCACCTCTCCCATGTCACTTACAATTACACTAAACAGAACACATGGTACCATCACATGACCGCAATTGGCTCCAAAACATCAGCAAGGTCGTGCTACTCTGCATACATTAGGAGCAGACAGGCTTTACTTATCCCAAGAGGTGGCCCCTGAAAAAGCAAAATGCCTTATTCACCTATATCTATGCAGAATCAGGGCCTAGACCCAACCCAACAAGGTAGAACCATACACGGTAAAAGTAAATATGACCCGATAGGACACCAAATCAGCAGCGGTATACCACTTCACTGAACCCAATGATATCCAACCTGAGCTGGAACGGATGCGTAGAAAGTGCACCATAGGGGAGAATACTGTTTGGCCCTGAGACTTCCAAGCGAAGAGATTCTTGGAGGTAGCAAAACATCTGACTCAAAGCACAAACACGTCCGCTCCTGCATACATCTGTGGACCGAGGGTATCCCTTTGCGTATCTGGGGTGATACTCTTTAACAACAGGTGGACCCCTGACATGGAGTTCCTGTGGAGGGCCGTCCAGCTCAAGGACTGAACGGGGAATGAGTTGCATGGGAGAGGGTTGAATGAGAGCATGGCCACCCCATGTCAGGAAATGTGGGACACCAAGGTGGGTGGATACACTTGACTATAGGAGAAGGGGCAGCCCCTAATTATGCTGAAACTTACACTGTATTCCTTATGTTTCAGAGGTGAAGGAACGCTTTCAATGGGCATGAATACAAACTGCGGAGCGATCATGCACATTCTGGATATGCAATGAGTCACTGCCATGCTGTTGGATTACTATTGGCAATGCGGTGAGTTTGCCCATACGGGGACTCTGTTCCTGCTCACCATGCTCACCCGACCCTGGTCATTCTTGGGGAAGAACTATCGGACTTATACCAGCACCCGTTAAGGAGGAAGACAACCTTGCTGCACCAGGCTGCCGAGAAGAGAACTGTGGACTATTTTGGATGGGCTCAGTACAAAAGCATTCTAGAAGAATTCAGACTGTTCACTGATGCACAAGTGTCGGCAGGCGGGTCGATACCTTTCTTCACCCTGCAGACAAAAGCTAATGCCCACTGATTGCAAATAACCAGGTGAGAAATGCCAAAATGATAAACAGCACTGAGTTTGGCCTCAATTCATTCAAGAAAGAACTGAGAGCAATCCGATTCATGGGTTTGCAGCACTGATATGTAATGAACTTAATGACTGCAATGGAGGGAGAGGTGTGTGCCAAGATCACTGTGGCTTGCTGCATCTTTATTCAGGGAATGATATGGATAATGGGACATTGACACTTGCCATCCAACTGTTGCACCACTTGCAAAGAGACATGCGTGGAGAGGGAGGTGCCCCTGAGCAGGAGTGGTTTTCGATTTGGCTCTCCTGGCTCCCCCGGTGGATCTCCGGTTTGTGCAAATCACTGTTGCCAGTTTTCATTGCATTTTTGTTTGTGTGTGGGTCTGCACAATTGGGGATCACCTGCTGTAAAGACGGAATCCTCAAACTGGGAAAAATCCAAGTAACTAGGAAGGTAGCATTTGCCGAAAGCAAGCATAAAGAGCAACATGTCCCAAATAAAGTAACTGTCAAAAGGTATGAGTTAGATAGTGTAGTTAAAAAATCAACTAGAGGGGCGAATGTTAATATGGAAAAAGTTGATGCTAATATGGAAAACAATACATTCATTTATAAGAACGAAAGTGCGTCTTTATTAATGACATCTCGCGTTGTGAACTCCACATCAACCCGACTCGCAAATACGTAGTCAGGGAAGCTCTGAGACCAGGGCCCAAGGCCACTGATTGATAGGTCACAGGTGGGGTGGCACATAGCCAGCAGGCAAGCTTTATAAACAGGAAACCTTAGATCAATCCAGCAGATAGGCGCAGCAACATTACAATGTTCAAGGGAGATTGGCCCCAATAAAGCACACATGGCCATAAAACACCATAAAGTAAGATGCCAAATGAGTTAGGAACATATAGCCAACCAGGGCACAGCACACGCAGTGATCACGCGCTCCCCATGCCGGACATCTGGACACGTTACCTACTGGCCACATTGTGTCCACTCAAGGTCGAGGTCCACCTGTATTTTCTATTAGACAATTAATGTATAACTCCAAAGGCAGCAACTTACGTTCCTCACCATATATGGATCACCGGAACCCTTTTATTACCAACGATGATCTGTATAAACGAGGGCCACAGACCAATGGTAAATTGAGACAGTCCTCAGACCTAGTGCCTGTAACTGTTCTCTGGGCTGATATGTTTAATTAAACAAACTGTTCCTGTTTTGATCATACGCCTCTTCTTTTTTCAAGGTATTTCATGTTCAAGTAACAGCACAGACACACCTGGTGCCTGGTAGACCAGTTCGGCTTTGAGTAATGTTGAAAGTGACAGGTTCGTAAACTAAAGTATAATAAGCGCATATTAGTATTACATAGTTCACTTGACAACAAGCAATCACTTCCCCGACCTATACAGATCTCTTTTTACAATATGACCATCAAAAAATGCTATCAAAGTCTGTGAAGGGTGGATTATCCTTTCTATTCCTCATGAGGAATTGCAAGGTATGCAAAATACAAGTTCATATTATTCAAAGGATAGCTTGTGAAACAGTACTTGGAAATATAGTCTACATTTTCAAATACAAATGGTTTTCTAGAATACTTCTTTGTATCCAGCTCAGAATTTCTTCAAATCCAAAAGTATCACAAACAGTGTTCAAGGCACTTTTTACGTGTGACACCCAGATCCTAGGTTCCTACCTGCAGTAACTATGCACCATTATTGCCTAGCAAATACTCTCTGGACCATGAGGACCTAATAATCTGTAACTTCAAAATGGCCACTGCCACTTGCAAAGCGTGTGAGAATCCTCTGTCAAGTAGTTTGGAGTAACACCTTTCCATGTTAGTCTAGTAAGAAGAGATAAATGTGAGCACCAGATCATGAAATTAGACAGCACACCACCATGCTGCCCACAGATTTACTGTTCAGTCAGCCTATGAGGTCTTTTTGCTAAATTTCTCATCTGTTGTACCTGAAACTGCATTACTAATCCCAGCTATGAAACTTGATCAACAAGCATGTGATTCTCGGCAATATTATCTTCTCTCTTCCTATGTTAAATTATAAATATTAGGCTTGGGAGTAATTTTAAACACTGAGTAATTGGAGAAATTTCAGTCGTTTGGCATTACTCTTTGACGCAGAATTACCGTTAATAGCGTGATTATGCCAGCCTGCGTAATTAAGAGTAATATGGCAGAACAAATCTTATTGCAAGAGTACATTCAGCAAGCGTATGCGACTTTTCCCGCTGCTGTTCATGTTCTGTGGCATTTACCGATATTTCCTTAACGCAAAATGCATCCTTGCATCCATTTTGGGCTCAAAAGTGCATTTTGCTAAAGGAGCCAACGTTAAATGGCAGGAGTAAGTTAGTAGAAAATCCTACCCCAAGCGCACTTTTAGTGATCGTGAGTGGCTGCTCATGCTGCTATTCATGTTCTATTGCATTTAGCTCTATTTCTTAGCACAAAATGCATCCTCACGTCCCTTTTGGATGCAAGGAATATTTTTTGCACTAAGAAAATAGCGCTAAATGCAGAATTACTCTTCTAGCATAAATCCACATAATCTCGCTGAATTTTTAGGTAATTCAGCGTGATCAAGCTACACAGAATTATGCAAGTTACGCCCAACTCTAATATGTGTAGTGTAAAAAGGTTTAATGTAAAAAATGTCTTTACTACCTTCACCTTTCTACATAACCAAATTTACACCTATTGCAAAATGTATTACCTTGCCAATATACATTGCATTTCTAGTAGAAATAATTAAGTCATAATTTAATATAGGAAAATTAAAAAGGTTAAGCAGGCTCTAGGTAGCTCAATTAATTCTTGCCCTTGAAACAAGCATTGATTGGCAGGTCTTTTCTTTGAATGCGGAAGGGCTGACTCAGGCTTTCATCCTCCTGAAGTCAGTAACTTGAGTACCAGGAAATTGGCTAATAGTAACAGTTGTTACTAAAAGTGATATTAAAGGGTAAAAGTGTTGCATGAAGCGCTACGAAAATAATAGAAGGTAATATTACAGAAATTAGAAGGATGGACGGATATTAGGGTGAAGTCTAAACTGTGAGTGTGATAAGGAGAGCAGCCATATTTCAAAATCGGCATGACCAGAACATAGCAATATTACATCCTGTACCAGCGGAGAGATGTTTCTTTTTAACAAGTCGCTACAATACAGTATTCAACAACAATGGATCAGAATAATTATTTGAGTGCTTTCTTGGGATGGCTTCTGAAAGATTGGAAGATAGAAACAAGGAAAAGGCTGCCATGTGTGTACTTTTCTGTTTGTAAAATCTGCTATGAAAGAAAAGGTTGCTTGTTTTATAGGCCTGTAAAACAATAAAAAAAATTACAGACACTGAGCAGCTGTTCCCTTTTCACTTGCAATCTGCCCTTTGATATATTTTATTTAGCATTTTTGCACAGAGCAAACAAGACCCAGGAGGGCCAGAGTGCTGTGTACAGAGCATCAGCATCTCAAGTCAGACTAATCAATCCAATGGATGCCAAGCATGGTCTAGTGCCTAGACAACTAACAGCATCATGGCCTGCTGCCGATGGCTATTTCAGTTGTTAAAGGTCCTGAAACAAGGATGAGAGCCTTTAACATCCAGTATGTGATGAGGTAGACGACTATAAGGCTATTATAACATTCCACTCTCTGGTGGTCGAATGTTATAAATTAAAAAGGGAGAAACAGAAAGACAAACATTGGAATGCTGGAGCAGAATTGAGCAAGAGCTCAACAAGCTCAACAAGGTTTCACACCACGCTACATAAAATTCTTCTGCCAATTCTAAGTGATGCAAATAACAGGTGTAATTACAGATAATATCAGAGTTAAAAACTGAATTTATACCCAAGAACCTATACAAAGAGTCAAACGATGATCGGCCTCCTTCAATAGTAGTTGTGAGCTATGCCATTCTTGACATCCAAAGAAAACAGAGGAAAAAAAATCGAAATCCCATATTTGTAAAGCACGACTTATCACCCCTAAGGATATCCAGACGCTGGGAGACGTTGCGGAGATTAAATGAGCTATTGCCCAGAGTCACATCATGCTAAGCTGAGCTGCCGCCAGGGATCAAACTGCAAGCCCCTCGCCCGAGTCAGACGCTCTAGCCGCTGCACCACACCTCGCCCGCATGCCAGACTACAAGATGTTTTATGCAGGTGCAAATGGAGAGCCATTCTTGGAACTATTGGGCATATTTACAAGCCCCTATCGCCACCACAACGTCACTTTTCAGGATGTTGTGGTGGTGATAGGGCCTTCGCCTTATTTACAAGGCAGCTTTAAGCCATTTATTGAGGCTTATCGGTGCCTTATAAATAAGGCGCCCTTTCACGCTATACTTAACGTGAAAGGGGAGGGCAATGGGTGTTGCGGTGTACGTTCCACCGCAACACTCATAGATTTTGATGCTGCCCCATGTTTACAAGGGTGGCATAAATATGGGGCAGCACCAAAATGAAGACCAGGGAAAACCTGGTCTTACCCTGGTGAAACAAGGATAAATGTTTAATGTCTCCTTGTTTTTGCTGTTTCCATGTGTGCTGCGTTGTGCAGCCCACTTGGAAACAGCAAAACGCCAATGATTGTTTATGTGCAGGAAGGGACACCTTCCTGCACATAAACAATCATTTAAAAAACGTTTTGCAACTTCTATGTGTGCTGCATTGAGCAGCACACATAGAAGTTACAAAACGCCATTTAAAGATTGTTTATGTGCAGAAAGGGACAACTTCCCACACTTAAACAATCTTCCCCTGCAATGCAGACACCCTTGCACTATGGTGTAAGTGTGCCTGCGTTGGCGCTGGACAGCTAAATTTAGCGCCAGCGCAGGGGGTAACACAGGGCTTCACCATATTCTTGTAATTATGGTGCAGCCCTGCATTTCTAAAGTGATGGAGTGTGTCGTTGGCATTCTTGGCTTAAGGACACGCTTTGCCACTTTACTAGTAAATATACCCATCAGTGTTGGAAGCAGGGTGCTGAAGAGAGATTGAAAGAAGATTTTTGTGGAGAAGCATCTGTTTCAGATCATTTCTGAAAGACTAAACAAGGGTAATGTTAGGAATGGAAGGTTTTGTGGAGTTTCAGTCTTTGAACGTTAAGTAAGGGGAGGCTTGCTTCAACGTACATTTTTTGCTGAACAAGAGGGTCTTGTGGGGAGACCATCGGAACTAGTTGAAGAGATTCTCAAAAAATCATCTGTTTTCTCGCCAGCGTGAATGAGATATGAACACGCACATTTGAATATACCCTCAATGAGGAGGCTGAAAATAAGGGTATTTTGCTTGAAACATTCACTTCCAGAGATAAGTGGGACTGCAGCATGAAAGGTGTTATAAGGGGGACAAAGTACATTTTGGGAATAATAGTATGAATGGAAGAACCTTAGGCAAGCCTCCAGAGAACCATAGATTGGTTTAGGTCTTTGAATTTTGGCTAGATTTTTAATGTGTTTGTCTAGACTGAGATGACTTTCGGAAAAACAACACAGTGACTTAGAGATTTTAGTGATAGCTGCGAACCTTCTAATATGTTTGTGCAGGCCAGCTACTGTAAAGCCAGGGTTGAGGAGGGAGAGATTGGTAGAGACCCAGTTTTATTGGGGTTGAAATTAAGATGATGGATTGTCATCCAAGTCAGAGTGTTGTCCAGAACTTTCATCATAAGGGAGACATCCTCAGGGGAGGGGACCTTGGCTTAAACTTAAGTTTTATCTCATTATTAGTGAGGCGATATACCAGAGACCTTAATAATGCCTCCCAGGGGGTCAATGTTTAGTTTGAAGAGTATATGGGCTATAGAGGAGCTTAAGGGAACTTCCTGTTGTATGGCATCAGGGATGAAGAAAGGTTTGTTGTGATGATTCTGCATGGTATGACAGTCTTCTAAAGGTTGTATTAGGGTGTCCTGCTGGCAGTGTTGAAAGCTGCCAATAGTAGAACCATCATTCATAAATCTGCCTTATAATAGATATGCAAGTCATCCTCAATGCTTTGCAGAAGGGCTGCTTCTTTGCTAAACCAAGGTCTAAACCTAGACTGTAAAACATCTAGGGGGTTATTATCATAGATAAATGGTCTGTGGTGAGGAACAGGAATGCCAGACACTGAATAAGAACTATTGTGGTCTGATTGGTTAACAGTGGCGCTAAGTGTGTGTGCAGACCTTTGGCAAGGGAAGCTCTTTTTGGATCTAAGAAGTAGCCATAAAGATCAAGAATAGTCTTTTGGAAGAGAGATAGAGATGAAATTCAATATTTTTGAGTTGCTGATGGAAAATGTGATAAAGGTAAATTTAGCATTAGCTAATGATCACAGATTGGGAAAAGACAAGGAGAATGGAAATAAAAGTCAACCAGGATAAGGTCACCAACTAGTAGACAGTCAATTTAAGTTTTAATAAGATCAAGAATGCACCTTTTATAGACATGGTCTTTATCATGGCCCGATTGGCAATATCAGGCACCGGGCATTTCCCCAGGAGGCTGGAAGTGTTGGGGGGGATATGATTTGTTACCTGGGTCTGAATTTGTTGCTAGGGGCCGAACTTGCAGCAGTGTTGCAAAATTGCCTCTAGTTACATAATCAGCAGCCCACCATTCACCTTTCAGACTCCTGGAGAGTATTTGGCATCTTGGCAAACTTTCGTGATTAGCCAGTGTTGGCTTTAGGGTGGCATTCCGAGTCCAAATAAAATGGACTGAACAAAGTGCCATTGTCTCTCTTTTATTTCCATGATGCCAATTGTTGTGGAAATGAAAGACAAACAACAGTGCTCATCTGCACTCACATGGTATCAGCAAGACTCGCACGTGGCTCTGTCAATTCACCTCAATCTTGACTCACACCACTCATACTATTCTGACACTGGGACATACACACAATTCTAACAGTGCCCATCAGTCCTGTCCCCCAGCACCACTGCTGCTAGTGCTGGAACTAATAAACAGCTCTGCTAATGCACCTTAATTTTAAGAGATTCCTCCTTGCTATACCATTACTAGTGCCCAATCACTGCTCTGCTATTGCTCCTCAGACTTAAAAGGTTGCTCCTCTTCATTTTGACTACTAATGCCCACACATTGCTCCTCAAATCCACCTCAATGTAGACTCACACCACTCTGCTTTGATAATGGGACGCGCACAGTCATCTTGACCCGCTGCACCACTGTTATTCTAGGACTGAGGTTAACTCACACATCTGCCAATGCACCTCAATCTTAAACTCCCCTTGCTATTCCACTCATAGTACCAAAAAGAGTATTTCCAGGTGCATCTTAATGCTGACCTACTGCTAGCCATTATGCCCAAACAACGAGGACTTTCAGAGGCCTGCCGGGGAAGGCAAAGCGGTTTTAGCCCTATGGCCATTGGGTGCCTGGCTGGAGGCATTAAAGAGAAATGCACAAAGTACAGCTGTGACCCACCCAAGGGGTGTATTCAGATACAGGCAGCAGGCACGAAATGGCAAAAGTAAGAATGCCAACTTTCTAAAAGTGTCATTTTTAGAATTACAATTTAAAACCCGACTGCACCATAAATTGTGATTTTAAATTGTGATTTCAGAGACACAAACCTTGGGGGTCCCATCTCTTCCCAATTGGAAATCACACTTATAAAATGTAATAGGGTAATCCCAATTCTATCCTATGGGAGAGATAGGTCTTGTAGTAGTGAAAAACGAATGTAAGTGTTTTTCATTACTAGGAAAGGCAAAACTTAAAAGTGCATGTCCTACTTTTTAAATACACTGTACCCTGCCCTTGGGCTGTCCAGGGTGTACCTTAGGGGTGACTTATATGTATTAAAAAGGAAGGTTTGGGCATGGCAAGATGGTTAACTTGCCAGGTCAACATAGGAGTTTACAACTGCACACACAGGCTCTGCAGTGGCAGGCCTGAGACATGTTTGAAGAGCTACTTAAGTAGGTGTCACAATCAGTGCTGAAGGCCCACTAGTAGCATTTACGTTACAGGTCCTGGGCACAGGTAGTGCACTTTACTAATGGCAATTGCGGATAAGCCAATGATACCATGTTTAACATTCGAGAGTACATGTACTTTAGCACTGTTTAGCAGTGGTAAAGTGCCCAGAGTCCTAAAGCCAGCAAAAATGAAGTCAGCGAAAACAGGAGGTCTGAATGCAAAAAAGTTAGGGGAAACCATACCAAGGATGCCAGGTCTAACACTTGTCCCCTCCAGCTGAAAGTGGGGAGAGCTACTCAACCTCTTGGGAGTTCTCTTCACTAAGGCAGAAGAACCTGGAGAGATCATCATCATTGGCATGGTCTGTTCCAGGACGATGTTCCACTATAAAGTCCATTCCCTATAGGGACAAGGACCACTTCAACAGTTTGGAATTCTCACCCCTCATCTGCATTAGCCTTCTGAGAGGTCTGTGGTCTGTCTGCAACAGGAAATGAGTACCAAACAGGTATGGGCTTCTTCAGTGCCCAGACTACAGCAAAGCTTCCCTGTCCATTGCCCTGCACCTCTGTTCCCTCGGAAGTAACCTCCTACTGATAAAGGCTACAGGCTGATCCAGGCCCTCGTTGTTTAGCTGTGAGAGTATGACCCCTACACCATGCTCTGAGGCATCTGTCTGTACAATTAATTCTTGGAAGAAGTCAGGGGCCTTGAACAGAGGTGCTGTGCACATGGCCTCATTCAGGGTGTCAAAAATGTTCTGGCATGCCTCTGTCCATATCACCTGACGTGGATGCTTCCTGGAAGTCAGTTCTGTCAATGGTGCCACATCCCTTAACAAACCTCCTGTAGTAGCCAGTGAGGACTAGGAAGGCTCTCTCTTCTGTGTGGTCTTGGGAAGTTCCCAAGCCAGAATGGTTTCAATTTTGTCCTGGAGGGGCTGCACCTTTCCACCTCCCACTTGGTGACCCAAGCAGACAACTAAACCCTGCCTTATTTGGCACTTACTGGCCTTCATAGTCAGGCCTGCACTCTGCAGAGCCTGAAGCACTTCCTGGAGGGGGCACAGGTGGTCCTTGCAGCTAGAACTGAATACTGAAATGTCCTCTAGATAGGCAGCACTGATTTCTCCAACTCAGCCAGGACCTGGTTGATCAACCTCTGGAAGGCGGCAGGGGCGTTCTTCCTCCCAAAGGCCATTAAACTGAACTGGAAGGGTCCCTCTGGGGGTAGAGAATGCTGACCTCTCTTTGGCCCCCTCAGTCAAGGCAATCTGCCAGTACCCAGTCGTTAAATCAAACACGCCGTGGAGCTTGGCAGCTCCTGGCCGATCAATGAGCTCATCAGCTCTGGGGATGGGGTGTTTGTCAGCCTTGGTGACCACATTGAGCCCATGGTAGTTCACACAGAACCTAAGTTCAGGTGTGACACCTGGAGGAGCAGCCTTGGGGAGCAATACCAAGCGATGTTTGAGGGCTCAATAACCCCTAACGCCTGCATCTTGGAGACCACCTCCTTAATGCTGGATCTCACCTTGTCAGACAACCTTTACATTTTGTTCTTCACAGGTGTGCTGTTCCCAGTACCAATATCATGGGTACACCATGTAGTGAGTCCAGGGGTGAGTGAGAACAAAGAGGCAAACTGCCCCAGCAACTGGTGGCAGACTCTCTGTTAATCTAGGGTCAGTGTAGGGGAGAGCCTGACACCATCCACTGACCCATCCTGCTCCTTGGAAGAAAGGAGGTCTGGGGAAGGATTCACTTTCCTCTCCCACCCCATCATCAGTGACCAGGAGCATAGTAAGCTCAAACCTCTCAAAGTGAGGCTTGAGGTGATTGACATGAAGGGCCCTTAAAGGTTCTTGGGAGTCTTGAGGTCCACCAGATAGATGACATCACTCTTGCACTCCTTCACCTCATAAGGCCCAGACCAGCGGTCTTGCAGGGCCCTGGGCTTCATTACCCACACTTTTTGACCAGGCTGAAACTCGACCAGAGTGGCATTCTGGTCCTACAACTGCTGCATGTCCTCCTGGCTGGCTTTCAGATTTACCAGTGTGAGTTTCCGGAAGCGTGCTGGCTGGTTACGAAGGGCCAACATATAGCTGACCACATCCTGAGACGCTCTTCGAGAGATTGCTCCCACCCATCCTTCACCAAACTGAGAGGTCCCATCACAGGGTGCCCTCAAAGGGGCTAAAGTCAACCCCCTTCTGAGGACCTCCATGTAGGCAGACAAAAGACTTGGCAGGAGGATGACCCACATCTACCTCATGGGCTTTATGCTCATAATACTGCCATTTAGGGTCCTCTTAAACCTTTCAACAAGTCCATTGATTTGTGGATTGTAAGAAGTGAATAACTTGTACGTTACCTCACACTCCTTCCACATGGCCTTCATGTACCCTGACATGAAGTTGGAACCCCGGTCAGATGCCACCTCCTTTGGGAAATCCACACAGGGTAAGATCCCCATCAGTGCCCTGACCACTGTGGGCACAGTCACAGTCCTTAGAGGGATAGCTTTCGGGTACAGTGTGGCATGGTCAACCAAGACCAGAACAAATCTGTTGCCCATGGCTGTCTTGGGGTCCAGAGGCCCAATGATGTGGATGCCCACCCTTTCAAAGGTTGCGGCGCCTTGCACTTCCCCCCCTGCCTTGCCTCTCGCCTAGCAGGTAGGACAGGACCTGCAGAACACAACTGAGGCCTTCCTTATTTGAGGCCAATAAAAGTGGGTGACAAGCAGGGCCGGACTGGGAACCGAAATCGGCCCTGGCAAACTGCTCGGCTGACCCCCCCTGGGGGGAGGGGGGAGGAGGCAGAGCTGTTTGCAAGGGCCGGATTCGGCCAATTTTGTTACAGGGGGTCGATATTGCCGGCCCCCGGTAACAAAAAC
Source organism: Calotriton arnoldi (assembly GCA_963921515.1). Taxonomy (NCBI): domain Eukaryota; kingdom Metazoa; phylum Chordata; class Amphibia; order Caudata; family Salamandridae; genus Calotriton; species Calotriton arnoldi. The sequence continues at coordinate 683,354 of CAWUFW010000032.1, read as the reverse complement.
GGCCCCCCCAGGGGACCAAAACTGGCCCTCACCCTGGCGACCCACCGGGGAAACACCCGGTGCCCGCTACGGCCAGTCCGGCCCTGGTGACAAGCCTGTCAAAGGTCTTGTGTATTGCCCCAAATGACCCGCTTGGATACATCATGACTCAGCCTTTGTAGGAAGGCCCTGTTGCACCGGGGGACCACCAACACATGGGTTGCACCAGACTCAAGAGCGTTAGGCTCACTATACAGGAGACCATTCTCCCAATAGATCATGTGTTTTCCAGAGGCGTCACCAGCTGCCTCGGTCTCAGCCTGCTGCCAAAGACCCACAAGAGTAGGACATTTCCTCTGTGCCATGCAGAGCTCCTCCCTGGTGGGACCCCCTTCATGCTGCTAGTTCAACAGCTCAGGCAGGTTACCCAGTTCGCCCACATCCTCCCCTGTAGGCTCCAGGTCATCGCCATCAGGGTCAGCCTCCTCCCAGACTGTGGGAGTTTCAGAAGTGGGTTTCCCACACCCCTTGACCTTCCTATTTTTGGCAGGCACCTGGGCCATTCTTCCAGGGTCCAGTTTCTCTTGACTACACTCTCAGGCACACTCACTCAGGCAACCCAAACATCTCCAAGTGGGACCTGAGCTCCACCTCCTTCCAGGCGGTATGCCCAAAGTCATTGCCAAGCAGACAATCCAGTGGCTTGGATGGACTCACAGCTGCCCTCAAGGAACCTGAGGCCCCCCCACCTTTCAAAGTGAACCGGAGCCACTGGGTAGTGACTCTCAAGGTTGTCAGCTGCAACAACTTGGTGAAACACGTTAGAGACTACCTGCTCCGAGGTTTGCCAGATGACACCTGATAGTTGTCAAGCTGACTCCAGTGTCTCTCAGAGCCTCTACCCTCTGCCCATTGATGGTGACTTACTGCCTGTACTTCCTACTATTACAAGACTTGTGAGTTCTCCGCACCATCTCTCTGTCACCCAGGGCCACTAGGATAACCTCTACTCTGGCTGCCCAACGGTGGGGGCAGTGTCCGCCTGGGATACTTAGCTTCACACTTGAAGTGCCATTCCTGTTGGCACTCAAAGCACCTACGGGGTGCCTTTCCTGCAGACCTAGGGCCCGATTACGACTTTGGTGGTGCGGCTCTGGGCCCGCTTAGCCGTCGCACCACCAAAGCCGTGGTCAGACTGCCCACCAGATTAGGAGTTTCCTCCTGTCTGGCAGACTTTGTTCTTGACGTTCCCACTGCGGTGCCCTAGAAATGGGCACCGCAATGGCAACGCTAAAAACAGTTCCTGCACAGCATGGACTGAAAAGTCCATGCTGTGAAGGAACTGGTGTGCATGTCCACAGGGGGGGGGGCACATGTTGGTACCCCCCTGTGTGCATCCACAGGGCATGAGGCACCAGGGGGCCCTGTAGGGCCTCCTTTGTTTCCTCTCCACAATGGTTTTCACTGCGGTGCAACCCTGGTGTAGAGGAAACATGTAATATGTTTGGCGGGACCACGGCAGCCCAGCCAAGCATATTACTGCTTCCTGACTGCTGCAATACTGCCAGGGAATGGTGGTTCCCTGGCGGCTGCGGTGGGGCTGTGGCGGTCCCACCTCCCATATCATATTAGGGCATTCAGGAGACCACCACCACCACACCCCCATGATACTGGTTGCCTGTGGACCGCCTGACTTGTGATCAGGGCCCTACTGTCAGTGAACAATCTCTTTTTCTTCTCAGTGGAGGGATGAAAGTCCTGCCCTGAGAAACTATTTTGGGGCCCTTTAGAGAACTCCTTGCATTTATTTTTGCCCCCCCCCTTCTTCTGGCGAGTACCCTGCCCACCCTTATGGTGATCCTCCCCCAGTTACCTTCTTGTGGACACTGGTGCTGACTCACCAGTCCACCTCCTTAGCAAGCTCCCTGGGGTCAGAGAGCTAACTGTCAATAAAGTGCTGGCGCAGATCTGGAAAACAAAGACTGAACATGTGTTCTTTTGCAATCACGTTATACAGCCCCTGATAACCTTGACTTCTCTGCCCTTCACCCAACCATTCAGTGCCTTGCAAAAAGAATCCACACCATCCACCCAGGTCTGTTGGGACCGTTTCTGGCAATCCCTAAACTTCTGTCAGTACTTTTCTGGGGCCAAATCATATTTCCTGACAAGAGCCTCCTACATGGGGGGATACCTCATCCTGTCACCCGCATCTAGGGCCAGTAGGGTGTCCCTCCCCTCACTAGTGACATGACTTCACAGACTAGCCCCCCCAATCCACCACAGGGGTCTTGTCATCTGTAAGGCAATATCAAAGGCCTCAAACCACTTGTCGATGTCACTTCCCACGACAAAGTCAGGCACTAGACCTTTGGGTATGTGGACCCTCCTATCTCCAGAGGGCACTGAGGAAATGCTGCCACCATCAGTGCTGGACTCAGCCTGCCTGGCCTTAATGTCCAGCTCCTTTAGACTCACTCCACGCACCATTAGTTTCCTTTCCTCTACAGCCAATTTTCTCTCCTCCAAGGCGCTTTTCCTCCTCTTCCATTTTTTCCCATCCGTATCTTGAACTCTTTCTTCTCCCTCCTCTCAGCCAGCTCCGCTGGGGAGAGACCGCAGTAAGAGACACTGCTCCTTGCCTTGGCAGGAAGCTTCAGTCCAGGGTCACTTCTTCTCCCTCCTCTACAGGTGTTTCCTCTTAGAGGACCATTTCAGGGATACCCAACTCCTTATCACCTCCTGGAATTGAATGCAAAGCAGCACAAGCTTCTGCCCAGGTCCTCAGCACCTTTTGCAGCTCCACCTTCCCGGTGGTGCTCTTTGCAGGAAGCTCAGTTCCCTTGCAGTAATCCTTGAGCTGGGCTACAGTATAAACCTCCAGGTTGGCCATCTCAAATTCCATTTTTGCAGGTGCAGATGTAGATCCTCCAGTCAGAGACATAATTTTAGGAAAATATTAAAAATGCCAATCAGGGAGAATTGAAAAGAGTTCGGATTGGTCTTTGGTATGGATTGGTAGTGTACACCAAATTACTGTACGGGACTGCACAAACACAAGTCCTATCCTCACCACTGATCACCAATGTTAAAAACTGTTTTTCTGGTTGGAAGGTATGCACCCTGTACAAGCAGAAACCACAATCCTAGCAGGAGTAATTCACATGCACAACCTAAATTAATCTGCGCTCACCCCCTGGTAGCTTCGCACAGAGCAGTTAGGCTTAACTTAAGAGGCAATGTGTAACACAACACAAAAATATACCACACTTGGTTAGGAAACTAGAGCTTAATTTAATAAACAAAACTAGACCGAAGCAACAAAAATCCAATAAGCAGAACCGGAGTTATGAATTTTTAAAGACTAAACTGAAATGTAGTGCTTAAATTAATAAAGTGCCAACCAGGGCTATCTGGTTGTGCTAGACCGGGTCAAATCCAAAAGTTTTTTTTGATGGAGTTTTATATACAGCAAACTTGACCCAAAGGTATTAGGTATCAGAGCGCTTCACAGGAGCACCACTTGCGTTCCATGAGGACAGATTCATTTTTGTTAGGCACGGGAGATTAAGTGATTTGCCCAGAATCACAGGATGTTGCAGGTCCTTGTCAAGAATGTATTAGGTATCAGAGCGCTTCACAGGAGCACCACTTGCGTTCCATGAGGACAGATTCATTTTTGTTAGGCACAGGAGATTAAGTGATTTGCCCAGAATCACAGGACGTTGCAGGTCCTTGTCAAGACTGGAGCCCGGTTCTCCAGATTTGAGGTCGACGGGCCTAGCCGTTAGGCTACATCCTCTCCGACCGATGAAGCATGGGTTGGATACAGGGACAACCTTGGTCTGCTGCAAAGTGCCTTAGTGGCACCATCGACAGAGCTGAGATGAGAGAAGCAAAGAGGAAATGCATTGTTGTTGAACCACAGGATGAAGGCGATGCGTCTGCTCCGTGCTGCACAAAGTCAAAGATGCATCGGGAATGGAGGCGATGCGCCAGGCAGTCGGTGATGCGATGTACTCGATCCTTGCAGCAGCAGTGATGCGTCGTCCGCAATGGAGATGTGCCGGTTTCGAGTGGCACAATGGCGGCGATGTGTGGACTTTTGCTGGAGCAGCACTTTATACCCACTTCCAAGGGTCCAGGACTGGGTTGGCTCCACTTGGAAGGGCAAGACTCACAGATGGCACAGCCCCGTTGCTGTAGCAAGGTGAGTTGGAAGTCTTTGATGTCACTGAGACTTCAAATCAGGAGGCAAGGCGGAAAGCCCATGGAGTAACTCTGTGTTCAAGCAATGCAGGTCCAGTCCTTCCCACTGAGGCAGGGGAACAGTAGGCAGGAGGGCAGCACAGAAAGGCAGGAGTCCAGCTAAGCAGCAGAGTGGCAGTCCAGCAGTGTGGCAGTCCTTCAGCAGCACAGCAGTTCTTCTTGCTGGCAGAGTCTACACAGGCCCAGAAGTGTACTGAAGTGGTGGTGTCTGAGGTCCAGTACTTATGCCCAGTTGTGCCTTTAAAGTGGGGGAGACTTCAAAGAGATTCCATTGGGGAACAGAGTCCCTGCCCTGGTTCCAGACTCACTACAGGGGGTATGCAGCCCTTTGTATGAGGACAGGACACAGCCTTTACAGGTGTAAGTGTGAGCCTTTGTCCAACTCCGCCCTCCCATCCTTCCCAGGATGGCCCATCAGGATATGGCTGGCCCATCAAGTTACATCTAAGCTTCCTTTGTGTGACTGTCTAGAGGGAATGCTAGCTTGAATCCAATGTTTCCAGTCCAGGTTGGACCTGGCCTGGAAGTTCAGGCTGCACTGTTTCCATGAGGAGCAGGTTCAAGATTGATTTGCATATGGCTGGGTCAAAACTGGGGTGGCATAGTGAGCAAAAGAACAATGGATTATACCCAGATCTGTGACTAGAGGTGAGTGGTTGAAAAGTTTCAGCACTCCATCCTCATCTTGTTGTGTTTGCTGTGTTCGCCCTAAGTGGCCAAGGGTATGCCCAGACTTGGGTCCCTTGCTCACTGTGCCACTGGATTCAAGCTAGCCTGATTGATGAGGGGTGAAACTCTGAAACCGGTCCCAGGATGCCTGTTTCTGGTCCAAGGTGGACCAGGCCTGGCAGTTCAGTCTGGACGTTCCATTGAGGAGCAGGGTCAAGACTAATGTGCATATGGCTGGGTCCAAACTGGGGTGGCATAGTGAGCAAAAGAATGATGTATTATTTCTAGATCTGTGACTAGGGAGGAGTGGTTGAAAAGTTTCAGCACTCTGTCCATCATCTTGTGTTTGCTATGTTCGCCCTAAGTGGCTACGGGTATGCCCAGATGTGGGTTCCTTGCTCGCTGTGCCACTGGATTCAAGCTAGCCTGGCTGATGAGGAGTGAAACCCCAAAACCAGTCCCAGGATGCTTGTTTCCGGTCCAGGGAGGACCTGGCCTGGCCGTTCGGGCTTGACTGTTCCATGAGGAGCAGGGTCAAGACTGATTTGCATATGACTGGGTCAAAACTGGGATGGCATAGTGAGCAAAAGAACGGGGGATTAAACTCAGATATGTGACTGGGGATGAGTGGTTGAAAAGTTTCAGCACTACGTCCATCATATTTTTGTGTTTGCTATGTTCACCCTAAGTGGCCAAGGGTATGCCCAGATGTGGGTCCCTTTCTCGCTTTGCCACTGGTTTCAAGCTAGCCTGGCTGATGAGGGGTGAAACCTCAAAACCGGTTTTGGGATGCTTGTTTCCTGTCCAGAGAGGGCCTGGCCTGGCAGTTCGGGCTGGCCTGTTCCCATGAGAAGCAGGGTCAAGACTGATTTGCACATGGCTGGGTCCAAACTGGGGTGGCATAGTGAGCAAAAGAACGATGGATTAAACCCATATCTGTGACTTGGGGTGAGTGGTTGAAATGTTTCACCACTCCGTCCATCATCTTGTTGTGCTTACTACGTCTCATATATTCAGACACTGACTCACAGTTTTTGTTCCATCTTTTAGCCAAGAACTTCCTAAACTCCTCCCTGTTGCATGCGTAGATTCGCATAACGAAGGAGAACCCTCTATAAGGAGCAAATCAATTAGGTGGGAATCAGGGCTGGACTGTGTTGTAAAATGCTTCATTTTTTCGATTTTATTTTCCTAAAAATGTTCTTGGGAAGAGAACCCTCCCAAGAGCCCCTTGCAATGGTCAGAGTCTCTCACTGTGCTCGCTCGCTCTGCACAGCATGTAGACTAGTCCATCTTTTTTTTGTATGCTCTGGTCTCTATTTTTTTGTGTGTTCTCTCTAAGAATGTCTGTGGGAATGACTGGGTAAACTGGTGCCCTGTAAGGTCACCATTTACTATTCTTTAAAATGTAATACATTTGAATATGTAATTAAAAATATGTTGTAGAATGCACCATTTTTGCCATTTTTTCTAAATTGGGGGTAGAAATTCCCAAGCTCGCCTGGAAGTGGTCAGGCGTGGTCGCCGTGCAGCATATGGGGGCTGGTTTGACACAATTTGCCAGGGCTGTTGTGAGTTCCCAGTCCGGCCCTGATCTTTAGGCATTGATGAGTTAGGTCTTTATTATGTAGACAGGCAGGGAGAAGGGAGGATAAGGGATTGTTTTTATTGCACTAATGCAAGTTGAAATCTTCCATACACATGTTGTCAGGGGCGGCTCCTCCGTTAAGGCGGAGGAGCATTGCCCCACTAACCAAATTGCACCCAGATATGGAAAAATAAAATGTTAATAAACTTCATTTATTACCATTTTATTTTTCCAAACCCCGTCCTGAGCCGAGCGTCAGGACGGAGGGTGGGGCTTTCTGGTTTCTGCTGCAGCCAGTCAGGCAACAGCAGAAAGCAGTGATAGGCAGGGCACTTAGGTTTAAACTACGATTGTCTTTTTGGACGGCCGTCTTGCAATGGCCAGCCATACATGTGTAGTTTAAACCTCTCTAACCCAGCTTTTAGAGACCGCATAGGGCTCCAGTGCCCTCGGGAGCGGCGAGGGAGGCCGCTCCCTCCAATCCTGGCACTGCTTTCATGCTGCATGAAAGCAGCACCAGGATTGGTTACTGCAGCTTCCGGGTCCCACCGCGTTGGAGCCTGCTTGCCTGCCTGGACCCGGGCGAGGAGGACATTGCACCGGATCGAAGGTCAGTGTATATGTTTTTTTTATTTGTTAACTTATTTTGTTTCACTCCCACCCAACTACCCTCCTTGCATGCCTGCCACCACCGCATGTTGTTGGATAGATAGAATCTGTTGAGTGGTCATAAAATCCATAAATAATCCCACATACGAGTTGAAAGGTGGAGATGTTTGTTAAGGCAAACTTATGTCAATATTAGGAGGTTTAGATCTAGAATTTCAGTCAATTCAATAATTTTGAGTCATTATTTTGCAGCAAACCAATAAAGTGACACTATTCTCCTGGGGAATCAAAGGGAATCTCATTGAGATTTTAAGTTCCACCTGTCTTTTAGAGAGACAATTTCATGACACAACACTAATTTTATCATTTGCTGGTTGGAGAGGGCTTTGACTAGTCTTTAAGTGATAATCCTTTTACATAGATTTAAGTTGGTCATTTCCTGAAGACATCTTAAAGAGTGATTTGATCTGATTTTGGGTTCTCATAAAATGTGTTATTACCACCAGGTTTCATGGTACAGAAGAACTAGGCTGGCCATTGTGGGCGATACCTACCAAAGGGGAACTTAGCAGATGAGGAAAGATTTCAGGGCTTTACGAAATGGAAAAAAACTGTGAAATAAGTCTCATGAAGAAAGGAAGCTGATTTCAGTATTCAGCACCCAGGAAATTAAAAGATCAGCCTCCATGTTGAATGCTGTTTCTAGGTGGAATTTTCAGTAGGAGGTTCCTTTTTAATTTAAGCGATTGGGTCAGTCTGTAATGCTGAATTATTTGAGATAGGTAGAAATTCTCAGTTTGGTAGAAAGTTTAATGAATGAGGCAAACCAATTTGAAAAATATTGTTTGGTCCACTGCCAGGCAATGAAGTTCTCTGCAAGCTCCACAGACATGGTCGAATTTCCTCAGCTGTCTGACTAGGCTAACCCCGTGCTCTGCACTCTTTAAAGATTGACTACGCTCCTGGCTTGAAGGCCTGGATATAGACTAAGGGACTAGTGCAGCTTGGAAGAAACACACACCAAGACCATAGCTACGCAGTTAACAGCTGTAGGACTTATCTGAGCAGTCATATGGTGTAGTAGTGTGCCCTAGAGACTGCCTTTATTTGAGCGTAAACCACAAAACACAAAAACACTGGACCTATTTGTACCCAAGAGAATACACAGGCAGACACAAAGGTCCAACAACGAGAAGTGGTACACATCTGAACTCAGGGCACTTAAAAGAAAGTGCAAAGCGTCTGAACACCGTTGGAGACTGTCCAAGCAGGAATCAGATAGACTGAATTACAAGTCCGAGCTTAGAAATTACAACAACGCCATCAGAAAAGCAAAAAAGACCTATTTTGCACTACAAATTAATGTAAACTGTAATCCAGCCAAAGAACTGTACAAAATAGTAAGGGAACTCAGCAAACCCGCAAGTATGTCCCAAACACTGCCCCCCTCAGAAGAAGCATGCGAAAAAATAAGTAATTTCTTTTCGGACAAAATAAGCAAAATATATGCTTCTTTCGGCACAAACAGTATTATTGAGGCAGTCAACTGGGAGCAGAGGACCTCACCTCCAGAAGCTCCAGTCTACCTGGGCAATTTCTCTCCCCTTACAGAAGCTGAGGTCCTAAAAAAAATGGGGGAAGTCAAGTCAGGATCTCCCTTAGACCCCTGTCCTCATTTTACTTTTGCACAAATCGCTGCAGTGATCTGTCCTTACATCACACAGCTTTTCAACACCTCCCTCAACACTGCCACCGTTCCCGAAATTTGGAAACAGGCAATAGTGACCCCCCTACTTAAGAAAGCAGGAACAGATGTTCATAACCCTGAAAATTACTGGCCGATTTCTCAACTCCCATACCTCTCCAAAGTTTTGGAGAGGCTGGTAAACAGACAACTATCCGACTACCTGGAGTCTAATGATTTACTAGACCCGTCACAAACCGGTTTCAGGGCTACCAACAGCACAGAGGCAATGCTGCTGGCCGTCTTAGACAATGTCAGAGCTCAGACCGACCGGGGAGGATCTGTAGCACTGATATTGTTGGACCTGTCGGCAGCGTTCGACACGGTCTCACATAACAGACTGCTGGGAATCCTATACAAAAAAGGGATCCACTCAAAAGCACTAGGATGGCTCAGCTCATTTCTGAGTAATAGAACTCAAACTGTACAATTAGGACGCTTTCTCTCCAAACCCAGCACCATCGGCTGTGGGGTCCCGCAGGGAGCATCACTAAGCCCCACATTATTTAACGCCTATGTTTCATCCTTGGCGAAAATTAGCAGGAAATGGGGCCTTGATGTTTGCTCCAATGCGGATGACACACAGCTGATGGTAACCCTTGATGAAAGACCCGACACCTCTAAAGCTAACCTGAATAACTGCCTTTCAGAAATGGCACAATGGATGTCGGACCATTGTCTGAAGTTGAACGCAGGGAAATCAGAAATCCTGCTCTTTGGAGGAGCCAACTTAATCTGGGATGCCACGTGGTGGCCACAAACCCTGGGAGATACCCCAGTTCCTAAGCGGTGTGCAAAAAATTTAGGCATCATTATCGATGACTCCCTTTCCATGAAGGACCATGTGCGGATCCTGTGTGGAAGGGGTTTTGCAACTCTGAAACTACTAAGGAGACTCTTTCCCTGGATCCCACTGGACTGCAGAAGAACCGTCACACAGGCACTACTCATAAGCAAGCTTGACTATGGCAACGCCCTATTCGTTGGCATGGCAGACTATATTTTCACTCGCCTGCAGGTACTCCAAAATGCTGCAGCCAAACTGGTGTGTAATAAAAGCAGACTGAGCTCAGCATCTACGTGCATGAAAGATCTTCATTGGCTGCCCATGCGACAAAGAGCAGTGTTTAAGCTGCTCAGTCATGCACATAAGGCTCTCCACCAACGTGGCCCTAGAGTTCTACAGAATAAAATAGAATTCTATGTCCCCCCAAGGAGCCTACGTTCACTCCACCAAGACCTGGCCAGGACAAAGCGTATAAAAAAAGTTAGATCTGGAGGACGCTCGTTCTCATACCTGGCGGCCAGGAAATGGAATGAACTTCCCCAAGATTTGCGCCTCACTACTGACTACCTGGCCTTCAGGAGAAAGCTCAAGACCCATCTGTTCCCTAAGACATAAATTCCTAATAGACCATATGCCTTGATTGGCAGCCTTACCATAATCTCTCGCTATACAGCGCCGTGAAATCCTCCAGGATGAATGCTGCGCTCTATAAATAAATAAATAAATAAATAAACAATTGCTTGTAGGTAGAATGAAGACGCAGAACTAGTACTTCTTATTTTCTTTATTCTTTTTTGAGTTTAAAAGTGAATTTTATTTGGTAAATATGCAAAACTCTATAAAATAAGACATAGGATAGTCAATTAGCATATAATGATAATGTTAAGATATAAGAGAGAAAAACTGAAAAGGAAGGAAAGAGAGAAAGGGAGGGGAGAAATTATATACCATCGAGCAAAAGCATACAATTATATAACACTATTACTAAATGCATAAATATAAAATATAGCAAATGTAATAAAATATAAGACAATAAGAATGAGTAGATTCAAGGAGGTTTAGGTACTTCTTCAGTATATTGGTTAAGTGAATATGTCTTGTTAGCAGAACATTTTTAAACATTTGTCATGGGTATCCAGAGAAGTTATTTTTTAATAGCGAGAGTAACTGATTTTCTTTATTCTTTAGTAGTTGTTCCCTCCCCATCAAGTTATTCTCTACTTATGGAGGAGCTCATTTCCACCCATGCTGTCCCTGTGATATCCCTAGCTGGAATGTTCCACTACGCCCACGCTTCCTGTCCAGTTCCAGGGGCAGGAAGTGATGACCAGTGTCCTGTCTGTGGACATGGGACGTCTCTGTCCTTCAGGGTTCTTTAACCTTGTGTCCTGACATCGAATATTTAGGTGGGAAATACGAAAGAAAAGTTAGGAATAAGAAAGGATAAGGCTGTTGGTGATCGATAAGATGACTTGATAATAAGATAAGGTACCTCGACGAGGTGTGGAAAATCTATAATCAGCCTCATGACCTAGAATCAGATGCACTGATGTTGGCATGAACAAGAAGAGGTGGGATATGACGTGGGCAGAGTGAGAGAGAAGATGAGAGTTCCTTCAAAGATTGAGGCCAGTTTTTGTTTGTACATTGTTACTGTTGATGATAATAGATAAATTGCGATTGACGAGCAAGGAAGGAGGAACAACTAGTTTGTGTCCAAAGTATATCTTGGAATTGCATGCTTTGAGGGTGCCAGAATGCATAATAGAAAAAAAGAACTGTAGTAAATAGAATAATAGGTGCAGTGTAACAAAACAAATAGTGGGTGCTAGCCTATGACAAATAAAGATACAACTGGGGTCGTATTACACAAAAAGCGTGCTTTTATTGTTTGCGCCAGGTGCACCTTTTAAAAGGTGTGCCCGGCGCAAACAATGAAAATGTGCCATATTACCATGAATGCACTGCTCCCAGGGAAACCGTGAACTCGCACTGCCCCAGGGACAGCGCATTCAGGTGAAAAACCGAGTGGCTGCTTTGAAGTAGCTTTTTCACATTTTCACAGTGCAGACGACAGCCCGCCTGCACTTTGAAAGGGGATTCGACCTCCCCTTGCTGGCGGGTGCAGTGAGTGGCTGCACCCACCTGTAAGGGGATGTCTGGGGGAGGGTCCATGGAACCCCCTTTCCCCTCCTCCATAGGGCTGCCATTAGGGGGCGCACTGACAGTGCGCCTTATGAGAGTTTATTTGCCTCTGTAATACGACGCAGGCGCAGAGGCAAAAGGATTTCCTCATTTGCATGGAGCACATCCCCATGCAAATGAGGGAACGCCCTCTGAAGAAAGCGCTGGCACTTTATGTGCACCAGCACTATCGGCATTACAGAAGGGGCCATACAAGCGTCTTTGGCCCCTTCTGTAATACCAAAGTGCCCCTGGAATGCATGTGTATCCAATCATAAGTGTTACCTTTTATTTATTGTTATTTATTTACTTGTTTTTTTGAGGCGCCTGAATAATGTCAGTGTTGATCAGTAAAATCATCTATTGGCACAGGGGAACAAAGATCTTTTCATAAATAAACTTTGAACATGTATTATGTACCCTCCATCTTTGTGATCTTTGCTTGTACTTTATAGCACTGCCACCTATATAATTTTATTTTTAAAATTCCTAATTGAAGCTTCTTTTACAGAATCCAACAGCTGACAATTCATACAGCATCCTGAGGCATTCTATATCAAAGTATTTTGCACAAAGATGTGAAAATAAACAAACGCTAGGAGGGAACACGTTCTACCCACTGAACTCACATTTTCTAAACAGTTCTACAGAATAAGAGTGTTTGAAAAGGATATAAGCTCTGAAAAGTCACGAGGCAGAAATGAAAAACAATATCCTGTAATAATTCTGTTGGAAGATTGCTTTTTAACTTAGGCGAGGTTGCAAATGAAATTTAGCACTTTTATCATTATGTATCCTTGTAATATGAAATGCTAAAAAAAGAGCTATACTACTGCAGGAACTAGGGCCTTTGGGAGAGCCTCGTTGCTCTCCCTTGACTCACCGAAGCAACATGTAGAGATGGCTAAAAACGCTGTCATGTAAATACTCAGTCATATAAGGCAGGTGGTATATAGTCTTTGGAAACACAACGGTCCTGTAGGGACTGTCAGCCAAATCTGAAGTCATCACTTTCGTATTTGTAATGTAAACACAGTCGGTCATAGTGAATGACTCACAGGACGCTTGGCATATCATGACTCAGACCGCGTGCCATATAACATGTCCCAGAAGAACCGCACACAGCACAGTGGTGACAGGCATCCGAGGCTGTGGCTCTGAAGTCACTGGGGGTGCCAGGCCCTGACGTCTTACCCCCGCAGTCTTTTCTTTGCAAAGAACCCCCATACTTGCCAATACACACACAATGACTTGGTAACAGATACAGCCCTTGAGAATGGAGTGTGCTTGATGTTGGATGCCAAGCAAAGTTATAGGAGATGCCTTATCCAGATCGGATCACAGTGCTTGGAAACCAGTCATTAATATTACATAATAATAGCTGTTTTTATATAGCGCTTTGTACTGCTCTTCTGCCTTTTTAAGCACTGTAAATAGCAGATGTTACTGTTATCCACTCATAGTACTCCATTTACCGGCCTTCGGAGCAATGGCGCTGAAACAATTTTTAGGGTAAAGGTGCTGGACAGTAGCATCGCCTATTTCTATTTTCCAGGATTTATATAGCGCATGGCTACCCAACGGACCTCCCAGCGCTAGTAGAGACCTTCGCTCTGGTGAAATATCTATATGTCCCTAGAATAGATACGTTCTCAATAGCTTCCTAAAGGTAATTTCTGATTTCTCCTTCCTAATATAAAAAGGAAGCGTATTCCAAAGCTTGGGAGCTAAAAATGAAAAGTAGCTTCCGCCACCTCTTACTTTCTTGATCTTGAGAATGAAAAGAAGATTCTGACTCTCGGAGCGTAACGTTCATTTGGGCAAGTAGGGAGTGATCAGACCTTGAATGGGGAGGGGTTCTTTTCTGTGTAAAGCTCGGTGAACTAAGCAGAAAGACTAAGGGGCATATTCACAAGGACCTACCGCCGATTTATCTCCACCTTAACCCATCAAAAGTGGAGATAGATTGAACACCCCATTCACAAGCGGGTGCAAACTGCAGACAACGCCAGTATTCCCGCGATAACTGCCCCAAAATTTATCTCCACGATGGACACCACCAACTAACCCTAATGAGATGCAGAGTAGGCGTTCCCGTGCAAAAACACACGAAAAAACCACAACACCACTTTCACAACGAACTGCCAGATCTGCGAAGCGAACTAAAAACAGGTGATAAGCCGCGGTAGCAGCAGGGATTTAACACCTGCCTTATGCTGGTGTTATGCAGGACGACTCCCTGCAGCACGAAAGGGAGCCCAGCCCAGAGCCACATCGGAAGACCCACAGATGCCATGGAGACAATGAACATGCTGCTCGGAGACCCAAGAGGGCCACAACACCCACCCCCACCACTGCCAGCCTCCCCCCCCCGGACAAACACATACCGTGCACGACACATGAGCCACAAAAAGCGCATGATGTCGCACAATGACAAAATAAAACACACGTGTGGCCAGAAGAACGAGAAACAGTCACACATCACTGAAGTAACAACACATTTTTTTATTGAAATACAACACAAAACACCAATGCGGAAGACTCCTGTCGGGTCCGTCCGGGACAATCTCGTTGTCACAGCCTGGAAAATAAAGCACGAAATCAGAACGTGTGTCATGCGCACATCAAAGGCGCGAGACACAGAGAAACAGAGAATGAAAGAAAGGCAGAGAGAGAAAGAGAGAGAAGGAAAGGAAGGGAGAGCGAGAGAGAGGGAGAGAGGGAAGGAAGGGAGAGAGAGAGAGAGGGAGAGAGGGAAGGAAGGGAGAGAGGGAAGGAAGGGAGAGAGAGAGAGGGAAGGAAGGGAGAGAGAGAGGGAGAGAGGGAAGGAAGGGAGAGAGAGAGAGGGAGAGAGGGAAGGAAAGTAAGGGAGAGAGAGAGACACCCCCGCCCGCGCACCCAGGCCCCACTGTTCACCTGATGCCACCGGTGTGTCTCCAACCACGTGCCGGGATACACTGCAAGCCACCAGGTCTGCAATCTGTAATCGAGGCCAGAGTCAATCATGGCAGAGTCCATCACACTGCACAAGGCAACAACGCCTGTCCGTCCCTGCGCATGCATGCAGCCGCACCCTACCCCCTCCCGCCGGCCAGCGCTGGCTGTCCGCACTTGCGCACCCCGGGCCCACTGCTCACCTGCCGCCAACGGTGTGTCCACCAGTGGGCACACCACATGCCCGTGCAAGCTCCAGGCCCCGGTCCCGCCACCATGGCATGGTCCACATCATGCAGACCCGCCCGGCGGTCCAGCAGGTCCCACACATGACGCTGAGTCCTGAGGCATCAATGGCAGAGACCACATCAGTACACACGTCATCATCGCAGGCTGCACACCCGCTCAGCGATTTCGGTGCCACTAACCCTGTGCAACCCCAGTCAGCGCCACGTGGTGGTAGGCCCGTGACGGGCGCAAGGCTCCGGGTGCCACTAACCCTGTGCAACCCCAGTCAGCGCCACGTGGTGGTAGGCCCGTGATGGGCGCAAGGCTCCGGGTGCCACTAACCCTGTGCAACCCCAGTCAGCGCCACGTGGTGGTAGGCCCGTGACAGGCGCAAGGCTTCGGGTGCGACCAACCCTGTGCGTAGCAACTCATGGGCCCTTTATGATTGAGAACCGTGGAGCGTCCGTCATCCAGTCAACACCGGCAGTGGGGAATGTGACGTCGTCGGCCCCTTACATTGGCGGGGTCACATGGCCTGTGACGCCTGTGCCGGATGGGTGTGGTGTGTGTGCAAACCTGCCCTCAAGGAGTGGCCGTGACATGCTGACAACTAGACCAGTGACCTGCATACCACCAGCGTGTACGCCTGCGACATGTAGCTATGTGGGCCCCCCCTCTGAGCGTAAGCGGAGTGGTCTGGCCTTGCGTATGCAGGACCAGCGCAGGGCATGCAACAATGACTCGGGGGCTCTGGACGTGGTGCAGTCCATGTCCGGACAAGGAAGTGACTAATGCGTGTGTCCCTGTTGTGGTGTCTACGGCACCCGGAACACAATTGGCAATGTAGCACACAGTGACTGGCATCCCACTAGATGAGCATCATTGACGTAATGGAAATCACTGTCCCTACATTCATCCACACATTCATACATGAATGATAACAGACATGACACAGCAGTGCATTTCTGGATGTTTAATGCACATCCAGTGGAGTTTTGCAGCTGGAGCAGTACAGGGCTATGCCAAGCCCACTACACAATCTGGGCCCGTGGAGGGCCAGCCAGAGTCCATCCGGGGATGACAAGTACTGCTGAAGAGGAAGGGTACAGTCCGCAGTCTGGTCGCCGTGTCATTGGTCATCAAACAGGATATGGCAGTCCATGTCGCGGTCCAAGGTGAGTGGAGTGTATCGGGGGTCAGTGGAAGGTCATGGGGCCATGTGCGGCACCAAGCAGAAACAGGCAAGGTGGCGGAAATGAATGCTAGTGCCTCCTTCTGATCTCAATCCCATCCACGTCCTCGTCCTCGGATGTGTGCTCTGCCCCACCTGTGGGTGTTGCAGTGCCGGCTGCGGCACTGTGTGCCACTGACACATCAGGTGCCGGAGTGGACACGCCTGCCGCACTGGGAGGCACTGACACACCAGGGGGTGGAGATGTGGATGGTGTGGGGGCAGCAGCATTCATCAACGCCACGCCTTGTGGCAGCAATGCCATGATGAGGATCTGCAGGGCATGGTAGATCCCAGCTACATTTCGCTGATGTGCAGCGGTGGCTGCCATCCTTTCCGCCTCCATCCGCACCATGTCCTCCATGCGGAGGCATGTGTGCCAGCTCAAGGCTGGGTTCGCTGGAGCCACTCTGGGCGGACAGGTGTTGTTGTCTCCGAGTCATGACTCCAGCGATGTCAGCCAGGGCTCGTTGGAGACCATGGAGCGGGCCGTGGGTGTCCGTTAGGGACTGGAGCTGGTCCCTGATGGGACCTAGACACCCATGGATGAAGTCCAGTTTGGTAGCCATGAGGTCGAACCCCACCCGCACCTGCTCAGCCATCTCCCTCTGGCCCTCCAGCACACGGCGTTGGAAGGCCATGTGTTGTTCATGGGGGTCTTGGGAGACAGCCGGGGTTGTGGGTGCCTCCTGCTGGGTTGTTTGGATAGTGGGTGGGGTCTCCTCGATGCAGCTGGGCTGCCCTGATCCTGGAGGTGAGTTGCGGATGATGTCAATGATGTCTTGGAGGGCTTGGGTGTCGATGCTGGGGGTGTCCTCCTCGTCATCAGTGAAGAGTGGCTGGGACTGCTCTGCAGGAGGTGTTGACGGTGCCCCTGCAATGTGAAGGGGAGATGGTGTATTACAATGTGTCCACATGTATGTAGCCGCATGGTACATGTTCACATTCAGACAGCATGGCATTGTACATTGTGACAGTCTGTGGATCAGGGCCATGATCCAGAGTCATTGTGGGTGTGCACTGTGCTCTGCTTGAATGTGCATGTGTGCCATTGTGGCCATCTCCACCCGTCCCCCCAGTACCTGGGGGTTACTCACCCTGTTGCGGTTGTGTTGTGTCCTGTCGAGCAGTGTCCGGTCCCCCGACTCCGGCCACAGTCTCCACACTGATGACTGTCGACACCAGCTCCTCCATGTCATCCAGCTCCAGCTGTGGTGCTGGGCTCCCACCTCCAGTCTGCATTGCTGCCTTCTGGTTGACTGCGAGTTTCTCCTTGGTCTTGCGCTCGATGTCAATGCATCGCCTCTTGGCCTCGTCCATTGACCTCTTGTGCTCTCCGACGGCATTCACCTTGTCCACGATGTCCCGCCATATTCCATTTTTGGTGCCCATTGACACGTTGGAGGAGACGAACAGTTGTTGATGGTGTTCCATCACCTCCGTGACCAGGATCCTGTTTTCCTGCGGACTGAACTTCGTCTTCCTCTTCTTCTTGTCCTTGCCCTTCCCTGTCCCCGAGGTCCCGGGCTGGTCATCCGGGGTGCTTGTGGGGTTGCGCTCGTCCTCTGCGCCTGCTCCGGCTGCCTCCATGGTGCTTGGGTGTTGGTTATTTTGTGTTTGTGTGTTTTTTCTACTTTTATGGTGATTTTTCCCGCCTGCCATGTGTGTTTTGCAGGCCTGGCGCTGCTTATCGCTGATTTCCTCATCGCGCTTTGGCCCATCGCATGTTTTTTTGCGTTGAGGTTTGTGTTTTTATCACCGTCGCGGTTGTTGTATCGCGGACATTGTCCGCGGTTTCGGGAGGCTACCGCATGGTGCCGCCGTGTTGTGAATTCCACGTTAACACTGGGTTATTTTCCCGCGATAGGCTGCGATGTGTGGAGTTGCGTTAACATTTTTTGGAGATGTTTAGCACACGTTCTTGTGAATATACCCCTTAAACTGTATTCCGGATTGGCAGCCAATGAATTGCAGCTAAGGCCGGGGATGCTGATGTGCGCTTAGGAATATTAAAAAGCGTACTTGCGTACATGCTGCTGCATTCTGAATTACCTGCAGACGGTTAGTAACATATTTGGGACTTCCCAGATAAAGGGAGTTCCCGTAGTCCAAGCGTGAATTATCCTGACCTTGGACTAATATTCTGCTCAGTTGGATTGGGAGCCAACTCAAAAACTTTCTTGAGGTGTGAAGAAGTCCAAAGCAACAAGCTGGCAATTTTTTGGCCTGGACTTCCATCAATAGTGTTTCATCAATCCAGAATCCTAAACTCTTCACTGATGGAGAAGGGGCCGGGAGCTTTCCTAACTCTTGTGGCCAATTAAGTGAATTCCAGTTCGTAACATGCTTGAGGCATGCATTCAGCTGCTGTGATGTGTTCTTAATCACCTCACTAAAGGCATAAAGAATGTGTCACAGTTTATCTTGGAAACCACAACAAATTCTGCCAGAGGACAAACATTTTAAGGGTCCCTTTAGTGTTCATTCTCTAGCTAAACTCTTCAAACCACCTGCACCCTTCATACCAGTGTCTTTGTTCAGCAGGATAGAAGGCTGAGTCAGCCTTGCTTGCATTCAAACGTTTAACTTTCCAATCACTTCTTTTTTCCAACGGCGAGCATGGAGCGCTTTTTCAAATCCTGAATGGCCAAAAAGAGGGGCATGTTGGCGCTAAATAACATTTGTTTATTGTTACCCGCTCGATGGTCCTCATTTTATCAATCTCAGGAGGATGAAAGGCTGACAAGGGAGTGGATTCTTTAGCTATTCATTTTTATTGGTATTCACTTCCAATGTCATGCTAAGTGCTCTCAAAGGTGGCCTTGTCTGTTTTGTGCTGGAGTACACCCCTAGAAATGTAGGTTGGTTAAGAAGAGTAACTTTTGGTGTTTTGTATTAAGTTCATGATTGATGGAGGTGGTAAATGTATATTCATAATATGGAATGGTACTAGATGATGGATTCTGACCAGAGTTCCAGCCTGAGGCTGATGTAATGGAGGAGAAGGATGAAATAGAATCTATAGAATTATAGATGAATAACTGTGAATTATGGGAATGTTTTTGTCTGAGGGGTCCTGAGTGACATCAAAGAGAGTGAAAAACATCCCAGTAATGGACACTGTGTGCATGTTATATTTAGTTCTATATGTCCCCGACATCATCTGCACCTGCTTCCATCAGGCGCGCAGCGCCCATTGGGCTCAAAGGGCTTCGGCCCCCCGTCTTGTGTGTCAGCCCGGGCTGAGACAGCTTCCCGGGCACACACACAGCCGCACCCGAGTACTTCACAGGTCTTTAAAAGACCATTTACTTGTTAACGAGGCTTTGTTGTTCTTTCACCCCTTCTTAGAGCCCCTGCATCTTCACTCTGCCGATTGCTGGAAGAATTAGTCCCCCCCCACCCGAAATTTTTATTAGCCCCCCCCGAAATTTCACTCTAGGTGCGCCTCTGGCTTCCATCATATAGGTATGGGCAGAGGCATAGGCAAAAATATTATTAACTTTAGATAAATATATAAAATGTTTAAAATATCAAACAAATAGGAACCACATTAATATCACAAACAATTAAGAAAAATATTATAAAACAATATATAAACGATTTCAATAAAAATAAAAAATAAAATTAAACTCTGAAAACAATAATAAATAATTTAACATTATATTAAAGTTATAAAACTAAAATAAACTTTAAACACATATAAAAAATAAATATACATTTCAGCACATCAAATAAATATGAAACTAAATATACTTAATGCAAATAATGTAATATAAAAATTAAACAACAATAAATTAAATTATAAACATAAATCATACATCCAAAATAACACTAAAAATATAAATATTTATTTAATATTTAAAGAGGAACACTAATTAGAATCCACCATAAAAGGCAATGATTGAAAAAAAATCCAAATAAACAAACACTAACCGATAAAAACAACTGTAAAGCAAACTAACCAATAAAAACATACAGTTCATTAACAATACTGTATAAATACTGTATAAATAGAGCAAAAAATGTGAACACTTACCATACCAAAAAGACCAAAGGCCTTATTACGAGTAAGGTGGTCCGCCCGCCGCATTGTGAGTGTGGCAGTTGGACTGCCACAAGACCGCCGGCTCAGACGGGATCAAGAACCCCGCTGCGCCGGTAGTCTGGAAATGACTAGGAATATCCTGGCGGTGCTGTTCCGGCACTGCTGAGCATATTCTGATTTGAATGTCCACCGACCATTTCATGGTGGTGAGCATGCCATGAAAAGGGTGGCAGACATGCAAGGAAATGGCCCTAACAGGGCCCCCGGCCACTTCTGGGCCTTGGGGCGCATGCAGGGGGGCACGTGCTGTGCCACCCTGGAATTGTACCCCCATACCTGCACGGTGTGGCATGCACTGCATGGTGCATGTCACACAGTGCATGAATATTCTGCTGTTAAGACTTTCCTATGAGCCTAACAGACCACCACTGTGAGACCGCTGTAGCACCGCTCGCCCACCATGGATTACACTCCTGACGGCACAGTGGTGGCGAGGCAACAGGAGGATCGTTAAACTCGTAACTAGGCCCTAAAGCTGCAAAATGATAAAACTCTGCCAGAAACCAGAAAAGACAATTGGAAGAAAATATACAAGTTCCTTCAGAAGTAAGTAAAATATTTATTTAAAAATACTTAATACCTTTAAAAAATGAAACAAAGTATTCTATTTATATTTATGTCCTAAACTTTAGGAACTCCAGAAAAATTACAGCACCACTGACAAACACCAGAGCCACCAATAAAATCCACTTATCGAAAACCTGGATATTGGCACATTAAAAGTAAGTAATTTTAAAGCAGTTCTAAATAGCAGCTGAACTTTAAACGCAAAAAAATAATGCTAAAAGCACTCAACCTCCATATACTACCAACAAACAAACATTTAACAAAAAACTAAAACAACTTCCCCCCAACATAAAAGAAGCCACTTGATCCAAATTGAACCACCCTCAACGGAAAACAGACAAAAACTGCAATTGCCATCAAGAACACATTTGTAAGTATAAAATAAAACTAGTACAATATATTCAACTATAGTATTAAAATATTTTCAGACATAATAAATAAAAGTGCAAGATACATCACATCACAGAGGGGCAAAACGTTACTACAGTTACTCTCCCACATAGGTTACACATGCAGCCAAGACAGCATAAGCACCAAAAATGTCAATCGGACAAGTACAAAATAATTACTCTAATGCTTGCTATGGGAGGGCTACTACAAGAAATGATGTTGTTATTAATGTGAGAGAACACAACCACACACCAAATTCACCAAAATCGAAGTAAGGCATGTATTACCAAATTTAAAAGAGGTAAGCACTAGCTCCCAAGACCCCACTTCTAAAATTTTAAAGGACATACTCTCTAAAGTCCCTGAACACATCACAGGTCAGCTACTAGCTATGCCCACTTTGAAACACTTAATAGCATAAACTAAATAAGCCACCAATGATACTCCTCTTCCCTCCAGAAGGTACAAAGACACCCAAATTCCTAAACACTTAACTACCAAACAATATTAGGAACCTTTGTACATGACAACCTTAAAAATGACAAACACATTATTATATTTGCTACAGCCGATAACTTATCATGACAAAGCTAATGTCAAACATGGATGATAGTTGGAACATTTAAAATGTGTCCAAAACCATTCACTCAGATATACACCATGCATAGTGAATGTCAAAACACAACTATACCCTTCATATATGACTTAACGCCTAATAAACAAAGTAGCACTTACTATGAACTGCTAAATCAAGTTAAACAAACAACTATTCCCCACTTAAAATATGGATCAAGTTTGAACAAGCCATGATCCGAACAATACTTAAACTATGCAAACACACACAGCCATGCAAGGCTGTTACTACAATTTTAGACAAAGCATTTGGAAACATCTCTGCACTAATGGCCTGATTATGAGTTTGGCAGTGTGGTAGAGGACCGCCATGCTGGCGGCCGCTCCCGCACCCCCAAACCTATCGTTGGGCTACCCGCTCGCCAGATTACGAGTGTTTCTTGTGTCTGGCGGGCTTTTTTGGTGGTCCCGCAGTGGTGCTTCTAAAAATGGGCACCGCAATGGGAACAGCAAAAAAATGTCCTGTGCAGCATGGACTGTAAAGTCCATGCTGCGCATGAACTGGGTTGCATGCACACAGTGGGGCACATGTTGTTCCCCCCTTGCATGCACTCCATGGCCTGAGGCAACAGGGGGCCCTGTAGGGCCCCTTTTGTTTCCTCTCCGCCACAATTTTTATGGCAGAGGAAGTGCCATGGAAACCGTGGTGGAGAAGAAACTCGCAATATGCTTGGCGGGACCACGGCAGTAGCGCCAAGCATATTGCTGCCTCAAGACTCCCGTGCCACGGCCAGGGAACGGTGGTTCCCTGGTGGCTGCAGCGGTCCGACCACCCTAGTTGAAATAGTGCGGGCGGAGCACTGGTGCAGTGGTGGCTGGACCGCCACTGCCTCACCCCTCAAGTCTGGTGGTCCTCGGACTGCCTGACTCGTAATTAGGCCCTAAGTGTAGGATATGCAACAAACAGCCAATTTAGATTTGGAAACAAAACTCTGATTGCAATAGACTGGGTCCTTGTAACAGTGGTAGCTAACCACCACAATCATCTTATAGAAAGGCCATTGTACCAACAAAACCAACACAGAGTAAGTGCCCTAATGAACTACTTTGAAGACACCTGGGTTAGCAGACTGCACTGTTCAGAAGACAGATGTCAAGCCAAATTCCAAATATCATTGTGGAATGTCTATGAAAGCATCATGGTTCAAGAAGCCAAAGCCAATAACGCAGTAGAAGGATGGCACAATGTCTTCCAAGCCACACTAGAAAGAACCCAACACACACTGTACAATTTCATCGCAGCCCTATAAAAAGAACAAAGCTACCAAGAACTAAGAATCGAGCAATCAATAAGGCAAATTAAACCTAAAATTAGCAAACAAACAGAAGAATGTACGACACGCTACAATGTAAAGTTAGAATGTTTGGAAACAATAAAGGAGTACACTACTTAGAAACAATAGCAAAATCCCTATTATAAAATACCAAACTACCTACTCAGAAATTAACAAACCATAACAAAGGTGCACGCATCACAATTTAAAAATAATTTAAATATTAGACAATTATTTTATACAACAGTTAAAATACCATATAAATAATATAAAAAAGACTGATACATAAAAATAATATGTTTACTAAGTAATAAAAAATCAACACATCAACAACCACAAAGCACAACATTAGAAATAACTTTAAATAGAAGCAAGTAAATGCAACATATAGAAATGTAAAACAAAACATTAGAATTAAAGAAAATACACAACCATAATAAAATATAACATTTTCCACCCACAAATAAATAAACAAATTAAACTTAGAATTCTGCAGCAGCAGACCTTCGTCCATGTCTATGTAGTAAAAATATAATCCTCGAAAAATGAGAAAATTAAGTCAAAGAAAAGCCTAAAAAAATTGAAAAATCAAATAGGTCCAAATTAAATCCAAAGAAGCAACCCAACGTCATAAGGGACGAATGAAAAACTCAAAAAATTAAAATAAAACACTCCAGGATGCACAAAAAAATCAAAGGCAATCATTAATAAATATATTGGTTAGCTAGAAACAAAAATATTTTCCTTTAAAAAAATGCAAAACCCACATGTCCATAGAATAACTTGGGATCCATTAACCTGTAAAAAACATACAAAAGCCACTCAGAAAAAAATGCTACTTTTAGGAAACTGCAACTCACTCCCAAGAAACCGGACTGAAAATGACAGGAATAGACTACAGAAGTACAATTAGTGGTTAAAAAATGGCACTTAATGAAACAAAAACAAAAATACTATGGACCTGATTACGAGTTTGGTGGTCCTACAGCTGTGGTGGTCCTCCACCGTCTGCTGTAGGACCACCAAACCCGTGGTGCAACCACCCGCCAGATCAGGAGCTAAATCCTGGTCTGGCGAGAGGTGTTGCGGTGGTCTGACTGCAGTGGTCTGCAAGGCTCATAGAAGATCCTATAATGCAGACCGCCGCAGTCAGACCGCCGACTGCACCGTCCCACACAGTATGGCATGCATGCCACACCATGCAGGTAGTGGGGGGTGCAAATACAGAGAGGCACTACATGTGCTCCCCTAATGTGCCCCCTGCCCAAATCCAGCATGGGGCCCTCTTAGGGCCCCCTTTGTTGCCTTTCCACCAGCCTTTCCATGGCGGGATCACAGCCATGAAAAGGGCGACGAAAATGCAACTCGTAATATGCATATTACAACCCGTTGCAGACCGCCGGGCCAGCGGGATCCTTGATCCCGGCAGTGCCGACGGTCTCGTGGTGGTCCGACCGCCGCAGGCTGAATACTGCAGGCAGTCCCACATTGTGGCAGTGGTCGGACCACCACCACGGTTTCGGCAGTCCAACTTGTAGTTAGGCCCTATATCCCCAAGGAAAACAATAGGACGTTTAAAGAAAAATTGTTAAAAAATGTTATGAAAATGTTTACTAATTTTCTAGAAAAATATAAAAAAAAAAAAAAAAATGTTTAATAAAATACAAAGAAAGTTATTTAAATAATACAATAACTAATAATATAAAAACAAATATAACAATATAGTATTATTTAAAATATACTTTAAAAAGTATATAAAATGTGTTGGAAAAATGTATCTCAAAGAAATGTATATGTTTGAAATAAAAAATTGTTCCATATTTGCAAAAATGTAAAAATGCAAAATATCAAATAATGTTTAAAAACAAATGTAACATATTTTGTAATTCTAGAAATGTATAAACAATGATGTTTAAAAATAATAATTTTTTAGGTGAAAAATATATTTGTGTTTAAAAGAATGTAAACATACGATTACAATAAAATGTACAAAAAATAGATTACTAAACTGTCATGTACTTTTATTTGTAAAAAAAAGTTAATATTCGTCATGTATGTGAAAAATGCAAAGCTCAAATGTTATAATAAAAAATATTACAACATAGACCTCCCACTTCCATAGAAACCAATTTAGTCCACATGTCCTACATTAAAAACATCAAAGGAAAATGTGTTGTAAAAACAACTTTAGGGAAAAGTGCTGGGCAGGAAAGGGTTAACATTTTGTATTCCCACTCTAATCTAGGCCATTTAAGGGAAGGTGTTGGACAATAATGCAGTAACATTTACTATTTCCACTCCAATCTAAACCATTTTGAGTAAGGTGTAGGGGTGGGAGATACATTCAGCTCTGCCGGCAGAGTTCACAGAGACATGGCCACTCCATGTTATGCTTGTAACGCGGAGTTCCGGCCAAACTCCGCTAACTGCCAAATGGCATAATTGTTTGTTACTCGCGGCTCACCAATGGTAAGCTGGTGAGCAAGAATTGCCATCCCCTAGCATGATCTTTGGGTGCTAGAAGGGCACCCAGCAAGATTTCCTCAATGTGGGCGCTTTCTCATCGTGCCATTCACGATGAGAAAGCTGCCGCTTGACTAGAAAATATACTCGAGTGGCAGCAAAGAAGCTACACCTTTGGGCTTCTCAAGCTCTCTCAAGCTTCCAGCGCTAAAAACCAGCGTGAGCAGCGCGACATGCCGATTACCGCCTGTTCGCAGAATCTCGCAGAGTTTTCACAAAGTCAAACTGTACGAGTTCCGCCAACCCCTAGTAAAGTGTTGGGCACTAAAGGAGTCAAATTTATTATTTCCAGTCCAATCAAAGCCATTTTGAAGAAGGTGTTGGTCAATAACGGTTTTACATTTATTATTCCCACTTCAATCTCAGCTTTTTAGGGAAAGGTGTAGGACACTAAAGGAGTGTCATTTACTATCTCCACTCCAATCTAAGCCGTTAAGGGGAAGGTGTTGGACACTAAAGGTCTTACATTTAGTATTCCTACTCCAATTTAAGCCATTTAGGGATTTATGGGAAGGCTTTGGACACTAAAGGTTTTACATTTACTATTCCCACTCCAATCTAATCCATTTTGGGGAAGATGGTGGACACTAAAGGGATGACATTTATTATTCCCACTCCAATCTAAGGGGTCGATTCCGATTCGGGCCGGAAAAAGCACCGACCGACTCAGATCCGGAAAAAATACCGACCGGCACGTACCCGTGGCGCACGACACACCAAGTACGATGCAAGGCGCGAAAAATCCGACCGAAACAAAGTCGACCGACCGAGCCGCACGGAAAACAGCAATCCGGCCGGAAAAACACGCGAATCCAACCGACCGACACGCACCCGGAACAAATCCGACCGAAACGTACACGCGAACTCCAAACCGCAAAGTACGATGCAAGGCGCGAAAACCACGACCGAGTCGGACGGAGGACAAGCCGTACGACCGACACGCATACAAAACCGAGCCGAAGCAACACAATACACCGCGACCGACGCGTACGCAGCATAGAAAACTGCACAAACACAGCGTGAACGAAACGGAGAACACCGTACGAGACCAATGCAGGGTCCGACTCGGTCACAAGAACGTTTCCAACATACACAAACAGCACAAAGGAAAAATCACCCCAAAAAAGGCCAAACAAGCAATTACCAAGCGAATAAATACTGGGGGGGTGGGGACAGAGAACAAAGACACACCCACAACTCCACCAATATATAGGACACAAATCACTACCATGAGCCTTTGCAAATGCCATTCCACTGCCAGCACCCAAGAGAAAGCAACCACACACCCACAGCTCATCCCTCACACAAGCCACACACCATCAGCACACCAACAAATACCTACCTCACATACACCCAGCAAAACACACACTCACACACCCTCACCTGCACACCAACACACACATCACCCACCATCACCACCCATCACCATGCCCCCCAAGAAGAATCCCAAGTTCCTAGATAGTGAATTGGAAGTCATGGTAGACGAGATCCTCAGGGTGGAGCCACAGCTGTTTGGCACACTGGTCCAACAGACCCCCATGTCGCAGAAAACCAAGATGTGGGAGAGGATCATCAACAGGGTGAACGCCCAATCACCATGTCGGCGCACAAAGACCGACATCCAGAACAGGTGGTATGACGTGCGCAGGAGGGTACGGGACATGCTGAAGAAAGACTGCATCAACAGCCAATACACCGGCAGTGGCCCTCCTGTCAAGCCAATATAACTCAGGCCCTGGGAGGAGAAGGTGCGGGCCATCCTTCCGCCAGTGAGCGTATATGGACTAGAGGACATCCCAGAGCCTGGTGAGTACACAACAAATGTACACAATATACTGCCACAAAACACACACATCACTGTCAAGGGGAGAGTCAAACCATGCACTCATAGCAATTACACAGCAACCAGAACAGAATCATCCCAAAATGTGTATGTCAGTCAGATAAACACAACACATGCCATCAAAAAAGTCACATCCAACTGTGCCAACACATGTACAAACACAACCACAACTACAGCTAGGCAGTGGCACAAATAGAACTAACAAACACATCCACACATGTAGCCACCACAACAACACCAACACACAGTGAAGACCACTCAAAGGAAGGAATTCTGTGTATGCTGGCCAAGTCAGTGTAGCCAATAGCATCATGGGAGTCGCAGTCACACATATTGCCCCCCACAACTGTCCCATCAACACCACCATGAACCATGCGCACATCACAGGGAGTGGAGAAGGACTCACAAGATGGCTGACACTGGCTACTGCTGTGGGGAGCACAAGGCCCTGCTGGCAACTGTGCACCAACAAACAGCAGGACACCACTGACTGACATCCTGAGAGACAACTTACACTCCCTGCAATGCAAGCACGTTCCATGGTGGGATAACTGGCTGGCTGGCTGGGTGGGAAGGAGGACTTGCAGCACTAACCATAGTCACAAGCACCTCCCCTCACACACACCCCAACACAAACTCCACAGTACCCACCTGGTAGAATGCAATGCCCCCATCCTAACACAAGATCCCACAAAGAACCACCACCTTGGGTTATGTTGTGTGAAGCACAGGGCCACTCTTGGGACTCTTAGCCAAACAACTGCCAGGACAACACTCCCAGCCATCCTGTCAGCACAGCCAGCCCACCCCACAGGGAAGCAGAATCAAAGGAAGGAAGCATGGGCATGCTGGGAAGGGGGTGGAGGCAATAGCATGATGGGAGTCGTAGTCACTGATATTGGTCACCCCCACAACTGTCCCATCAACACCACCCTGAACCATGCTCACATCACAGGGAGTGGAGAAGGACTCACAAGATGGCTGACACTGGCTACTGCTGTGGGGAGCACAAGGCCCTGCTGGCAAATGTGCACCAACAAACAGCAGGACACCACTGACTGACACCCTGAGAGACAACTTACACTCCCTGCAACGCAAGCACGTTCCATGGTGGGATAACTGACTGGCTGGGTGGGTGGGAAGGAGGACTTGCAGCACTAACCATAGTCACAAGCACCTCCCCTCACACACACCCCAACACAAACTCCACAGTACCCACCTGGTAGAATGCAATGCCCCCCATCCTAACACAAGATCCCACAAAGAACCACCACCTTGGGTTATGTTGTGTGAAGCACAGGGCCACTCTTGGGACTCTTAGCCAAACAACTGCCAGGACAACACTCCCAGCCATCCTGTCAGCACAGCCAGCCCACCCCACAGGGAAGCTGAATCAAAAGGAAGGAAGCATGGGCATGCTGGGAAGGGGGTGGAGGCAATAGCATGATGGGAGTCGTAGTCACTGATATTGGTCACCCCCACAACTGTCCCATCAACACCACCCTGAACCATGCTCACATCACAGGAAGTGGAGAAGGACTCACAAGATGGCTGACACTGGCTACTGCTGTGGGGAGCACAAGGCCCTGCTGGCAACTGTGCACCAACAAACAGCAGGACACCACTGACTGACATCCTGAGAGACAACTTACACTCCCTGCAACGCAAGCACGTTCCATGGTGGGATAACTGACTGGCTGGGTGGGTTGGAAGGAGGGCCGGCTGTCAACCAAACACAACCAATGCAGACCATGTTCACACCCCAGAAAATACATAGAAATGCCCAAATAATGCAGGACAATGTGCCACACCAATATCAACCCCTGACTGTGACGACTTAGGACAATGCAATGTACAGGCCCGCACCCAGAGGCACAGTCACAACTGTCATGTGTGTCAACCATTGATGCCTGAAGAAACATGACATACATTGTTTGTGTCTCCCAAAAACTGGTGATGATGGGGACACAGCAGCAGACGCTGAGGAGTCCCAGTCCCAGGCTCAAGAGGATGACGAGCTCACTGGCGTCGTACAGCCTCTGTCCTCCTCGGACGATGAAGAACAACCTGGCACATCCGGTGCAAGTCAACATGCAGCACCAGCAGGACCACCAGCTGCAGCACCAGCAGGACCACCAGCTGCACCCCCTGCACCCACCCCTCCAACGACTGTCACCACGAATACCATCCCTGCCGACATGGACAGAACAAGGAGCAACACCAGCACAGTGACCCTGGACCAACCTGGGGCCATGGACACCACCACCAACCCCCAAGGTGGACCAGGGTTATCTGTGTGTGCCACTGCACACACTGCACATGTCAGCAGGGGTGGTGGGAGGGGTGGGAGACAGAGGTCGCTGCTTGCAGACGTTGCTGGTGTGCATGATGACCCACAACTGGTACGCATAGCTGATGCGAACCAGTCCAGCACCGGAGAGCTCAGCCAGGTAGTGGGGCTCCTCAGAGACATTAAACAGCAGCAGGCTGCCCATCATGCCCGCTTGGACTCCCACATGTCCCACGTGGAGTCACACATGTCCCGTGTGGACTCACACATGTCCCGCGTGGAGTCCAAGTGGGATGCACTGCATGAGATGACGGCGGTGCACAGGGACATTTTACAATGCCTCCGCCAGATGAACAGCAACCAGTCCACACCTCCCTGTGTGCCAACAACATCTGGTGCCGAACAAACTGCAACTGCCACAGGGAGGGAGGAGGACTCTGGCGGAGAGTCCCCTGCACCGCAGCAGCCTGTACTTGAGGGGCCCCCCCAAGAAGAGGGGTCGTCCGAGGAGGGAAAAGTGAGAGGCTGATGGCCAAGCGCAACTCCCAGGAAGCCTGAACCTGTTCTGGATGTTCGCCTTTGTGCACAGACTGTTCACCCTGTTGACAGCAACACTACTCCCACACATTGCATGGGGAGTACAAGTTGGACCAATGTGTCAGACAACTGTGGCCCCGATACTGGGGATCCTGTCTACCCGGACTTTCAATTCACCTAGGAACTTGGGATTGCAAGATTTATGTACAGCACAACCCATCCTATGCACTATTAACACAAATGTATCACAATAAACACACTAATACACCATACTTGCCTCTGTCGTGATTCCAACGTGGGTGCTGTTATGGGGATGATGAACTGCAAAATTACACTGTGTATGCGAACTGCAACAGCAAGGACAACACAGGCATGTGAGTACAGGCAACGTGACACACATGAGGGAGACACACCACCAGGGCTACACAACACATACACACCTAGGCCATCTGACTCATTGCCTACACTGATGTTGCCAGGGAAGACGGTGCAATGCACAGACACCACACCCATTCCCAGTTGTAGTCAAGTAGCCCACAGGTGCAGTAAGCAAATGGCAGTCAAATGTGTGACCACAGACAACGCACATCACAAAGTGAAGCACAGGTTTATTACACAGTTGCAACATGCCGAACCACTACAGATGCAAGGTAACCCCACCTGGCAGCGGGCACACAGTCAACAACTGTAGACGGAAGGAAGTCCATGGGTGTGGCGCACATCACCTGTAGGGACACAACAGCTACCAGCCTGGATGTGCAATCACGTCGTCGGTGGACACAGTTGACCAAACGAATCTGAAAGTACCCTGTGAAGGACAGAAATGACACACAGTCAAAAGCAATGGAGTACAGGACAGAACAGCAAAACTCATGCACAATACATGTTACAAGATACCCACCCAGAACCAAGTTAGCATGTCAACACTGTTGGGGAGTACAGCCCACCTGTCACCACACATCGCAACACACATCCAGTCAAGTAGCCCATGGACACACTCCAACAGCACCAGAGCACCACCCACACATCATGCCAACTCACATCATTGACATGACACCTCAGGATACTCACATTCAGCTAAAGAAGTTGGTGATGAGCTGTGTGCGGACATCACCATCACCATCATCATCATCATCGTCACTGGCATCGTGGTCCAGGCCAGGATCCTCCACAGGTGGCGGATGTTGGTCATTGTCATCCTGGATGAGAGGCAACTCCTTCCGCACTGCCAGGTTGTGGAGCATGCAGCAGACGATGATAATCTTGCACAATTTCGCAGGGGCATATGGGAGGGACCCTCCGGTCTTGTCCAGGCAGCGGAAGCGGCTCTTCAGGAGACCAAAGGTCCGCTCAATCACTCTCCTGGTCCGACCATGTGCCTCATTGTAGCGCATCTGGGCAGGTGTCACAGGGTTCCTGAGGGGTGTCAGCAACCACGGCATGTTGGGGTATCCCGAGTCACCTACGGACAGACAAGTGCACATTAGCTGACTTGGAAAAGTGGGCGGAATACTACAGATCAGATCACACACAATGGCACAAAGTCAGTACACACCGACAAGCCAGGCACGCTGGTTCTGCATCTGTGCCATCATCCTGGGGATGCGACTACTCCTCATCACAAAGGCATCGTGTGCTGAACCAGGGAAACGGGCACACACGTGTGTGATGGTCATGTCTGCAAGACATACCACCAGTGCATTGACCGAGTGGGAGTGCTTGCGGTTCCTGTAGGCCTGCTCCTGGGCCTGTGGTGGTACCAAAGCCACATGTGTCCCATCAATGGAGCCAATTACATGCGGCATCCTCCCCAGGGCATAAAAGTCACTCTTCACGTCAGTGAGTCGTCGCAGTCTAGGGAAATAGATGTACCGGTTCAGGAAGAGCAACATTGCCGCCAAAACATCGCAGAGCACACGGCTGAACATGGTCTGTGACATCCCACCAGCAGTCGCCACAGTATGTTGGAAGGTACCAGTGGCAAAGAAGTGTAGGGCTGCCATCACCTTCACCTTGGGGGTCAGCGCTGTAGGATACGGCCGGCCAGGCTGCAAATGTGGGGACAACTGCACTGCCAAATCCTCAATCAGCTGCCTGGTGAAGCGGTACCGTCGGATGCTGTCCCGTTCCACCATCGTTGCCAGGTCTGGGAATGGCCGATGGACAGCAGGAGCCCTGCAGTGCAGAGGAGAAGTAAGCAAGATTGTCAGTCACCCCACATATGTGGCATTGAACACACTCAAGATCCCAACATACATCATTATGAGGCACAACTACATGAAGTGTGCAGTACCGGAAGGACATGTATGGTACATACATGGCCAACATCTGTCAACACGGTCCAACAGGTGGCATCAATTAGTCCCAGGTTGGCCCATTGGATATCATGAGGCCGTGTCACAGTTCCCATCTCCTGCTGCCGTGTCACAATAACCCCCACAGTGACATGTGAGGACAGATGTGCCCCAGGCACCACAGCTCAATGACAGGTACATTCCCAGGGACCCTGTAATGCCACATGGACACTGGCATTACATGGAGTATCATGTATACACCACAGCAAAACAACCATGACCCCCACAGGTAGTGGCCCCACTTGCCACGGCAGGACAGACATGGACGTCTGTGACACACACACACAACATCAGAGTCCATGCACACACAACGTGGATGTGGAGACTGTCTCCCATTGTGCACATGAAATCAGAGACATTGTAAACACTACATGCACAAAGACTGTGGAGGACCATCACTATTGTGCCACTGGGACACCCTGGCTCAAACATACCGCCCCACATGGGACTCACGGGGTATGTGACATGACATACACATACACCACTGTGAAATGTGACCATGGCACATGCACAGATATGAACAGTTGCACATCACAGTGGTCATGTACACGTAACACCCAGGATCCTGTCCCCATGAACACGTGCACAGCCTGGGGGTGGCTGCCCACAGGTGACACCCACAGGACAACATGTACACCAACATACACACAATAGGAAATGCATCCTTACATGCCTTATGATAAAGTTTGGACAGGCTGTCGTGATGTAGGTGTGCCCCTCACTCCCTGGGAGCTATCTGTGGCTGGCATATGTCCATCTGAGACAGGCATGCTGACATATGCCAGTCACATGTACAGTGATGCGTTGTACCGCAATGGACCGATCGGTGCCTCCGGCCGGCCCATTGCATTCAATGTGTGCGGGTACGCGTTGTACCCCTGTGCGCGTTGAACTGCAATGGACCGATCGGTGCCTCCGGCCGGCCCATTGCATTCAATGTGCGGGTACGCGTTGTACCCCTGTGCGCGTTGTACCGCAATGGACCGATCGGTGCCTCCGGCCGGCCCATTGCATTCAATGTGTGCGGGTACGCGTCGTCCCCTGTGCGCGTTGTACCGCAATGGACCGATCGGTGCCTCCGGCCGGCCCATTGCATTCAAGTGTGCGGGTACGCGTTGTACCCCTGTGCACGTTGAACCGCAATGGACCGATCGGTGCCTCCGGCCGGCCCATTGCATTCAATGTGTGCGGGTACGCGTTGTACCCCTGTGCGCGTTGTACCGCAATGGACCGATCGGTGCCTCCGGCCGGCCCATTGCATTCAATGTGTGCGAGTACGCGTCGTCCCTCTGTGCGCGTTGTACCGCAATGGACCGATCGGTGCCTCCGGCCGGCCCATTGCATTCAATGTGTGCGGGTACGCGTTGTACCCCTGTGCGCGTTGAACTGCAATGGACCGATCGGTGCCTCCGGCCGGCCCATTGCATTCAATGTGTGCGGGTACGCGTTGTACCCCTGTGCGCGTTGTACCGCAATGGACCGATCGGTGCGCACCCATTGACAATGGGCTTGCCTGGCAACGGACGCGTTTTCGAATTTCGAACGAGTCGGTTGCTGGAAATTCAGTTGGTCACCCACAACAATGTTGCAAAATCATGTATGCCATGAAGTTGAGGATTTGAAGGATGCTGTGGGCGTGTTTTGGTGCTGCTATTCCATGGATTGGCCAGATTCAGAAGATGCAAACGACTTGGACCTATCACTTTGGACACAAGGGACAGAATCTGCCTCTCCAGCACATATATATTGCTGGCTGTTCCCCTGAGAGCTCACTTGCCTGCACTACATGCTCCAGGACGACAAATGCCACTGCACTGCTGCTGTCTCTGCCCCTCTGGACCCTGCAATGGCACGTA
The DNA here is from genome assembly GCA_963921515.1 of Calotriton arnoldi. Taxonomy (NCBI): domain Eukaryota; kingdom Metazoa; phylum Chordata; class Amphibia; order Caudata; family Salamandridae; genus Calotriton; species Calotriton arnoldi. Next base: position 648,757 of record CAWUFW010000032.1, on the reverse strand, counting down.
CTGTGGAGAGAGTTCCAGCCTTCAGCCTTGAAGAGAACCAGGCCCTGCTGGACAGCCTACTTCCACAGTACAGCAAGCTGTATGGGACACCAGGGGAGCAGGTGAGTGTTCTGTGCACTGCCTTTCTGAATGTGCATTTTGTGTGACTAGCAAGGCTGAGAGTCTGCACGCCACTGGCTAGCAGGCTCACTGAGTAGTTGTCACCCCCATAGTGTGTAGTGACTTGCACTGGACAGGTATGGTGCAGTGACAGTGCATTTGAACATGGTTTTACTTCCCATGCAATGATACCATGTAGTGACGTCTGGCAAACTGTCCATGGTCAGCTTTGCACTGCCTGTGTACATCATGTGCCCCTGTGATTGAGACATGTATATACAACTGTGTCATGCACGGATATGTTGCATGTGTGGTAATGGCCTTTTCACTTTGTCATCCTGTCAGGTTAATGCCCATCGGAAGCAGGAAATCTGGAAGGACATCGTCCGGGCTGTCCGGTCCGTGGGGGTCTACAAGCGCCGGATCCGCAACTGCCAGAAGAGGTGGCAGGACCTTCGGGGCTGGACCCGGAGGATTGCACGGGTCCAGCTGAAGCTGTCGCCTCCTCGCAGGAGGGGCGGAACACGGACCCTGACGCCCCACATGCTCCAGATCCTGGCGGTGGTCTTTCCAGACCTGGATGGGCAGCTGAAGGCCAGACAGCAGCAAGGAGGGGGTGAGTCAAAGACTGCACTGTGAACTCTGTATTACATGCTTTGTGCCCTCCTCTGGCCTGGTTCAACTGCCACAGTGCAGCAGTCATGTTGTCCAGGAGCCATGTCCCTCTATTGTGCACTGCCCACTGCTCATCTGATACCCAGGTGTGGCCCTTACATTCAGGGAATTGTGTCACTTGGGACTGTGTCCTTGCAGTTTGCTTCACTAAAGGTGGGAGACAGCATCTGTTTCCCTAACTCTGTTGTGGGCATCATGGGTGGGTCCATTGTTCACACAATGCCTGTGTTTGGACATGTGATCTGCGTGTTGCTTTGATATGCGGTCCACTTGCTGAGCTGAGCCACCACATGTGCCTGGGGTATGTGGCACACGCCCATGCTGCGGGTGGGAACAATGTTTGGGCCCCAGGAGTGTGCAGATTACGTGTGTCACACATACATAGCCAGCTATCCACTGTCCAGGGCACATCCCTCATTCATGTGGAGCAGGACAGTCATGCCTACTCCAGGCCATGCAATGCACTCTGTACTCCCACTCCCGTGTATCAGCTGACACATTGTGCACAGTGATTTGACCCCTCAGGTGTCTGCCTCTGTGTCAGTGTGCTGTGGATTAGTTGCCAGGACTGCTGGGGTGTTTCTTGGTAGGGGCTCAGCATGCCCCTGGAGATGTGACCATAGGAGACGATACTTGTGTGTCACATAGGTGTTTGATCAGCTGCCCGTGCAGACTGGGGTATGCGAATGTGAAGTTCAGGCAGCTGTTCCCCATTCACAGCAAATTGTGAGGGGCTCAGGTTCAGAGGGTAGTGTCACAGGTCTCCCATATGTCCAATAGGTGTGACCTGGACAGATGAGGGTTGAGATGATGTGTTGTGTGGGGGATGTACATGTGCACTTGTTCAGCTCCAGGACTTGCATTCCCCATGACCTACTATTGTGACACAGTGCATAGTGTTGTTGTCTGGCTGCCAAGTCATACATCACTGAGACAGTGATGTATGACTTAGCAGTCATGCCTCTGCCATGGCATGTGTCAACTTATTGGTGGTCCTGCAGGGGAGTGACATGTGCTACATGTACACCATAGTGGCGCTGGCTATCAGGACATGGGTGCATCATGGTGTCTGTCGCTGGTATGCATCACATGCATTTCCTATTTGACTCTGGGCATCCCTTTCATCCGGAAACCTGTACTGACTCAGTGGCAAGAGCTGTGATGTGTCCAGACCGTGTCCTCTGCACTGTCCAACTACTGTGTACTTGGTGCATGTGTCCACACTGGGGTGTTGCAATCCAACAGACACCAGACAGATGGGTGCAAGGCCATGTGGGATGTGAGTGCCATGCTTGGCATCAGACTGACAATTGGCTTCTCCTGTTCAGTTAGGGCACTTTTAGCAATGTACAACTAATGATGCCAGGGCTTGCTCTGTGATGTGCTGTGCTCACAGTGGTGTGTGCGTTTGGTGCAGGTGACTGATGTCTGTCTGTTTCCCCATTGTTTGCAGATACATCCACGGCCACGGAAGGGGACAGCTCCACGGACCAGGAGGAGCCAGAGAGCCAGACTGGGTCAGCAGCCGAGGAGTGGTCGGAGGGACCCAGTGGCACGGAGGGCGAGGGGAGCCACACCGAGGAGTCCTCAGCACCATCCACCTCAGCTGAGGACCAGAGCAACTCGGAGGATGACTCCCTTGTGGAGGCGGGTGTCAGCAGCCACCACACCCCAGCTAGTGTTGATGTCCCCGCAACCACCAGCACCACCACCGCCCTCCCATCGGCTCCCATTCCCAAGGTCCGTGGAGGCTCCCATGTTCGGGAGCGTGTCTCCTTTGGCCCAGGCACCGCACCCCCTGCCCCTGTGTCCCCTGCTGCCCTGAGTGAGGAGTCTGTGTACCTCCTTCGCCAGCTCCATGTAGGGCAGACAGCCATGCTGAGTGTCCTCCATGCGCACACCGCACTGTTGACTCAGCTGGTGTCGTTCATGGAGGGCATCTCATCGGGCATGTCTGACCTACAGAGGGGCAACAGGTCCATGGACTCCTCCCTGACGGCAGCAGTGTCCCTCCTCAGACAGTCCCTCACCCCTCCTGCCTCTGCTCCATCCACACTCCCCAGCACCTTACCCGTCCCAAGCACACACACACCGGCACAGGCACACACCAGCACACACACATCCAGCACACAGACACACACGCCACAAACTAAACGCACACGCACGCACAGTCAGGGGACTGAAACCAGACTCACAGGGGATGGGGCCCTGGTACACACACACGCATCCACGGGCACTGCACAGTCCTCAGTTGCCTCTCCCTCCAAAGCACCCTCCCTTGCCTCACCTGCAACCCCAAAGACCCAGCGCCTCTTCCTCAGTGACCTCGGCCTCTTCCCCTCCGATCCAGCTGCCCCAGCATCCAGGGGGAAGAGGAAGCCCCCCACACGGAGCAGAGTGCCCCTCGCCCCCGGACACCCTCCCCCAGGCGCAGACAGACTTAGGCCCCCACCCGCAAGTCCCCCGGAGTGCTAAGAGCAAGACCCCGCCGCCGCCCTGCAGCTCAAGCACCAGGTCTCCTTCCTCCATCCCTCAGGCCCCCACTCCACAGGTGCCCCCACCACACCCTGCCCCAGGTTCCCCCACCCACAGATATACCATCCCCAAGAGGCTCTGGCCTTCTCCCCTGCCACTTGCTCTCCCGGCACCACACCCCCGCTGCGCTTGTCTGTGCCACTGATGTGGTGAGGGTGTCCTCCCCTCTGTCCAGCCCACCTTGCCTGTTCCCCATTCTACTCCCCTGGTGGTAGGCACTGCAGTGGAGTCCACTACCACCCTGTCTGACTTGGGCACTGCAGTGGCGGACCTGTCCACTCCATCTGCAGGGTCCACTGCAGTCGTGCCGGCACCCACAACATCTGAGCCATGCCCCCCAGTTGTGCCGGCACACACCATGTCAGACACCTCCACTGCAGTTGTCAGTGGCTCTTCAGCACCCACCACCCCTTCCCTGCTTCCTCCTGGTGAGCCCTGATCCTGTCCCTGCGGTGCCTGGCCTACCCCCCGGTTGCCCCTCCTAGTGGATTGTCCCTGGTTTTGTGCAGGCATGTGTAGGGTGGCATCTGACACTGTCACCCACTTGTGACTTTGTTGATGGACTGGCCATTGGCCTTTGTTTATGTTCTACCGGACTTCTACTTTTAATGCCACATATGCTGAATAAAGCAACTTTCTGTTCTCTAGTGCTTTTGCTTCTGATGTACATGATGTTGATGATGCTAACAATGCCCTTGCTGCAGTGATGGTGATATTTGGTCTCATGATAATGAAGTGTTACTGTGCAGGAACCCATGTGGTCCAGGGGGAATGTGTCCTATCCTGTGGTGTATCCATGTCATCCATAGCAGCATCTGAGGGTGTCATGTGTTCAGTATTTGGCAATGGGATTTCCTACTTAGATTGGCAATTTCACATCTGTGGCTTCCACCCCTGCACATCTGTTGTGCCTGCCATTGTTCTATTCGTCTACTTCCCTGACCGTGTGGCCATCTCCAGTGAACATGCAGGTTTGGGCATCAATGGGGAAGGACTCATCTGTGTTGTCAGTGCAACATTGCTATACAAGTGTGTTGGATCTGTGCTGATGATTCCGTTGGCACTTCCATGACCAGGCTGATGGGACGGGAGCCCTCATTTGGTGCTAATTGTTGATTGTGTGTCCCATTGCTGCCATGGTATGGTATCTGTTCGCCTCACATCTGCAGTCTCCACAGGGTATCTGCATGTATGTGCCCATTGGTGCAAATATGTGGGTCTGCATTCTGATGGTCACTTCTGTCATTGTGTCATTGATGATTGTTGACGGTGTCAGCCCCCATGGGTGTTGTTTGTCTGCACATGGCCAAAGTTATGTCTTATTTGCACTGCAGGATTTGGCTCCCCAATTTATGTTGCAATGGGACACATACACTACTTTGCCACTGATGTGTTTGTTGTTCTGTGACCAGGAATCATCCATGCAGTTTGGCAGTTGCACCTCTTACTTTGTCAACACTTACCTTTTGGTCACTGTGATGATGGGGGTTTGGACCCCATTGCCACAATGTTCGAAATGTGCTGCAGCTATGGACCCCACACTTGCCTTTTGGTCACTGTGATGATGGGGGTTTGGACCCCATTGCCACAATGTTCAAAATGTGCTGCAGCTATGGACCCCACACTTACCTTTTGGTCACTGTGATGATGGGTGTTTGGACCCCATTGCCACAATGTTCAAAATGTGCTGCAGCTATGGACCCCACACTTACCTTTTGGTCACTGTGATGATGGGTGTTTGGACCCCATTGCCACAATGTTCAAAATGTGCTGCAGCTATGGACCCCACACTTGCCTTTTGGTCACTGTGATGATGGGGGTTTGGACCCCATTGCCACAATGTTCAAAATGTGCTGCAGCTATGGACCCCACACTTGCCTTTTGGTCACTGTGATGATGGGGGTTTGGACCCCATTGCCACAATGTTCAAAATGTGCTGCAGCTATGGACCCCACACTTACCTTTTGGTCACTGTGATGATGGGGGTTTGGACCCCATTGCCACAATGTTCAAAATGTGCTGCAGCTATGGACCCCACACTTGCCTTTTGGTCACTGTGATGATGGGGGTTTGGACCCCATTGCCACAATGGTCATGGCCTGCTAGCGTTGTGTGTGCCACACACATATTTGTGTGGCACATGTGCTAGGGGGTCACATTGTATGTTCGAAGTCATGTTCGGTGTTGTAGGCATTTGACACAGTCTACACACGCTTGTCATGGTGTTGGGGGGATGTCTTCTTCTTGCATTCCCTAGGTTGTGGTGTGCTGGTTGTGTCATGCATTGTCCATCCTATGGGTGGGGGTGGTAGTGGTGGTAGGCATCCTGCCCCCCTGGGTGAGGGTGGTAGTAGTGGTAGGCATCCTGCCCACCCTCTAGGCATCCTGCCCCCCCTGGCTAAGGGTGGTAGTAGTGGTAGGCATCCTGCCCCCCCTGGGTGAGGGTGGTAGTAGTGGTAGGCATCCTGCCCCCCCTGGCTAAGGGTGGTAGTAGTGGTAGGCATCCTGCCCCCCCTGGGTGAGGGTGGTAGTAGTGGTAGGCATCCTGTTCCCCCTGGGTGAGGGTGGTACTAGTGGTAGGCATCCAGCCCACCCTGGGTGAGGGTGGTAGTAGTGGTAGGCATCCTGCCCCCCTGGGTGAGGGTGGTACTAGTGGTAGGCATCCAGCCCACCCTGGGTGAGGGTGGTAGTAGTGGTAGGCATCCTGCCCCCCTGGGTGAGGGTGGTACTAGTGGTAGGCATCCTGCCCCCCTGGGTGAGGGTGGTAGTAGTGGTAGGCATCCTGCCCCCCTGGCTGAGGGTGGTAGTAGTGGTAGGCATCCTGCCCCCTGGGTGAGGGTGGTAGTAGTGGTAGGCATCCTGCCCCCCTGGCTAAGGGTGGTAGTAGTGGTAGGCATCCTGCCCCCCTGGCTAAGGGTGGTAGTAGTGGTAGGCATCCTGCCCCCCTGGGTGAGGGTGGTAGTAGTGGTAGGCATCCTGCCCCCCTGGCTAAGGGTGGTAGTAGTGGTAGGCATCCTGCCCCCCTGGCTAAGGGTGGTAGTAGTGGTAGGCATCCTGCCCCCCTGGCTAAGGGTGGTAGTAGTGGTAGGCATCCTGCCCCCCTGGGTGAGGGTGGTAGTAGTGGTAGGCATCCAGCCCACCCTGGGTGAGGGTGGTAGTAGTGGTAGGCATCCTGCCCCCTGGCTGAGGGTGGTAGAAGTGGTAGGCATCCTGCCCCCTGGGTGAGGGTGGTACTAGTGGTAGGCATCCAGCCCACCCTGGGTGAGGGTGGTAGTAGTGGTAGGCATCCAGCCCCCTGGGTGAGGGTGGTAGTAGTGGTAGGCATCCTGCCCCCCTGGCTAAGGGTGGTAGTAGTGGTAGGCATCCTGCCCCCCTGGGTGAGGGTGGTACTAGTGGTAGGCATCCAGCCCACCCTGGGTGAGGGTGGTAGTAGTGGTAGGCATCCAGCCCACCCTGGGTGAGGGTGGTAGTAGTGGTAGGCATCCAGCCCCCCTGGGTGAGGGTGGTAGTAGTGGTAGGCATCCTGCCCCCCTGGCTAAGGGTGGTAGTAGTGGTAGGCATCCTGCCCCCCTGGGTGAGGGTGGTACTAGTGGTAGGCATCCAGCCCACCCTGGGTGAGGGTGGTAGTAGTGGTAGGCATCCTGCCCCCCTGGGTGAGGGTGGTACTAGTGGTAGGCATCCTGCCCCCCTGGGTGAGGGTGGTAGTAGTGGTAGGCATCCAGCCCACCCTGGGTGAGGGTGGTAGTAGTGGTAGGCATCCTGCCCCCCTGGCTGAGGGTGGTAGTAGTGGTAGGCATCCAGCCCCCCTGGGTAAGGGTGGTAGTGGTGGTAGGCATCCTGCCCCCCCTGGGTAGGGGTGGTGGTGCGCATTCAGGCCCCTGTGGGCATATGTGGCATTGGTGATGGGCATCCCGCCCCTATGGTGCTGCTGTTGCTGGTGTAAGTATATTCTGCATCCCTCTGTGTGTGTGTGATGTGTTGTGTACGTGTTGTATGTGTTTTGTGGTTGGTGTCTGGCTTACCTTCTGCGCCGTACGCGTCCGTGCCTGTTCCGGTAGTATATGTAGAATATTGGTATGATCGGGACGAAGGGATTCATGGTTGGTTCGTGTCGTTCGTCCTTCTCGTTGCTTCGCGTCGTCCTCGCCGCTTCGCCTCGTCCTCGTCGCTCGCCTCGTCCTCGTCGCTCGCGTCGTCCTTGTCGCTGCCGTGTTCGCCTCGGAGCCGTGGATCGTGTTGTGGCGCGAATCGGAGCTTATGTGCGCCTCTCCGGATGCTTTGACGTGCAGTGCGTAGCGACGGGTTCGGCGCGTACGGAAAGCGCGATCGTACTTTGTCCGGCCGGACGGGGCTGCATTTTTCCTTCCGTGCGACTCGATTCGGCGTTTCCGGATTCGCCTCGGTCGGAGAACAGGACCTGGTTTGGGTGAGTACGGCTCGGCCGGATTCTTTGCTGTTGTGCGCATCGTACTTGCTCGCTCGGTGTGCTGTACGGATCGGTCGGGAAACAGGCTTTCGCATGGCTTTTTTCCCGACCGAATGGTATTGGGTGCGCCTCCGACCGAGATCGGAATCGGCCCCTAAGTCATTTATGGGAATGTGGTGGACAATAAAGGGGCGACATTTACTATTCTCACTCGAATTTAAGCCACTTAGGGGAAGGTGTTGGACACAAAAGGGGTAACATATACTATTCCCACTCCAATCATAGCCACCTTGGGGAAAGTGGTGGACACTAAAAAGGTTACATTTGTTAGTCCCACTCCAATCCACAACATTTTGTGGAAGGTATTTGACAATAACAGACTTACAGTTCCTATTCCCAATCTAATGTAAGCCATTTAGGTGAAGGTGTTGGACCCTAAAGGGGTGCTAGTTACTATTCCCACTTCAACCTAAGCCATTTGAGGAAAGGTGTTGTACACTAAATAGGTGACACTTTCTATTCCTACTCCAAACTAAGCTATTTATGGGAAGGTATTGGACACTAAAAGGGTGACATTTACTATTCCCTCACCAACTTAAGCCATTTAGAGGAAGGTGTTGGACACTAAAGAGATAACATTTACTATTTCCACTGCAATATAATATAACTTTTAACATAATTAAAAGTAAAAATAACACAACATATGAATAACATGCTTTAAAATTATATATTTGATAATAAATTAAGTATTAATTTGATTAAGGAAAAATATTTATTGAAACTATATATTGTACATAAGATCAACTAAATAAACAATCGTTTAAAAAAATTAACAACATATATTAAAAAACAGTTATAAAATAAGATAATAATTTCATAAAGAATATACATACATTATGTAAAATCATTTTCAATCACATACATGGAAAAAATGTGAATTAAAAAAACACCAAAAGTAACTAAAACATAAAAAATTATGCATACAATAAAAATTAGAAACAATAACAAAACACATTTTTTTCATTACAAAAATTAACTATAAATAAAAGAGAATTATAATACACATTATTTTTTAAATTGCAATATATATGTATTTTTCTACAACATACGTTTATGCAAAACCTATCAATAAAACATATTAAAAATATAATTGATGGTAAAATGTTTATATTAAAAATATTCAAGTATTTACATCATTTAAATTATAAATCAACAGAACATATTTTAAAGTATGTATACACCTAAAACAGATATTATTATTTTACAATTTTCTATTTTATAAATTACATTATAAATAAAAATTCAAATATGTACATTAAAAGTTAAATGAATTATGATGAAGGCCTTATTACGAGTTTGGCGGTCCTACTGTCAGCCTGCCACCGCTGCACCGACAGGTGGACCGCCAAGTCCATCAAGCGCTCGCCCGCTGGCCATGGCATGTGGTCGGTGCTGCAGCGGTCTCACAGCTGTGGCTATTAATGGCTCATAGGTGAGCCTTAACTGCAGATGCCACTGTGACAGCACGTTCTTGCGGCTGACAGGAGGATCCCTGATCTAGTAAGCAGCGTGACCTCCTTTTTACTGCTTTTATTGTTTTAATTGTCTTTATCTGCCCTCTACTACTCTCCAAATCGTACCTGCATTTTCCACCCACCGTGTGTCCCACCCTGCTCTCCGGTCCACCACGGATTTTCCAATTGCGTGGAGAGAGCAGGGGTGAGGGGGCGGAGTTCAGTAAAACAACTTCCGGGGGCCTCCATTAAAGCCACATAATAGCGCGGACACGCAGCGGCTGACAGGAGGATCCCCGATCTAGAATGCGCTGTGACCTCCTTTTTACTGCTTTTTTTGTTTTAATTGTCTTAATCTGCCCTCTACTACGCTTCAAATTGTACCTGCATTTTCAACCCACTGTTTGTCCCACCCTGCTCTCTGGTCCACCACAGATTTTCCGATTGCGTGGAGAGAGCAGGGGTGAGGGGGCGGAGCTCAGTAAAACAACTTCCGGGCCCTATATTAAAGCCTCATGATAGTGCGGACGCGCAGCAGCTGATAGGAGGATCCCCGATCTAGTAAGCAGTGTGATCTCCTTTTTACTGCTTTTTTTGTTTTAATTGTCTTAACCTGCCCTCTACTACACTGCAAATCGTACCTGCATTTTCCGCCCGCCGTTTGTCCCACCCTGATCTCCGGTCCACCACGGATGTTCCGATTGCGTGGAGAGAGCAGGGAGCAGGGGTGAGGGGGCGGAGCTCAGTAAAACAACTTCCGGGGGCCTCCATTAAAGCCACATGATATCGCGGATGCGCAGAAGCTGACAGGAGGATCCCCAATCTAGAAAGCAGCGTGACCTCCTTTTTACTGCTTTTATTGTTTTAATTGTCTTAATCTGCCCTCTACTACACTCCAAATCGTACCTGCATTTTCCGCCCGCCGTTTGTCCCACCCTGCTCTCTGGTCCACCACAGATTTTCCGATTTCGTGGAGAGAGCAGGGGTGAGGGGGCGGAACTCAGTCAAACAACTTCCAGGGCCTCCATTAAAGCCACATGATAGCGCGGACGCTCAGTGGCTGACAGGAGGAGCCCCAATCTAGTAAGCAGCGTGACCTCCTTTTTACTGCTTTTTTTGTTTTAATTGTTTTAATCTGCCCTCTACTACGCTTCAAATCGTACCTGCATTTTCCGCCCGCCGTTTGTCCCACCCTGCTCTCTGGTCCACCACGGATTTTCTGAAGGCGCGCCAAAGGCAACCTCGTCTGCACCCGTCCGCCCCCGACCGGGGCCAGGGGCCACAACCCCTGCCTCTCAGTCCCCAGGTAATACTTGCAGCCACTTTGCCTACTCCTTCTCTCAACTACTAAAGTTAAGGAGCCCGTTTGAAGATAACTGTCAACATTCCTTGTGCCTATCGAATGGTGACTCCCGCTGCACTCAGTGCTCCTTTAGGCTGTATCCCACACTGAAGGTGTTGCCAAACCCACAGCCATCTTATAAATATAAAATGTTCCTACTTAACTGCAGATCATTACCAAAACACTCAGTTGAACTTAACATATTTTTAGAGGATGAACAACCGGATGTGTTATTTTTAACAGAAACTTGGCTCCATAAGGAGTCTGAACCTGACCTGATCCAAACACTCTCCCCCTTGCTATAATATTCAGAGGAAAGATCATGAAACTAGGAAAGGTGGAGGTATCGCCATCATTTTTCAAAACTCTTTTAAATGTCGTATCGAGCCCAATCTAGTCCCGGACTGTGAAAACTTATTTTTCTCTATTCTACTCTCTGCTACTCAGTCTTTCTCAGGGATTCTAATTTACAGCTGTCCTGGTGTCTGCGGACAATTTCTTAACTCACTCCCTGAAATATCAGCCACCCTAGTCAGCTCTTCCCCCAATACTACTCTTCTGGGGGATTTTAATCTACACTTTGATGATCCAAATAGTGCAGATGCCTCTAATCTCTCCCTAGACCTATCATCCATTCAGCTCTCACAAAAAGTGAAAGACCTCACACACAAGAAAGGCCACACATTAGACCTTGTTTTTTCCAACAACGCTGAGCTGTCAGTGGGCGATCCTCTTCCCGTGCCCTGGTCGAACCACTTTTTAATTCCCATCTCACTGAAGTCACTATCTCAACCCACCATCACCGACCCCATTAAAAGGAGAGACCGTCCTTGGTCCAAGCTTTCTGTTGAATCCTGGATCACTGCTCTGGAAAACTCTATGCCTAAATTGGACCCCAGCCCTGCCTTAGCCATGGAAAACTTTAATCACTGGATAGAGTCTTCACTCGACATAGTCATCCCTGTTACCTCTAACTATAAAAAAGTGAGAGAGAGAAGGTCACCATGGTACTCACCTAAACTCCGCTCACTAAAACAAATCTGTAAAAGACTTGAGAGGAAATGGAGGATCGATTACAATGAACTAAGTAAACAAAAATACAGAGAATCTATAAAACTCTACCAGTTGGAAATAAAGAAAGCACATGCACCTTATTATGAAGGAAAAATTAACTCAGCAGCCAACACCTCCTGGGAAATCTTCCCCATCGCAAAAAACCTCCTAGAGCTCCCGCCCTCAGACACACAACATATTGTCTCACCTGCCCGTTGCAATGAACTTGCTGAATATTTCACTGGAAAATTCAAGACATTTATAATACATTTCCCGTTTCCTTATGCCCCACTGACCCTTTAGCAATGGAGAAGTCCCCTCTCTCCACTGAGCAGGTACTGGAGGAATTTCCAGCTACGAATTTTGATATCTTATCGGGAATTTTCTCCCAAATAAAATCTGGCACTCCTCTCGATCCAGCTTCCCCACACTTCCTGCGCAAAGTCAAAGAAGTAGTGCTTCCAGTTATATTAGAGGTAATAAACCTATCCATCTCTTCTGGCTTAGTCCCAGCTCCTTGGAAGCATGCCAAGGTGAAGGCTCTGCTTAAAAAGCCTAGCCTTAACCCTGATGTCCTGGGTATCTACCGCCCTATCTCCTTGCTCTCTGGGATCTGTAAGATCCTAGAGAAATATGTCAACACGATCCTCTCAGACTTCCTGGAAACTCATAAACTTCTACACTATTCACAGACTGGGTTCTGTCCTCAACATGGAATAGAAACTGCTCTGCTGGCCGTGGTCGAAGAATCCAAGAGAATTCTTGATCAGGGAGGAGCAGTAGCCATCATCCTCCTCGACCTAAGCTCTGCATTCGACACAGTCAGCTTTGATATACTCTTAAATAGACTTAGCAAGGTTGGAGTCTCTGGTGGTGTCATCACCTGGCTCAGCTCCTACTTGGATGGCAGATCGTTCCAGGTATTTGCAGGAGATTCTTTTTCTAAGACCCGACCGCTCAGCTCCGGAGTGCCTCAGGGTTCTTCCCTGAGCGCCACACTATTTAATGTATACATGAAACTGCTCGCAGATATTATTCTGCCATACGGGATCAAAATTGTCACCTATGCTGATGATACACAGTTGGTGGTTGCTCTCAACCACCACCAGAGTACTCCATCCGACCTGGAAGTTTGCTTAGTGAAAGTGGCATCATGGATGGACCACTCCTGTCTCAAACTAAATGGAGAAAAAACAGAGCTAATGCTCCTGGGCAACTCTCTGAGTACAGAGCCTAAATTAGCCTGTCCACCCTGCCTTGGCCCTGCCACCCCAAAAGCCTAGGTGTCTTGTTGGACAAATCCTTTAAATTCGACCATCAAGCAGTCATGCTGGCAGGGGCCTTCTATAGCATCATTAGACTCCTGCGGAAAATCCTTCCTCTCCTTCCTAAGAGAATAAGAAGAATCATGGTCCAGGCCCTGGTCCTTTCTCGATTGGATTATGGGAACTCCCTCTATTTGAGAGCTCCCAACTCTACGATAAGGAAACTCCAAGTCGTTCAGAACTGTGCTGCTCAGCTACTACTTGGTACGCCCAGAACTCAATCGGCTAGGCCTGCTCTGAAGGCCTTACATTGGCTTCCTATCTCAGACAGGATAAAGTTCAAATCACTGTGCATAGCTTACAAAACCTTACGGGGGAATGGCCCCTCAATAAATGAGTCTCTCATCACCTTTTACCACCCCTTGAGATGTCTACGTTCGGCTAATTTAAATATGGCCGTAATCCCCAAAGTTAAAAGGGTGAGATGTGGAGGAAAGTCCTTCTCGTACAACGTAGCCAGACTCTGGAATACTCTCCCTGGATATCTTCGGTCAGAGTCACGTCACCTTCCTTTTCAGAAACTCCTCAAAACCTGGCTCTTCCAAAATGCCCCTCTTTAAACCATTTAGCTCCTCTCTGTCCTGCTGCTAGCGCTGGGATGCCTTCGGGTAGCTATGCACTCAACAAACGTTGTTTAAAATTAAATTAAATTAAATGCATGCCACACTGTGCAGGAACTGGGGTGCAATTCCAGGGGGGCACAACATGTGCCCCCCGCATGCACCCCCAGGTCCTGGAGCAGTTGCCTCTCCACCACCATTTTCATGGTGGGCTCACCGCCATGAAAGGGGAGGTGGACAGGCAACTTGTAATGTTCACGGCAGTGCCGCAGGTGCACTGCCAGCATATCGCTGACCCCTTCTGCTATGCGACCGCCACAGGATCCTGGATCCCCTGCAGACGCAGCAGTCCTGTGGCGGTCCGACCACCACACTCTGAATACTGGCGGGGACGCAGTGGTGGCGGTGGTGGGACAACCACCACAAGTATGGCGGTCCTGTGTACTGCCTTACTCACAATAGGGCCCTAAATATTTAACTTAAAAATACATATTAAAAATAGATAAAAAGATCATAAGAATTTGGTTAGAAAAATTACAATTCTGTAAAAAAAATATTATTTTAATAAAATACATTTAAAATGTTTCCAACAAAATATACATTTTGTTATATTATATTTTGATATAAAATATTTTCAGAAATATCAAAATAATTGTTTAACTATTGCATTTTTATTACAAATATTATCACAAATATGTTTTTACAACATTTAAAACAACTCACAACATATAAACACTTTTATCATATAAGAAAAAAGATTATATTTAAATGTGAAAACATATCATATTAATATTCATACACCAATTAATCAATCAATCAATCAAGGTTCTTGTAAAGCGTGACTAATCACCCGTAAGGGTCTCAAGGTGCTGGTGATCAGTCGCTGCTACTAGAAATGGTGGGGAGATTTTTAAAGTATGTGTATAAAATTTTGTTTGTAACACATATTTTAAAATCTACCCACCATTTCCACATATAAACCCGACATCCTGCTCCTATAATATAATGAAATCTAAAAAATTTATCAAAATAAACTAAATACTATTTCATACTTAAATAACTATTTATAATATTTAGAAAGAAGAATAATTAGACGGAGAAGAGAAACTTATTCAGTGAAAACATGGTATAATCCATGCTCATGCCCTGGTTTTGACAGGGCAGCTACTACAGCTAATGTCACTCCCATTCATGTCTGCAACAGGAATTCTCAGAGGGCTAAGAAAAGGGAAGAGACAAAAGACTGGAGATACACAGTAAAGTGGTGAGGAGGCAGTGAGAGGTTACTGCCATAAGACAGTAGGACAGCGTGTGTATATTCCTTTGCACTTCAGAATGGCCTGAAGTCTTTTGAGATTTGGCAGCCATCTTGAGCTTAAGCTGTCTAGATCTGCAAAGGGACAACACTATGGGTGACCATTTTAGGGTAACCTGGCACTCCAGCACTGACAACAGCAATGCAGAAACAATTCTGCAGTGGAAAGCAATTATACAAATTTGTAAGTAATTGGGCCCTTAGTTGAGAGGGGTGGAAGCCCTATTCAAATAATAAACACAATAATTTTTATTTTTTTATTTTCTTTATTAGCATTTATTTTTTTCATATAGGGTACAATATGACAATCATGACAACGCAGCATGCATTAGTAAAAATTAAATGAACAGTCTTACCAGACAACAAATCCGCTTAACTCTTTAACCCCTCCAACCCAACCTCCCCCCCTGAAGCATCCATGTGGGTACCAGTGCTTAGCTCTTGAGAAATTCCCTTCTCAGACTTTAGTGATTTGTCAAGGTGTGCACATGCACATCTGTGTTATAGGGTAGGGCCGAGGCGCCCAGCAGACCCATCCCATGTCAACATTAACGCTCCGAACCATTTAACTGTCCGAGTGTATGCTGAGTCTGACCAGGGGGCTCCTGCAGCGCCTGAATCATTACGCTCCTGGCGAGTAAGTGATCTTGTGCTTTATCATCTTTCCTGGTCCTTCTCATCTTTGCCATTCCAGCAGGTCTTTCTCCCAGGCTTCTCTAGTCGGAGGCCGATGGTCCATCCAGCGTATTGCTAGGCGCCTTTTCAGTACCGTAAGGCCTAATACTTTAAAGCGCCTACTCAATTGCTGCTTCAGGTTTTTTGGGAGAAGCCCCAGCAAAAATGTATTGATTGTGAGCAGGACATCCCATCCCATTGCGCGCTTAAACTGGTTCAGGGTCTCAAGCCAGTAGGCAGCCACCACCGGGCAATGCGAGGCTATATGCAGAAAATCAGCCTCTACAGCTTCGCATCTAGGACAGTGACCCTCTTTTGTTGCATATTTAGTGTGCAGCCATTTGGGGGACAGCTGGGTCATATGTACAATATTATACTGGCTCTGTTTGAACCTAGCACTCACTTGTACCCTCCGAAACCCCCGCATGTATCTTGGGCCAATCCTTGGGGAAAGCAGTTCATCACTGAGACGCTGCCACGTCTCCTCTATTTGAAGTGGCTTTAATTGTATATCTGTGCGCAGCGCTCAATAAAGGTGTGTTATAATCCTGCCCCCACCCCTGACCTTGACAGTATAGTGGCAAGTGTGTGGAGTTTCAGGAGCCTCTGGGAACATTGGCATATTGGAGAAATTGACCGGCCAAACGTCTCCATTGCATCTTGTAGGGTAATAAATCCACTCTCTGGCTAGAGGTCAGACAGCATCAGACAACCCCCTCCTGCCAATTTGCAACTGACATTAGCGGAGCGATCTGTTCAAAGGGACGCATAATCCAGATGTCTAGAACAGGTGCATAGGGTGCCCACTTTATTACCCGTCACACCGCCTGTTCCCAGAGCATGGTAATATCAGATAGGGAAATTTATGAGGCATCCCGCCCCTCGCATCAAGTTGGTGTCATAAGTGCCGCTCAGCAGGGACCTCTCCCACTTGGGCTCCCTGCCTATCCAGTGTACAGTATATTGTAATTGGACTGCAAGATAATACAGCTCCAGATCTGGAACCTCTGGTCCCCCTTTGTCCCATTGTTCCTCGTGGCGAGTTCTGCCCTACATCTTTTGCCGTTCCAGTGGAGCTCCACAATAGTGAGTCCAGTTTGCGGAAGACAATCCCGGGTATTTTATAGAAGGTTCCCTGCATAACATATAAGCACCTTGACAGCACCACCTCTTTTATTAGCGATATCTTACCCATCAATGATAAGTGCAATATATTCCAAAACCGAATTGAAAGTCGCAAGCCATCCACTATCCGTCCTGTATTATGCTCATAGAACTGCCGTTCATCTTGTGTGATATGCATCCCCAAGTATCGTACCTTGTCAACTGTCCAGGAATCAACACAATCCTTGTCAGTGTGAAACACAAAAAGTCACTAAAGTAACTTGTGCTTAACCCTCTGATAGTTTGGCGCAAAAGCAGTCAAGCTTAACTTATAAATGAGTTATAAAACACAAAACAAGAAAAATCCCAAAACAATTTAGAAAAATATAGTACATTTTAGTAAATAAAATGACAACACACTGTTCAAAATCTAATTTGTGGAACCGGAGTCATGAATTTTTAAGGTTTTAAGTGGAATCTAGCACCAAAAAGAACAAAGCACCAACCGCGGTTTGACCAGGTCAAAGTCAAAAGTTGAGGTTGACCTTGATAGAGCACACGTCGGATACAAGGGTGGATTGGGCCCACTGGACGGAGACTCAGTGAAGCCGTTGACGATGGCGGGAAATGCTCAGAGTGAAAAAAGCTGGATTTTCAGGCCTAGGAGGTCACCATCGAGCCTGGTGAATATTTCTACCTTACCTCAAAATACCCCAGTGGTACGAGGTAGTAGGCTGTAGCCAAAGAGAGCTCCACAAGGCCGGATACAGTTGTCAAGTGATACAGCTGAAAGGGATTTGCTGCTGCGGCAGCAGAGCAGTCCTTCTTCTGCTGAGTCTTCCACAAGTCCAGAAGTAATTTGTGAGAACCTGGCCTACTCCCCTGCCCTTCCTGCGCTTAGCTCCCACATGTCTGGGGTGACAAAAGGTTATTGTCAGGTCCTTTAGGTGTGCTGCAGGCAATGTCTTCTGAAGTGTAATTCAGGGCTGGGCACAACTCCTCCCACTGCCATCCTGCCAAGATAGTCCATACCTAAGCCCCTTTTGTCCCCTTGTTTTCTGGGAGGAATACACATCCCACAGCAGGAGAGTTTTTTACAGTCATGTGACAGTCATGTAATGCAGGGTAGTGACAGTAAGGAGCACATTACGATACCAGTGGGACCGCCACCGAGAAGCTGTTGGTGGCGTGTCCAACAGCTAACAGCCCTTCGGGCTGACAGTCGCATTAAGATGCAGGCGGTCGGATCCTTGACTGTAGGGGGATGGACTGCTTCCTCCGACAGGATTTACTGATCTCGTTGGGATGGCTATTGGATCATGATCCTGCATGGAGGTGGTGCCTGCTCAGGCACCGACGTCAGGATCAAGATGTCCCTTTCCGAAGGCCTTTTCATGGCGTTCCTACTGCCACCAAAAAGGCAGATGAAACGGATTTTGGGGGCCCAAGCAGGGCCCCCATCCCCCGTGGGCCACTGCTAAATGGCCAGAGGGGCACATGTGGTGCCCCCCCCAAACATCCATGCACAGTGTGAGTGCATGGATGTTTGAAAACATGACTTTTTCTACTGCGATTTATGCTTCAGTCCTTTTCTGGACTGCAGCAATAGCTGAAGTAGAAAAATGCAGTTTCCCACCGCCTACATAGTGGTCTGATCAAAATATGGCGGGTGGGACCGCCGACTCCTTGTCGGGCAGTCTCAATCCCGTTTCGATGGCGGTTGGGCGCTCGTCCAACCGCCATCGTAATTAGCCCCTAAGTAACATATATATGCACAGAAAATGCTAACTTTCTAAAAGTGGCATTTTCAGAATTGTAACATTGAAAAAATCCAACTTTACCAGCAAAGAGGATTTAACTTGCAGTTCATTTGAGCCTAAACATTATTTCTTTACCTGTTCCCAAACTTAACTTATCACTTGCTTGTGGCCACGCCCGAGACTCAAATTTGTATTTTAACGTGAAATGACTGGATTTGGAGAAACTAGGAGCCTTAGAGCCTGATTTAGATCTCGGCAGACAGGTGGCTATCCATCATTGAGATTTAAATCAGGCCCTTTTGTTTCAGGCAAAATGATTGCATTACAGAAACGTATTTATATGTAATATTTGACAGTTATTTCATGCTAAGTTCATGAGACATATTGCCAAATGTTTTATGAGGTTGAGTATGGGGTGCTGGATCGAGAAGGAGGGCCTTCCCTCAATAGGTAAGTACTAGGACAAGGAAGAGAGCATAAGAAGTAATGAAGATTACCGGTAAAAAATCCATCCATTAATTATGTGCAGATCATGTAATAGTAGACGAGGTGAAGTTGACGTGATATAGTAAGTATGATGTGATTATGAATTAAATGTGCAAGGTAGCCCCACATTTGCTTTATTGATATCAGTATAATTGTCTGCACATTGCATGTTCACTTGATACAATCCTAAGAAAAAAAGTGTGTTTGTCCCTAGGTTCCATATAGAAATTTGGGAATTCTAGTTGCTTTCCTGATTCTGCCTTACCATGGCGAGACCATAATGGGCAGCAAATAAAGAGCAAGGGAAGATCTATGGGTTAAAAGTCACATGTAAATTGAAACCAACAGAAACTCTTAGGGGCCGATTCCGATCTCGGCCGGTAGGGCTCCGAATCGGATTCGGCTTAACCGGATCCGATTCGGAGCCCTATTTCCCGACCGATTCGTACGCGCGTCCGGGCGAGCGAGTACGATGCGTATTCGCCGACCGACTCGTCCGGGCGTCCCGACCGCTCCGACCGACTCGATCCCGGGTCGAACCGCACCGACCGACTCGCAGACGGACTACGACTCGCACCGCGCAATGGAGACGTTCCCCGGCCGGGTAAGTACGATGCGCGCCGCGAGCAGTCCGACCGAGCCGCGCACTCCAGCTCGAAAGAGCTGTCGGAGCCGTACTTTGGGGGTCCGTGTCGGACCCCTGTACGCGTAGCCGCGTGAGTCGGACACAGGGGGACCCATGGGTCCCCCTACCTGTGCGTGTACGGCGCGAATCGCTTCGCCGCGTACACGCTGTAGGGGCGCACTTGTCCGCATCGCACCCATTGAGTCAATGGGAGCCCGCGCACGCGTTGTACGACAGGCTCCCATTGACTTCAATGGGAGTCCGACCGACTCGAGTCCGATGGCATATGTGCGCATCGTACTCGTTCGGTCGGACTGCACGGGTCCGATTCGGTCGGAAATCTCTCCGGGTCCGGCTCGGTCGGGGAGATTTCCGGCCCGAATCGGAATCGGCCCCTCAGTCTTCATTAAACAATTCCAAAATGCGAGTGGAATTAACTGGAATTGTTTTCATAGTAGTCCCTTATGTATTCACAAACCAATACGGTGTCAGTTGGATCATGTTGAAAGCTTTTTTTAGTTAGTTAATTTTAATTTACTGGAGCGTATGTACTCAAGGTTTATTTACTTATTTTAGGAGTTTGAAAAGCAATAAAACCACAATTCTTTAGAAATAATAATGTTGTAGGATGATAATCAAGTGCTTTTTATATAACACTATGACGTTTTTTTAGATGTAATGAACATGTTAGTTTTACCTGTTTTTCGACACACAATTTACATACTTCTGAAAAAATGGATGGTTGAGTCAGCCTTGGTGAGATTCGAACCAGCAGATCACTACTAATTCTAGTCACAAAGATGAATGTATCCATAAACGTAAGTTTACAACCGAATTCTACTTTTGACAGGAATTCACAAAGGAAATCCAGGTAGTCAAACCTTTTTAGTTTTTATGGGTCTGGAGAGATCTGCCATGAATGTGGATAACTCTGCATCCTTAAAACCATCTCCAGGATTGGGATTTAGGTCATTAGAAGAAGTTATTAGCATTGGAGGTTTGTGAATGCCCACAAATAAATATGTTTATGGGCTTTCAAAAACTA
Organism: Calotriton arnoldi; assembly: GCA_963921515.1. Lineage (NCBI taxonomy): Eukaryota > Metazoa > Chordata > Amphibia > Caudata > Salamandridae > Calotriton > Calotriton arnoldi. Next base: position 628,218 of record CAWUFW010000032.1, on the reverse strand, counting down.
CTATAATTCCAATAAGTTGTCTGGAAAAGTTTGTATTTTTACTTCAGACAAATGCTGGTATATTGCTTATCCAGGATTGGAAGGGAAATCGATTACACTCAAATGTATTTGGGATGCAGGAGAAGCAGCTTCTCTAAATAGAAAAATATTTTTCCCACAGAGAAAATAAATATGCATTTAAAGGAGGGATTCCATTCCCCTCATGCAGAGTTATCCACCACAGATGTCTCCGTGCAGAGAAAATGGCATCCTGGTTTGGAAACTTTGTGATTTCCCAAAGAATTCCAAAAGGAATTTGTGAATTAAAAAAAAGTAAACCTACACTTGGGCGTAGTTTTAAATATTCAAGTGTAGATTTACTTTTATTTTTGTGAGTAGGCCCCCACATGTTTTGGCGGTGAGCCTTCAAAAGAGCCTACGTCTGGATAACATTTAAATGATGTACTGACGTAATTAAGGGTCTGAAAAATCGTTTTTCAAATGATCATATTAAAAAGTTTAATACTACCAAATTTAAACCTGGAGAACATTTCACTGTTTATACATTAATTGCTCGGGAATTGGTAACAGTATACCACTTTACAAACAGGAATTTTGGAAAACTTTATTTTTGGAGAGTGAGAGTGGCTTGGAATGTCAACAAGCACTGGCAAAGCCAATTGGTTTCACCTATGCAATACCTATTGGAGTTGTCAATGTTTTTTAAGAAGTTCCACATGTCGCATAAGGTTGCCCTGAGAAGAGAATTGTTGAACAAAGACAGTATTTCACTGTAGGCTGGCAGACAGTTGCGGGAGATATTTACAGCTTTACTGCATTGCAAGCTGGAGGGTGCATAGGAAGTGTGTGTGTGTGTTGTGGGTGCAGTTTTGGTGTGTGGTGATGAGTTCTGTAGGAGAGACTGCAGTGTTGCAGAGTAGAGTATCATAGAGTGCAGTGGTGCAGAGTAGAGTGGTGTAGAGGGCATTATTGTAGAGTGTAGTGGCATACAGTGGTGCAGAGTAAAATGACTTAGAGTGTAATGGTGTAGAATAGAGTGGCGTAGAGTGCAGTGGTGTAAAGTGTTGCAGAGTAGAGTATAGTGGCGTACAGTGCAGTGGTGCAAAGCAGGTTTGCGTAAAGTGCAGTGATGTAGAGTGCAGCAGCGTAGAGTGGAGTGGAGTGGTGCAGGGTACATTGCAGTGGCGTAGAGTGGAGTGGCATAGAGTGGAATGGCACAGAGTTGAATAGAGTGCAGTGGCATAGAGTAGATTGTTTCAGAGAAGAGTGAAGTGGCGTAGAGTGCAGTGGCATATAGTAAAGTATTGTAGAGTGCTGTGGTGCAGAGTAGATTAGAGTGGCTTAGAGTGAATTGGTGTAAAGTTCAGTAGAGAAGAGTGCAATGGTGCATAGTAGAGTAGTGTGGGGTAGAGTGCATTGGCACAGAGTAGAGTGGTGTACAGTAGATAGGTGCTGAGTGAAGTGGTGTAGAGTGGAGTGGTGCAAAGTAGAGTGCTGTGACACAGTGTGGAGTGGCGTAGTGTGGAGTGATGCAGAGTAGAGTGCAGTAGCGTGGAGTGGTGCAGAGTAGAGTGGAGTGGGGTGAAGTGGATTATGCATGGTTTGATAGAAAAAAAATGACATTGTACAGCACACCCCAAGTAGCCAGCAGGATTGTCACATAAATCCTCTCACTTTGAAGTCAGAGAAAGAAAAGTAAACACCATGCTTCCTTAAAGACAAAGCCTGACATTTGACCTCTGTCTTTGAATGCACAACAAATGTGACAGGATAAGAACAGATTTTGAAAGCCTGTTGTTGGAAAATGGGTTATTTTTAGCGGTAAATATGCATCTACCACTGGCAATAAGGCCACTAACACAGTCTAGGGCTCAGAAGAGGTCTCAGAAAATTATTCCCATGCTCAACCCTTGGTAGCTTGGCTGCGAGCAGGCAGGCTTAACTTCAGAGACAGGTATGTAAAGCATTTAAAAACACCAATTCAGTAAATAATTAGGACACAACACGCAATAAAAATCCAACATCAATTTATAACAATAGGAAATATGTTTATCTTTAAAATGACACCAAAACAACAAACATCCAATATAGGGAACCGAAGATATGAATTTTCAAAGATTTAGTACTATATAGCACATAGAAACCTATAGCACCTATTGGGACATCTGGTCGCGCTAGACCGGGCCAAACTCAAAGTTTCTGGCCAACCACGATGGAGCCCTGCATGGCTACCTCTCGTAGTTGGCCTCGGTCAAAGTTTTTACCTTCTGACTTAGAAACTTTCCTTGAGCTTTTTCTTCTGTGGTCCCTCAAGGCTCTTCACCAGTCGGGTTCGGTGAGGGTGCGCCGGCTTGACTTTCGATGAGCTCCCATTCAAACTCTGGAAGTCAGACCTCTGGAGCTTTTCAGCAGGATGAATGAGGGATCCAGGCCGACTCGCGGTTGAAGGTGGGCGGCTTGACTCTCGCGGTGAAGCCGGTTAAGTTTTTGCCTTTGGACTTAGACACTTTTCTGGAGCTTTTTCTGCCGGGGTCCCTCGATGCACTTCACCAGGATGGGTTCGGTGAGGGTTCGACGGCTTGCTTTCCAGGGAGCTCCCAGTCAAACTCTGGAAGTCAAACCCGTGATGGAGGGTCGTTGGCCTGGCTTTCCAGGTTGAGTCTGTCCACTTTTGGAGCTTTTTTCCAAAGTTCCTCCAAACTTTTGGAACTTCTTCCAGAAGTTTCTCTGGGGGTCCCAAGGTGTCCAAGACACAATTTATGGGTCTGGAAGCTCCAAGATGATCCTTGAACGTCTGGGACTTCAGTTCCCACAATCCACTTGGATAAAACCCTTACAAATCCACTGGACGCACTCCAGGCGGGGGATTCTTGATGGTGATGATCCAGACAAGCTCTGTTAACCAGTAGCTTGCAGGGACTCCAGTCTTTATTCCTCTTGAAGCAAGGTAAGTCTACAGGGCTTTAGTTCCAGGTTGTGCAGCAGGCACAGTCAGTCAGAGTGCAGGGCCTGGTTGGCACAAATCAAGCTTCCAGCATGGACCCTTCTTCTTCTCTTAGTTTCAAGCAGCAGATCTGAGAGGCTCTGCCCCTCTCAAATACTTATTCAGTGTTCTCTTGGGTCAAGCAGTAGGACACTCCTGTCCAATGAGGTGCAGGGCAGCACCCCAGAGCACTTCCTCCAAAGTGTGGCACAATGGTCTTCCAGAGAGCACTATTCTTTCAAAATTCAATATGGCTGAAATCTCTGCAGAGAAACAAGAACTAGCTAAAACAACCTCCCGTATGGCTCATTTCCATAGCTCTCCTCCCCCTAGCATCTACAAATTCCTTCCTTAAGCCTACCATCTGGCTGGGTTCAGCGTGGATGGGGTGGGTAGATGGACCAGGCACTCTTTGCCTGTCCCCTTCTGCCTTTGAAGCTGATGCTTTACGACCCCTCCCTCCTGCTCTGCATTCCTGTGGAGCAGGGTCTTCTAACAAGAGATAGCCTCTCTCCCTGGGTGGCACTTATCACTTCTTCAAAGCTGCCTGGCTAATCCTCTTAACTCTGACTAATCAGGGGAGACCACAGGAAGGTTGGCTTACAGACAAGAAAGTCTTATAACTTATTTTCTGTATACTTCAAGATAAATTCAGCAATAGAATATTGTTGGATTTATCAATACCATTCTCCTAAATCGTTGAATTATATTTTCTGTGACTACTAGCATTAGTTATGAGTTCATAAATTATTGCAATGTTAACCTATGTGGCTAGGGATCTACAATGGGGAAAATGAAATGTCAAATTTCTTCAACACCAGGGCCTATAAAACAACTTTTATAAAGACTCTGCTTATAGCTCATGACCCCCACCCCTGGGATACCTAAGGGAGACTTTAGGTGTTCTGAATGTGCAAAAATAATGTAGATCCTCACTGCAAAGTGCTCCTAGGGCTAAAGTCGATTTTGGGAAGCACTTTACTACAATGGGTGAAGTGAAATGTGCAATTTCTGTATCCCCAGGGCATATAAAACATCTTTTATAAGGGTCCACCTTATAAGTACCTGACCCCCACCCCTGGGACACCTAGGGGAGACCCTGGGATACCTATTTTACCAAAATATTGTAGTTTATCAATTTTTAAATGCCCCTACCACCAAAGTCGAGTTTGGGCACAATTTACATTTAAAAGCAGTTCTGCAACACAAGGCTGCTTTTGAAATGACCTCAGGCTTTCAGCAGTGCACACATGCAAGTGCAGAAAGGGCTGCTGGTCTCTAAACTGCCATGCCCTATTATATACTAGGGACTTAAGGTAGTTTTCATCCCCCTGCCCTATTATGTACTACGGGCTTATAGGGTAGGTCATGCCAATAAGAAGGGTACCCTAACACATAGAGTACCCTAATGTGTGCATGTGTTTTCACTGTGTTTTCACCATAGCACTGGCCCTGGGCCTGCCCACCAGAGCCCATGACACCCTCAGAGCCAGAAAACCAGCATCTAGGGGTCTCAAAAGGAGCAAAAATTGTGGGAACACTGCAAACAGATCCTGATTTCCAACACCTGTTTACAGAAATTCAGAACTGGTGGAAGAATACAGTAAATAGGGTTTAGGCAAGGGAAGGGACGCGCTCAAGCTGGACAGCCTAAAACAAATAAAGCCAGCAAATAGAAAGCAACTAAATGAGAGTTACAAGCCACAAAGCCAATGGTAAGCAACGGGTGGAATGCATTCCCAGGGAAGCTTTCTGAATGTCCCCAAGATGTCATTAGCAAACAGAAATCAAAACATTTCTCCTCATTATGCCTGCCTCAGGGAGGTGCAGAATTTTGGTGCAAATCTCTGTCTACAACTCGTTTTAGACAGGGATTTACATGAAAACCCATGGGTGGTTGTAAGGAAATTGCCCATGCACCACCCACACTTGACACAAAATTAACTCAAGGCAGCACATTGAGCTATGTTCCATTACTTTGGGTTACAAATAAACGAAAGTAGGGGTTTGCGCTCGTTTGTAAATTCCACCAGAATACTTTGTGCAAGGTTGCGTTAAGAATGTAACTCAAACCTGATATAAATTCGTTGTCTATCTGTGCTGCAATTTGAGTTTGAGAATTTATGACACTCAAAAGGGTAGCAACGACCTGGACGGCGGTCCTGGGTAAAAATTTGCAGTTGACGTTTACACTCTAAATCAAGTGCATTAACTTCATGTAAATCAAGTGACAGGTGGAAAAATGACATTTTGCATCCGCATGGGCAGAATAAATATCGGTGCAAAATTTTACTGCAATCAAATGAATCCGCAAATCTTGGGCACAGAAATGTACATCGAGGAGTGCAATTAAAATTTGACCCATCTCTAAAATATTCTCACTTCCTGGCATGTTTCAGAACTGCGTCTCCAAAACCTTAGGTCGGTGTTCTGTGTTGTGCAAAAATATGAAGACCATACGGGCTGATAAAGATAGGCTATATAATTTTCAAACAGCTGCAATAAATCATTTAGAGAACAATGTGATGCCAGTTTGCTGACATCTGTTCTGCACTGCTTTGCACGAGAGGTGGGGGAACTGCCCAGTGTTTCCTGGCGCGCTCATATTTACCAGCATTTCAAAGAATGAGTGTATTCTTGGAGCTTGCACTTGAAAAGTAACTTGATAAATAACATGATTTCCAGTTTTACTTGCAGCCTATTGGATAGCCACGACAACACCTTTGGTTTTCTAATAGGTTCCACTTTTTCAGAAATGCTCAATACACCCTTTTTAAATGGAAATCTTTAATTTCTTTGACTGCTTTTTTATCTAAGAATCCAAGAACATGTTTGCACTCAGAAATAATGCTGAACGTTGGCATACCACTGTCATGATTCATATTGTTTTAAAAAGAGTGTGCCCCCCCCTGGGTCTGCAGCAGATTTTAATGCTTCAATATGATGTGCACTGTGACTTGCTAAGAACAGCGAAGAGAACACCCATAGTGCATTAATGCTTGTTAGGAATACGAAACTGACATCTAAGTGCACAAAAAGTGCCATCTGCACCCACAAATGACATCCCTGATTTACAGACTCACATCCTGGAGGACTCAGGATGTGCACGTATTCCTTATAAGGGGTAGAACCACTGAAGACGCACATATTTTAAATCAATTGTTTCACAGAAAGCAAAAAGTGAAAAAGAAATTAGCAGCAGAGCTCTTTTCTTAACAAGCAGCCGATTATTTTCTAAGGTTTTGCACGGGCATGCCTCAAAGTGTCTCAAAGTGATGCAAATCATTGTGTTTATTAACATACCATTACCAAGCCTTTGCAATGCAATAGGTCTCGCATTTACGAGAGTTTGAGCTATTGGCATTGTTAATGACAATGCCCTTTATTTATGTGTTGTTTTTAAAACAGATAAATAAAAGTCATTGTCATTTACCATGTCAATAGCTAAAACTCTCGCAAATGCGAGACTTATTGCATTGCAAATGCTTTTTTTTGTTAAAGCCCCCCCATGCCTCACTTTCTCTTTAATGGCGGCTGCACCACTTTTTTTAGACGCAGCTCGTCTAAAGAAAGGGGCGCAGTCGCAAAATCGCAGTATGGTGCGCTTTACAAAAAAAAAGCATCTGTTTGTCAAATTGACAAACAAATGCCTTTTTTTGTAAAATCTCCCAAGCCGCAATTTCGCTTTAATAGCGTCCGCGCACCTTTCTTTAGACGCGACTCGTATAAAGAAAGGGGCGCAGCTGCCATTAATGTGAAAGCGCGGCATGGGGCACTTGTAAACAAAAAAAAAGTGAAGAAATAGAAAAAAAAAAATCATGCTGTATCAGCATGACGTGCCGTGCTATGAAAGAAAAAAAAAAAACGTTGCCGGAGAGCGTGTCCTGCCTGCAACCGCAGGCAGGTAAAAAACATTTACTAAAATAGTGCTCGAAGGCTGTTATTAAAGCCTAACCGAGTAACAACACATGTAACGGGGATGTCATCATGGGAGGTTACAAAATGAGACAAGGCGGGACTACTAAGCCTATTGACGAATGAAAAGCCACAGTTTACAAAGGACAATGACTCAAGCCAATGAAAAATATGGGCGGAGATTGGGCGGAGCTTCAAGTCCATACCTGAATACAGCATGCCTCGCCGAGCAGCGCATGCGCTGCCCAGGCTCGACCTACAAAAAGGCTTGTGGGTGTAACGCAACTCTGCACAGCGCCACACAAGTGTCTGCATAATGCTTAGTAAATTTAGGCAGAGGTTTTATTGCTAATTTTGGCTCCGAAGCACAGCCTAATAGTTTAGGACAATTGCTTAGTACAATCAGAGATAGTTCTAATCTCTTGACTGCCAATTATATCATCAGTCCGAATAGTAAGGATAAATTAACACAAGTGATCTGAAGTCGATAAACTTGTATATTCCATAGCATTCTTCTTTTCTCATTCAAGTTTTATTCCTTGTACATTTCTATTCTTGGTATGTACACAAACAGAAGCAGCCGATACGTGTTTCGTCCTTTGGTACCCAATTTTGTGTAGTTTCTGCCAAGGGCTTTGCCCCTGGCAATTGTACACTCCAGGTGACCGGGTGGTCTGTACCACGATAGCACCTCCAGTTTTACTATTATACATTGAGTAATTATCATATCCCTTACTATATTTCACAGATGTGCAATTTTTGCTTGTCATAGCCACCAACTCTCTGTGTTGTTAACAATAACTATATGTTGTTCAGTGCTAAAATACCCTTCACAGTGAACGTGCACTTTACAAATACATGCATTATTATGTTAAAGTTATAAGAAAATGAACAAATTGCTTTTCAACTTACAAGATATACAATAGTGTTATCCCTATAAAGTCCACACAGCACCTTTGTTAAATACTTAGATCTCAAAGACTACTAAATGGATTTACACCTAATCTAAAAAAGCACTCTTTTTGAGTACAGTTCCACATTTATGACAAGATTGGTGTAAATCCTTCCTGCGTGCCTGTGCTCTAAAACAGGATATGATTCTATTTTTCACCCTCCCCCCTTATCTTTTTTCCCCATCTACAGATCTTCACAACACTTGGCATGCCGAAACTTAGTTAAAAACTAAATTGTGAGGTTTCGCGCAAACCAGTTGACGGGGTCAAAAGTTATAGGCAAATCAAAAAGCCCCAAAAGCTATTTTAATTGTAGTTAGTTGTTCCATAGGAAAGCATTAGGATACAATATTACATTTAATAATGTTATCTCCGCCTACCAAACATCTACTAAGTTAATTCTTGGACTTTTTAAAATATTCAATACAAGCCCAATTCACTGATTTGTAATAACTGTTTTGTACAAGTACTTTTAGAAAGTTGCCTAACACCTCTAGAAGCTCATTTGCATGAGCTTCCAGCTGTCACCAAGGAGTTGAATAGGCCCTTTGATGAGGTGTGAACTTTCTCCCAGAGCTGAAACAAAGCCCTTGGATGTGGAGAGGAGTTCTGTTCCTTTAACATCTGACTGTGCTCAGGAGATTATTTAACTTCAAAGAAGCCTACTCTGTCACATGCAGATGTAGCCCACACCTGGGTTTGCCTCCTGTTGTTCCTCTACTCAGTCAGGCACCCATAGTGAGGAAGCAGCCACCCCCAGAACCAGTTTTGAGTGTCCTAAGAGGACAAGTTGCTCATTTCTCTGACCACACCTGTCGGGGGTGGGGGCACAGGTACTCTACACAGGTGAAGAAAGGTTCTGCTATCTATTTTTGGTAGAGAGGAGCATTGTGGGATGGTTTACAGTAGTGCACACAAAGATTGCAGCAAAGGTGGGTAGGGCCACCGCTGAGAACCTTTTCCCTATTGGTTAGGGAGGAGCCAAGAGCCCTCCCCACCCGCAGGCTAATGCCAGGCATAAATGTGGCACCGCTGGGCAGCCTCTTCAGAAGACTATTGGACCTGTGGAAGACTGAACAAGGACTATACCTGCTGTTGAGACCTGTGAGGAGGCCTGAAAGGCTGGACCTGCTTACTCTTGTACCCAGGAGACAAAGAAGTGGATTCTAAGGGTTATTTGGCTGACCTCCTGTTAATCAACAGGGACATAACAAGCTGCTATAAACCCTATTCCCGAAGAGCCAAGCTGACCAGATCCAACTTGACCTGCAGTGCACCCTGCTAGTGGCTTCTGCTGGAGTGAGTCTTGACCCACAAGTGCCGTTCCTGAGGTCCTGGAACCCTTGGCTGTGTCGAAGTGTATTCCTCCTAACATTCTGAAAAACCTGGGACTTAAAATCTTTTTGGTTCCAAAGTTTCCAGAGGATAGGGAAAGACCTTGCAAGTCAACTGACGAAGGTGTGCTGCCGTTGGGCCAAAAGCTTAAGACGCTGCAGCGCCAAACTTTTCTGTAGCACCAGGTACGTTTCAGTGGGACGTCCCAAAGTAGGTATCCAGCCTCATCGACCACTGTTGGGCTATAGCTTACAGCCTTGCCCCAGTGGAGGAATCCAAGCTCCAAAAAAGAGACTAAGTCTGAGCAAAGAAGGCTTCATAAGGAAAGGTGCCAAAATTATTCGGCCGGCGAGGAACTTTCGATGGTTGCAAACTTTGAATTTCTCCTGCCCAAATCTTTTCAACCAAACGTCAACAGCTTCACTAGGATCTTGTACAAAGGATATCCAGCCTCGTTGAGCCCATCTCATCCACAGTCTGCTGTACTGTCCCACTGAGGATTTTTGACTTTCATTTCAGAGATTAAGGGCCTGATTACGAGACTGGGGGTCTTGGGACCACCATGGGGGCAGAATCGGATTAATTACCGCACCGCTGGCAGTCTGACCTCCGTATTACGAGGCATGCGGTTACATAGACAAAAGACTGCCGCGGTCCTCAGAGAGGCCAATGCGTCTGTCAGAAGGCGGACTGCCAGCTTTACCGCCAGACAATTTACGAGGTGCCTTACAGTTGGCCTGAATGCGATGGTCCAGCCACCACATCTGAGCTGGTAAAAAGAGAGGGGTATAAGGCCGGAACTCACCTGTGCTCACCTCCACACATCCTGTGCCGTCATGGAGCCGATTGTACACATCCTTCCGCTGCTGTACCTGCTTGATGATGTCCAAAAGCAACACTGTCACGGACACAACCGAAAGTAAGGTATACTCTTACCTGTTTCCATAGACTCCTCAGCAAATTGATGCCCCCCCCATGGACCTGTAAACAACAAGGGGTTGTGGCTCCAATCAGCAAGGCTGAGCCAAAATTAACCAAGAGAACACACAAAATGCCAGTGCTGATATAAAAATCACACTTTTTTTTATCCAAGCGCATTGACATCAAACAATGTCACCAAACACCTCTTTTTCGTGTAATTTAATCAAGATTTAATCCCCAAAAAAAATTCACATATAAAAATTCGAAACACAAAAGTTTTTTTATATTTTTAACAATAGACGCAACTACTTACTCACAGACCATGCCAAATACAAAATGTCCAAAATTTCTCTTATCACACACACCTCACTTCACCTTCAAACTCTCTATCATTCTCATCATGCAAGCAAACTAACATTCAACTCACAATAGCAATCTACCAAACAACACAACATACAGCCATTCCAATAAATCAAAACAATTGAGTAATACATTAATTAGAAAGATGGGGCCAAACATAAACACATCTCCACATTGTACATCAAATTTTCAAACTCTGAAGGTGTAATTTGTACACTTAGTTTGGCCACCACAAGGTCGACGCGCTCGAACCCCTAAATTCCGGGTTCTCCTCAGACCAGAAAGATTAGTATCTGTTGTGAGAACAGTCGATCTCTGCTATACTATATCCAACAATTATCCAAATAATATTATCAGCGGTGGGAGGTAACTCAGTCAGGAACCGTTATCTCTCAATTATGTGGGGAGTTGCAGACTCAGTCTTTTGAGGGTTTGGCAGGTCGTAAAATCCAGTCACTCTGTTCAAAGTGACACGATCAAATTTTTCTTTTTCTAAATACTCGAGGCTGGAACCAAGCTGAGTCAATCTTGCCGACGTCGGCAAGATTGACTCAGCTTGGTTCCAGCCTCGAGTATTTAGAAAAAGATAAAATTCGATCGTGTCACTTTGAACAGAGTGAGTTCGATTTTTACGACCTGCCAAACCCTTCAAAAGACTGGAGTCTGCAACTCCCCCACATAATTGAGAGATAACAGTTCCTGACTGAGTTACCTCCCACCGCTGATAATATTATTTGGATGAATTGTTGGATATAGTATAGCAGAGATCGGCTGTTCTCACAACAGATACTAAGCTTTCTGGTCCTGAGGAGAACCCCGGAATTTTTGGGGGGTTCGAAACGCGTCGACCTTGTGGTGGCCAAACTAAGTGTACAAATTACACCTTCAGAGTTTGAAAATTTGATGTACAATGTGGAGATGTGTTTATGTTTGGCCCCATCTTTCTAATTAATGTATCCCCCATGGACCTGGCAAGGGGTTTGGGGTCCCTGGGCCAAACATATTTTGTAGAACCCTGTCCAGAATTATTTTCAATGTATAACACAAATACAGCTCTATGATGCCTTCTTTGTCCAGGTCACTGACACTGCACAGGCACACTGTACAAATAGACATGTGCTTACATCTCGTAATCAGTAAGAGTGATGTGTGCATTAAATTGTGTCACACAACAGCACCTCCTCATCTCCCTCACATTGCACTCATCCTAGGTCCTGTTGTGGGATCAAAGATACATCTGTTTCAGGATTCCTTCCACAGCTCACCTCGCTTGACTATGACTGAACAAACGTCTTGTACCCTGACTTTTGACCATATTACATGCTTTTGGTAATAGTTACCTGCAGCTTGTGTTCCCCGGTTTGTTTGAAAAGGCTTAATAGCTTTTACAAATGGTTTACCATGCATATGGAAGGTCAGGTTTCAGGCACCACGGAAACATCCAGAAAATCCACCAGAATAAGCATCAAGCAACCGGCATTGATGACCTCAACATGAACCTTCCGGAAGACAGCCCTCATCAAATTAATCCCCTACACCTGTTCCTAAGCAAATTGAATGCAATATTTGTGAACATTCTAAAACACCTTCTAGAAGGCAGCCTCATTAAGTTAATTATCTGCACCTGTTCCTTGTCACGAACAATTAGAACGGGACCTTTATGAACGTTCTAAAGCAGTATTATTTAAAGACCGTCCACACTCCTCCCCTCCTCTTAGCCTCTTTGCCTGCCACTTACCTGTTTCCCGGCTTCCAGGACTCTTTCTTGCCAGCTCCCTTGTTCCTTCTACTTCAACCTCACCGCAAAGAACGTCCTGCATCAGTCTCGCACCTGGATGGAAAAACAAGAAGAAACGGAGAGATGCATTAACAGACTTGATTTCGCTACGCGCTGAGCTCCGTCGCAACAGGTAACCCGTGTTTTTGTTCAACTTGTACTTTCTGTTGGCAGGGTTCTGCCAGAAAGGATTTCGGTGAAGCTAACCCCGTCCAAATTAGTTTGTGGGTTTGATGCTGGAATCATACGCACTACAGTTTCGAAACTTTGATGAAGGAACCTCTATAGACTATCTATAAACAACTGACTACAAAACTAAAGGTTGATTGAGATATAAAAAGCTTCTGTGAGGTGATATCTTAAAAGATATAGCTAATACTATACGAAAGCCCTATTATTTGTTTGTTTCTAGATAACATACCTGCTGGTACCATTCATCAGACTGATGTAAATTCCTGCTGCACCATTGCGGTTGAGTAGACGAGCCACTGCATCTTTTGACTCCACGCGCTCTCTCCATATCAATTCCCTTCCCCCTGGAATTTGCCACCGGAGCAGTGTATCCTTCTGCACACCTAGGGCAAGTCTTGAGAGGATTCGGGAACTAGCACTGCCGACCCATTCGAATCACCTGGGATCCAGGTAGGGGGCTTATGACACATCTGTATGGATGTGTCATGAAACATGAACACACCTTCTCTGCTACACCTCTGTATTGGACTCCCACACATCACCCACATTAAAAGGTAATGTCAGTAAATGGGATTACAAATAACCAATGTAAGAAGCATTCAAAGGGCACAAAGTAAACAGAATAGGTATACCTCTACCAGGAGGAACCCTGGATGCCTGGCGCCCTGGGCCACAGTCCATTTTGCACATGTATTAAAACCTCTTTCTGACCTGTGGATTGAAGCAGACACAGCACTAACAGCATTTCTCACACATTTAGCTAAAGTAGGTGTAAGGTACACACAGGAAAATGGACACATGTTTATTCAAATGTCCAGAAAGGTATGACAATATAACACCTTCCATGTGTGGGTAAACACATATCTAACTTGAACACATCTGGTGAGTGGTTGCATGCCTGCATTTTTAATGCATTTTTTGTTTGTGTGTGGTGCTTGGGTCTGATGTATTGTGTGCGTGGGGATATGTTTGTGTGCTTGTGACAGGTATGGGAATAGGGAATTTGGATGAGGAAGAGGAAGAGGCAGGAGGTGGGGTGGAAGGTTGGGATGGATGGAAGACTTCCATGACGGAGGAGGCCAGAGCCTGAAAAGACCTCTGTAGGCCAGACATAGCACTGTGAATGCTTTCCAGGTAGGCCAACATCTGTGTCAGCTGTCTTCCTTGCACCTGGATGGCATTCAGAGGTGCAGTCGGACCCATAGAGGTGTTCCTCAGGAGGTCAATAGCCCGGCCAACTGGTTGGAGGACAACAGGGAGGCTGGCGATGGAACTTGGGGTGGCGGACAAGCATGGATGTGGAACTAATTCTGTGGGGTCTAACACCACTTGTGAGTGTCCACCAGAGGATGACTTGGATGATGATGAACTTGAGCTTGTGTCCTCCTTGCCACTCCCCACACCCTCCTGGTCACTGGGTCCCTCGGTGTCTGTGCTGTCACGTCTGGAAATACTGTGACCAGCTGTGTCCCCAACGACGCTGTCTCCTTCTCCTTCGCTTGATCTGGATGAATCTGAAATGATGTGTAAAATAGGCTTATTGCAACCTTGTTTCCACACCTGACCATAACTTCAACAGAAAACATTTATTAAGTGTACATATCACACCAGCTTCATGGTTTACTATATAGGCTTCAAAATTAGCATGAGCACATGCATGCATGCTACATGCATGCTACATAACCTGCAAGCAGTTGGTTCCACTTATGTCATAACCACAGACAGCTCCAATGCATTGATGGACTTGGCTTCACTCTATCCCCATACTAGGATAGTTGATCACCTTGCATACTTTGATACTTGTAGTATACCATAGTAAAATTATGTTACCAAATAGGATGGATATATGCTTTGTACATTTACACAATGGTCACACTAGGCCCACATTTCAACAAAGTTGTCATTTTCCTCATAGCACATCATGATGTCATGAAGCTCAAGTTAAAGGCCAATGTACCATCAATATGTGCTGTGGTAGAAATCATGTCACATACAAATGCTCATTGCACACTTATGGCACTTTTGACTTCAAACTTCATCATATGCCCACTACCTGAAAAGTCTAATGAAAGCTGGACTGAAGTAGTGTAGTTATGTATCACATGTAGTATAGAAAAGTTGCCTTGAAACATTGAGGGCCAAGGTTTTGGGAAATAAGACTTCATATAGCCCTATGAACATTCCCAATACTGCATTCCTACAAGCCAATACACCTTTGAAGGTTTTTGGGTATCAGTGAATAACTGTGACATGAAGATGTGGGATTATTAGATTCCAAATGGGATCGCACATCACAGCACTCTTTGGTTTAACAAACTCTGATTGCCTTGTAAGGATGAGTGTGGACTCTCACATATGATCTCTGCATTTCAACATCTCACTCCCTGATGCATGTCACCAGTCGGTGAATGAATTTTGAAACACTATTGCAGATGAGCTAACAACAGGGAAATGTACATTGGGCAACATGTAGGCACTAATGCTTATGACACCAGTGATGTTTGCACACTCATGTCACTGTTGAATCACAACTCACAAATGGGAAGTGTTCTACAGTCACTGCATAAACTGTGCACTGTATGCTATATCACATGTAATAGGGCCACCATCACATGAGAGATAGTAGTTAGGGAACATCACTCCTTATACAAGGAAGACAAGTGGCCTGTGTGGTACAATTGTTCCCCAGAACAACAAAGAACATGATATGATTTATCAGTTCATTCAGCCAGGTTTCTGATCAGGACAGCAAATTTGTAGTGGACTGGACTCTGCTGTGTTCCTGCTCATAAAGACAATAGGCACACCACACCTGCATGTACCTATTACCAGACCTAAACAAACAATGGCTCTTCTTGTGCAAAGGACGTGGGCCACCACCATTATTGATGTGGTAATGCCTGCAGCACACAAAGTTGGCAATGTAACATGTATGACTCTGGACAGGACTCACCTATTTGTGGCTGCTTTTGGGCCTTCAACTCCCCATCAAGCTCCAGATAGGTCACCACCAGTATGTGGGCCATTAGGGGGGGTCAAGGTCCAGCGTGTGCCGCGTCCACGTTGGGAGGACTTCCCCAGCTGGACCTACACCATCTTCCTGGTCCAGCGCCTCAGGTCCTCCCACCTCTTCCTAGACTGGAGGCTGCACCGTTTAAAAATCCCCAGGGTCACACTGTCCAGGAAATGGCTCTCCAAATGGCTTTCTTCTGATGGGTATTGACCTGTATGGATGCAATAGATGAAGGGACAGATTGTAACTGCATGTTTTGGATATCTGTATGGTTGATATACATTTTGTATACACCTTTCACAAGCATTAATCAATAGTGCATGTGTAATTATCACATGCTAAGCACTACAAAAGCATGAATACACACTTTTGTTCTCATCTGCTGACTATCCTTAACCCTGGTCATGACCTACACTGACTAAACCAGCCCATTAACATCATGTAGCCCGGGGCTATCCAACATGTACTGTGATGTGAGCTACTATGACACACAGAACACACCACTGAGACCTTCTGAAGGCTAAACTACTTGTGCATGACTGCACAAACACCTTTACAGCCAGGCTCATTGACTTGATCCATACGGTCCATAGAGCCTCGTACCATAGTATAGATAAAATCTTAATACTAAGCTCACAATGAAAGGACTGGCATGTGTGTCACCGAGAGGTTCCTCTCTGGGGATGTGTGGACATGTGGACTATTTAATCGGATATCATACTACCTCTGATTGAGTTTGTGTGGTATGTACTGCCATCACAGGCACACCTTTTGCCACATGTGTCACTGTTACAGGGATGGCATTCAAAAACCATTGTATGTCTTGTATGATTGCATTGAATGTAACAAAGCTGGTGATTCACATATCAAAATCTATTCAGCAGTAACCAACTATCTACACTGGTAATGTGTCACATGTGCAATAGGCCTGTACAGTGCAAGCATGACTAATGGAAAAGTGACAACAGACCAGTGGGAGTAAGGGGCCTGTCATAAGTAAATGACACACATTGACAATGTGGGTCAATGTAAAGAAGTATCAGGTCAGGTGGTTACCCCAGTCATCAGTACAAATGTAGTTCATGTAAAAGCAATCGGGCCTACTATTTTGTCAGAAAACTCATTATGGGAACATCAAAGGATCTGCAGTTCTACAGTGGGATTACTATATGCATCAGTTGTATTACCACAGTAACTCTGCCGCAGCCTGGGCCATGGCCCATAATGGGCACAACTCATTGTCAGGCCTTGCTCTCTGCAGGTTGAGCATACTGATCACACATGAACATCACATTTTCACCAATTAAATATATAAAAGTTAATTTTCTGGGCATCAAATACGTGACCTGAAGGTTGTGAGGCACTCTGAAGGGGTGTGTGAAGTATAGATAGCTCCCAGACAACAGTTTGTGGGTTGAGTGATATGTGGGACAGTACCCATAGCTAACATCATTCTCAACTGCTTCTAACAGTATACAGACACAGCTCATGCTGTAAAGCCTAGTCATTTCTTTGCACATGTACCATAATCTGATTAGCAAATATATCACCGGTACCATGAAATGTATAAATGCATAGATATGTGCATACAACATAAGTAGGATATAGGGCTTTTCACACATTCCAATGGTGATGTTAACTCCACAAAGTACAGTGCCCCATAATCCATGACATGATTGTCCTATGTAGCGACCACACAATTTCACAAAAAATAATCTGATTTCGCTCCGGGACTCAGAAGCACATTGTATGCTATGGGAATTAAAAGGATGAAGTTGAACAGAGTAAAAAATGTATTTGAGATAATCACCTGTTTGTATGGTGAGCCATAGAGCTATCCATACAGGAGAAGGACCTCTCCAACCTGGGTCTCCAGCTCCTCTGGAGGCCTGGTAAGATTGCTCCCAGAGGTGGCAAACAGCAGCTAAAGTGGAGGTTGTGTTGATAGCAGCAGTGTCAGGAGGCAAGTGAGTTATTTTTCAAACTGCGGCGTCATGTACGGCACCTACGCAGTCATCAGTGTAGAAGCACACAGCTATTGGACCATGACCACCACAATTACCACTGTTAGCCTATCGCTGTGGATGCAACTGCCCACCTCGTGGTCGACTTCCGCCCGTTCTAAATGTCCTATCGGCAAGGTTAAGCCTCCACCATTTTAGCGGTTGGAACTACAGTATGTGTGACTGTTAAGAGCATCACCACCTCTACAAATGAGGGCTAACATGTTTATATTTGAAATAATCCATTCGCATGTAATTTCCTGTACATCTATGTAGTGCATTAGTGTCCATAAAGGCGAAATGTGTGTGGGGCACTGTGCACCACGGTTGACGGTTTTTCACCTAAAATTTTATGAAATCGTCACTTTACAATTCTGAATGGATGATGTGCACATTTCTCTTACAGACATGTGTGAAGGCCATAATGGGGATGACTGGTGGATGTTGAACAGTAGACAATGATTATGTCAAATATGTGTAATGCTTTGTGAAGCAGTCACGTTTTGTCACATGACTTTTGGCTTACTATTCATATATGTTACTCTGGATACTGTGACCAATGTTCAAAATTGTTTTCACTTCTCACATAGGTAACCTGGGGGAGGGAGGAGATGACAGCCTCCAGTGTACTGGCCATTTCTAGACCTTCAGACCATGGAAGAAAGAGATGCTATCAAGAAGTTTTGTTTGAATAGGCAAAAAATACAGGATTTATGTAATCAGTTGGAGCCTGACCCCCTTCCTCAAATCACTTATCCTACATGTATCACACAAATTGTGAAACTTATGTCAGTATTGCATTTTCTGGCCACAAGTTCCTTTCAAAACACGGTGGCTATATCTGGTGGTATGTCACAACCAATGTTCAGTGGTGTTCTACGAGATGTGCTTTCAGCAATGATGAGACACATGGACAGCTACAACCAGTTCCCCAGACGTGAAGATTTAGCCACTGTGAAGGGTGATTTCTATAGATTTGATCGCATCCCACATTGATGGCACCCATATTGCTTTAGTACCATTGCAAACCGGGGAACAAGTTTACCGTAATAGGAAGCACTTCCATTCTGTCAATGCACAAGTTGTCTGCTTACTGGATTTGTACATCTCAAAATTCTGTACTCAGTTCCCAGGACCTGCACATGATTCCTTCGTACTGCGGAACAGCACCATACACCAGCTGATTTCACAACTACTACCAGAGACGGCCTAGCTTGTAGGTGAGTGTGATCTGTCCTAATGTTGTGTGGGAAATATCCGGTAGTATGATCTAAAAGTGTGTAACTAAAGGTTGCCCCTCTGTCAATCTTCCATCTAGGAGACTCAGCGTATCCTGACTGGCCATGGTTGTTGGCACTGCTGAGGAATCCTACAATGCCAGGGGAAGTCCGCTTTAATGAGGCCCATGGAAGAACACAGCGGCCAGTGGAGCGGGCTTTTGGGCTCCTGAAAGCCAGATTTAGATGTCTGGACCGGACTGGGGGAGCCCTCCTCTCCTCACCTGAGAAAGTGTGTAAGTTCACCGTGACCTGCTGCATACTCCATAACATTGCCCTGTGATGGAACATACCTTACATCTCAGAGGATGCAGGCCATGAAGACCCACTGGTTTAGGACCCTGAAATGCCAAATGAAGATGATGATAATGGTGAAGAGGAAGGAGCTGACTTGCATGAGGATCTCATCCAGAACTACTTCTACTGATTGTAAGTATGGTGTGAGATGTGATGAATTTGACTGGTCTTGCAACTCTTCTAGTGATGTTTTGAGGAGGATCTTAATGCTACATACTAGGAATATATGGGTCTGGGAATATCTAACGAAAGGTATTTGTATTGTAAGTGTAGCTTTGTTCAGCTGTAAATGTTGTTTTGGACTGTGCTCTCTAGAAGTAGACAATGTGATATGTGTCATATGTATGTTTTCATAGCTAATCTCTCTGTCTTGGTCTGTTTTAGGGTACCTTCACCATGGCATCTTCTTTTGGCCATTTCAGAGTTGTGACATTAGCAGGTATATAATGTTGTTCAGACGTATAAAGTGGACATTGTTTGGTCCTGGCAATGTCTGTTGCAGAGTTTCAGTGTACACAGCCAGCTTGCACAGTGATAGAATGGAAGCTACCTGGCTTCCATTGGACTTGTTCTTTGTGGTGCTTTGGTCCTAATGCAATATGTGTGCCATCATGTGATCCAACACATGTTGTGCCCAATTCATGCTATCCTGTCTTCACATTGGCTGATTCCTCATTGTGTATGAACTGGATGTAGCTGTTGATGTGTCTCCTCATTGTAGTCCAAAGTGCTTATAGCACATCACTGATATTTTTTTGTGACATTCCACCAGATGCAAGCAACACTGGATTGAAATGACCCTGTGGTCAGAAATTGTCGTACTGACGTGTCTGTTTTTTTCTTTATTTGATATCGGATTGCTTTTGTGAGGTAGGCAATATGGCTCCAGCTGATGATGCTAATGATGTAGACTTAATTGATTGCTGCCTATTGTGTAGGATATTGTCAGATGTATCCCCTCCTTCCATGTTGTGAAAATCTGCAAGTGATTATGTGATCACGGAACCAGAATAACTGACTCATTTCTTATTTGCTATATGTCAACCTAGGATTTGAACAATGGAATATAGATGTTCTCAGCTCAGACACTTGTATGTATGTGTTGCTGTGACATGATAGTGATCCTGAGTTGCACATTGTTCACATAAAACATATCCATGCTGCCAGAAATCCCTAGTTTTGACTCTGCAAAGTTCACCTGGTAATACATTCCCATTGTTAGATGTGAAAATTACAACAGGAGACAATGCTTTGGTGGTGTGCGTTTTAAATGAAGTGCACAAGGATAAGATAAAGAAATTAACTTAAAATTCAATAGTGCACACAAAAAGTGAAGTTTTTAGTCATGGTGGATAAAACCATTGTAGTAGAGTCCAAATGGTCAGGAGTCCAAAAACAGACATATTCCTCCCATCAGATATGAAAAAGTGGGCAGGAATAGTCCAACAAAGTGAATGTGTAGCACACACAGGAGGACATTAGGGTCGAGGTCTCTTACTGACGGTGGAGGGTGACTTGCCATCCTGAGCTCCTGGGTTTTTGCGTGGACGTTCCCTCTTTTTGCCAGAGGGGGTATCTGGAGCTGCTGAGACAGGAGCGCATGCAGGCACGTCATCCTCTGACAGGTCCTTCCTTCTTGTGGCTGCAGCAGATGTTGATGGTGTGGATGTACTTGGACCACAGGAAGGGGTAGACGCAGGTGGAAAAGCCCTGCAGAGGATAGTGGTAATGTCCTGCAGCACCCCTACCAGGGAGTCCACTTCGGTGCAGATGCCAGCCACCTCGGTGTGGATACCGGCTACCTCAGTGTGGATGTTGGACACCTCAATGTGGATGTCAGCAACCTCCTGGTATGTGTCCCTCTGCAGCTCCTTCAATTCCACGATTTCGGCCAATACCTGGCCCAGGACACTTTGGGAGTACTGGGAGACTCCCAGGATTTGTGTGTTGGCAGCCTGGGTGGCCGTGGCCTCAGTGGGCTCACTCTGAAATGAAATGAAATGAAAAAGAAATTTATAGAGCGCAAAAACTTTCACCCGAAGGCGTCAAGGCGCTAAATTCGTCATTCATAAATCAGAGTACAGTCCAGATAGTCATCAAAGATTAAACAGCCAGGTCTTTAACGCTTTTCTAAAAGCCAGCAGATTAGTTTCTTGCTTCAGCCCAAGCGGCAAAGCGTTCCACAGCCTTGTTGTGCCGACCACAAAGCTCCTTCCTCCCCAGGAGCATTTCTTGAACCTGGGAACCACCAGGTTATGGGCCTGAGATGAACGAAGATGGCGAACCGGAATATAGGGTTTTAGATTCTGTTTAAAGAAGCTGGGCCCTATGTCATGCCTGGCCTTAAAGGCAATGCAAAGAGCCTTAAACTCAATTCGTCTCTTCACCGGTAACCAATGCAATCCCTTCAGTGCCTGTGTGACATGTTTATGTCTTGGAATATTCAGCAAAAGACGTGCCGCTGCATTTTGCACAATCTGCAGTTTGGAAAGACACCTCTTACGCAGATTAATAAAGAGCCCGTTACAGTAATCAGCTCTGGAAAGAACCAGCGCTGAAACCACCAGTTTCCGTAGCTCAGACGGAATAAATGGAAAAATTCTTCTCAAAAGTTTTAATGTGTAAAAGGAATGGGATGTAACCTGGTTAACGTGGCTTTCAAAAGAAAGCAAAGAGTCAAACGTAACTCCCAGGTTTTTTACCTTATTCGTGGGGTAGGTAATGGACCCATTTCCACCGGCCATAGAGCAGGGGACCAAAAATTAGTTTGGCCGCCAAAAAGTAGGACCTCGGTCTTACTAGAATTTAATTTCAAACAATTGGAGGCCATCCATTCGCCTATTTGATGAAGACAAGTGTGGAACTTTGCAGCTGTGTCTTTGGGCGAGCCTGTCACTGAAACTACAATCTGTGTATCATCGGCGTATGAAACTGCCGAGAAGTCTAGGGACTTAATTAATCTGGCCAAAGGTGCAACATAAATATTAAAAAGTGTAGGGCTCAACGAAGAGCCCTGTGGCACTCCACAGGGTAACGTAAAATTTGGTGACTTAAAATTATCCAAGGCCACAAATTGCTCCCGGCCTGACAAATAAGATTCAAGTAATGTATAGGCTTTTCCTATGATACCAATCTCCCTTAAGGTTTCCAGCAGTTTTTGGTGGTTCACAGTATCGAACGCGGCAGAAAGGTCAAGCAGCACAAGTGCTGCGTTGCCTCCTGCATCGCATGTCTGCCTGATCAGCTCAGAGGCTGTAATTAGGGCTAATTCGGTGCTATGATCCTTCCTGAAACCATATTGAGTGGCATCCAAAAAAGCATGCCTCTCTATATGATCAGAAATAGCACCATTCATGGCTTTTTCTACCATCTTTGCCGGCAAGGGGAGTCTGGAGATTGGACGATAGTTACTAGGGTCTGCCCCATCAAGATTAGGTTTCTTCAGGAGGGGGAGAACCGACGCAAATTTCCAACTGGTAGGAAATATACCAGAGGTAAACATTTTATTGAAAACAAAAGACAGATGCATTGAGAATAATTCTGGTACAAGATGGAAAATCTTAGGGGGGCATCTCTGGGAGCCCCCAATTTACCCTCTCACTACACCTACCCCCATGGCACTATGCCCGTGGCACAGACTGCACCCTCGCACTGGGTCCTGGTTCCTCAGTGACTGGGGTGGTGTTAGCCTTTAAATAATGCAGGACTAAGGGGCACAGGATGGTACTGACTGTGCTAGGTACACAGGCTGGGGGGCAATGGTTGGCTGTGATGTTGCAGCCGTGGTGGGAGGTGTTGTAGTTGGCACAGTGATCCCCACTGTTGCCGTCTGCCCAGACTGATCAAATGGGCCAGGTCCATCATCCATGTTCACCTCTCCAGGAGCATTATCATCACTGAACCCTTTGTGCTAGGGTGGAGAGGAACTCTGTTCAGTTTCCAACCTCTGTGCAGGTGCAGTGGTGGATCGACCTGTTAAGAGATAGGGAACATTGTTAATGGTGGAAGTGAGGTATCTACATCCATGTTGTTTGTGTCAAGATAAATGGGGACCTAGAATGGCACAAAATAGATAGAGATTAGTATTGGCATCTATTTGCTTGGAGTTGAAGTTGGTTACTAGACAGTGGTAGATATTCAATTGATGTAGGAGATTTCATCAGCTCATTAGCTGTGCAGATATGTGGAATTTTGGCTTTAGGGATAGACATGACATCTCCAAAACTCTACTACACCCACAATGTAGTCATAACGTGTATTTGCCCATTTCAAGGCGTAGTTGTGTCTAATACAGCCAAACATGCAGCTTGGTTGTCTATTTAGCATTGTTCATCACGCAAGAAGTGCAGTGTCAAGGGGTCACATTGTCATGTGCCCGAGTTAGACCTGGTAGTAAATAGTGCCAATTTACATGTACACACTTCTTTCCTAATGTTGCCTTTCCTTTGTCACAACAACTTTTGACACACATTTGCGACACTTGGATTAGTTTCTAAGAAACACCGACCCTGCTGACACAAAAGAACTTCATCAGAACACTATCTCACTGCCTTGGCATTTTGTGCAAGGCCTTCACGTACATGATACAAATGTGTTTCTTATTACATCCATATGGCAACGCAGCTATCTGTGAAATACAAACAAGGCCCGAGGCACGGATGCCCTTTTCCATATATATACGCTGACTTCGAGGGGGCTCGCTGGAAAGTTGCATGCTGGGGGTTTACCGCAGACCCAAGAAGTACAAGTGAGATTTGCTGATTTATTATTGCTGTTAGCGAAGCGGCTCATACCGAGACGATGGAAGTCGCCTACCCCACCCAATATACAAGCCTGGCGGGAGGATGTCATTAGGTGGGGGAGGGCCGAGAATGATTCTCTACACAGAGAGGAGTACAGGGGGCTGCAGAAGACACCAATATCCTTGGAATGGAACGCAATGCTGGAAGCTTTTAAGGCACTTGATACACAACTAGATTAGGGATAATCCCCTTCCCCATTTGCACATGGCACACCACGAGGGACCAGGATGTATAATACGGGTGCGTATGGATTGGTAGTGTGTACCCACCGAAAGAAACTGATAATGGGTACGGCCACGATAGGGCACGCTGCCTGAAGGTACCTGAGTGGTTCCCATCTCTGCCCTGACGTTCAGAAATGTATTTCTTAGACTTAACCCATCCCAGAGCACCCAAAACACAGGAAGTGAGCACAATGTACCACTCACATAGCAATCCAAGTACTAGGGGGAGTGGGAGTTTTATTGACCTTTTCTCTTTCTTTTGCTCTCTATAAATCTAATCCGAATGTATGTTCATTATAGTAGACACTTTGGATGGAATGTACTTTGACACGGTCGTTATGGAGGGATACTCACTGTAATGTTCGCCATAAGTACAGTTATACCATGTGCATTTTTGTGAAGTAGGCACGAATGTACTGCTTTTTTCTTTCTTAACTGTAAAAATCAATAAATGTGTTTTTAAAAAAATGCTACTTCGAGGGGTCCCTGCATGCTGAAGCTTGCACCTAGCAGCTGACTGACATCTCCGTGAGGGGTGTCCAGTTCATGACCAAGACAGGGTCCTACATTCTTACCCACCAGGTAAAGGGGTTAGATCATCCAGAAGGGGGTTTCCTGGCAGACCATACACTCACATCCTAGACAAGTAGGCTAGGGTTTGCATTGCAGGAGTACGTCAGGTTATTATACTGTATATGTATGCAAATATAAGGTGTCTCAACAAGATGGTGGTACTCTTTGTTTAATTTACTGTTTTGAGACTCATTATAATTTTTGTCTGCTTCTGTCTATTTATCATTGCAGCACATATTTTCCATACAAAAATCACTACGGTTCAATAAATATTGAAAAACGTCCCTTCCTGTATTCTTGGTATATTTCTCTGAGTGAAAGGCAGTACGAGTGACTGAGCAACAAGTTCTAGGTCTGTCACCACAATTCGTGAGGGGAACAGGGTTGTCATGTTCAGTAGTTGCCGGAACTGGTCACTCCCTGTCTAGGTTTATGGGGGCTGATGTTGGCACTGTGAGCTAGCTGGTCCGAGGGGCAACCTATCCTGTGTGGGTGCATGGAATGAGTCTGGCACCATCCTAAGTTTATATCATCCTCAAACGTGCAGTTCCTACTGATTAGTGGAAGCTTAACAACAACATGGCACTGCTAATCAGCTGAGTTTTCTTCTTGGCTAACATATATTAGAGGTGCACTGTTGTTATGGTATCACTCATGCCATCAATAGATTGAGTTGATGGGTCCAGGACACCAGCAAGCAAAGTATTCAGACGTCTATCTGAGTGGAGCATTGTCTGTACATTGCACAGTTCATGAACAGTGTAGATCGGTAGTGGCATGGCGGACAATTGAGAAGGGGCAAAAGGAGTGTAGCATCTTGGTTAGAGTTGGAGTGACAAGGCCTCATGGTAGTTGTGGACACTTCAATGTCACTTTAGCAACATTTGAGTAATAGTAAGCTCCATGGCTAGTGAACTTCAGTAGTGACATGGCAGACAAGTGAGAAGGGGCAAAAGGAGTGTGGCATCTTGATTATAGTTGGAGTGACAAGGCCTCATGGTAGTTGTAGTCACTTCAATCTCATTTTACAAACACTTGAGAAATGATAACCTGCATGACTAGTGTAGATCAGTTGCAACATGGCAGACAAGTTAGAAGGGGCAAAAGGAATCTAGCATATTGGTTAGAGTTGGAGGGCCTCATGGTAGTTGTAGTCACTTCAATCTCATTTTACCAACACTTGAGAAATGGTACCCTGCATGACTAGTGTAGATTAGTTGTAACGCAGCAGACAAGTGAGAAGGGGCAAAAGGAGTCTAGCATCTTGGTTAGAGTTGGAGTGACAAGGCCTCATGGTAGTTGTAGTCACTTCAATCTCACTTTAGCAACACCATTGACAAATGATCAGTATGCCATAGCTGTTGGCAACATGCATTTGGGTTAGACCATACATTTACAGTTTCACACATATCATGGGTCCTGGATTGATATTTTGATGGTAATGCACTTAGAGGCAGCATTGCAAAATGTGGCATGTCCTGGAGCGTGATACATGTGGTCTTATATGCAACAACACACATTGCCACAGACAAACCGACATCTTAGATACTTTGAGTAATGTATGTTAGGAAAGTAGATAGAGAACACAATATCAAAAGCAAAATTGAGAGCAAACAGGGCATTTTGATATTGTGGCAGTTATTGAAGTGTAACTGACCAGAGTCCACTCCCCCCTCTATTCCTATCAAGCCCTCAGTATGCAGGATGGCCAAGACCTTCTCCTCCCAGGTTAAGAGTTGTAATGATGCACTGGGAGGGCCACCGCCAGTCCTCTGAGTGTCTAAATGGTGACTGTTGTACTTGGTACGTACCTCAACCTGAGGTCGCTCCACCTTTTCCTAATGTCGCCCTGTGTACGCAGGGTGGTACCAACAGCATTCACTCTGTTGACTATCATGTGCCACATTTAATTTTTCCTTCTGAGATACGTTAGCTGGACTTGGAACCCAAAACTGTGTGGCTCTAGTCTAATGATTTCATCTACCATGACTGTCAACTCTTGCTCAGTAAAGCTTGTTTTTTTCCCCATGTATGGGGAAAAATGTGAGTGAGTATATGATTTAAAAACAAACAAGTGATGGAGGTAAAAAGGTGAAAAAAAATATTACAGGTGGTGGAGAGTGCTAAATGGCAAGATGAGAAAAGGAGTGCCTTATCAAAAAATGCAGAAAATGGTGGAGCCTGTCTTGCTGTGCTGCAGTTTTGAAGCAAAGGATGCTGGTCAGGAATGGGGTGTGTTTTATAGTGTGATTTGCAGGTGTGTCCACTTCCTGAAGTACATCAGGTGTGTAGTTTTTAAATCCACCTTTGGGTCACTGTTGTGGTTTTTTTTGGGGCGTGTACCGCGGTAGTCAAATGGCGTTGGGTAACTGCAGTTTGTTGACCGCTGCTATGAGATCGTGAGTACGACTGTGTAGTCGTAATAAGCTTGGCAGGTTGATCGGGGATCTGGCGTCGTTGTTGGACGCACAGCTGACATTGGAGACTGCCACCGTCCCACCGGGTAGAACGCCGTAGCCGGTGTTTTACACAGAACAACTCATAATACGGCAGGTGGTAGATTACTGGTGCAGTGGTGGCATTGACAACGCAGGCGCTGTCCTTGTGCGGTCGGACCGCCAATCTCATAATTTGGCCTTAAATCCCATATGGGCTACTTTGAAGATACTTGGCTTGACAGACTGCACCGTTCGGTTACAGACGCCATCACAACTATCATATAACATGGTAGAATGTATTTGACAGTACAACAATTTCAAACAGAAAATGCAATGGAAGGGTGGCACAATTCCTGCCAGGGGACATTAGGACACAGCCACCCTACACTCTACCAATTTTTTAAATATTAAACAAGAAACAAAGCTATCAGCAAATATGAATAGAACAATCAATAACCCAACTAAAAACTAAAATATCAAAACAAACTAGAGCAATGCACAAAATATTACAATGCAAAGTCCAATTATTTCCTAACAATCAGGGCCTACCATACCTTGGCTCCATACCACTAACACTAGTCTAAAAAACAAATATTAACATATGAAATACAAAATATAACACTGAACAACAAATACATATTTAAAAGATTATTTATTCATAAATAAAAAATAATGTTTGCTAATCAGTCAAAAATATACTTAGCCATAAAAAAATCAATTAAATAAATAAACACTAAACAAAAAAATAACACATTTTAAAATCACCACAACTAATTATAAAAAGCCAAAAGATAATACGATATAAACATTATAAAACAAGATATCTACACAAACAACTTAAAAACACGTAAACATTTCCCACCATAAAGGATAATATAAAATATAATTTGAGTTTTTGATCGCTGAAGTCCATGAATTCAAAATAGGTCACAAAATAACAATCAACACAAATATGTGAAAATGCAAAAATGGAAACAATATAATAAAATATAAAAATATAATAAAATATAATAGGTATACCTGAAAAATAATAATCCATGGGAAGCTTCCAAAACCTGAAAAATTAAACATCAAAAAATGTTCCAGGAAACCCAAATAATTATGGAAATGGAAAACAATATTGGTTGAAAAAGTATTTTCTTTTTTTAAAGAAAAGTACCCAAAAAGAGCGAAAAATCCAGAACCGAAATAAAACACTTGTTAAAAAACACAAAATGCCCACTCAGACAACACACACAACTCCATATACATCACATATTTAACAATAACTCTTAAAACACATATATGTTATACATCTCAACAAACCTTATATTAAAACATACACACACGGGGGCGTGGCTAAGGCGCCGAAGGAGATGGCCGCCGCTTTCGGGAGCTCCGCAGAGACGTAGCGCGACGGAGATCCTCCAGGCTTCATTTCCAGCTGCCTGAACTCCAAAACTGCTGCATTACATTTCGGAGCACCTGCTGCCCGGAATGTGCTATATGCGGTGCACGGGGTGAGCGTTTTCAGACCCTTTTCTTGGTCATTCTTCCAACGCGGCTCGCGAGTGAAATGCGGCCGCCATTTTGATTTATGACCGATCCCCGTGACAGAGTTTTCTTAAAAGGACTATAAAGCATGTTTCATTGGGAATTTAATACCCGTTTTCTCAAGTTTTTCTCCTCATTGGAATTCCCTTAATTATATAACTGCCTTCTGGACTGCTTTCTCTACATTCTGTGGTGTTGAATAATAATATCTTCACTGACCGCCATTTTGTGTTCTGGACTTTGATTCTATATCTCGAATCTCTCCCAAATTTTTCTCAAATGGCAATGTCTCGCTCTGTCCGAAGTGGTCTTCATCAAAACAATACAAATAATGGGTCACTGGAAGACACTAACCCATATAACGTTCTACAGGATAATGTGGAAGAAGCAACAATGGATACTACTACAACGAAAGGTACTTCCTCTCATACTTCGCGCTCAGGTTACAAAAATAATTCCAAAACTCCTTCCACATCCACTTCTACTCCGGGTAAAAGAGTGAAAACAAATCCTCCTTCGCCTACTAATTCCTCTTCCTCTATTTCTATGGAATTACTACTTGATGAAATTCGCTCACTCAAACCATATATGGCAGAAACGAATTCTCGTCTTCAAAATTTGGAGGATAATTGGTCACGCACTGAACAAAAAGTCGATGAGTTAGAGAGAAAAGTTGCCTCAGTTCAGGTAGTTACTGACCAAGTTCCTTGCCTACACAAAGAAATACAGCATCTTCAACTACAAGTTGAAAATTTGGAAAACCGCAACAGGCGTAATAATCTGCGCATTTACGGTCTGGCGGAGGGTCTTGAAGGATCTAACCCCATATCTTTTTTTCAATCTTTTTGCCCACGCTTCTTGGACTTTCAACTTCTCCAACCTTGAATATTCAGCGAGCCCACCGTCTAGGTCAAATCTCCCGCTCAGCTGCTACATCTTCCTCTTCAATAAAACCTAGAGGGGTAATTTTGTACTTTCTAGAGTATACGGATCTCCTTAAGGTTCTCCAAGCTGCGAAACAGAAAGGGAAGATCACATGGAATGGCTTAACTCTCTTCTTTGCGCAGGATTACGCCAAGGTTACTGCAGATCGTCGAAAGAAGTTTCTAGAGATGAGATCTACTCTTCGATCCTTAAATGCTCGTTATGGCCTATTCCACCCTTGTCTCTTCAAAGTGACTTATAATAATAAAACAACGACCTATGAGGATCCAGCGCTTCTTCAACAGTTCCTGAACTCTTGTAGAGATGATTCTATGGACATTCCTCGATCTTAATCGTCTAATGACTTACGCATTGTTGGCAGTTGTTTTATGTCTTATCCTCATCCCAGTTGTTTTCTGTTTCTGTCAAGATATGAGACATGTTAACCTTTTTCACTTTTCTGTTTGATTCTTTCAGATGCAGTTTTGTGTTTCTTTGAATATGTCCCCTTCGTTTGTACCTGGAGGTTGTCTCCCTCTGCTGCGTTTTCGTGGAGGCCTCGGTCCGGTGTGCTGCTTTCCTCATGTGGTGCCACCCACCCCACTCTCATTGTTTTTGTGTGGTATGTTCTTCTGATTTTGTTCCTAATTGTCAATGGTTTGATTTGTATTGTTTATCTGTATTGTATTTTGTTTTCTCCTCCCTTTGTCTTTCCCTGTCCTTTTCTTTTCCCTTTTCTTCTTTCCTTTCCTTTATCCTTGGTACTATCTTTATCAAATTCGCTTGCTTTCTTTTCTTAATCTCACTTCTCTTATTTATTCTCCCTTCAATTATATTATCTCTCTCTTTGAACAACAAGTATGCTATTTCAATTACTTCTATAAGAACTGTGCATGTTCATGTTAATGGTTTATTTTTAGAGTTGTAACTTGGAACGTTAAAGGAGTTAATAATCCCATAAAAAGACAGCGCGTGTTAACTCATTTAGCTAGATTAAATATTGATATTGCTTTAATTCAAGAAACTCACCTATCGGATGTTGAAGCGGCTAAACTAAAAGAAGTTGGGTGGGAAATGTTTTTCTTCCCCAGCTTTGGGGAAGAGGAATGGAGTCTCTATATTATGCCATAAAAAATATCAGTTTTCTGTTGTTCATCAGGAAAACGACCTGGAAGGTCGCTGGGTAATTGTTAAATTACTTATTGATCAAATACCCTTAGTACTCTTCAATGTTTATGCACCTGTTAATATTGATAATACGTTTTGGACTCAGATATCTGATAAACTTCTTATGTTTGATGATGATTATGTTATTTTTGGAGGTGATTGTAATCAGGTTCTCGACCCTATATTGGATAGACATTCCTCTGTTAAATTTTCCAACACCAAGATGCACTCACAATTTACTTCTGCCATACGTCGTAAAGCATTAATTGACATCTGGAGGCTTTGTAATCCAGATATCCGGGAATATAGTTTTTATTCTCCCCCTCACCATTCACAATCCCGAATAGATTATCTCTTCCTTAGTAAACCTTTATCTCAGCACGTCTTTCATGCCGAGATTGGTTCTATTCTAATATCGGACCATGCTCCAGTTTTTGTGGATTTTGATCTGATACCTTTTACCCCCATGCTGGTAGGTGGCGATTTAATAACACATTATTAACAGATCCTAATTTTACAAGCCAATTCACCTCCTTTGCTTCTGAATTTTTCTCTTTTAACTCCACCCCAGATTCTTCTCTAGTAATGATTTGGGATTCTTTTAAAGCTGCGGCCAGGGGTTTTATCATAAATTTTGTTTCACGAAAAAAAAGGTTCTTTGAAGCTAAAAATACTCAGTTACTAGCTAAGATCAAGCAACTTGAATACTGCTATTATCACTCCAACTCTGAATCTTCGTTAAAGAATCTTATCGAGGCAAAATTCTCTTTTAATAAATTATCTACTGAAGCTGCTTCCTCTTACCTCTTAAAAAGTGGTGCCCGTTACTATGGAGGACAGAATAAAATGGGGAAATTACTTGCAAACTATTTAAAGATCCGACGCGAGCGGACTAAAATAGAATCGATACGTAACAATGTAGGTGATTCGCTATTTAAAGATAATGATATTTTGAATGAATTTGTTTCATTTTACAAAAAACTTTATACGCCAGAGCAACAACCAACTTCTGAGGCACTTTCTTCTTTCTTTCAATCGCATAATTCTCCACCCCCTTATGATACCGACTTTGCCTCCTTAGAATCCGACATCACTCTCTCTGAAATCACACATGTAGTTTCGGTACTGAAGAGAGGAAAGGCTCCTGGTCCGGATGGATTTACTATTGAATTTTATGCCCACTTCGCGTCTCTGTTACTCCCCCGACTCTTATTACTTTATAAGGCTTTTGTAAAGGACGGTTCCTCGTCAGGAACTTTTCAGGAAGCCATAATTTGTTTAATTCTTAAAGAAAACAAAGATCCCTCTCTATGCAAAAATTATCGTCCGATTTCCCTTGTTAATTTGGATTATAAAATCTTCGCAAAGATTCTTGCTCTCCGTATTGACCCCATTCTGCCTAATCTTATTGGCCCAGAACAATCAGGATTTGTTAAAGGCCGTTTATCGTCAGATAATTCCAGAGTCTTTTTTAACATTCTAAGTAAAGCTTCCTCTCTTGATTATCCTATCGCCGCGATAGCATTAGATGCTGAAAAAGCATTTGATAGGATTGGATGGGATTTTATGTTTCAAGCACTAAAATGGATTGGATTCCCTACTAAATTAATTTCTCTTATTTCCTTACTTTATTCTGGTCCTAAAGCCTCTATTTTTGTTAATGGTGGAACTTCTGATTACTTTTCTCTTTCTAGAGGAGTTCGTCAAGGATGCCCTCTGTCCCCTCTTTTATTTATAATAGCATTAGAACCCTTTTTAACGAACATTAGGTTAGATGATAGGATTACTGGATTTCAACTTGATACCACTCATGCTAAAATGTTTGTTTATGCCGATGACATCCTCTTATATTGTTCAAATCCGTCTACATCTCTTCCAGCCTTTTTATCCCAAGTTGATTTTTTTCTCAATTATCTGGATACCGACTCAACTCAGACAAATGTGAAGTTCTCCCCTTAAATATTTTCTGTTTAAAACAAGACTTTATTTCTGCTGGTTTCTCTTGGAAGACCTGTAAAATAAAGTACTTAGGTTTGTGGTTCTCTCCAACTATTCCAGAAACTTTAAAGGTAAACTTTGATAATATTAATAAGACTTTATCTGAGTCTATTGACCGATGGCACCCGCTTTTCCTCTCTTGGTGGGGTCGGCTAGACTCTATCAAGATGATGCTTTCTCCTTTAATTCTTTATCTTCTATCCATGATTCCAGTACATATTCCTGGTTTCTACTTTAAAAAAATTGATTCTCTGCTAAACAAATTCCTCTGGAAAAACAAATCTCCTCAAATAGCCCTCAATGCTCTAAAAGCTGACAAGAACTCTGGAGGTCTCAAATTCCCTGACTTTAAATCATATCACTATGCTTTCTCTCTAAAACAATCTTCTCGTTGGCTTTCTCTTGATCAATGTGTTTATCCTCCTATCTGGTTGAATATAGAAAAACACTTTGGGGTCGATTCCGATTCGGGCCGGAAAAAGCACCGACCGACTCGGAGCCGGAAAAATTACCGACCGACACGTACCAGTGGCGCCCGACACGCCAAGTACGATGCAAGCCGCGATAAATCCGACCGACACGTCAGGAAACCAAGCCAACCGACCGAGCCGCTCGGAAAATAGCAATCCGGCCGGAAAAACACGCGAATCCAACCGACCGACACGCACCCGGAACAAATCCGACCGAATCGTACCCGCCAACTCCAACCCGCAAAGTACGATGCAAGGCGCGAAAACCCGACCGAGTCGGACGGAGGACAAGCCGTACGACCGACACGCATACAAAACCGAGCCGAAGCAACACAATACACCGCGACCGACGCGTACGCAGCATACAAAACTGCACAAACACAGCGTGAACGAAACGGAGAACACCGTACGAGACCAATGCAGGGTCCGACTCGGTCACAAGAACGTTTCCAACATACACAAACAGCACAAAGGAAAAATCACCCAAAAAAGGCCAAACAAGCAATTAGCAAGCCAATAAATACTGGGGGGTGGGGACAGAGAACAAAGACACACCCACAACTCCACCTATATAAAGGACACAAATCACTACCATGAGCCTTTGCAAATGCCATTCCACTGCCAGCACCCAAGAGAAAGCAACCACACACCCACAGCTCACCCCTCACACAAGCCACACACCATCAGCACACCAACAAATACCTACCTCACATACACCCAGCAAAACACACACTCACACACCCTCACCTGCACACCAACACACACATCACTCACCATCACCACCCATCACCATGCCCCCCAAGAAGAATCCCAAGTTCCTAGATTGTGAATTGGAAGTCCTGGTAGACGAGATCCTCAGGGTGGAGCCACAGCTGTTTGGCACTCTGGTCCAACAGACCCCCATGTCGCAGAAAACCAAGATGTGGGAGAGGATCATCAACAGGGTGAACGCCCAATCACCATGTCGGCGCACAAAGACGGACATCCAGAACAGGTGGTATGACGTGCGCAGGAGGGTACGGGACCTGCTGAAGATAGACTACATCAACTACCAACATACCGGCAGTGGCCCTCCTGCCAAGCCAATATACCTCAGGCCCTGGGAGGAGAAGGTGCGGGCCATCCTTCCGCCAGTGAGCGTATATGGACTAGAGAACATCCCAGAGCCTGGTGAGTACACAACAAATGTACACAATAAACTGCCACAAAACACACACATCACTGTCAAGGGGAGAGTCAAACCATGCACACATAGCAATTACACAGCAACTAGAACAGAATCATCCCAAAATGTGTATGTCAGTCAGATAAACACAACACATGCCATCAAAAAAGTCACATCCAACTGTGCCAACACATGTACAAACACAACCACAACTACAGCTAGGCAGTGGCACAAATAGAACTAACACACACATCCACACATGTAGCCACCACAACAACACCAACACACAGTGAAGACCACTCAAAGGAAGGAATTCTGTGTATGCTGGCCAAGTCAGTGTAGCCAATAGCATCATGGGAGTCGCAGTCACACATATTGCCCCCCCACAACTGTCCCATCAACACCACCCTGAACCATGCTCACATCACAGGGAGTGGAGAAGGACTCACAAGATGGCTGACACTGGCTACTGCTGTGGGGAGCACAAGGCCCTGCTGCCAACTGTGCACCAACAAACAGCAGGACACCACTGACTGACATCCTGAGAGACAACTTACACTCCCTGCAATGCAAGCACGTTCCATGGTGGGATATCTGGCTGGCTGGGTGGGAAGGGGGACTTGCAGCACTGACCATAGTCACCAGCACCTCCCCTCACACCCCCCCAACACAAACTCCACAGTACCCACCTGGTAGAATGCAATGCCCTCCATCCTAACACAAGATCCCACAAAGCACCACCACCCTGGGTTATGTTGTGTGAAGCACAGGGACACTCTTGGGACTCTTAGCCAAACAACTGCCAGGACAACACTCCCAGCCATCCTGTCAGCACAGCCAGCCCACCCCACAGGGAAGCAGAGTCAAAAGGAAGGAAGCATGGGCATGCTGGGAAGGGGGTGGAGGCAATAGCATGATGGGAGTCGTAGTCACAGACATTGCTCAGCCTCACAACTGTCCCATCAACACCACCCTGAACCATGCTCACATCACAGGGAGTGGAGAAGGACTCACGAGATGGCTGACACTGGCTACTGCTGTGGGGAGCACAAGGCCCTGCTGGCAACTGTGCACCAACAAACAGCAGGACACCACTGACTGACATCCTGAGAGACAACTTACACTCCCTGCAATGCAAGCACGTTCCATGGTGGGATATCTGGCTGGCTGGGTGGGAAGGGGGACTTGCAGCACTGACTATAGTCACCAGCACCTCCCCTCACACCCCCCCACACAAACTCCACAGTACCCACCTGGTAGAATGCAATGCCCTCCATCCTAACACAAGATCCCACAAAGCACCACCACCCTGGGTTATGTTGTGTGAAGCACAGGGACACTCTTGGGACTCTTAGCCAAACAACTGCCAGGACAACACTCCCAGCCATCCTGTCAGCACAGCCAGCCCACCCCACAGGGAAGCAGAGTCAAAAGGAAGGAAGCATGGGCATGCTGGGAAGGGGGTGGAGGCAATAGCATGATGGGAGTCGTAGTCACAGACATTGCTCAGCCTCACAACTGTCCCATCAACACCACCCTGAACCATGCTCACATCACAGGGAGTGGAGAAGGACTCACAAGATGGCTGACACTGGCTACTGCTGTGGGGAGCACAAGGCCCTGCTGGCAACTGTGCACCAACAAACAGCAGGACACCACTGACTGACATCCTGAGAGACAACTTACACTCCCTGCAATGCAAGCACGTTCCATGGTGGGATATCTGGCTGGCTGGGTGGGAAGGGGGACTTGCAGCACTGACCATAGTCACCAGCACCTCCCCTCACACCCCCCAACACAAACTCCACAGTACCCACCTGGTAGAATGCAATGCCCTCCATCCTAACACAAGATCCCACAAAGCACCACCACCCTGGGTTATGTTGTGTGAAGCACAGGGACACTCTTGGGACTCTTAGCCAAACAACTGCCAGGACAACACTCCCAGCCATCCTGTCAGCACAGCCAGCCCACCCCACAGGGAAGCAGAGTCAAAAGGAAGGAAGCATGGGCATGCTGGGAAGGGGGTGGAGGCAATAGCATGATGGGAGTCGTAGTCACAGACATTGCTCAGCCTCACAACTGGCCCATCAACACCACCCTGAACCATGCTCACATCACAGGGAGTGGAGAAGGACTCACAAGATGGCTGACACTGGCTACTGCTGTGGGGAGCACAAGGCCCTGCTGCCAACTGTGCACCAACAAACAGCAGGACACCACTGACTGACATCCTGAGAGACAACTTACACTCCCTGCAATGCAAGCACGTTCCATGGTGGGATAACTGACTGGGTGGGTGGGTGGGTGGGAAGGAGGTCTGGCTGTCAACCAAACACAATCAATGCAGACCATGTTCACACCCCAGAGAATACATAGAAATGCCCAAATAATGCAGGACAATGTGCCACACCAATATCAACCCCTGACTGTGACGACTTAGGACAATACAATGTACAGGCCCGCACCCCGAGGCACAGTCACAACTGTCAGGTGTGTCAACCACTGATGCCTGCAGAAACATGACATACATTGTTTGTGTCTCCCAAAAACAGGTGATGATAGGGACACAGCAGCAGACGCTGAGGAGTCCCAGTCCCAGGCTCAAGAGGATGCCGAGCTCACTGGCGTCGTACAGCCTCTGTCCTCCTCGGACGATGAACAACCTGGCACATCCGATGCAAGTCAACATGCTGCACCAGCAGGACCACCAGCTGCAGCACCAGCAGGTCCACCAGCTGCACCCCCTGCACCCACCCCTCCAACGACTGTCACCACGAATACCATCCCTGCCGACATGGACAGAATAAGGAACAACACCAGCGCAGTGACCCTGGACCAACCTGGGGCCATGGACACCACCACCACCACCACCCCCAAGGTGGACCAGGGTTATCTGTGCGTGCAACTGCACACACTGCACATGTCAGCAGGGGTGGTGGGAGGGGTGGGAGACAGAGGTCGCTGCTTGCAGACGTTGCTGGTGTGCATGAAGACCCACAACTGGTACGCATAGCTGATGCGTACCAGTCCAGCACCGGAGAGCTCAGCCAGGTAGTGGGGCTCCTCAGAGACATCAAACAGCAGCAGGCTGCCCATCATGCCCGCTTGGACTCCCACATGTCCCACGTGGAGTCACACATGTCACGTGTGGACTCCCACATGTCCCGCGTGGAGTCCAAGTGGGATGTACTACATGAGATGACGGCGGTGCACAGGGACATTTTACAATGCCTCCGCCAGATGAACAGCAACCAGTCCACACCTCCCTGTGTGCTAACAACATCTGGTACCGAACAAACTGCAACTGCCACAGGGAGGGAGGAGGACTCTGGCGGAGAGTCCCCTGCACCGCAGCAGCCTGCACTTGAGGGCCCCCCCAAGAAGAGGGGTCGTCCGAGGAGGGGAAAGTGAGAGGCTGATGGCCAAGCGCAACTCCCAGGAAGCCTGAACCTGTTCTGGATTTTCGCCTTTGTGCACAGACTGTTCACCCTGTTGATGGCAACACTACTCCCACACATTGCATGGGGAGTACAAGTTGGAACAATGTGTCAGACAACTGTGGCCCCGATACTGGGGATCCTGTCTACCTGGACTTTCTATTCATCTAGGAACTTGGGATTGCAAGATTCATGTACAGCACAATCCATCCTATGCACTATTATCACAGATGTATCACAATAAACACACTAATACACCATACTTGCCTCTGTCGTGATTCCAACGTGGGTGCTGTTATGGGGATGATGAACTGCAAAATTACACTGTGTATGCGAACTGCAACAGCAAGGACAACACAGGCATGTGAGTACAGGCAACGTGACACATATGAGGGAGACACACCACCAGGGCTACACAACACATACACACCTAGGCCATCTGACTCATTGCCTACACTGATGTTGCCAGGGAAGACGGTGCAATGCACAGACACCACACCCATTCCCAGTTGTAGTCAAGTAGCCCACAGGTGCAGTAAGCAAATGGCAGTCAAATGTGTGACCACAGACAACGCACATCACTAAGTGAAGCACAGGTTTATTACACAGTAGCAACATGCCGTAACCACTACAGATGCAAGGTAACCCCACCTGGTAGCGGGCACACAGTCAACAACTGTAGACAGAAGGAAGTCCATGGGTGTGGCGCACATCACCTGTAGGGACACAACAGCTACCAGCCTGGATGTGCAATCACGTCGTCGGTGGACACAGTTGACCAAACGAATCTGAAAGTACCCTGTGAAGGACAGAAATGACACACAGTCAAAAGCAATGCAGTACAGGACAGAACAGCAAAACTCATGCACAATACATGTTACAAGATACCCACCCAGAACCAAGTTAGCATGTCAACACTGTTGGGGAGTACAGCCCACCTGTCACCACACATCGCAACACACATCCTGTCAAGTAGCCCATGGACACACTCCAACAGCACCAGAGCACCACCCACACATCATGCCAACTCACATCATTCACATGACACCTCAGGATACTCACATTCAGCTAAAGAAGTTGGTGATGAGCTGTGTGCGGACATCACCATCACCATCATCATCATCATCGTCACTGGCATCGTGGTCCAGGCCAGGATCCTCCACAGGTGGCGGATGTTGGTCATCGTCATCCTGGATGAGAGGCAACTCCTTCCGCACTGCCAGGTTGTGGAGCATGCAGCAGACGATGATAATCTTGCACACTTTCGCAGGGGCATATGGGAGGGACCCTCCGGTCTTGTCCAGGCAGCGGAAGCGGCTCTTCAGGAGACCAAAGGTCCGCTCAATCACTCTCCTGGTCCGACCATGTGCCTCATTGTAGCGCATCTGGGCAGGTGTCACAGGGTTCCTGAGGGGTGTCAGCAACCACGGCATGTTGGGGTATCCCGAGTCACCTACGGACAGACAAGTGCACATCAGCTGACTTGGAAAAGTGGGCGGAATACTACAGATCAGATCACACACAATGGCACAAAGTCAGTACACACCGACAAGCCAGGCACGCTGGTTCTGCATCTGTGCCATCAACCTGGGGATGCGACTACTCCTCATCACAAAGGCATCGTGTGCTGAACCAGGGAAACGGGCACACACGTGTGTGATGGTCATGTCTGCAAGACACACCACCAGTGCATTGACCGAGTGGTAGTGCTTGCGGTTCCTGTAGGCCTGCTCCTGGGCCTGTGGTGGTACCAAAGCCACATGTGTCCCATCAATGGAGCCAATGACATGCGGCATCCTCCCCAGGGCATAAAAGTCACTCTTCACGTCAGTGAGTCGTCGCAGTCTAGGGAAATAGATGTACCGGTTCAGGAAGAGCAACATTGCCGCCAAGAAATCGCGGAGCACACGGCTGAACATGGTCTGTGACATCCCACCAGCAGACGCCACAGTATGTTGGAAGGTACCGGTGGCAAAGAAGTGTAGGGCTGCCATCACCTTCACCTTGGGGGTCAGCGCTGTAGGATACGGCCGGCCAGGCTGCAAATGTGGGGACAACTGCACTGCAAAATCCTCAATCAGCTGCCTGGTGAAGCGGTACTGTCGGATGCTGTCCCGTTCCACCATCGTTGCCAGGTCTGGGAATGGCCGATGGACAGCAGGAGCCCTGCAGTGCAGAGGAGAAGTAAGCAAGATCGTCAGTCACCCCACATATGCGGCATTGAACACACTCAAGATCCCAACATACATCATCATGAGGCACAACTACATGAAGTGTGCAGTACCGGAACGACATGTATGGTACATACATGGCCAACATCTGTCAACACGGTCCTACAGGTGGCATCAATTTGTCCCAGGTTGGCCCATTGGATATCATGATGCTGTGTCACAGTCACCCCCCAGTGACATGTGAGGACAGATGTGCCCCAGGCACCACAGCTCAACGACAGGCACATTCCCAGGGACCCTGTAATGCCACATGGACACTGGCATCACCTGGAGTATCATGTGTACACCATAACAAAACAAACATGACCCCCACAGGTAGTGGCTACACTTGCCATGGCAGGAGAGCCATGGACGTCTGTGACACACACGCACAACATCAGAGTCCATGCACACACAACGTGGATGTGGAGACTGTCTCCCATTGTGCACATGAAATCAGAGACATTGTAAACACTACATGCACAAAGACTGTGGAGGGCCATCACTATTGTGCCACTGGGACACCCTGGCTCAAACATACCGT
Organism: Calotriton arnoldi; assembly: GCA_963921515.1. Classification (NCBI taxonomy): domain Eukaryota; kingdom Metazoa; phylum Chordata; class Amphibia; order Caudata; family Salamandridae; genus Calotriton; species Calotriton arnoldi. The sequence continues at coordinate 587,704 of CAWUFW010000032.1, read as the reverse complement.
CCCACATGGGACTCACGGGGTATGTGACATGACATACACAAACACCACTGTGAAATGTGACCATGACACATGCACAGATATGAACAGTTGCACATCACAGTGGTCACGTACACGTAACACCCAGGATCCTGTCCCCATTAACACGTGCACAGCCTGGGGGTGGCTGCCCACAGGTGACACCCACAGGACAACATGTACACCAACATACACACAATAGGAAATGCAGCCTTACATGCCTTATGATAAGGTTTGGACAGGCTGTCGTGATGTAGGTGTGCCCCTCACTCCCTGGGAGCTATCTGTGGCTGGCACATGTCCATCTGAGACAGGCATGCTGACCTATGCCAGTCACATATACAGTGATGCGTTGAACAGCAATGGACCGATCGGTGCCTCCGGCCGGCCCATTGCTTTCAATGTGTGCGGGTACGCGTTGTACCCCTGTGCGCGTTGAACAGCAATGGACCGATCGGTGCCTCCGGCCGGCCCATTGCTTTCAATGTGTGCGGGTACGCGTTGTACCCCTGTGCGCGTTGAACAGCAATGGACCGATCGGTGCCTCCGGCCGGCCCATTGCTTTCAATGTGTGCGGGTACGCGTTGTACCCCTGTGCGCGTTGAACTGCAATGGACCGATCGGTGCCTCCGGCCGGCCCATTGCTTTCAATGTGTGCGGGTACGCGTTGTACCCCTGTGCGCGTTGAACAGCAATGGACCGATCGGTGCCTCCGGCCGGCCCATTGCTTTCAATGTGTGCGGGTACGCGTTGTACCCCTGTGCGCGTTGAACAGCAATGGACCGATCGGTGCCTCCGGCCGGCCCATTGCTTTCAATGTGTGCGGGTACGCGTTGTACCCCTGTGCGCGTTGAACAGCAATGGACCGATCGGTGCCTCCGGCCGGCCCATTGCATTCAATGTGTGCGGGTACGCGTTGTACCCCTGTGCGCGTTGAACTGCAATGGACCGATCGGTGCCTCCGGCCGGCCCATTCCATTCAATGTGTGCGGGTACGCGTTGTACCCCTGTGCGCGTTGAACAGCAATGGACCGATCGGTGCCTCCGGCCGGCCCATTGCTTTCAATGTGTGCGGGTACGCGTTGTACCCCTGTGCGCGTTGAACAGCAATGGACCGATCGGTGCCTCCGGCCGGCCCATTGCTTTCAATGTGTGCGGGTACGCGTTGTACCCCTGTGCGCGTTGAACAGCAATGGACCGATCGGTGCCTCCGGCAGGCCCATTGCATTCAATGTGTGCGGGTACGCGTTGTACCCCTGTGCGCGTTGAACTGCAATGGACCGATCGGTGCCTCCGGCCGGCCCATTGCATTCAATGTGTGCGGGTACGCGTTGTACCCCTGTGCGCGTTGAACAGCAATGGACCGATCGGTGCCTCCGGCCGGCCCATTGCATTCAATGTGTGCGGGTACGCGTTGTACCCCTGTGCGCGTTGTACCTCAATGGACCGATCGGTGCGCACCCATTGACAATGGGCTTGCCTGGCAACGGACGCGTTTTCGAATTTCGAACGAGTCGGTTGCTGGAAAATCAGTTGGTCACCCACAACAATGTTGCAAAATCATGTATGTCATGAAGTTGAAGTTTTGAAGGATGCTGTGGGCGTGTTTTGGTGCTGCTATTCCATGGATTGGCCAGATTCAGAAGATGCAAACGACTTGGACCTATCACTTTGGACACAAGGGACAGTATCTGCCTCTCCAGCACATATATATTGCTGCCTGTTCCCCTGAGAGCCCACTTGCCTGCACTACATGCTCCAGGACGACATCTGCCACTGCACTGCTGCTGTCTCTGCCCCTCTGGACCCTGCAATGGCACGTACTGTGGAGAGAGCCCCAGCCTTCAGCCTTGAGGAGAACCAGGCCCTGCTGGACAGCCTACTTCCACAGTACAGCAAGCTGTATGGGACACCAGGGGAGCAGGTGAGTGTTCTGTGCACTGCCTTTCTGAATGTGCATTTTGTCTGACTAGCAAGGCTGAGAGTCAGCACACCACTGGCTAGCAGGCTCACTGAGTAGTTGTCACCCCCCATAGTGTGTAGTGACTTGCACTGGACAGGTATGGTGCAGTGACAGTGCTTCTGAACAGGGTTTTACTCCCCATGCAATGATACCATGTAGTGACTTCTGGAAAACTGTCCATGGGCAGCCGTGCACTGCCTGGGTACACCATGTGCCCCTGTGATTGCGACATGTATATGCAACTGTGTCATGCACGGATATGTTGCATGTGTAGTAATGGCCTTATCACTTTGTCATCCTGACAGGCTTCTTCCCATCGGAAGCATGAGATATGGAAGGACATCGTCCGGGCTGTCCGGTCCGTGGGGGTCTACAAGCGCCGGATCCGCAACTGCCAAAAGAGGTGGCAGGACCTTCGGGGCTGGACCCGGAGGATTGCACGGGTCCAGCTGAAGCTGTCGCCTCCTCGCAGGAGGGGCGGAACACGGACCCTGACCCCCACATGCTCAGGATCCTGGCGGTGGTCTTTCCAGACCTGGATGGGCAGCTGAAGGCCAGAGAGCAGCAAGGAGGGGGTGAGTCAAAGACTGCACTGTGTACTCTGTCTAACATGCTATGTGCCCTCCTCGGGCCAGGTTGAACTGCCACAGTACAGCAGTCATGTTGTCCAGGAGCCATGTCCCTCTATTGTGCACTGCCCACTCCTCATCTGATACCCAGGTGTGGCCCTTACATGCAGGGAATTCTGTCACTTAGGACTGTGTCCTTGCAGTTTGCTTGACTCAAGGTGGGAGACAGCATCTGTTTCCCTGACTCTGTGGTGGGCATCATGGGTGGGTCCATTGCTTACACAATGCCTGTATTCTGACATGTATTCAGCGTGTTACTTTGATCTGTGGTCCAATTGCTGAGCTGATCCACCACATGTGGCTGGGGTACCTGGCACACACCCATGCTGCGGGTGGGAACAATGTTTGGGCCCCAGGAGTATGTATATGACGTGTGTCACACATACTTAGCCAGCTGCCTACAGTCCAGGGCTCATCCCTCATTCATGTGGGGCTGGACAGTCATGCCTACTCCAGGCCATACAATACACTCTGTACTCCCACTCCCGTGTATCAGCGGACACATTGTGCACAGTGATTTGACCCCTCAGGTGTCTGCCTCTGTGTCAGTGTGCTGTGGATTAGTCGCCAGGACTGCTGTGGAGTTTCTTGGTAGGGGCTCAGCATGCCACTGGAGATGTGACCATAGGAGACGATACTTGTGTGACACATAGGTGTCTGATCAGCTGCCCATGCAGAATGGGGCATGTAAATGTGAAGTTCAGGCAGCTGTTCCCCATGCACAGCAGAGTGTGAGGGGCTCAGGTTCAGAGGGTAGTGTCACAGGTCTCCCATATGTCCAATAGGTATGACCTGGACAGATGAGGGTTAAGAGGATGTGTTGTGGGGGGATGTACATGTGCACTTGTGCAGCTCCAGGACTTGCATTCCCCATGACCTACTATTGTGACACAGTGCAGAGTGTTGTTGTCTGGCTGCAAAGTCATACATCACTGAGACAGTGATGTATGACTTTGCAGTCATGCCTCCGCCATGGCATGTGTCTACTGATTGGTGATCCTGCAGGGGAGTGACATGTGCTACATGCACACCATAGTGGCGCTGGCTATCAGGACATGGGTGCATCATGGTGTCTGTCGCTGGTATGCATCACATGCATTTCCTATTTGACTCTGGGCATCCCTTACATCCGTAAACCTGTACTGACTCAGTGGCAAGAGCTGTGATGTGTCCACACCGTGTCCTCTGCACTGTCCAACTACTGTGTACTTGGTGCATGTGTCAACACTGGGGTGTTGCAATCCAACAGACACCAGACAGATGGGTGCAAGGCCATGTGGGATGTGAGTGCCATGCTTGGCATCAGACTGACAATTGACTTCTCCTGTTCAATTAGTGCACTTTTAGCAATGTACAACTAATGATGCCAGGGCTTGCTCTGTGATGTGCTGTGCTCACAGTGGTGTGTGCGTTATGTGCAGGTGACTGATGTCTGTCTGTTTCCCCATTGTTTGCAGATACATCCACGGCCACGGAAGGGGACAGCTCCACGGACCAGGAGGAGCCGGAGAGCCAGACTGGGTCAGCAGCCGAGGAGTGGTCGGAGGGACCCAGTGGCACGGAGGGCGAGGGGAGCCACACCGAGGAGTCCTCAGCAGCATCCACCTCAGCTGAGGACCAGAGCAACTCGGAGGATGACTCCCTTGTGGAGGCGGGTGTCAGCAGCCACCACACCCCAGCTAGTGTTGCTGTCCCCGCCACCACCAGCACCACCACCGCCCTCCCATCGGCTCCCATTCCCCAGGTCCGTGGAGGCTCCCATGTCCGGGAGCGTGTCTCCTTTGGGCCAGGCACCGCACCCCTGCCCCTGTGTCCCCTGCTGCCCTGAGTGAGGAGTCTGTGTACCTCCTTCGCCAGCTCCATGTAGGGCAGACAGCCATGCTGAGTGTCCTCCATGCGCACACCGCGCTGTTGACTCAGCTGGTGTCGTTCATGGAGGGCATCTCATCGGGCATGTCTGACCTACAGAGGGGCAATAGGTCCATGGACTCCTCCCTGACGGCAGCAGTGTCCCTCCTCAAACGGTCCCTCACCCCTCCTGCCTCTGCTCCATCCACACTCCCCAGCACCTTACCCATCCCAGGCACACACACACCGGCACAGGCACACACCAGCACACACACATCCAGCACACTGACACACACGCCAATGACAAAACGCACACGCACGCACATTCAGGGGACTGAAGCCAGACTCACAGGGGATGGGGCCCTGGAACACACACACGCATCCACATGCACTGCGCAGTCCTCAGTTCCCTCTCCCTCCAAAGCACCCTCCCTTGCCTCACCTGCAACCCCAAAGTCACAGCAGCTCTTCCTCTGTGACCTCGGCCTCTTCCCCACCGATGAAGCTGCCCCAGCATCCCGGGGGAAGAGGAAGCCCACCCACACGGAGCAGAGTGCCCCTCGCCCCCGGACACCCTCCCCCAGGCGCAGACGGACTGAGGCCCCCACCCGCAAGTCCCCCCGGAGTGGTAAGAGCAAGACCCCGCCACCGCCCTGCAGCTCAGGCACAAGGTCTCCGTCCTCCATCCCTCAGGCCCCCACTGCACAGGTGCCCCCACCACACCCTGCCCCAGGTTCCCCCACCCACAGATATACCATCCCCAAGAGGATCCGGCCTTCTCCCCCTGCCACTTGCTCTCCCAGCACCACACCCCCCGCTGCGCTTGTCTGTGCCACTGATGTGGTGAGGGTGTCCTCCCCTCTGTCCAACCCACCTTGCCTGTTCCCCATTCTCCTCCCCTGGAGGTAGGCACTGCAGTGGAGTCCACTACCGCCCTGTCTGACTTGGGCACTGCAGTGGCGGACCTGTCCACCCCATCTGCAGGGTCCACTGCAGTTGTGCCGGCACCCACGACATCTGAGTCATGCCCCCCAGTTGTGCCGGCACACACCATGTCAGACACCTCCACTGCAGTTGTCAGTGGCTCTCCAGCACCCACCACCCCTTCCCTGACTCCCCTGGTGAGCCCTGATCCTGTCCCTGCGGTGCCTGGCCTGCCCCCCGGTTGCCCCTCCTAGTGGATTGTCCCTGGTATTGTGCAGGCATGCGTAGGGTGACATCTGCCACTGTCACCCTGTTTGAACTTTGACAATGGACTGGCCATTGGCCTTTGCTCTAATTTCTTCTGGACGTCGTTATCAAACAACACATATGCTGAATAAAGCAACTTTCTTTTCTCTAGTGCTCATGCTTCAGATGTACATGTTGTTGGTGCAGCTAACCATGCCCTTGCTGCAGTGATGGTGATATCTGGTCTCATGATTATGAAGTGTTACTGTGCAGGAACCCATGTGGTCCAGGGGGAATGTGTCCTATCATGTGGTGTATCCATGTCATCAATAGCAGCATCTGAGGGTGTCATGTGTTCAGTATTTGGCAATGGGTTTCCTACTTACATTGGCAATTTCATATCTGTGGCTTCCACCCCTGCACATCTGTTGTGCCTGCCATCGTTGCATTTGTCTACTTCCCTGACCGTGTTGCCATCTCCAGTGGACATGCAGGTTTGGGCATCAATGGGGAGGGACTCATCCGTGTAGTCGGTGCAACATTGCTATACAAGTGTGTTGGATCTGTGCTGATGATTCCGTTGGCACATCCATGACCAGGCTGATGTGATGGGAGCCCTCATTTGGTGCTAATTGTTGATTGTGTGACCAAGTGCTCAGCTGACATGATGGGGCCCTACTGAGGCAACATATGGCACAGCTTTCCTCACACAGGAGTGGAGTCCCCTCATGGCAGTGTGTACACGTGTGACATTGCCTGCGCCCAAGGTGTGTGTTGTATGTGCATGTCTGTGTGTTCACTTCCATTCATCTGCGCATGCTGTGATCCCTAGTGTTGTACCTGTTTGTGATGCTTGCTGACTTGAGCTATGTTCCCCCAAAGTCTTCTCCCTGTGTTCTCTGTGATGTGGGTGCATGGCACATTACTGGTCATCAGGGTGTCACCCATAGGTGTGTTTGCTGTCAGGGCAGAGTTTGTGTGCAGACGCAGATGGGTCACAGTCAGGTTTCCCTTTGGCACTTGTTGTTTGCCCCTGTCATGTGATTTCCAGTTTGTGTTATCTTTCAGTGATTGTGACACGTTGTGTGTGTGACTGCTGGCACTCCTTAGGGTCCGGGCTGCAATGTTGGTTGTTGTCTATGTGTGTTCTTTGTGGGTGACCTTGGCTTCTTCATTGGTGTGTGACTGTGGCTGGGATCCCATTGGTCGGTGTGGTATTGCCGTCATGTCCATGTACAGCGTAGTGTGCAGTGTGTCAGACATTCAGGAGTCTTGTTGAGTGTCCATGTGTGATGTGTTTCTACACCTTGGTTCCCACCCACCACCCTGGAATAGTCATGGGTGCATGTGCAATGTCACCAGTGCATGTGTACTTCACTGCTGCACATTGTTGGAGGTCGAGGGGTGTGGTGTTGAGTGTGTGCAGATGAGAGTTGTTGCCCGGCTAGGCCCCTGCCTCCATGTTGGCCTTGGCTTACTGGCCATGCTGATTGATTTGTGCTTGTGTAGGTGTGATGGTAGTTTGTTGCTCAGGACACCTGACTGTGGTTCACAGTGTGAACGACATTTAGCTTTGTCATCACAGTGGTATTTTTATTCAGCCCAGGGTCACCACATTGTGGGGGCCCTGGGGGTGGTGCTGTGGTGTGTCTGTGACTTGCTGTGTCAGTTGTTGTTCCTACGTGCCTGTGTGACATGTGTGTTTTGTGCTCCCTCTCACCTGTCAATGCCTGCTTGCCCACATAGGGGATTTGGATCCATGAGTTACCTTAGTGTGGCAGTGTATGCACATCTGTATGATTGGTATTCAGCTCTCCTCATGTGTTGTGTTGTTGCCTGGGGACACTGGCACCCCCACCCCTCACCTGCTGTGTATGATGACAGTGTTGGTCTGCCTGTTTGTGTTTGTGCATCTGCACCACTGCATTGGCATATCTTGGGTGTGCCATTGGCTGTATGTTGTTTGGTGTGTTTCCCCTGCTGTCCCTGGGACTCCTAGGTCATCGGTCAGCACAGTGATCATGGTTTGTGTGTCCCATTGCTGCCATGGTATGGTATCTGTTCACCTCACATCTGCTGTCTCCACAGGGTATCTGCATTTGTGTGCCCATTGGTGCAAATATGTGGTTCTGCATTCTGATGGTCACTTCTGTCATTGTGTCATTGATGACTGTTGACGGTCTCAGCCCCCATGGGTGTTGTTTGTCTGCACATGGCCAAAGGAATGTTTCATTTGCACTGCAGTATTTGGCTCCCCCAATTTATGTTGCAATGGGACACATACACTACTTTGCCACAGATGAGTTTTTGGTTCTGTGACCAGGAATGATCCATGCAGTTTGGCAGTTGCAGCTCTTTCTTTGTCAACAATTACCTTTTGGTCACTGTGATGATGAGGGTGTAGACCCCATTGCCACAATGGTCAAAATGTGCTTCAACTATGGACCCCACACTTGCCTTTTGGTCACTGTGATGATGGGGGTTTAGTCCCCATTGCCACAATGGTCAAAATGTGCTTCAGCTATGGACCCCACACTTGCCTTTTGGTCACTGTGATGATGGGGGTTTACACCCCATTGCCACAATGGTCAAAATGTGCTTCAACTATGGACCCCACACTTGCCTTTTGGTCACTGTGATGATGGGGGTTTAGTCCCCATTGCCACAATGGTCAAAATGTGCTTCAGCTATGGACCCCACACTTGCCTTTTGGTCACTGTGATGATGGGGGTTTAGACCCCATTGCCACAATGGTCAAAATGTGCTTCAGCTATGGACCCCACACTTGCCTTTTGGTCACTGTGATGATGGGGGTTTAGTCCCCATTGCCACAATGGTCAAAATGTGCTTCAGCTATGGACCCCACACTTGCCTTTTGGTCACTGTGATGATGGGGGTTTAGACCCCATTGCCACAATGGTCAAAATGTGCTTCAGCTATGGACCCCACACTTGCCTTTTGGTCACTGTGATGATGGGGGTTTAGACCCCATTGCCACAATGGTCAAAATGTGCTTCAGCTATGGACCCCACACTTGCCTTTTGGTCACTGTGATGATGGGGGTTTAGACCCCATTGCCACAATGGTCAAAATGTGCTTCAGCTATGGACCCCACACTTGCCTTTTGGTCACTGTGATGATGGGGGTTTAGACCCCATTGCCACAATGGTCAAAATGTGCTTCAGCTATGGACCCCACACTTACCTTTTGGTCACTGTGATGATGGGGGTTTAGGCCCCATTGCCACAATGGTCATGGGCTGCTTAGCATTGTGGGTGCCACACACATATATGTGTGGCACATGTGCTAGGGGGTCACATTGTATGTTCAAAGTCATGTTCGGTGTTGTAGGCATTTGACACAGCCTGCTCACACGCTTGTCATGGTGGTGGGGGATGTCTTAATCTTGCATTCCCTAGGTTGTGGTGTGCTTGTTGTGTCATGCATTGTCCATCCTATGAGTGGGGGTGGTAGTAGTGGTAGGCATCCAGCCCCCTGGCTAAGGGTGGTAGTAGTGGTGGGCATCCTGCCCCCTGGCTAAGGGTGGTAGTAGTGGTAGGCATCCTGCCCCCTGGGTGAGGGTGGTAGTAGTGGTGGGCATCCTGCCCCCCTGGGTGAGGGTGGTAGTAGTGGTGGGCATCCTGCCCCCCTGGCTAAGGGTGGTAGTAGTGGTGGGCATCCTGCCCCCTGGGTGAGGGTGGTAGTAGTGGTGGGCATCCTGCCCCCTGGCTAAGGGTGGTAGTAGTGGTAGGCATCCTGCCCCCTGGCTAAGGGTGGTAGTAGTGGTAGGCATCCTGCCACCCTGGCTAAGGGTGGTAGTAGTGGTAGGCATCCTGCCCCCTGGCTAAGGGTGGTAGTAGTGGTAGGCATCCTGCCCCCTGGCTAAGGGTGGTAGTAGTGGTAGGCATCCTGCCCCCCTGGGTGAGGGTGGTAGTAGTGGTGGGCATCCTGCCCCCCTGGGTGAGGGTGGTAGTAGTGGTGGGCATCCTGCCCCCCTGGCTAAGGGTGGTAGTAGTGGTGGGCATCCTGCCCCCCTGGGTGAGGGTGGTAGTAGTGGTGGGCATCCTGCCCCCTGGCTAAGGGTGGTAGTAGTGGTAGGCATCCTGCCCCCTGGCTAAGGGTGGTAGTAGTGGTAGGCATCCTGCCACCCTGGCTAAGGGTGGTAGTAGTGGTAGGCATCCTGCCCCCTGGCTAAGGGTGGTAGTAGTGGTAGGCATCCTGCCCCCGTGGGTGAGGGTGGTAGTAGTGGTAGGCTTCCTGCCCCCTGGCTAAGGGTGGTAGTAGTGGTGGGCATCCTGCCACCCTGGCTAAGGGTGGTAGTAGTGGTAGGCATCCTGCCCCCTGGCTAAGGGTGGTAGTAGTGGTAGGCATCCTGCCCCCTGGCTAAGGGTGGTAGTAGTGGTAGGCATCCTGCCCCCTGGCTAAGGGTGGTAGTAGTGGTAGGCTTCCTGCCCCCTGGCTAAGGGTGGTAGTAGTGGTAGGCATCCTGCCCCCTGGCTAAGGGTGGTAGTAGTGGTAGGCATCCTGCCCCCTGGCTAAGGGTGGTAGTAGTGGTAGGCATCCTGCCACCCTGGCTAAGGGTGGTAGTAGTGGTAGGCATCCTGCCCCCGTGGGTGAGGGTGGTAGTAGTGGTAGGCTTCCTGCCCCCTGGCTAAGGGTGGTAGTAGTGGTGGGCATCCTGCCCCCTGGCTAAGGGTGGTAGTAGTGGTAGGCATCCTGCCCCCCTGGGTGAGGGTGGTAGTAGTGGTGGGCATCCTGCCCCCCTGGGTGAGGGTGGTAGTAGTGGTGGGCATCCTGCCCCCCTGGCTAAGGGTGGTAGTAGTGGTGGGCATCCTGCCCCCTGGGTGAGGGTGGTAGTAGTGGTGGGCATCCTGCCCCCTGGCTAAGGGTGGTAGTAGTGGTAGGCATCCTGCCCCCTGGCTAAGGGTGGTAGTAGTGGTAGGCATCCTGCCACCCTGGCTAAGGGTGGTAGTAGTGGTAGGCATCCTGCCCCCTGGCTAAGGGTGGTAGTAGTGGTGGGCATCCTGCCCCCCTGGGTGAGGGTGGTAGTAGTGGTGGGCATCCTGCCCCCTGGCTAAGGGTGGTAGTAGTGGTAGGCATCCTGCCCCCCTGGCTAAGGGTGGTAGTAGTGGTAGGCATCCTGCCCCCTGGCTAAGGGTGGTAGTAGTGGTAGGCATCCTGCCCCCTGGCTAAGGGTGGTAGTAGTGGTAGGCATCCTGCCCCCGTGGGTGAGGGTGGTAGTAGTGGTAGGCTTCCTGCCCCCTGGCTAAGGGTGGTAGTAGTGGTGGGCATCCTGCCCCCTGGCTAAGGGTGGTAGTAGTGGTAGGCATCCTGCCCCCTGGCTAAGGGTGGTAGTAGTGGTAGGCATCCTGCCCCCTGGCTAAGGGTGGTAGTAGTGGTAGGCATCCTGCCCCCTGGCTAAGGGTGGTAGTAGTGGTAGGCTTCCTGCCCCCTGGCTAAGGGTGGTAGTAGTGGTAGGCATCCTGCCCCCCGTGGGTGAGGGTGGTAGTAGTGGTAGGCTTCCTGCCCCCTGGCTAAGGGTGGTAGTAGTGGTGGGCATCCTGCCCCCTGGCTAAGGGTGGTAGTAGTGGTAGGCATCCAGCCCCCCTGGGTTGGGGTGGTGGCGCGCATTCAGGCCCCTGTGTGCATATGTGGCATTGGTGATGGGCATCCCGCCCCTATGGTGCTGCTGTTGCTGGTGTAAGTATATTCAGATTCCCAGTGTATGTGTGTGATGTGTCGTGTACGTGTTGTATGTGTTTTGTGGTTGGTGTCTGACTTACCTTCTGCGCCGTACGCGTCCGTGCCTGTTCCGGTAGTAGATGTAGAATATTGGTATGATCGGGACGAAGGGATTCATGGTTGGTTCGTGTCGTTCGTCCTTCTCGTTGCTTCGCGTCGTCCTCGTCGCTTCGCTTCGTCCTCGTCGCTTCGCGTCGTCCTCGTCGGTGCCGTGTTCGTCTCGTAGCCGTGGATCGTGTTGTGGCGCGATTCGGAGCTTATGTGCGCCTCTCCGGATGCTTTGATGTGCCGTGCGTAGCGACGGGTTCGGCGCGTACGGAAAGCGCATCGTACTTGTTCGGCCGGACGGGGCTGCATTTTCCCTTCCGTGCGACTCGATTCGGCGTTTCCGGATTCGCCTCGGTCGGAGAACAGGACCTGGTTTGGGTGAGTACGGCTCGGCCGGAATTTTTGCTGTTGTGCGCATCGTACTTGCTCGTTCGGTGTGCTGTACGGATCGGTCGGGAAACTGGCTTTCGCATGGCTTTTTTCCCGACCGAATAGTATTGGGTGCGCCTCCGACCGAGATCGGAATCGGCCCCTTTATAGCTCCTTTCCATTTTAAAGAATCTCTTACTTTTACTAATAATATTTTTTCTTTTCGTCCTCACGTTATCTCTCATACTCGTAAAATATTAGCACCACTTCTACCGTCCTCTTATCCCTCTTTTTCCTCGTTAGATCAACAACCCATTTGGCATAATCACTTGTTACGTATTAAAGGCCGTACCTTTTATTGGAAAACCTGGAGACTCAAAGGATTACTATGGATTTCACAGTTAGTACTTAATAATATTCCTTTATCCTTCTCAGTCCTCCAATCAAAATTTTCTTTACCCTCTTCATGTAAAGTTCAATACGACTTACTCCACTCTTCTCTCTCACAATACCTTCTTTCCTTACCCTCTAATCCCATCATTCCTACAAGATGTTCCAATCTTTTTCCTTTATTGTCTACTAATCCCTCAGCTTCTTCTCTATATAAAAATCTATTTTTCTCTTCGGACAGGGCCAAGGAGAAGGCTGAATTGGCTTGGGAAAAGGATTTAACAGAATGTTGGTCTATACCCCTTTGGGATAAATTATGGATAAAGATTCATAAGACATCCAGAGCAGCTAATACTTCTCAGACTCTTTATTTTATTTACAAACGTCTTTTATTCACTCCCGTGAAGTTAGCCTCTTTTTCTGCAGATTCTTCCTCAGCCTGCTGGTCCTGCACATGTACCTCAGCTGATTAAAAACACATGCTTTTTGACTGTCCCTCCCTCTCCCGTTTTTGGCTACTAGTCTGGTCCCAAATTAATAAAAAATTTAAAACCCAATTTTCTTTCTCTCCGTCTAATGTCTTCTTAGGCTCCTTATCACCATCCTGGACACACTCATCTTCTAGTCCATCACTAATTGATTTATTATTAGCAATAGCCCTCCATTTAATAACTTCCAATTGGAAGCAAGCTGACAAAGTTACTTTCAGAGCATTGTGGAATGCTGTTTGCTTTCATCACAGACTTGACACTAGCTATGTTACTCCCATATCTTTATCCATTAAAAGAGATCTCTTATGGCTCCCTTTATCCACTTACTTAACTGATATAGCTTTAACCCCCGCTATTTTAGCTAATACTCCTGATGAGGTTAGGAAACCTCCATGAAGCACTTGTTGTCTTAATAGTCTAGTTCTAGATATAAACCTAGTGTTACTCCTTTTCCGGTTTTTTAAAACTTATGATTATTTTGTACTTGCAAATGTCTTTGTATATGAATAGAGATTAAGTTACAGATATTAATTTTATTCTCATTGTTTTAATGTAATATTGTACTCCATATCCCGTCTCTTTCCCCCAATCCCAATCCCTCTCCCCTCTATTTCTTTTTCCAATTATCATTAATGGGTATTTATTTGTTAAACTTTACCATACTCGTATATTATGATTTCTCTTATATGATGTTTTTCCCTCTGTTTGCTTCAACATTTCTTAATAAACTTTAAACTTAAAAAAAAAAAACATACACATACAATGAGGCCTATCACACTTGACTACCACAACTAACTGGGACCACCTAACATTTAACTACTAAACAATAACAAAAATCTAACCTATACTTATTAAACTAACCTTAAACACAACCATCACAATTAATAAACTTACAAATAGTAACTTAACATTACTCTCCCTGACCCGGAGAACAAGAGCTGGGAACTATGACCACACAGAAGCTCAAACAACCCGAATGGGGTATATAGACAAAAAATTAAGGAAAGCGGTATACAAGATCGCTGCTAAATGAACACAGAAAATAAGTAACACTTCATAGAAAAGAACAAAAAATATTTATTTATATTTACTTTTGGAAAAGCTAAAGAAATGTGGAAATGATATAAAATTGCACTATATATAAATAAAAATGTACCTATATTACAAGTAGTATAAACAATTAAACATAATAATTTACGGTAGTTAAAAATATACAAACATAAAAAATATAATTTTAAAAACCATAACAACATATTTGATTGTTAAAAATATGTTTTATGCTTTTCAAAATTAGTGCATAAAAAGTTTGCAAATATTAGAATGTGTAAAAAATTAAAACATATCTCTTGAAAAACTGATGATAATGGGAAAATATGAATATGTATAACAAACGTAAAACAATATGTGGAAAATGTTACCTGGCATCAATGAATTATTTTGGAAAAATGTGTTAAATAACACATGCAAAATGAGAATGGAAACGTGTACAAAAAATAAAATAGTAATATCTCCTAAATTTTGCCTTGCAGCTTATAACCAATCAGATAGGTCATTGGATAATGGATGCATTTAAATTGCTCTGAAGTGATTTTATCAATATCAAATCATAATGTTTTTACAAATAAGTATTGTATATGAAATGTGTTCTGTGTAATATTGTGTGTTTAAAGGATATAACCCGAATAAACTAAATTTAGAATAATAGTAAATTGATTACATTTAAATGATCCAAAAATAAAACAACACTCATCAACATTTTTTGTAAAAGATTGTGTTTATTGAAGTAATATTCAGAACATAAATAAATATTTGATTTAAAAAACAAAACAATAATTTGCAAATAAATATAAAAGTATAAAATATATAAACAATGTATAACAATTACAAATACACCATTTTTTTATTAAACATTTAAAAAACAAAGAAACATGTTGTTGATATATTAATATTTACAACTAAAAGTAAACTGCACCATAGCACACATATAAAAAATAAGAAGCATTGTTGTGTAGTTCCTAGGACCCCCCAGGACCTGCGCGTTGTGGATGACCTAAACTGAGGGCTTGGTGTGCAGACAGGCTCTGGACACCCCCACAGGATGAGTCAGCCATTAGACCAGCTAGCTCTACGGTGCCACTACCACCCCCCTGTATTCTACAGTGGTGAATGTAGTTTCTGGCAACCACTGAACATGACAACTCTGATTCCTCAGGTATCGTGGAAACAATAAGGTATCTTTCGCTCAGTCACTTGTGCTTTGCTTTTCTCAGAGTACACATAGAATGACGATTGGAACGGTTTCAATAATTATTTATTGGTCAAGCGTCAGTCTAGTATGAAACATGTTAGCTGCAACAATCAAAAGACAGGAGCAGACAAATGTAATCGCTAGTACCAATATTGTAAAAAGTAGATACATTTCTACCATAGTGCTAATAAGATGAATAAAAACATATTATATAAAACAATAGCATTGGTGTACTCCTTCGATGCGTAGCCTACCTAAATGTACCGAGCCTAGGAATGTGGGTGAAGCCTGCATATGTAAATGTCAGGATAGATCCTAATGGAGCCTAATGGAGCCAAGAAACCCCCGGGGAAGTACTAACCCCTCACCTGATGGTTCTGAATGAAGAACCCCTTCTCTGCGTCGAGGATGGCACCCCGCAAGGGATGTCAGGTCTCTGCCTGTCGAAGGATCAGCCTGCACAGTCTCGGTCCAGCCTGGAAGGAATTCTCCTATGTTCTGTAAGGGGGAGTGAGGGTTTTTTATACTAAAGTGGTCACTCCAGGGTTTTTCCAGAATCGATATGTTTTTAAAGCATTCACTATTCCTTTGCTAGTCCTTTTCTAAACAAAAACACTCATGCACAGCTGGCTGTTGGCCATGGATGAAAAAAGTGGTGACCCTTATACAGAATAAATCTACCGTGCCTGGGGACATGTTTATGTATGCCAGGTACAGGGATTAAGATAGGATACCGAGAGCCTGGTTGTCAAAGAGACAGAAGAAAGCTACTAGGTAAAAGGCCATCTGTGTTTAGGACCGTTATGTCGTGTGGATGGGACACAATGTATGTAATCGGTACGTACATGATGGGACTATCCTAAAGAACATGACAGCATTTAGCATATTTATAACAAAATATGGTATACAAATATTAATGTTGAAAGACAATAAAGTTAATTGCTAAAGACATACTAAAACAGTCTCCAAACTTTCCCCTACAAAACTTGCATCCTGCATTAAAAACATAAAATATAACGCTCATTAAAAAAAATACTGCATTTAACCATGACTAACAAATTATACCAGATAGGGTAGTTATTATATAATGCAACAAATGCACCTAAAAGATAAGAAAATTACTAATTATTTAAAACAAATTGTTAACTTTAAAAACTATCTGCCCCATTCCCCTATAAAAATCAACATCCCACTCTTAAAACATTTAGCCACACTAAACACTAAAAAATAAATAATCTTACCTGCAATATTTAAAACACTGATATTTGGTAATGACAATTTAAATGTAACAATGACTTGAATCGTTCTCTTTACAAGGTTATATCACCATGGTACTGCTCAAGTATAAACATCATGTTGAGATAAATACTACAATACCACACACCTTCCCCCTTTATAAACACGAGTAGAGTACAACTAGAAACAAGAAAAACAATAACAAAAGAAAAAAAACAATACGGTATGAGCTAAAAGTGGTAAGTACATAAACATTCGACTTAAGAACATGAACATTCAACTTAAGAACATGAAGATTAACTCTTCTTATTTCTTCTTCTGCTCCAAGATGAAGTCCTTAAAATGTGACGGCTATCTTACATTTCTTTTCTGTCTCCGTGGAAGAGAGTCTGTAGAGGAGGAATCACATTCATTGTGTTTAAGCAAATCCTCCTTTAAAACAACAACCCTGTTAAGATTCCAAATGCGTGAATCCTCTGTTTTAATAGCATTGGTCAAAACTTTGATCACTTTGTGTGGTTTCTGAAAAATACTAGAAGCCTTTCTCCTAAAGGGTTTTTTGAGAAGACAAGGGTACCCCAATATGTGAACCTGGGGTGGCGAGATATCTAGGAAACAGTGGTTCAGGTGTGGCCTAAATGGTCCAAAGCGAGAAAGTGACCCAGCAGGGAACACTTGGTTCTAAGATTTTGAAATTAATTCATGAGGGAGCAAAGGAAAGATCAGAGGAAGGTCATGTAGGTCAGATAAATGATAGACATTTATTTTACAATTTTTTGTATAGTATTCAGGTGCTCACATACATTTAGGTGAAAGGAAGCATGACATGCAGGGTGATAGTGAGGTTTAAAAAGGCATCGCGTTGACAACAGTATAATGAGCTCCACAGTTATTTTACAAGGAGTAATAGGAGTTCATGTTGTATGGTGGTCGACGGCGTTTCAAACCCAATAAGTGGGGTTCATCTTCAGGACAAGGGTGAGCAAGCTGAATTAGAAGAAAGGAAAATCATCCTAGGCCCATTCGTCTGTTAATGATGTGGGCAGCTGGTACTGATTTTTAAAATGAGCTGAAGGCGTGAATTAATGGCGCCAAAGAACTGAGTGGGAATGTCTGTCCAGGACTCGTGTTTGCTTATTTGGAGGGAACCCGGGATGGAAAGGCAGCTGGCCGGGATGATTGGTTTTGTATTTTTGAGAAAACGAACTGCAGGGCCTTTAAATGGGAGCCTGGAGCTGTGCAGACGGGAGCGTCCTGCTTCTGCCTTTGCTGGCATCGACATTCCCACTCAGTTCTTTGGCGCCATTAATTCACGCCTTCAGCTCATTTTAAAAATCAGTACCAGCTGCCCACATCATTAACAGACGAATGGGCCTAGGATGATTTTCCTTTCTTCTAATTCAGCTTGCTCACCCTTGTCCTGAAGATGAACCCCACTTATTGGGTTCGAAACGCCGTCGACCACCATACAACATGAACTCCTATTACTCCTTGTAAAATAACTGTGGAGCTCATTATACTGTTGTCAATGCGATGCCTTTTAAACCTCACTATCACCCTGCATGTCATGCTTCCTTTCACCTAAATGTATGTGAGCACCTGAATACTATACAAAAATTGTAAAATAAATGTCTATCATTTATCTGACCTACATGACCTTCCTCTGATCTTTCCTTTGCTCCCTCATGAATTAATTTCAAAATCTTAGAACCAAGTGTTCCCTGCTGGGTCACTTTCTCGCTTTGGACCATTTAGGCCACACCTGAACCACTGTTTCCTAGATATTTCTCCTAAAGGGAGCACTAATCATTACCCAATCCCCAACTTTCACAGAAGTAACTTTTACAGATTTCCTACAAAGTTAATCTTGCGAGCATTAATCTTCTCAGCTTTCTTGACTTTCCATCCCCCATCAGACAAAAACATTCCCTTCTTGGATTCTGTATTATTCACCCAATGTGGTGGGACTAAAGTGTTGGGATATCTTCCTCTAAACAACTCAAACGGTGTCCTGCCTGTGATGGTATGGGGAGAGACTCTATAAACCTCAACTTTTTTACATATCTCTTCCTTCCAATCTAGGTTATTTTGTTTTGCCATGGCAATGGATTATTTTAACACACGGTTAAAGCATTCTACCATACCGTTTGTCTCTGGATGATACAGAGAACACCTCTTATGTTTGATAGCGCATTTTCCTAAAAATTCTTCCATCTCTTTAGAGATTAGTTGTACTCCATTATCGGTTAGTAAAACACCAGGTAACCCCTCTCTTCCAAACACCTCCTTCAAAAATGATACAACATGTCTCGTCTCAATGCCCCTAGATACTTTAAATTCCGACCACCTTGAATACATATCAATAAGGATCAAGACATAGACCTCATATCTATTTCCTTGCACAGACCCCATTATGTCAAGAGCTACCTCTTCCCATGGTTTTTTTGGACGATCCCTGAGCACCATGGACTGTACTTTGGGTTTCGCACTCTTCTCACTCAAAACGCATGGACCACATTCTCTCACCAACCGTTCAACTTGTAGATCCATACCAGGCCACCAGTAGGTCAATCTGAGTCTCTCTTTGGTCTTGGACATCCCTTGGTGTACTGTATGAGCCACATTCAATAACTCCTGTCGAAGGGAAACAGGAGGAATAAGTCTGGTACCTCTACATAAAAGACCATTATTTTCAGAGAGCTCATTTCTAACATTCCAAAATTTGTCGCCATCACCCATAACTCAGTAACCACAAAAGTTCTTGCATTTCCTTATCCATAGCGCATTCCTCACGCCATCTGCTTTCCTTGAGACTATCACACTCAATGTTGCATACCCATTAATCCTCCTCATTATCGTCATGATCTTCTTCTCCTTCAGTACTTTGCACTAATCTTGAGAGTGTGTCAGCAACCTTATTCTTAACACCAGGTTAGTATTTTACCTGAAAATCATATTCCTGCAGTGCAACCACCCATTTAGATATTCTGCCAGAAACAACATCAATACCCTTTTTTTTAAAAAATCTCACATAGGGGCTTATGATCTGTGCGTGCCTCAAACTTTGTGCCCCATAGTAGATTCTTAAGTTTTTTAACAGCCCAGTGGACTGCCGGAGCCTCTCTCTCGATAACGGAGTATCGTAGTTCTGCTCCTCAGAGACTGCGCAAGAGAAACAGAATCACATTTTCAGAACCTTCACATTCCTGCTGTAACACTGCACCTAACCCTTTCATGCTTGCATCAGTGATCAAGACCGAATTTCCAGAAGGGTCAAAACTTCTTAATTTAGGGGTTTTCTTCAGCATTTCTTTAATTTCTTTAAATTCTGTTTCGCACGTTTCAGTCCATGTAAATTCAACACCTTTGCGTAGCAAAGCCCTCATGTTGACACATCTCTCAGCAAACCCTTTTACAAATTTACTGTAGTATTCTGCCATACCAAGGAATTTCATAATTTCCTCCTTATTGGTCGGGGAAGCTAATTTTTATATGGCATCAACCAAATCATTTTTTGGTGTGACTCCTTCACCAGATATTGTGTGGCCTAAATTTAAACTTGTCCAATCTAACGGTGAGGTTAAATTGATCAAAGCTTCGTAATACCTGCCTTACTCTCATATCATGTTCTTTCCCATCTTTTCCAAAAATTAAAACATCATCTTGGTAAATCTTTACACCCTTCTGACCCTTCAAAACCTTCTCAAGGGCTCTTTGAAAAACCGAGGCTGCTGACACCAACCCAAATGGTAATCTGATAAACCTGTATGTCCCGAAAGGTGTTATGAAGGAAGTAAGATCTCTGGATTTGTCATCCAGCATTATCTGGTGATACGCAGATTTAAGGTCTACAGTGGAAAAGACCTTGGCACCCTTTAGTAGCATAAGCATGTCAGAAATCTTGGGAAGGGGGTATTTATCGACTACAACTTGTTTATTTAACTCTCTTAAGTAAACGCATAGGCGCAAACTCCCATTCGCCTTCCTAGCAGCCACTACTGGAGCCAACCACTGTGTTCCTTATATTTCTTCAATGATTCCCTCAGCTTTAAGTTTCTCTAACTCCAACTTCATCTCTTCTCTTACAGCGAATGGCACTCCGCCTACCTTTCCAGAGACAGGTTTGGCCCCACTGACCAGTCATATGCTGTGAACATAGTCACGAATACATCCTAATTCATTCCTAAATACCCTAAGAAAATCTTTTTTTAACATTAGAGAGTACATGTCATCAGTATTTTCTTCCACCTTCACCTCTTTTATTTGAAAATTCTCTTTTAAAATGATGGGCGATCATTATTGGGATCAAGTATCACTCCTGGATCTCTCTGGTGAAACCAACTCAGAATGCTGTCACCCTTTTGAGATACATAAATGTTTCCAGAAATATACCTTTCTTTATATTCTAATAAACCACAAAAATAACCTAGAAGTTTTATAGGTTCTCCACCATAAGCACTGGGCTTGATGTCAGGCTTGAATATCTTAATTCTGTCTTTGAGATTGCACAGATAAAACTCTTTGGAGACAATTGTAATTTTAGCCCCTGAACCAAATAATACTTTAGTTTTATTCCCTTGAACCACTATCTCATCCAAGGGACCTTTCTTATTATTAGAACTCACCTGTGAAACAATTTGGCCACAATCAAAATCAGAACATTCATCACTGTCACTATTATATTCTTGACAGATTGCGTTAACTTTTCCCTTGTAAGTCTTGGCTTTACAAACTGCAAAATGCCCCGTTTTTCTACAATTTGAGCATGTAGATTTAAGTGCAGGGCACTTCTTGTCATTGGCAAGATGACCAATTTTCCCACATCTGTAGCATCTGAGAAGAAAACTATTATTCTTTTCAGGCCTATAATTATTTGTTTTCTTTAGATTTTTTTCCTTCAAGGAATTTTTCACTAAATGAACTACATCCCCCTTAGATTCTTGTTTTGTGAGGACCTCTACACATTTCAGCGAGTGCTCAATCTGTTTTGCTGTTATAGGTACTTCATCCAATGAGGGATCATCTCTTTGCCATAAATCATCTCTCACTTTTTCCATGTTACAACCAAGCATGGATTGGTCCCTTATTCTTTCTTCTATTAACGCACCAAACTTGCAGGATGATCCTAACTTTCTTAAGGCAGTGACATAATTTTCTGCTGACTCTTCATCATTTTGAGTCCTGTGACCAAAATGATACTGCTCTAAAATGGTGCTAACTTTAGGTAAGTAATGTCTATCAAGTTTCAACATACATATTTCATATTCATTCAGATTCTCTCCCACTATCTCTGGTAAGTGATCAAACACTTTCTGCCCTTCCGGACCCAGACAGTGTAGCAGAAGGGCCGTTTTTCTCTCAGCACTGAGAGAGGTACCACAAACCTTTGCATATCGTTCGAACACTTTCCTCTACTTTTGCCATTTAATGGGTGGATCTCCTGGAGATGTTAGAAAAAATGGAGGTGCTGTAACGTTTTGCATGGTAAAGAGAATAAGGGAACAAAAAAACCCCGCAAAATATAAAGCAAAGCACCAGAACGATATGCAATTAAATGTTCAATAAGTGAAATAATTAAATCTTACATGAAAATCACAGAGTACTCGCTCAGATGAAAATAGCCTTAAATATAATAAACATTCACTTTCACAAAGAATGTGCGCATCACTAAAATTATTATGAATGTAGAATAAATAAGTTAAAATCTTAAATAAGAATGTCCAACATGAAGAAGTGTGCGCATCACTGAAATTCACAAAGAATGCGCAATGTAACCAGAAGAGTGCGCTTCACTGTAATTCGATGTGTTGAAGAAGTGTGCGCATCACAGAAATTCACGAAGAATGCGCAATGCAACAGGAAGTGTGCGCATCACTGAAACTCGATGGGTTGTATGTGCGCGGTGATAAAACCTTCGCTTCGTTTATGTTTGACGTAGAGGACAGAGAATAAAACCAGAACCAAGATGGCGTGACGAAACATATGTCATAAGTTGTCCGCCTTCTGAAAGAACTGAAAGTACTCTGTTCTAAACACGCATGGTGTGCGTGTCACCGCAGACAAGTAGCTCACGAGAGAATGAGGCTTCAATCTTAACCAAAATGGCCGCTACGTTAGGGACGTTGCATGCGTAGCGTGGCGTAGCGTGTAGGCGTCACTCCCTCAGTCAACACTGATGCATTGAAGAAGACACGGGGTGCACGTCATGGAGACAGCATCACTAGAAACAATGAGACTTGTGCCATTAATGTCTCGTGAGGTGGATGAGACTCGCGCTGTAGATGTCTCGTGGGGTAAGTGAAGGCCCGAAGTACCCGACCGTGTTTTCTTTGAAGTTACAACGTGTGGATGAGCCCGCGCCGAAACCTCCCAACCCCTAATATTACTAAAAAGGGGTGAGTTACGCGGCGAGTGCTCCCAATCCCTGAAACACTAGCCACTATGCCCTGGGAAATCCTACCACTTTTGTCAAGTGAGTGAAAGACAGGCAGCTTGACTTTAACACCTTTCTGGAGATAGAATAGTATGGCAAGTATGGCAAAAGTAAAAAAGTCAAAAACGAAACTCACATATGAAGTTCAGGTATATGATTTCCAGTGCAGGCATGTGAAGTGAAGATCTCCAGTGCAGGGCTCTGAGGTCGTCTGCTGTGGATTTTAACGATGTTGAGACCCTGAACCTTTGTAATTAAAAATATTTAAAAGAATAATACGCTGGATTTGTATCCTATCCTCGTCGCCAGTGTAAAATAGAAGATTCTTAAATAAAGAGGAATACAGAGTTGTAGAGATGTAAGATTTATTTCAGGTTAAAGGGTCCCATCCATCCAGCAAGGCTGCCTAGCATCAACTGACTCTGACTTGAATCATTCTCTTCACAAGGTTCTATCACCATGGTACTGCTCAAGTATAAACATCATGTGGAGATAAATACCACAATACCACACTAAGTCCCAGAACATTATAGAAAGTGCAGTTCATTTGTGGCAGGTAATTATACTATTCTAACTCCACTCCCACAAATATTGCATAAAATGCATATATTGTGGGATGGGTGGTTGGGATGAGATATAGTATTCTCCCTCCAGTCCCACCAATATTGGGGAGATTGCATATATTCGGGGAGGAAGTCAGATTTACTCTTCTAACTTCAATTCCATAAACACTGTGGACAGTGCTTAAAATGGAGGGGGTGGTTGACTGGTGAAAGGTCAACTTTAATAATCTAAATCCAGTCCCATTATAATTCGGTAAAGGCAGAAATTGAGTGGGAAGGAGGTCAGTTTTACCATTCTAATTCCAATACCACAAACACTGAGGAAAGTGCATACATTGGGAGGGGTGGGTTTACAATTAATATTCTTTTTATTGAATTCACAAATGCCAATGAAAACAAAACCGAATACAAGCAAAAAAAGTATAGGAGAGTGATACAATTATCAAGTGTGATACATATGAATCCAGCAATAGAGAGAGGGAGGAGCCAGTATAACAGGCAAGCAAAAAAAGTCAGAAGGGGAGGGGAAGTGTGGGATAGGGAAAAGGAGAGTGGGGAGAGAGAAAAGGAGGGGCTGGTCAAAAGAAGGCAAGGAGGGCAGTCAAACGAGCCAGTTTTCTCTTAGGGAAGGGGGTCCAGATAAGGAGGAACTCATCAGCCCTATCCATCAGGTTACAGATCACCTTCCCATAGGAGGCAGCCCTGAACATGGCAGTGAGCCATTCCTTCTGGGTTGGGACCTGTGGAGAGCGCCAATGACACAGTATACAGATTTTGGCCATCGTGAGAGCGGTAGTGAGGAGGCAGTGAGCACGGTGTGTTAGCTGAGGGAGGTTTGCCAGGTTGTGTAGGAGGAGCAGTCAACTCGATAATGGAGCAAGATATATCCAGGGTCTCCCCCAAAGTGGACCATACTGTGGACCAGAAAGGACAGAAAGCGGGGCACAGAACGCATGATTACACCTCCAACAGGAAGAGTGGGGCAGCAGGCCCCCAGCACAGAGCCGTGCCGGTGTCCAATGCCAGCTCTGCAGAATCGTAAAAGGACTCTACTTCATCCTTGCCTCTCGGGCCTCCCCTCCAAGGGAGTCCAGTATCTCTACCCAGTCCTCATCCGTGTATTCCACCTGAAGACAGTTCTGCCAGACATCTCTGAGGTGCTCCACTTACAGCTGTGAGTATAGATTATGGATAAGAAGGTTACATCCCGCACATCACACCCTTAAACTGGCCCAATGTATCAAGGTACGTGAGCACTGGGGATGGGGGAACAGACCAGGGTTGCAAGCCTAGTCTGCTCACTAGACATTGGCGCAGAAGTATATAGCGCCATTGCTGGGTTTGTGGCAGGCTGAATTCTTCCCAAAATGCCTCAAAGGACTTGAGTTCACCCTGAGAGAGAAGGTTCAACAGGTGTGTATGCCAGCTGCGCGCCAGAGAGTCCCATCAAGCATGTCCTCACCAATGCGTATGCCATGGTTATGCCATATGGGTGCTTTGTCATGAAGGTCGGGCTGGACTGTTCCCATGAGGCACAGGGTCAAGACTGATTTGCATATGGCCAGGTCCAAACTGGGGTGGCATGGTGAGCAAAAGAATGATGGATTTAACCCAGCTCTCTTGACTGGGCGTGAATGTTTTGATTTGTTCTGCATTCCGTCCATCAATTGTGTGCCTTTTGCTTGTCATGAAGGTAGACATCCACTGAGAGGAGGTTGTGGGCTCGCACCCAGGTTCTGTGCATTGCCTGGACCATTGGGTTCAGTGCTCCCAGCACCGGTGGGTAAGGGTAGGTGGAGGGGGAGCATCCCTGACAAACCATGGATGAACTGGTTTTCTATTGTCACTCATAATGAGGGATCTAGAACCCAGGTATGCATGAATGCCAAATGTGCCAGGTGGAGAGCCATACAATAGTGCTCAACAGACAGGAGGCCCAGGCCACGCACAGACCTGTGGGTGATAAGTTTCCTAATGGCTAATCTGGGCCTTGCTGACCCCCAGACGAAGGCCTTGATGGCCTTGTCCACTTGTCAGAGTTTCGAGAGAGGCGTTAGCAGGGGAAACATGCCCAGTACATTGGTGAAGCGGGGGAGGGTCACCATTTTCACCATTTGCGTGCAGCCCCAGAGGGCCAGGTTCTGGTGTGACCACTTATCAAAGACAAGCCGCATGCACTCCATAAGTGGTTCAAGGTTGTCCTCTTTCATACGCTACAGGCCCCCATTGACATAGACAACCAGATATTTTAGGCGGGGAGCCTTCCTTTGAAATGGGAATCCAGGGATGGCAGCACAGGTGGTAACTCTCGAGAGTGGGAGGGCCTCGCTCTTACCCCCAGTTGACTTTGTAACCAGATAGGGCCGCAAACTATTCAATGGTCTCCAGAACCGCGGGGATGAAAGAGGGCAGGGCCAAGAGAGTAAGCAGAATATTGACTGCATATAAGTATAGTTTAGAAGGTCCACCGGGGGTATGAATGCCCACAATCCAATCCGACTGATGTAAGGCTCCCGCCAGGGGCTCCATGGTGAGGAGGAAGAGCAGAGGGGGAGAGAGGGCAACCGTGCTGCTGTCCCCCCGTGCACCAGAAAGAGGTCAGAGAGAAAGCCACCACAATTTACCTGCGTTATGGAGGAGTCATTTAGCCGACGCACTTTGGAGATGAAGTCCACATCAAGGCCGAATTTCTGGAGCACTGTGAACAGGTTCTCCCACTCTATCCTGTCAAGGGCCTTTACGTCCAAAGACCAAGCCATGACCTCCTCTGGCAGGTCCACTGCTGTCCATACCACATGAGCAAGGGTCTGCAGGTGGTTGTGAGATGAGTGGCCAGGGACAAACCCCACTTGTGACTCGTGGATAAGGAAGGGGTGGACCTTCTTGAGGCGTGTAGCCAGGATGATGGAAAAAAAAAATATCCCCGTTAAGGAGGGAAATGGGGCGGTACCCTACACAGAGGAGAGGGTCTTTCCCGGGTTTAGGGAGGACCAAGATCAGGCCTCTGTTGGATACAAGACCCAGGGAGTCCACCCGATTGGCCTCGGCAAAGGCCTCATAGAGGAAATTGATTATCTCAGTTTTAGTCCACACATAGAATTCGGTGGGAAAGCTGTCTTCTCCAGGAGTCTTATGGCAGGGCAGGTTGGATATGGCCAAGGTGATCTCCTTAGTAATTGCATCCATGAGCAACTCTCATCCATCATCCATGAGGCAAGGGAGGTGGACACTGCTGTCCAGGACGGCAGAGACCAGCGCCATCTCCGGACTCGCTTGAGGGGAGTACAGGATCTTATGAGGCAAATGCGTCCGCTATTTCCTGCGGTTTAGTGAGTAGGGTCCCAGAGTTCGACTGGATGGCGGGTATAGCCATACTTTGGCTCTCTGCCTCAACTGTGCCACATAGAACCTGCCTGCTTTCTCCCCCTGCTCGTAATGTCAGAGCCTCAGCTTTTGGAGTGCATATTCGGCCTTGGAGGTGAAGAGGCTACTGAGGTCTATGCATGTCTTTTCCAGGCTGCGCCTAGTAGTATCCGAGGGGTGGGCCGTATAGATGCACACGAGGTAGACTATGTCCCTGCCATTACTCCTGTTGCCTGTTGGACGGGGCTGCATCCCTCATCAGCTGACCCCTGATAATGGCCCAAAGGGTCAGAGCCGAGGCAACCGAGCCTTTATTGTGCTCCCGATAGGTCTTGACATGGGCCGTGAGTTGTTCTTTGCTCACGGGATGGATTTAGCGAGATAGGTTTAGGCGCCAGGGTTTCCAGATCAGACAGTCCAAGCCCATATTGGCTAATAAGATGATTGGGGAGTGGTCAGGGAAGGCTCCTGGCAGAATAGAGGTCTCACATACAAGGGGAGAAAAGGGTGGGTCACAAGGAAAGAATCTAAAAGCAACTGTGTGTCATGTACCGGGGACAGATAGGTATATTCCCGGTCTGCTTGGATGTAACAAGCACCATACATCCAAAAGGCCATGTTCCATTTTGATGTCCCCCAGGAGGGCCCGGTCATCATTGTTGGCTGCATCAATAGGGCCTGCACAGTCCAAGATCGTGTCCCAGGCCAAGTTCCAGTGACCTCCCACCAGGAAATGCATGGTTGCGGTTTTTGTCAAGACCTGTGAGAGCTGAAGAAAGAAGGGGCGTTTTGTTTGGCAAATGCATAGCAACCTTTCGAGTCAACCCAGGATTTGAGCACAGTGTGAGGCAGGGTTCTGCGGATCAGGATGGCCACTCCCCATTTCCGGGGGGGTCGCCAGGTTATCCGCCCTCGGGGCAGCAGCTGTGAATCTCCTTAACCGCCCAATCTTACAGAAGCTTCTCCGCCTCTGTCTCGGTAAGGTGCATTTCCGGGAGGAGAGCTATGTCGGCGTGCTTGGAATTGCGGTATGCAAGAACTTTTTTGCGTTTAATATAATGCGTAAGGCAATTACCATTCCAAGAGATAACCCTGAGGGCAGATCACGAGGCCACTGGGAGTGTGGCGCCTGGGGGTGGGGCGTGCATGTGCTGGATGGTGAGGTACGTCAGGCTACTCGGGGGGGGAGGAGCTCGACAGATGCTGATGCTGTGAGAAAATTTCCTCTGGGCAAGTGAGGAGGAAGGTCGTAAGTGGGGAGGTAAGCTGAAATAAAGGAGGAAAAGAGACCGATAAAGGAGGAAAGGGGAAGTAGGAGAAATGAGGGTGAATAAGAGAGGGAACGGACGGCTTGATATGGGTCAAGAACAGGAGTTGAAAATCACAACAAACAAAAATGCAATGAAGAATACTTGTAAAATCGTAAGGCATTATGCCTGAAAGCTGAAAAAGAGAGAACTCTGGTCCGACCTGAGGGGTTGCCAGGTGCGGGAGGCCTCAGGATGGGATGTAAGGTTGGAAAGGTGAGTGCGAGGGGTAAGTGATCTGGAGTGGTCTGGAGTGGAGTACCAGGAGGTGATGGACTCGGACTGAACCTCAGCAGCCAATTAAGGTAGGAGGATGGGCAAAAACCTTATTATACAAGGAGGGGTGCCCCCAGGAAGGGGAGGGTAATCCCCGAAGGGGGGCAGGGGATAGGTGAAAGGGCTGGAGGGGAGGGGATCATGGGATTGAGCGCAACAGTAGGACAGCGAGCATGCAGGCAGGTAAGATGAGGGGGCCCTCAGTCGCCGCTAACAGACAGGCTTTAACATCAGCAGTGCTCACAGTAAAACTGCAAGCCAGCAGCAAGCCAACAGTAACAATAGAAAGGCATGCTATGCTCAGGTGACTGGCTGGGAGACTACAGGTGTCCACCACTTGGATGCCAGTGTAGTGGTCTTTAGTCAGCAGATGAGCTCGGCTTCAGTGGTGAGCGCGATTTATTGCGGCCCCTTTCCTGCATGTGCTCCACCACTGCCTTGATTGTCTTCTCCCTGCCACTCTGCATGCAGTGAGTATTGTCCTGGTGTTGATGCCGGGGTGCACTGAGCTGCGATTTCAGGTGTCTGGGGGATGGGTGATTACATGCGAGGCCAGAGGGACACGGAGAAGTGTCCATGATACTCTCATGCAGATCATCCAGGAAGACTTGCAGCGCTTCCGGGTTGTAAAAATCCTTGGACTTGCCATCCATCGTTATCCACATACATGCTAGTTCAAAAAGGCCAAACTTGATGTCCCATTTGCGAAGTTGCAGACGAAGAGCGAGTAAGGCTCTTCTCCTGTTTCTCATATCCCTGGAGAAATCAGCCACAATTTGAAATTTGTGACCTTCAAAGTCATACGGCCCATGTGCTGATGCTGCCACCAGGATCTGCCGTGCTTGTTTATGCCAGAGAAAACAGGCTATGATGGGTCTCGCTCACCCTGATGCCAGTGGCGGACGCTTCCGGATTCTGTGAGCCCTCTGTAGTTCCAGTGGGGGTAAAAAGGCAATCCCAGTAAGGGTGAGGAGGAAGTCGCGGAGAAAGCACCTGACATCAATGCCCTCCGTCTTTTCCAGGATGCCAAAGAAGTGGACATTGTCCCTGTTGCTGCGGTCCTCAAAGTCGACTATTCTATTGTGTAGAGCCTGCAGTTCCTGGTATCTGACTGGAAAGAGTCCTACTCTCGTTTTAAGAGAAGTCACGCGATGGTCCAGACCCTCCACCTTGTCATGGAAGCCAGGGATCTCTGCATGGATCGACTTTGTCCCCACCGTGAGATCAGTTATCTTTACATCCATGGCTTCCAGCTGATGCCCCACCGCCATTATTTCCTTAAGTATCAGGTCAATGGTGGTTTCCGGGTGGCTCGATCGGGGGGGGGGGTGATTTGGTTTGGGAGATCACTTCTGTGAGTAGTAGCTGCCACGTCGGTTTCCCTGAGGCCATTGCGGTCATAGCAAGACCTAGTAGAGGTCAACGGCCATAGCACAAGCCAAGCGTGGCCCCACTACCTGGCTAAAGGGGAGATGGAAGAAACTGCAGTTTTAAAGCAAGGGGGGGAGGCGCTCATTTCCAGGGGGTGGACTCCCAGTGCGCCAAGACTAGGCACGGGACCCCAAAGTGGGGAATCGTATCATGCGTGGCCCTGTAAATGACTACCCATTAGTGAGGTCTGAGTACCAACAGCCTGGTGACGGTCCGTCCGCTGCCCTCCTCATGGCGGGCAATGCAACTCCAGGGGGGATGATTTACTATTCTATCTATAGTCCCACAAACATTAGGGAAGGTGAATAAATTGGCAGGGCAATTGGATTTCCTACTCTAATTCCAGTCCAATAAGTGTAAAGGAAATTGCATGCCTTGGGAGAGTAAAATTGAGATTTACTATTCTAACTCAAGTCCCACAAAACATTGGGGAAAGTGCTAAATTTGGGGAAGGCAGGGTCAGATTTGCTATTCTAATTTCCATACCTTAACCATTAGAGGAAGAACAGAAATTGGGGGTGGGGTGCAGTCTTATCTAATGCTCTTATTCCACTCCCATAAACCTTTCGGAAAGTGCACAAAATAGGGGCAGGGTTAGATTTACTATTCTCACTCCAGTCCCAATAACATTGCGAAAGTGAATACATTGCGGCAGAGGTGAGATTTGCTATTCTAACTTCAGTCCCAGACACATTGGGGAAAGTGTATAAATTGGGCAGGAGTCAGTTTCAGTCTTTTACCTCGAGTCCATAAACATTTAGGGTAAAGAGGATGAATTGGGGGGGTGTTATTTGCTATTCTCACTCAACTCATAGAAACAATGAAAAAAGTGTATAAATGAGGGTGCTTTTGCAAACATACTACTTTAAAAAAAATTATGCAAGGCTCTATTTTAACAGTTTTAAAATGAAATATACTGTAATTTGATTGTAGTTCACTACAATCATTTAACATCAATAAAAAATATAAATTAAAAACCCACACAACTATAAATACATACATCTGAAATAAAAATATATAAATTTAGTATTTTAAAAACACTGCAAAAGAATGCACTCCAAAAAAATGATTTAATTCAAACATTAACCAGCATACATGATAATTTGAGTTTAACCACCAAATTAGAAAATAATAATTAATAAATAAAACATTAAAACAAAAAACATCAGTATACTGTGAGCAAGGCTCCAAGATGGGAGCTGAACTACATTGGTTCTGCCAAGCTTAACTGGACCCAATAAAACACTGAGGGGGATATTCTCAAGAACGGGCGATAATCATCGCCAACCTAGGTTAACGCAACTTTACATAACGCCGTCTATCGTGGGAAACTAACGCCGTGTTAACAGTTACAGCGTATTCTCAACACGCCGGCAACAGGCGATAGTGTCCCGATAACGCGTCAAATGTCCGCGTTAAAATTACCGGGACGGCGATAAAAAAGCAAACCCGAACGTGAAAAAAGTGGTGATGGGCCTAACAGCGATAAAAACATCAGCGATAAGCAGCGCCAGGCTTGCTATTCCCACGTCAGGCGGGAAAAATCACCATAAAAGCTGCAAAAAAAACCAAAAAACACAAACAACTGAGAAGCACCATGGAGGAAGCTGGAGCAACTACAGAGGCCAACCAGAACTCCACAAACCCTCCGAAGGACCTGCCAGGGACCTCGAGGAAGGAGAAGGGCAAGGAGAAGAAGAAGAGGAACCCGCGATTCAGTCTGCAGGAAAACAAGATCCTGATTACGGAGGTGATAGAACACCACCAACAACTGTTCATCACCTCCACTGGGTCATTGGCAACTAAAAATGCAATATGGCAGTCCATCTTGGCCAAGGTGAATGCAGTCGGAGTGAAGAAAGGGAAGTGGACGACTGCAAGAAGCGCTGGAATGATGTGAAGCGCAAAACCAAGCTGAAACTCGCCAACAACCGGAAAGCAGCAATGCAGACTGGAGGTGGGAGTCCAGCACCCCAGCAGGAGCTGGATGAGATGGAGGAAATGGTGTCCACAGTCATCAGTGGGGAGACGGTGGCAGGAGTTGGGGGACCGGACACTGCTCAACATGACCTGACCCAACAGCAACAGGGTGAGTAACGAACAGGGACTGGGGGAACGGGGGGAGATGGGCACAATGGCACATATGCACAATCAAGTATAGCACAGTGCACACCCACAATGACTCTGGATCATGTCCCTGATCTCCTTGGCATACTGCAGCACACAGAAACAGCAAGTAGGCCCCCGTCGACAATGTGCACAGAGGGGGCTCTCCCCACACATCACTAATCTCACAACAAACCCATGTACATGTGCTAAACCCAGCAAATCTGCGGGTCCGTGAGCTACACTGACAATGCAAGTGACACTGCATGACGATTAGCATGGCTGCAGTACAATTATCATGACATGGTGCACGCCACGACACTGAGGTGGCTGAGTGTGGACCACATCCCTAAAGGAGCATGTCACACTCTGACACATCCAAGTGCACAAACAACCCCTGACGTCAACAAGACATCTGCGGACAAACCATGCCCAAGAGTCCCAACTCCCACCAAGAGCCCAATTTACCCAAGTCTGCAACATCTCAGCACTGTATAAGCACAGAAGTGAAAGGCACACCGCCTGAAAGGGATAAGGGCCATCAAAATCAGAGCCGCAGGGGCGACTCTCCCACAATGCATCACACACACATAAGAATCAGAGCACATCAACATAGACAACAATGTGGTACAAACTGCAACACTTCCACAACAGAACAGAGGACACAACTGCTGCCGCTTGTGTGTAGAAACTGGCCAATCACATTTGGCATAGCATGAAACTGTGAGATGATAATGTACAAGTACAACACCACATCCCTGATGGTGTAGAAATGTCCACTGTCCCGCATCAAATAGGCATCTCCTCCCAAACAGTCACAATGTACATTGTCATGCAGTCTGTTTGTAAACTTGTCCAATGCGTGAACATACATGGAACACACTGTTAAACTGCATCTCCCTTTCACATTGCAGAGGGAGAATCAACACCTCCTGCAGAGCAGACCATACATCTCTTCACTGATGATGAAGAGGACCTCCACACCATCGACACCGACACCCTCCAACAGCTCATGGACATCCTCAGCACCCCACCCCCAGGAGCAGGGCAGCCCAGATGCATCGAGGAGACCCCACCCCCTGCACAGACCACACAGCAGGAAGCACCCACCACCACGGCTGTCTCCCAGGACCCCCACGACCAACATATGGCATTCCAACGCTGTGTGTTAGAGGGCTAGAAGGAGATGGCAGATCAGGTGCGGGTGGGGTTCGACCTCATAGCAGCCAAACTAGATGCCATACGTGGATGTCTAAGTCCCATCAGGACCACTTACAGTCCCTAACGGACACACACAGTCCACTCCATGCTCTCCAACAAGCCATGGCTGACATCGCTGGAGTCATGACTCTGAGACAAGAACAACAGTCTAGTCAGAGTGGCTCCTGCGATGTCAGCCGGGAGTTGGGACACATGCGGAGGCTCATGGAGAACATGGAGCGGATGCAGGGGGAAACATTGGCTGCCCTGGCTGCACCAGCGAGATGTAGCTGTGATCTTCCATGCCCTGCAGATCCTCATCATGGCATTGCTGCCACAAGGCCTTGCGCAGATGAAAGCTCCTGCTACTACTCCATCCACATCTCCGCCCCCTGATGTGTCAGTGCCTCACAGTGCGGAAGACAATCCACCTCCGGCCCCTGATGTGTCACTGCCACACAGTGCGGCAGACATTCCACCTCCGGCCCCTGATGTGTCAGTGCCACACAGTGCTGCAGACCAAACCCCACCACCCACATGTGAGGAACATCACACATCAGAGGTTGATGATGTGGATGATTCTGCCTTCGTGGTAAGAAGGAAGCAGTAGCATTCATCTCCGCCATATGGCCTGTTTCAGCTTGGTTCTGCCCTCTGCATCATGCCCTGGAATAACACCTTGCGCTGTCCCCCAATACACTCTGCGACACTCACCTTGGCCCTCGACATGGACTGCCATATTTGGTTTGTTTACCAATGACACAGCAATCAGACTGTGGACTGAACTCTTTGTCTTCCGATGAACTTGTCAATCCCTAAAGGACTCTGGCTGGCCCTCCACGGGGCAACAATGTAAAGTGGGGTTTGCAAGGCCATGTACTGGTCCAGCTTCAACACTCCACCGAATGTGATTAAAACATTCTAACTCACACAGATGTGTCATGTCTATGATCAAGCAAGTATGAAAGTATGGATGAATGTAGGGGCAGTGATTACAAAAAAGGTACTCACTGGTAACTGATATCAATGCGCAAGTTTGACCGTGACCCAGATAGGCAGTGAGATGACTGGGAATGTGTGAACTAGCTGTGGCCCCATTGCTCCTAAACAACAATTTCGCAATTTTACCAACTTAGCCCCACGTCAATGTAGGAAATAGGGCTGTGTGTAAAAAAGTCAAAGTTATGTGGATGCCACAGCTCGGAGCAATGATTTGTTTGAGTGTGCAGCGGTTGGACTCCTGGGATGCTCTGTGCGTAAGTGTGAAGGTCATTCCATGCAAGAGAACTGCCAGCAAGGACTTCTGCGTGTGGGGTGTGTATACGTTGTTCTTTGGTTAGCGCGGTGCGTAGTGTGTGTCGTCATCAGCTGCTATGGTATCTCTCAGGGGGTGCCGGGAGCATGCAATTCCAAGGTCTGATATGCAGATGTGCTACCGCCTTCTAGTTCAGACAAAGGAGCTTTCATCCCTAATGTGAGTTTGTCATCGGCTTGCATTCTGGAAATGTGATGTGGATTTTGGGTGGTGGGGGTTGTCCCTGCTTCGCCTTCCGGCACGGTTGGACCCTTATCAGCCATGTACATGCCCTCACGGTCAATTTTGCATGCTCTGATGTAGCAGTGGTGTTTTGCTGCAGTCTGACAGTGATGGGTACAGGTAGCTGTGAGGAGGCGCGTGACTTCTCACCTTGCACCAATTAGCTGACACTGTTCACTACTATTGATGGATGACGTCCGTGTACACATGTGATCTGTACATGGCACAATATGTCAAGGGGACACCTTGGTGTGTCCCACGCAAGGTATTTCTGCTGGCTTTTTGGCTGGTGTGCATCTCCCATGTTGCTGAGGTGTTCACTGTGCCCCAATCCCCCTTACGTCCATGTTGCTCATGTTGTGGGACTTGAGTCACAGGGTGCATCTCTGCATCAGGGTGGTTCATATTTGGCCCCAAATGACACCCGCAATTTTATTTTTGACCCCAAATGATACCCTGTTATCTTTTTTTGAACACCTATGACAGCCTTCATGTCATGTTTTTGTACATGTGATACGCTGATGAGTGGGATTACGTACTACATTTGACACCCTGAAATGGCATTCTGAATACGTGACACCCTGAACAGCCTCTCTGTGCAGAGGTGACATACCCACCATCTATTTGCTATTTGTGAGATTGTTAGCACTTAATGTTTCACTTACACTTGTCAGAGTGATGTGCTAATGCAGAGGACTGACATGCACACAGGGAATGTGTGTTGCAATGAATTTATTAGCACATGCTGTTCATGTGGTCATTTTGTACTGTTCCATGATTGCTAAGGACAGTCACAATGTGACGTGCTCATGCGAAGAAATTGTTAATGATTGTGTTCCTTCGGGCTATTCCTGCTGCAGCTGCAGTGGGGTGTGGTCCACCTGCCTCATCTTCCTCATCATCGTCCGGTGCATCTGGCACTCGGATCCATGGGGCATTGGTGCGTACACATATGTTGTACAATACACAACATGCAATGATCATCTTGCACACTATTTCTGGGCTGTACAGAAGTCTTCCACCTGTGATGTCCAGGCACCTGAAACGTGACTTTAACACGCCAAATGTGCGCTCAACAATGCCCCATGTGTGTTTGTGGGCCACATTGTACTGCCTCTGGGCCGGGGTGTTCGGGGCTCGGAGGGGTGTCATCATCCACGGAAAGAGTGCATATCCTTGATCACCTGTGAGAGGTAAGTGAGATTAGTGTAAATTGGTGGTTCTGCATGCTGTGTTGGCAGACTTACAGGTTTTGTGGTGTGTGATTTGTGTGACTTTGGGATTCATGTTTGCCATGTATTGCTTCTGGCAAATGTGCGGGATCAATGTGTATTACGTAGCCTCACAGCTGCTCCTCCCTCCCCGAGCCTATTTACTTGTGTGCGCTGCGCGGTTGCATCACTTGCACTCCTACGGCACACCATTGTCTGTCTGCGCATGTCCGCAAGCCTGACAACAACACTGTAATGTTGGCCGTTGAAGGTGGGCGGCCACGTGTGTGTAGGCCTATGGTAAGGATAGGGCGGACACAGATGTGGAGTTCAGGCCTGACTGAACTCGCGCTGCGATTGAGGCTAGGCCTTTGGCTTATGCTGCGGCAATGAAGATACACACACGACAGTTGGCATGTATGAGCCAAGACCCCGAGTGGTCTTGCGCTCCTTTATTTATTCATTTGGGCGAGCCCGCCCTCCGGGTGCATGCTACATTGAAAAATTGTCGATTAAGGGCCGGGTGGCACCGACACTACAACAGAGACACACGCCATAGTTACTCTTGTGGCCAGCCCGGAACTGAACCACGCCAAGAGCCCGGAACTGAACCACGCCCAGAGCCCAGAACTGAACCACGCCCAGAGCCCCGGGCCATTTCTTCACACTCCTCACATGCCTACGCGTGTGCCGCCGCAGTGGCGCTGGGATGTCGTGCGCTTCGGAGTACATCTCCAGACGTTCCGCCCAGGCTTTCCAGCGGCCTGCCTGGGACGGGGGTGGCCTCGTGACTGTGAAGGGCTCCAGTGGCGTTACCGAGGACATGCTGTTGGCTGCTGGAGGCGGACTTGTGGGGTAGCCCCACGGGACGATGACTTGCGGTGCACTGAGGTAAGCCCACCTGAGGAGCTGAGCGGGTGTGCAGCCTGCGATGATGCAGTCGGCCTGGAGGCTGGACGGTGACTTGGGGTGCACAGAGGTAGTGGCACCTGAGGCACTGCGTCCGGCACGGGCCTACTGCCACGTGGCGATGACTTGAGGTGCACTGAGGTAGGCCCACCTGAAGAGCTGAGCGGGTGTGCAGCCTGCGATGATGCAGTAGGCCTGCAGGTCAGGACTGGATTTGATTTGTGTGAGACCTGCTGGACCGCAGTGTATGCTGGAGGGAGCAGTCAGCACACACGGTGCCGCAGGGTGCGCTGGGGGCCTGTTGCGTGGAAGCCAGCGGTCGGCTGAGGAGGCTGCCAAGCTCGTGGGCCTTGGCCTTGAAGATTGCACCGGCACATGGTGGGCCCTCTTGGAGACACGCCGGTGGCGGCAGGTGAGCAGTGTGGCCTGGGTGCGCAGGGGTGGGCAATCACCGCTAGGCGCCAGACGGGTCTGGGGACTAGCAGGTTGGGGTGCAGCAGGCGCACAGGATCGCGCAGGCACCACCAGTCACGGCGGTGGCCTCGTGGCAGGGTGAGGGGCGCCGCCCTGGCAGACATGCCCCTGCAGGCAATGACGAGATGTGTGCCGGGTGGCGTGTGACGTAGCCACCTCATCGCCGGTGTAAATTTGGCTGTGGAAGGTTGTCGGCCACGTGTGTGTAGGCCTATTGTCAGGATATGGCGGACACAGAGACACACGCAGTAGTTACTTTGGTGGCCATCCCGTGAGTGAACCACGCCCAGAGCCCCGGGCTATTCATTCACATGCCTAACGCGGAATGGCGTACGCCGGGCCAGCCCACTATGCTTACGCTTACAAGGGGGGTGACATAGCTACATGTCCAAGGTCGTCCCCACTGCCTGAGGTAACATGGTTGCATCCACTGTCCACAACACCACAAACACGAGCAGTATATGTCCACATGGACATGTCTGTGCTCTGACTGTCCAACACATCACCGCCACACTTGGCATTGTGTACATTCTTATTCATGGGGCACTTGCCTCCTTCGCACATTCTTGGTTCCCACCTCTCCCCACATTCTGCAATTGTGTGGCAGAGGGGCTATGCCTTTGTGGATGGTTTGTCTACATGTCTGGCCCCTGTTACCACAGTTCCTTGTGTTGTCGTGTCTGGTAGGTGGGCATGTTGGTTGGCATGTTGTATTTGATTTTTTTACGTGTGCATTCCCACAGTTGTGAGTTGTATGATTGTGGAGTTGAGGTGTGTGGTGTGTTCCGTTGGTACTTACCGACGAGCAATGCATTTCCATAGGTGCCATCCTGAATGCGCTGGTTGATGATGGACTGTCGGAAGATGTAGGAATCATGCACACTGCCTGGGAAGTTTGCGACGACATTGGTGAGCAGTCCCCGGTGGTCCACTATTGCCTGCACATTGATGGAATGCGTGTGCTTTCTGTTGCGGTAATTGTGTGCAGTGTCGGCAGGGGGCACAGGTAGGACATGTGTGCAGTCAATTGCCCCCAACACATGCGGGAAGCCAGCTATGGCGTAGAAGCCTTGCTTGGTCTCCAGCTGTTCCTGCACAGTGTGGGGAAGTGAAGGTGCTGGGGTATCAAGCTGATGATGGCATCCAATTAAGGTGTGATGAACTTTGATAGGGCTGGCTGTGAGACTCCTCCGACTCTGGCAGTTGTTGGTTAGAAGGTACCAGAGGCCAACAGGTGCAGCACAGCCAGCAGCTTTGTCTGCGGAGGGATGTTGGTTGTCCGCTGTGTTGGTACCGTCAGCCTGTGGGCAATGTGGGTCAGGATGCGGAGGATGGTTGTCCTTTTGAGCCTGTAGTGGGCAATGACATCCTCTGGCGTTAAGTCTCTGAGGCTGGTGCGTTTTCGGAAAGTCCGCTGTCTTGTTTTGCGCTGCCTCGGTGGCAGTCCGGGGGGGGTTGGTCCTGGGGGTGGGAGTGGTCCTGGGGTGGCGGCGGTGGGTGTTGTGGCCTTCTTGGGTCTCCAAGCTGCATGATTAGTAGCTCCATGGCATCTGTTGGTCTTCAGATGTGGCTCTGGGCTGAGCTCCCTTTCTACTGCAGGTTTTCCTCCTACTTAAGACCAGAAAAAAGCAGGTCATAAGTCCCTGCTGCTAACGTGCCTTATTGCCTGTTTTTGGGCCGCATCGCCGATCTGGCTGGTCATTGAGAATATCACGAAGTGGTGTTTTCGTGAGTTTTTGCACGGGAACGCCTACTCTGCATATGATTAGCGTTAGTTGTCGCTGTCAGCCTTGGCGATGTTTTTAGCGGCAGCTATCGCAGGTAAACTGGCGATGTCGGCTGTTTGCGCAGGCTTGTGAATAGGGCAATAAATCTATCGCCACTTTTGTGGCGGTACAGGACCGCTAAATCGGCGATGAGTCAGTAAAAGTGTATGTCTGGTCATATTGAGTACTCTTTACTATTATCAATGAACCTGTCCCCAATCACTATGCACCAATCCAGTCAGGAAATGGAAGAGCATCTTTGCAAGGAACAAGGGCATAATCCCAAATAATCAAGTGTAACTGTGTAATGCCAATTTCTTTTAGAGGCAATTTTCCAATTTCTGCGTCCTTCTTTCATTTAAGGGCCATCACAGAAAAAACGATTTTACTAAGCTGCACACTGATTGAAAAAGACTGGAAAACTCTACTCTGCTCTTGCTCTGAAAGCAAAGGTAAAAGTGATCAGATGGGTGACATTAAGATCAATATTCCTCACATAATCCACAGAATGGTAATACTTATTTTTAATGTTTCATTATTTCACAGCCTTCCCCAGTTCTATGTCCTGAGGAGTCCCTTTAATCAAGTGGGTTGAAATGCGTTGGCATCCCTAACTAGGGAGTTGAATGGATTAATTCACACGAGGAGCCAACCCTTGAAAATTCGGGTCTCTCCTTACTTATAGGACTTGTTTCAAACCCCTGTTTTCTTTTTTTTTTTTTTAAATAACGGAGTACGAATAGGACAAATAAGACACTTACGCTGTACCATGGTTCTCTTTAATGAATTGAGCTGGATAATAGGCATGTTCATGTGAATTTGATTTTTTCTGCACTTAGTGGTGCAAGTTTTGCACACAATTTTGATTCAGTGGGACAAAAGTGGAATGTTAATGTCTAATCATGTTTTGTTTTGGTGTATATGATATGCATAAGATCCTTCTGAAATAAAAAAAGGATTGAATAGGATGACAGTTAATGCTGATTAATCAATGTGATCATGTAGATTAAATTCTTGATCATGTGAAAACTAGTAGCTTCAAATTGATTCAGGCAAGGTTTTCTCTTTACTGAATAGATTTAAAAATAGAACGTTCTGATTGGCCCAGAGAGCTTTTTTCCCTTGGGCCTATTAGCTCCCGCAGGAGTCAGTCTCCTGTGGAAGCGAGCACTCTGATTGGCTGACAGAAACATGAGAAAAATGTTGCTGGCAGTCATTACAGGACTTAGGGACTTAGTCCCCTGTCCTGAACTTTAAAAAACAAACTTATATAAGGGGGCAGGCTAGGGATAGTCTGCCCCCCCAGGACACATGGAGAGAACCTAGAGGGACTAGCCCTTGGGGTTAAACATTTAAAAAAAAAAAAACCTGCAAAGTCTCACAGGATCATAGCATCGAGAAAACAAATGGTGGCCACCACTTTATATCATATATATGGGGAGGGGGCATCAGTGGGGCCCCCTCCCCAGTCCATTTAGGGCCCTGGTGACCCCATTCCACGGGTCCAATGTATTTATTAATGGGGGGGGCGTGTGGCCCCCCCTACCAGAGCTGTTTTCAGGCCCGGGAACCCTGTCCCCTGGGGTCCAATTTACTGATCAAGGGGAGGGGGGTGTACAGCCTCCCCTCCCCAAGTCGTATTCGGGACCAGGGACCCCACCCCCAGTGCCATATGTATTTATTAAGGAGAGGGGGCCCTGTGGTCCCCCTCCCTGAGCCTTAAAATGGACCTGAAGACCCCATCCCCCAGGGCCATCATTTTAATTAAAGGGAGCCAACGGCCACCCTCTGTGAGCCTTTAATGGCCCCGGGGACCTCATCCCCCGGGGTCGGCTCACTTACTGTGTCCCGGGACACAGTAGTTTCACTGCCTGTACTACAGGAGTCAGGGAAACATCTGTTTGCTCCCATCTGGTGAGAGCTTCCACATGTTATGCCTGCTCCAAAAGATCTTCAAGTGGATCTCCACTGAGTCCAGAAAGACGGTCACCCATGCAATCATCAGCAGCAGAATCAGCTACGGCAATGCACGCCCCAAAGGCATCCCCCAGAAACTCCTCCAGAAATTGCAGAACATTCAGAACGTCTCTGCCAGACTCATCCTCAACATCCCCTGCCGCATCCACATCACCAGCCACCTGACAGACCTCCACAGTCTCCCATTCAACAAAAGAATCACCTTCAAGCTCCTCATGCACGCCTACAAAGCCCTATATGACGTGGGACCTGCGTACCTCAACCACCGCCACACATTCCACGCACCCACCAAGGACCTCTGCTCCATCCAACTGACCCTAGGTACCATCCCATGTATCCACAAAACCACAGCCGGAGGAAGATACTTCTCCTACCTTGCAACAAAGACCTGGAACACCTCTCCACCTCAGGCAATCACTATCACTGCCTCAATTCAAGATGGACCTCAAGACCTGGCTCTCCGACTGAACCACAGCGCCTCCGACAGACCAGCAGGCCCCCCCCCAAGCGCCTTGGGACCACTACAGGTGAATAGTCATGTTTTACAAGCCATCTGAATGATTGATTGATTGAGCATTTTCAAATCTTATGCCAAATGGGAGAAAACACTAAGGGGCCGATTCCGATTTCGGCCGGAAGGGCACCGAACGATGGTCGGAGCCCTTCCGACCGAATCGTAACGTGCTGGTCGGATTCCTTTCCGACCGAGCCATTCCGATGGGCTCGGTCGGAAAGGAATCCGACTGGGATTTCCGGATGGCTTACGACGGGCTCGGAGAGCCCGTCCGCCGTCCGGAAATCCTTCAGTACTCCCCCGGCCGCCTCTTCACGACCGAGGGAGTACGCTGGCAGTATTTCACTGCCTTTTTGTGCCGGTCTTTCCGGCACGAAAAGGCAGTCGGTAACTGTCTTTGGGGGCCCCCAGTAGGGCCCCCATGGGTGCGAGACCACCGAATGGCAGCCTGGGGGCACCTATGGTGCCCCTCTGTTGATCCCTGCACCCGGTGGCAGGCACCTTGGGGTGCCGGCCACAGGGTGCAGGGATGAACTGCACCCCTGCTTTTCACAATGCAAGCATGCATTCCGCTCGGAATGCATGCTCCCATTGTGAAGTATACAAGTGCGACGGAACAGGGTTCGCTCGCATAGTACTTGCAGGGCCATAACCGACGACAGCAGGTCGGTCGGTTACGGCTCCTGGACGATGTCGGACGGACCTGAGTCCGTCCGACATCGGAATCGGCCCCTAAGTCTGCTCCCAGCTGGCGGGAGCTTTAAAAATGCTCCCGCTCGCTCGGAGCAGACTTTTGCTCTGTTTTCCTGCATGCACTGATGCAGGCATGGAAACAGAACACATATTGCTGCCGCATTTCAGTGAATTAGCCACGGGGAGGTGGCGGTCCCCGGGGCTGCATGGGGGGGCGTGTAGCCCCCCACATTTATGTGAATTAGCCCCGGGGAGGTGGCGGTCCCCGGGGCTGTGGGGGGACCGATGGGGCCCCCTATCAATATATTTAACTGCCCCGGGACCTGGCCAAACCGCAAATCCCTCCAAAAATGTTTTAAAAAAACAAAGCGCGGCTTTCAAGCCGCGCTTCGTTTTTTTTTAAACATTTTGGGTGGGATTTGTGGATCCAATGTGACTCCTGCACATTTTCTTTTTAGTATTATCTTTGGGCCCTGGGGGGTCCCTCTGTGACCCTACCAAAAGGCCTAGGGGGTCAGGGTGTTTCTCCATGCCCCCTTATCTTTTTTTAAAATGTTTTTTTCTGATGGCTTCCAACATCCTGGTTTGAAGTGTTGGCAGTCAATCAGATCTCAGGCACGAGATCGGGAGGGGTCGCGAATCTACCATGGCCCCAGTTGTAAATCTGAGAAATCTTTACATTTCTCAGCAACTACTGAACGGATTTACACCATTTAACAAAAAGGTCGCTCTCTGGACCAAGCGCTACCTTTAGCTGTAGCCATGTCTAAAGTTTTCTATGGAAATTAACATGGAAAAAAAGTGTTTTGGGCCCCCCCTTTTTCTCTGCCCCCGCTTAATGGATCACCCCGAAATTTTCAAGACAGCAGTTGAAGTGACTGGCGTATTAGTTTTGAAAAATTCATGAGGATTCGTCGAACGATGCCAAAGTTATTGGCAAATGAAAAACGACTCTTCCTATGGAAAGTACATCCTAACTATAACAACCTACTGGCGACACATATATGTATAAAAAGCATTTTTTGGAAACATTGTATTAAACATCGATAAGATTTACAAATACAAAAATCGATATACTAACCTTCATTATTATGCCCCACAGCATTTTTGCAGTCACAATATCTTTCCATGATATTATGGTTCAACAATGCTTTCAAATTCATATTCAGGTACCACACTGGAAAACTAAAAAAAAAAATCTAAATGAGTGTCCCTTTTGGTATTTTTTGTGAGAAAGATGTGAAATTTTCATCAGACGTACAAGCAGAAAGAAGCATTTCAGGAGTTTCACGTTTCTCAAGTAGTGGTTCTACAGCAAAGTCTCCATATAGTTAGTAGTGATGATGCAGAAGACTCACCTAAAACCTTTTTTTGGGAACTAGGGACATACAACGGCCGATCCGTGATACTAGTTAGTCAGATGCATTGGTTGGCTTGCCAGGTTTGATGAACGTTTTACAAAGATAAAAGCTTCTCTGCAGGCAATGATGTAGGCAGTGACTAAACGGAGAGTTCCACTGCTTAGGAGTTCTAAATAAAAAAGATTCACATGTATCTTTTATGGACAGAAAGCCTCGAAAGAATATATCTTTTCAATGTTGGCCATCAAATTCTGATTATCCTTCATATTAGTCCATTGC
Source organism: Calotriton arnoldi (assembly GCA_963921515.1). NCBI lineage: Eukaryota > Metazoa > Chordata > Amphibia > Caudata > Salamandridae > Calotriton > Calotriton arnoldi. Next base: position 544,155 of record CAWUFW010000032.1, on the reverse strand, counting down.
TTCACCCACTCCAAGTTCAGCGGAAGAAAAATACCACTCTTTGGGCCGGATGCACAACCATTCAGTTTTACGGGTCTCAAATTGTGATTTTTTTTGCAATTCGCAATTTGTGACTCGCAAAACGGAATGCACTAATGTGTCTCAGACACATTTAGCGGTTTCCATTGGGGTCGCAAATGACCTGCCTCATCAATATTCATGAGGCAGGTTGCAATTTGCGACCCATTGGGAATGGGCTAAATCCCAGGGATGGTGGGCTGCTGGGGACAGCAGACCACCATGTCTGTGTTTGCTTTTGAAATAAAGCAACTGTTTTTTTCCAAATGCCGCCCGTTATTCTTAAAGGAAAACAGGATGCATTTAAAAGAAACAAATGAAAAGTTTTCTTTTCATTTTTTAAGAGCAGGCAGTGGTCCGTGGAACCACTGCCTGCTCTTATATATATTTTTGCATACATTCACAAAGGGGAAGGGGTCCCTTGGGGACCCCTTCCCGTTTGTGATTGGCTTACAGCCTACTTGAAGTAGGTGGTGACTGTGATTGTCTTGCGACTGCATTTGCACTCACAAAAAAATCGTACATACCAGTGCAACTCGCTATTAGGAAGTGACGCCCTTGGCACGGTCCTTCCTAATAGCGGCTCATAAACCCTATTTTGCAAGTCAGTAGTAGGTAACTGACTCGCATAATAGGGTTTGTACATGCTACAACCCTTTTTAGTGGTTGCAAACGGCCTGATTTTCCATTAGCGACTGCTAAAAATGGTCATACATCTGGCCCTTGGGGTTTTGTGCATTTTAGATTACACAAACCAAGATACGTTCCAGGCCCAGAACAGCAGTCTGCCTGTGACAGCCAGTATGTGAGAATGTGTTAATCCTTCTAAATTCATCAATGCATAGACCTTACGCAGACAGTTTCTCCTGTATACCATGCCTACCAGCCTTTAGGCTTTGTGGAACAAGTGATTAAAACAGCAGATACAAACAGGCAGAATTCCATATTGCACATAATAGGAAATCAGTTGGTAGGTTTCTCCAGCCCCAACACTTTTCATTTTTCTCCTTCTTTCTCCTTTTGTGTTTTTATCTCTCTTGGTCTTGGCAGTGGCATAACAAACCTTGAGGGAGCACCCCTGCAAGGTACATGGAGGGCCCACCCTCCGGTCTTAATCAGGTGCTCTCAGGTCAGGTTATTGTGCTGAGGGGGCCCCTGGAGCTTGGATCCCATCCACACCGTGTGGACTGCGGGGCCTATGTTACACCACTGGGTCTTGGTCAAAGTCTTAAGAGGAAAAATAAAGAACTGTAAATCAGTAATCACTCACAGTGATCATCATATTACCTTGAATGTTCAAGCATAGCCAGTGCATGCCTAAAGACTGTCTTGCTTTAATGCACTCCACCTATTTCTCATTGATTGAATAGACGTACCACTGACAATTCGAGGACAGCTGCACAATTTTGATAATTTATACAGTGAACAATGAAAGCAGAGTCAATTGTTGGTGCTTCAATTATAGTTATTAATGTAGTTGTCATTGTTGAGTATGGCTGTTACTGCTGTGGACTTGAAGCATTGATGTCTTCTGAAATGCATTGAGTAACAGGATTTGTAGGCAAGACTTGAATGCACATGGATAGAGTATCTTTATTTTTTTTATTTTAGTGATCTTACTAGCACCAACGGACCATGCACACAACCTCGGCATCATACTTGACTCTTCACTCACCATGAATCGCCAGATCAACGCCGTATCCTCCACATGCTTAAACACCCTCTGCATACTCAGCAAGACATTCAAGTGGATCCCCCGACTCCAAGAAAACCGTCAACCACACACTTATCACCAGCAGACTGGACTACGGCAATGCTGTCTATGCTGGTATCAACAAAAAACTCCTCCGCAAACTCCAGACCATCCAGAACACTGCAGCCAGACTCATCTGCAACATGCCACGACACGACCACATCGCCCAACACCTCAGTGACCTCCACTTGAAAGAAGAATAAACTTCAAGCTGCTCACACACACCTACAAAGCCCTCCACAACTCCGGACCCCAGTACCTCAACGACCGAATCTCCTTCCACGCCCCCAAGAGAAACCTCCGCTCCGCCAATCAGCAGTTGGAAGATCCTTCTGCTACCTCGCAGCCAAGACCTGGAACAAACTCCCCCTCCACCTCCGATGAAGCTCGACACTGCACCAATTCAGAAAGAACCTCAAGACCTGGCTCCTCGAATGACTCAACAGAGCTGCTCACACCTCCCATCAGCGCCTTGAGACCCTTATGGGTGAGTAGTGCGCTCTACAAACCCTGATTGATTGATTGATTGAAACCACCTGAATCAGTGCATTGTACAGTAAAACAACTAATGCAAAGTATTTTACAAGAATGAACATAAACAAGCTATCCATATCCTAATAACTGAGTTAAATAAGACACCTTCTAAAACAGCACACATGAGATAACTACAGAAAAGTGAAAAGCAGGCAGGTGAGATTGAAGAGCAAATAAATTTACTATCAGAGTGGCTGGAGAAGAGATTGAGGTATATCTTAACGAGGGTAGGATAATAGAAGATGTGTAAGAATAACATATATCTCGGTACAAAAAAGAAAGAGTATTATCAGCTGCATCTCTAGAAGTGAATTATGGAGGGCACACATTGAGCCACAAATAAAACTGGTGAGGCCACCTGCAAAGTTTTGTGTGTGTATGGTGTACATTTGTTTCAAATATTTCAATCTGACTTTGTACCTATGTCGATATATAAATATGTATATATAGCTATATTCACAGAAAAAAAACAAAGGCTAAAGTGACGTTGAAGTTAGGTGAGTATGTCAGTGACAATGATGGCCACACCCCACAGCGCCAAATATAATAAAAACACGCATTTGCAATGCAATAGGTCTCACATTTGCGAGAGTTTAAGCTATTGGCATTGTAAATGACAATGCTTTTTATTTATCTTGTTTGATAATTAACACATAAATAAAAGGCATTGTCATATACAATGCCAATAGCTCAAACTCTTGTAAATGCGAGACCTATTTCACTTCAAAGAAGCGGCCACCATAGTCCCAGGCTGCTTGGAAAGTGAAAGCGTGCATGGCACGCTGAATGTTGCAGGAAAGCATGTCATGCCTGCAGTAGGAGAAACTCATTAAAGAAAATAGTGCTTACAGACATACCGTGTAACAACAGAAGTAAAAGGGCCAGTCCTCATGGGAGGTTACAAATGAAGACAAGGCGGTACTAAGGAGGGACTAACAATCCTATTAACGAATCAGAAGCCAGCATTTACAAAGGACAATGACACAAGCAAATGAAAAATATGGGCGGAGAGTGGGTGGAGCTTCAAGTCCATACTCGGATACAGCATGCCTCGAAGAGCAGAGCATGCGCTGCCCAGGCTCGACCTAAAGATCCTGTGGGCTGATCACCTTGGCTTCAGCTGCCATTTTGAGGTTTGCGAACTGCAGTTGTCTCTTAACTGCATTGTGAAAAGAAATTTTTGTTGAGGGTTAGGCTGCACTGGGCACACCTCACCTGCCTTGCAGTACTACAAAAACTCTGAGGAGTGTGGAAGATGCAATTTTTTCGAGGACAGTAGAGGGGAGCAGGGATTCATTCGGCAACAGGATATACAAGCTTAGTTTAAGGAGCTGGAACCATTATACACATTTGTTTCCTTCTCTGGAAGGCTTAAGTTGAGATGACATTAACAATGATCTTCCCCTATACCCCTAATTGAAGCAATACTTGCATACACTATTTGCACAGCTTCTCCAAGGGACGCGCCTTCTCTTACTTAGCCTGCATATAACACGGGCAGATATAACAAAGCTATGCAAAAAAATTACAAAAATCCATCATACCCACCCATGTTTAATCTTGGAAAGCCAAAGGCGGCTACTTCAAGGTGGGGAAGTTTTTAGAGGAGAGGGACCCCAAAAAATGTATTTTGGATTTAAATTCCCTTCGGATGCAAAAAATGCTGCCTGAAGTCCATGCCAAGTGGTTATTGTGGAGGAGGGACACTGGCAGACAGTGCAGTTAAAGATCATACCAAGTGCTTGGTGGTGGGCAGGGTGCTGGACAAAGGGGGGCTGCCAAATGAACAGTGTCCGGTGAAGGCCATGAGTGCTCTGAAGTAAGTGAAGTATCTTCATACACAGGTTAGATGCAAAATAAGGGTTTATTACATGAAGACAGCTTAACAACCACAACAGCTCCAGATCTCTACGTTCCCCTTCTCAACTGTCTCACCCAGAACCCCTGTACATAGAATCCCCAGAAAATTCTCCCACCATGTTCTAACATCAGAATACCACACACCTTCCCCCTTTGGAAAAGAAAAAAAACAAACAAAATGATAAACAAAATATATATATAACACATTACATTTTTACAAAATCCTTCAATTTAACAGGTACATGCTTTATACGGGAACTTTTTCTTAGTTCAACTACCTGCTTATCAACGTTAGAACTATTACCATGTTGTACCATATTATCATAAAAGCTGCCAGTGGGAACTATACTGTTATCAGTATTGGTGTAACCTGTGCTCAAATGCGGAACCTTCAAACCAGACCCTAAATCATCCTGCAAATCAAGATGACTAGGAAAATTATCTTCATCCATATCTGACTCAATAGTCATGGGCTGAAAGCGTACAAATTTGCATAAAGATACACGTCTAAAATTCCAAACTTTACCTCCATCCACTCTAACAGCCTTACTGAAGACTTCCACCACCTTAACCGGATCCGACCATTTAGACCATTTCCTATTAAAGGACCCGCCCAACTTAACACGGACAAAATCCCCCACACTAATTTTAGATTCTGAACAATGATGCCCTGAGCAGCTTTTCTTCATTCTCTCCTGATATTTATGAACACGCTCCCTGACCTGAGACAAATCCATAACAGAATCATACGAATTCCTCACTCTCAACCACCAAGGCATAAGCTTTGAACCAGGTTTACTTCCTCGTAACATCTCAAACGGAGATAGACCAGTAACAGAATTAGGTGATGTACGGTATGACAACAGAGTAGCTTGTAAAGCTTTTTTCCACTCAATACCACTTTTAACAGCAAGCTGATTGGATTTCTTTACAACCCTATTAAATCGTTCCACTTAACCATTGGCCTGTGGGTTATAATTGGACACCCTCTTGTGTACAACACCGCAACCTTCAAGAAACAAATCCAATTCCTTGCTAGTACACTGTGGACCATTGTCAGAAATAAGTTCTGCAGGCAAGCCTTCACGACAAAAAATGTCACTTAAAAATACAATTACTTGAGTAGAAGTTATTTTTTCCACAATCTTCAATTCAGGCCATTTAGAAAAATAATCTATTAAAACCAAAGCATAAACTTCTTTATTAGATGGAGAACCTAAAGGACCAATAATATCAATGCCAAGTTTCCTCCAAGGACCTTCCACATACTCAATGGGAGTTATTTCCACCATCACAGGTTTAACTGACTTATCACTTTTGGAACAAGGAATACATTGTCTAACCCATTTATCGACCATACCATCAACACCAGGCCACCAATAAAATTCTCTTATTTTCCTCTTGGTACTGGACATGCCCATGTGGCCTTCATGAGCCATGTTTACAACTTTCTCTCTAAGTCCACACGGAGGAACAATTTTATCCCCTCTAGTAACAATACCCTGTGAAAACATAAGTTCATCTCTAATTTTGAAAAATGAGCTAAGCTCACCACTTAATTTCCTCTCCTCTGGCCACCCTTTTTTAAAGAATTTCTCTACCTCATTCAAACAACTGTCCGCACCCATGGCATCCTTCCACTCAATCTCAGAGATGATTCCACTAAGACCAACATTCATACACCCACTATTAGCATCATCCATAGTGTAGGCTACATCACAATCTTCGTCAATATTGTTATCTTCCTGTTCATATGCCAACGGTAATCGTGACATACAATCCGCATGAACATTCTGACGTCCTGGAACATACTCGACAACACACTGGTACTCCTGTAATTTAGCAGCTAATCTTGCCAAACGTGCCGTCAAAGTTCTACCACCCCTTGCTGCCAACATATTAATCAAAGGTTTGTGATCTGTTCTTAAACAAAATTTGGTACCCCACAAAAATTGTCGAAAATGTTGAACTGCCCAAGTACATGCTAATAACTCTCTTTCGATTGTAGAATAGTTGTATTCAGCCCCACGTAACATTCTAGAGGCATATGACACCACATATTCATCTCTATAGTCCTTCTGCATCAAAACAGCACCTAGTCCAACGTTGCTTGCATCCACAGCAACAATGCACTCTTTGCCAATCGCAAAAGGTCTCAAAAATGGTGCATTTACAATTTCCTTTTTTAGAGTGTCAAAAGCCAATTGTTGTTCCTTGTTCCACACAAATTTCGCATTCTTTTTCAATAGCAACCTTAAGGAATGTACTTTGGTGGAATAATCCTGCACAAATTTACTGTAATATTCCGTCAACCCTAGAAAAGATGAAAGTTGTTCTTTATTTACAGGTGTGGGGGCTTTAGAAACACTTTGAACGTGATTAAATTTGGGTTTAATACCTTCACTGGAGATCTCATGACCCAAATATTCCACTTTACTGCGCCTAAACTTGCATTTGGAGAGTTTCAAAGTTAAACCTTTGTTTTGTATACAGTTCAGCACATTTTCTAAGTTTTTGTCATGTTCTTCAAAGTTTTTACCAAAAATTAGAATGTTATCTTGGAAGGCTATCGCGCCAGAACATCCCTCCAAGACCTCCTTCATAAGTCTTTGAAATACAGAAGCAGCGCTGGCAAGACCGAATGGCATCCGTGAAAATTGAAACATTTCCTCCGGTGTTACAAATGCTGTTAAACATTTTGACTCCTCATGTAATACAACCTGATGATATGCACTGGCTAAATCCACCGTTGAAAAAACACGAGCTCCTGAAAGTGTTGAGATTAGTTCATGTATATTAGGCAATGGATGTCTATCAATCCAAATTTCACTGTTCAAACTGCGAAGATCAACACATAAGTGAAGATCCCCATTACTCTTAAGGGATAAAACAACCGGAGAAACCCATGGAGAAGATTCTATAGGTTCAATAATATTTTTTGTAACCAAATCTTCTAACATGCCTTTGAGTTTTCCACGGTATGCTAATGGTACATTCCTTACTCTATGTCTAACAGGAACTGCACCATCCTTGAGGATTATCTTATGCTTAAAATTCTCATATTTCCCCAAAGACCCATTGAACAATTTGGGAAACCTGTTTTTAATGTCTAGTGTCAGTTCCTCATTATTGGAAGAAACAACATAGACAGGTGACGATGCATTAGGATCTAACTTCATCCCCAACTCTTTTGATGAGGCCATCCTTATATAGATACTCTTTTGGTGGCTATGTACACCTTGCCTCTGGTCTTCCTGCCCTTAAATTCTAACTCTACCCACATGAAACCTTCCAGATCAATTTTATGACCTGAGTACCCACCTGGTTGAATATCAGGTAATAGTAATTCTCTGGCTCCCCACAATTCATTGAATACACTTTTGCCAATAATAGTATACCATGCACACGAATCTGCCATCATTGACACTTCTTTGCCATCAATCAACATTGTACACGTAGGAAAACCTTTACAATTATTGTTGCTCACACATGATATGGAATTAAATTCTGCGGGAATTACATCTTCTTCGTGTGTCATGTAATTAATTGTTTGTGTAAACTTACAAACTTTACCAAAATGTCCATCCTTCTTGCATTTAACACAAATTTTATTCCATGCTGGACACCCTTTATAACTTCCCACATGGTCAAAATTACCACATCTGTAGCACACTATTTGTGCTTTTTTTCCCAAACGACTTGTTGTCTTTTACACCAAAATCCCTTCTAGCAGCTGAAGGAATGAACTTTTTTTGAACCGCCTGATCCTTCACCAAAGAAACTTCAGAGACAGTATCATTTACTTTAACTACTTGACCCCTAATTTCACTAACAAATCTCTCAGATTGCTCAATACCTTTTGCGATATTTACTACCGCACACAAAGAAGATTCTGTGCCCATCCATAACCTTTCCTGAATTTTTTTGCTTTTAGTTTTCATCATAATCTGGTCCCTTAACACTTGCTCGTAATTAATGGTTTCAAAGGCACAAGAACCGGCTAAGGTACGTAAAACAGAAACATAGTCCTCAATAGATTCATCCTCCTTCTGTGCACGCGAATAGAATTTAAACCTCTCCATCACAACATTGATCTTCCTACCAAATCTAGTGTTAAGTTGTTTAACAGCTACCTCAAAAATATTCATATCACCTGACCCATCAATAGGTGGCAGGTTTGCAAACTCCTTCAAACCTGCACCTCCCAAACAGTGCTTTAATAAGGCAAGTTTCCTTTTAGGAGAACACCCATCTTCCTCTAGTACTTCGACATAAGCTAAAAACATGGGATACCATAATTCCCATTCCATCTTAGGTTCTCCAGCTATCGGTAGGAAGTATGGTGGAGCAGAGATATTGGACATGTTACCCTGTATGTTGTAAATTTGTTATACAAATGTGACGCCAATAATGATAAGTTCATGCAAAGAGAGGGAGAGCTATACTGTAATCCAGAAATGCACACAGATAAAATCACATAGGCATTGTAAAATAAAAAAAAATAAAAAAGTAAATAGATGTTCACACTGAGAGGATGTTGGTTGTGTGAATCACCGTAGAATACCACTCACATGCGGCAATGTACTATTGCGTGTTCTTATCACCGATTCTTATATTATACATCTCAGGAGAAATTTCGTCGTGAAGCTGAACTAACATCATGAAACACTTCCTCAAAGATGGCCGATGAGCGTGTGATGTCACGACGTTCCCATCATGCTTTGCCGTGATACGTACCCACAATGCTCTTGTGACGAGGAAGAAGAATGCCGGCAGTCCGAGAACGAGCAATTAGAACATTACGTAAGTGTATATGTTTGAAACTTGCCGTTGAACCGTTTCCTTTTTTTCCTTTGCCGGAAAGCTCAAATAAATAAATAAAACATAGGCAGATCCATGGTATAGAATTCACGACGTTTACAGACTGCCGCCGGTGCTACGCGCACACTCCAAACGTTCACCGCCGCCGGTGCAATCAAAGCACAAATGCGCTCCGCACAAAATTTATGCACGCTCTGCCAAAATCAGCCTTGTAGTGTTCACACGTGTGAGCGCTGTCTTCATCTAGTCCCGATCGTCGCCAAAATTGTGAAGTTTCTTCATACACAGGTTAGATGCAAAATAAGGGTTTATTACATGAAGACAGCTTAACAACCACAACAGCTCCAGATCTCTACGTTCCCCTTCTCAACTGTCTCACCCAGAACCCCTGTACATAGAATCCCCAGAACATTCTCCCACCATGTTCTAACATCAGAATACCACAGTAAGCACTGCCAAGGACAGGACATAGCTGAAGGCTTGACACTGCGGAACTAGTAAGCAGGGAAATATGACCCAAGGCATGGTCTATGACTGCATAATGCATTTTGAGCCCATGGTACATGGTCACGCCAAAAGCCAATGCCCAACGGGAACAGACTATGGTAATGTGTGACCCAATATATGTGCAATGCCTGCTGGGCGTGACTGCAGCCTGTGTCCACTGTGCGCCAGAACTAGTTCATGCTACTTCTGGGTATTAAGGTATATTATTACAAAATCCAAAATGTTGATTAAATAAAAAAAAAACTTTTACAGCAGATTATAGGTCTTGAATGCGATCAGTTCCTACATATTACACTGTCTAGATGTTGACAAAGATATTATAGGGATACCTATCAAATACAATCATTCTTTTAAAGAATCTGTATTTTTTCTTTTTTCCATCACTGTACAACCTATATTAACAATGTAACCTCAACGAGGACTCCCACTTTGCTGTCTGCAGGATTGCATCCTTCCGTCGTGGTTTAAAGTTTGAGAACATAATTGTACTTGAGTATAAAACAGCGTCCTTCTCTGCATTTCTCCTTTTCTGTATCTCTCCTTTTGTGCACCTCTCCCTGGTCTCTGAGGGTAATACTGGTTGCCGACCGTTTTACTGCAGCCTTACATCTGATTTAATATATTAACATCTCTGTTACCTGTGAGTGGACTGCAGCAGCCTTTCTTTACTGTATGAACTCGGCAGGACCTCTGGACCATGTCACTTGTCATCCTCCATCTTTAACCTGCACGAGGTCATCTTGTTAGGGCACTTGCGGTAGAACTCTCTGTGGACATCTAATCGCTGACTGCGGTTTTTGTCGTGTATGATGTCAACAGTGAAACATACATTGATGGGGGCAGTTTGTTGTTTCGCGTATGGTAATGAGTGCATTTGGGCGACGTTATGATTAATTAGCTAATTATAACTGGGGAATGTCTATGTTTTTAGACTTTGGGCCAGAACCACAACCCCGCTCAGCCGAAGGTTTCTTCAGGGAATTTTAAAGTGCTTTTTTTAATCTTATGCCATTGAATAAATGTCGATATTAGTAGATAATCATGACTTTCCTTAATGAAAACCTATTTTTTTGAAGGGAGAAGGGGTGGAAGGGAGTTTGCACATGTTTTGTTTGTTTTTCTTTTTGGCAAGGAGTGTGGATGAGTTTTCGATAAGACCTGAATGCCACAAAACTGTGCTCCTGTTGTAAAAACCGTTATTTGAAGTTTTTCATAAGAAAGCATCCGGGTGAAGAAAGCCCAAGATCACAAGACTTATACATTTTTTCACTAGTAGAAATTGACAATAACCCGATGGCACATATGATGAGATAGGAATTATTCGGCCTTGAGTTTACTGGCACTTTTTATGGAGGGGGACTGTCTGGTCGGTTTTCTGATTGGCAGGTGATCACTGTAATGTTGCTGTTACACTCCTAATGAAGGATCTCACTCTTTACAAGTATTGGGAAGAATATTTATTAATTACAAGAGAGCGCCGGGAAACACGTCCGATCCGCTCCGATCTCGGCGCTCAGTGCGCCCTCAAAATGGCGGCCGCGCTCTACGTCCTCACGCTCCCGCGTAACGACTAGAGCGCGACACTACATATCTCCCTTCTTTATGGAGCAACAACAAATTAGATAAGAGTCTGTGAGTCTCTAGACAGGAAGTTACTTCACTTCTCCTAAGTCATAGTCTCTGTACTTGGCTGGCCTTACCACTGCTCTGTGTATATTCTCTGGGCTCTCTCCAAGTTGTGGTGAACTACTGCGGGGACCATTTACTTGTGACAGTCTTTTCCTTCCATACTAGATTGTCCTTGGTGAAAGGATCACGTCCCCTTAGGATTTGGAATGGGCTTGATCCGGTGCCAGTGGGTGTAATTCGATAGGCTCACAGCATACTCCTCACTTCCTTCTCCCAGTCCTTCCCCACTCCTATAGCTGATTGTATGGAACCCATTATGACACGGTTAAACCTTTCGGCTAGACCATTGCCCGCCGGGTGGTAGACAGATGTGTGTTTGATTTTGATGGCATTTCGTTCCATGTATTTGTTCCACTTTTCCGATGTGAATTGAGGTCCATTGTCACTCAGAATGGAGCGGGGGATGCCTTCTCTGAGGAAGATAGTCGTAAGAAATCTGAGAACTGTCTCCGTGTCCATCTCCTCCTGTATGTCTAATTCGGGCCACTTTGAATACCGATCCATGAGAACCACTACATATTTAGGGGTTCCCTCTGCGTCCAACACTGGACCGAGAATGTCTATTGACAATTCCTCCCACGGGTTGGCAGGGTTGTCGAACTTCCCCAAAGACGGGCGTAGCAATGTTTGTGATTTATCCGCTCTTTGGCACTGGTCACATTCCCGAACATGTCTCTCAATCTGATTGTCCATTGCCGGCCACCAGTACATCTGCTTGGTTCTCCTTTTTGTTTTCACAATGCCCAAGTGTCCTTCATGCAATACGGCTAGTAGGTGTGGTATTACCAACGCAGGAGGAACTACTTTATCCCCTCTGAACAGGAATATTCCTTTGTCTCCTATGGATAGCTCCTCACGCACTTCAAAGAATTTCCTGTGTTCCACTTTCAGGTGCCTTTTCTCTGGCCATCCTTGCAGAATGAAGTTCTTGACTTCCTTGACATCTGGGTCATCATCATAGGCTTGTTTACATTCCTGACCACTTATCACTTTCTAATGATCTTCCATGAATGCCACTTGGACTTCATCTTCATCCGCACCTGTCGGGGCTTCCTCCATTGCTGAAGCTCGGCTAAGATAATCTGCCACTTTATTCTTAGCTCCCGGGATGTACTCAACATCATATCTGTAGTCTAATAATTTCAGGGTCATTTTGGCGATGCGGGGTGTAGCGCTCTCGTGACCAGAGGACGTGAGTACTTTGACCAGAGGTTTGTGGTCTGTCTTAAGCTGAAATCTCGTGCCCCATAAAAATTGGCGGAATTTCCCCATGGCCCACACCACAGCTAGCATCTCTTTTTCTATCACACTGAATTTCTGTTCTGTTGTTGACAGTGACCTGGACGCAAAGCTGATGGTCGCCATCTCTCCAGTCCTCCTTTCCTGCATTAGGACTGCCCTAGTCCTTTTTCGCTCGCATCAGTGGTCAATATGGATTTACCGTGCGGATCATATCCTTGTAGCGGAACTGCTTTGCTGATGTCCTCCTTGATTCTCATAAACTCCTCCTGTGCCTCTTCTGTCCACCCGAAGGCTGTTTTGTCTCGTATGAGTAGTTGCAGGTGGTGTGTCTTGGTGGCGAAATGCTGCACAAATTTACTATAATATTCCGCCATCCCTAAGAATGATCTTACGTCTTCCTTGCTCTTCGGTGCGAGTGCTTCACATATCGCTTTGACATTGGCGTGATGCCTTGATCACTGATCTCATGCCTCAAATATGTGACTGATGCCATTCCGAATCTGCACTTTTCCCATTCTGCCGTCAGGCCATTTCTTTCCAAGATTTCTAACACTATGGCTAGCTTTTTGTCGTGGTCGGTTTGATCCTTGCCCATCACCAAGATGTCATCCTGGAAGTATTGTACTCCCTCTATATCCTTGAACAGTTTGTGCATCAACTTTTGGAATACCGCAGCTGCTGACGCCAGACCGAATGGCATCCGGCGGAACTGGTAGCATCCAAAGGGCGTTATGAAGGATGTCAGTTTACGGCTCGTGTGATGCAGGGCTATCTGGTGGTAGGCCGAGGCGAGATCAATGGTGGAAAACCATTTTACCCCCTTTGTTTTTGCTAGCATTTCCTCTATCCTCGGTAATGGGAATTTTTCCACTATGATGCACTTGTTCAGCTCTCGTAGGTCCACACACAAATGAACCTTGCCATTGGGTTTCCTCGCTACCACCAACGGGGCCAACCATTCCGAACTGTTTATTGGTTCTATGATCCCATTGTCTTCCAATCTCTGCAGCTCGTGTTGCACTGCGTCCCTAATTGCTAGTGGTATGTTCCTCACCTTGTGGGACACTGGTTTGGCGTTTTCCTTAAGGTCGATTCTGTGTGTAAATTTCGTTAGTTTACCCACTCTTTCTCCAAACACTGTGGGGAATTCGCCTTTCATTTTTGTGAAGTTGGGTTGATTGTCTATGCTGGCCATCAGGACTTGCGTGTCCCCTCCTGGGTTCAATTGTATGCCCAAGTCGCCTTGGTCCATCCATCCTAGGACCGAGGGACCTTTTTCAGCCACATATAATTTGCACTCTGCACTGCGATCCTTGAATTCGAACTTCAGCATTCGATATCCGACCATTGGGATGGGGTCTCCTGTGAACGTGACCGGGCATATGTCTGGGGTTTTGAGGTGTGGCCCTAGGCTGGGTTTGAAGTGTTCGTTCCACACTGTCCGTTGAATGATGGTATACGGCGATCCTGAGTCTGCCACCATTTTGATTGGAACTCCTCCCACTTTCATGTCACATTGTGGTTTCTTGGAGCGTCTGCAGTCTATGCCCAGTACCTGTTCTTCAATGCACAGTACATTGTCGTCTTCTTCTTCTCCTCCTTCTTCTTCCACACCCATGTCTTGTGCTACGTACTTGACCGTTGGCCTCTTCACCTTGCGGCGACACACCTTTTCAAAGTGCCCTACAATTCCACAGTACATGCATTTGGCTCTGAAGGCGGGGCAACGTTTATCATATGCCGCATGGGATGGACTGCCGCACCTGTAGCACGTGTTTGTGCCTTCTTTATTCGGTTTCTTTGACTGTGTTGGTCGTGAAATCCATTTGGTTTGCACTTTCCCTTCTGCAACCGTTGCTTTGGCCCTCTCTGGCGGTTCTGCTTCGGTAACTCTGTTGACCATGGTTCTCTCGATAGTTTCTCTCTTCGCTGCCTCAGCGCATCTTTTGGATAGTTCCGCCTTTTTCACCATGGCTATGACTTCCTTCAGGGTGGCCTCCCCGTTTACCCATAGTTTGTCTTGAATCGCTGTGTTTGTCGTGTGCATGACTATTTGGTCTTTGATGAATTCATCATGCAAGGCACCGAATTTGCATGTGATCGCTAATTTCTTTAACGCCGCTACGTAGTCATCTATGGACTCACCCACTGCTTGTTTCCTCTGTTGGAAGTTATATCTGTCTATGGACGTGCACACTGCCGGTCTGTAATGGTTGTTTAGGTCCTCTATCGCTTGTCGGAATACGTCATCATTAGCGGCCTGTAGCTGTGTGGGGACCAGGTTCTGGAAGACCCTGATTCCTTCCGGGCCTAAGTTGTGGAGTAATATTCTCTTCCTCCTCTTGCTGGGGAATGCTCCTCCACTTTCGTCTTCTAGGGCTTCCAAGTAGTTCATGAAGTACTCTCTCCAATCCTCCCATTTCATTAAGGGATCGCCTGGGTTAGGTAAGAATGGGATTGGTGTCGTAAGTGAAGACGCCTGCGCACACATTTCGGCGCGTCCTACAGGTATGGCGTCTACCCCTCTGGGACTACCCGGTGCACTTGTGCTTCTATGGTGTGTTTGGTCCTGTTGGGGCTCCAAGGCACCCTCTTCTCCGTGCTGCACTTGTTCCGCCAGGGCCCTAGATGTCCTATGGTGCTTCTACCGGGGTGACGTTGTGCCTTGCGACACGGTCTTTCCCTCTGCTCCCCTTCTTTACCCCGTTGTGGGTGGTACCTCTCTGTGGGTCGCTTCCCCCTCTCTTGCGCACTTCTTTGGCGCTTGCGTGTGCAGTTTGTTTGTTGTTTATTGCTTGAGGCTGTGATTCTGCCCTCACCATGGGGTTTGGTTGTGTCCCTTTCCCTTTCTTATGGTCTGTTTGTGTCCCAATGGCTGTAATTATGTTCCCCGTGGGTGCTTGCCTGCTGTGGTGCTGTCCTCTGCCACGCTCTCCTGCTGTGTAACTTCCCCGGCCACTGTTCCTCGTGGCCTCCCTTGCTGTACTCTCCGGTGGGTCCTGGTGTTGCTCTTGTTTTTTTTTTTCCGGGTCCCAGTCTCGTCGCCACTGTAATGTTGCTGTTACACTCCTAATGAAGGATCTCACTCTTTACAAGTATTGGGAAGAATATTTATTAATTACAAGAGAGCGCCGGGAAACACGTCCGATCCGCTCCGATGTTGGCGCTCAGTGCGCCCTCAAAATGGCGGCCGCGCTCTACGTCCTCACGCTCCCGCGTAACGACTAGAGCGCGACACTACAATCACGTCACTGCATTATCACGGGGTTTCTATCAATGGCTTTCATTTTGCACTCTGTCGTCGCCTGGTGCTCGAATCCAAGTGAGTCGATGGAATTAAACTAAGACTACAGCTCCCAGAGTGCATTGTGTTAACTGAAAGCCCAGCACTGAGAACATGAGGCCTCTACTAGCATGCACTCATCTGATCACAGTATGAATGGATGGTCCTGAGACCATAAGAGATGAAAACTGGCTGATGAATTACAACCCTCTCCTTCCCTGATGGCCCTTGGCAGGAGACAGCAGCTGAGGATTTATCCGCAGGATGCGCCTTCTGAATTATAGCTTCCTTCATCAGTCCCGTAGAGGTCAAAAGGTCAAACAGCTCGTGTTTCTTGCCCTTCTTGCACTCCAAAACAACTTTCTTCACGAGCTGGGCTTCTGTTTTCTTCTCCGCTAAAAATTGTGCGCACCTGCCAACAACGTAGCCTTATGCTAACTGTACCCTGCATGTATTTATTTATGTATTTTTGTGCAATTGCATATAGAGCGGACATTTCCCAAAGGTGCCAGAGCGCTTTACAATAAAACAATGATGGTGACATTGTTGAGCATCTGTTTACTTTTAACGAACCAAGCTTTGCATTCTGGGTTTTGTAGTTCTAGGTTTCTCTTGCAAGTAAAAGCACCATTTGGCACGTGGTGTCTGTTTAAAAGCTAGGAGTTACCCCGAGGATCCGCCTCACAGTGAAGCAAATAGAGTCGAGCAGCCGAACACAACCCATCTGCACACACCACCTCTGCAAAATCCTACCCTTCCTCTTTTCAAAAGATGCAAATGTGTTTCCTTTTCGGGAAATCTGTTTTTTAAAATATCTAGGCATTCTCCATTTTGTGAAAGGAAAGAAGGGTTTGACTCGGGGCTGATGCACCTCTATGGGTGTGAGAGGTTGTGTTGAAGGGGTAAGCGGTTGAGGTAGGTGAAACCTGGTAGTGCTGAAGAGTGGGAAAGGTACGTGGGGGCGTTTAGTTTGTGGTTAAACATTTAGGACTTACCAATCGAGATAATGTGACATAACGGCTAGTGCAGCCGACTTTGAAGTTTGGAAATCGGGTTCGAGTCTGGCGTCGGCTCAAACATCCTGTGATTCTGGGCAAATCACTTAATCTCCCCATGCCTAAAAAAAAACGAATGTGTCCGTCTGTAATGCAACCTGCGCTCATGTAAATCGCTCTTATACCTTCAGGTCGAGTTGCGCTATAGAAACCAGCAGTAGACAATTTAAAAGCGAGCACCGTGCTAAAGCGTGGCGCCCGTGCATACTTAAGTTATGTGCATGGCGGCCCATGAAACGGGCGCCATGCTGATAACAACAACAAAAAAATAAATATGAAATGGGTGCTGTGGTGGCACAGTACAAATTTAAAAAAGCAGTTTCCTGCGATACAACAAAAGTGATGTATCGGGAGCACCAACCAATAAAGAGCCTGCAAAGAAGACTGATACAGAAGTCAGCCTACTGTAAGCTGCAGGCGGGATTACACAGCGTTTAATCACTACAACAGGTCTTGCAGACAGCGCATGTGTGCTGACGCTCAACCTAAAAAAAGGGGGGGGTTGCGTGGACCCCCTCCCCAAGCCTTATTAGGCCCCATGGACCGCATCACCTAGGGCTGCATTACATTATAAAGAGGAACGGGCCTCTTGGCCCTCCTCCCTGAGCCATATTGGGCCCCAGGGACCCCATCCTCCATGGTCGTATTTTAATAAAAAGGGGAGGAGGGCACACAGCCCCCCCTCCCCAAGCCTCTTTTGGCCCCAGGTACCCCATCCACCAGGGCAAAATAAAATAAAAAATGCGAGAGGCCACGTTGGCCTCATTCCCCCAGCCCAAATCGGCCCGATGGGCCGCATCTCCTGAGGCCAAAGGTTTAAAGGTACAGGTATCATAAAATTAGCTTTGAACTAACACACCCCACCAGGTCCTGTCAGCTTGCCGCATCTACTAAGGCGTAACAGCTTCCACTGCTGGAACGCTTCCTAGAAGGAGCAATCACAGAACATTGACTCCATACATTCCATGCCAAGATGTGGCGTACCCTCACGCAGCTAATGCATGCAGCACACTACAATACAACACACTTTCATATGTACTTCTGTGGTTTATTTGATGTGAGATATATTTGCTGTTATGCATAAGGGCTTTGTGAAGGTCAGTAGTGATGTTTGCAATGCGAGTTAGATCAAAGCAAAGGTCAGAACTAGTGTTATGAGAATTCTGAGGGTGGTCGAGTGTCTTGGCCCATTTTACTGAAATATGTTTCAATAGTCGGGTCAGTTAAAGAAAACGTTTTATGGGCAGTCAAATTCTAAACAAAGGTAACAAGTGGCATCATAGAGATTTTTCAAGATTGCCAAACAAAGGACAGGACAGCAGATCACCAAGAAGTCCATACACAGTTTTCTAGCTGGCCCTTAAGAATGAGAAATTCTAAAAGTCTGCAATTCCCTGATAGCATTTCCCCAGATGAGAGACTTAGGGTCCGCTGAGAACTACTCAATCACATGACTCTGGTTCCAAGAATACACTGGACTTGTTGCTGGCACATTAGCCACAATGAAGTTAATCTAGATGCGTTAGAAAAGAGGCTCAAAGAATAGCTTTGGACCTAGTTTAGACCAGGAGGTGACATTGCAGTAAGCTTTGAGGGTTGATCAGGTTCTAGGAGGCCGGTTTGTTAGTGCTAAGACAATAGATTCTATAAATTCATCCTAGATGTAATACAGCCTTTTTTATCTATTGCACAATATTTTTCTAATATGGGCGTGAACCTTTTAGACGCCATAATATTTCTTCGATGCTTCAGCAATGCTGCCTCCAACCTGGCAAAGATGGCCCAGCAAACTGTGTCTCCATTTACTCCCCGGGTCCAAACTACCCCAAACTCCAAAATAACACTGACATTATATTATCCACTGGTACCAGCTGAGAAATTAGGTTACTAACCATGCCCACCATAGTAAAAGTAGTAGTGACAGTGAAAAGTTGAAGAATAAAGTGGTTAAAAAAAGGCCTAGGTGGCATAGTGATAGAACCAACTGAGAGGCTTCATGTTTAAATGCTAGTACATTCTGGCCTCTTGAACTTGACTCTGTGTTGTCTGCAGATGAGATTTGATTTAAAACTCCAATATTCATATACTCCAAATGTGTCATCTCCAGGATGGTTATTCTCAGAAATGACTGTTAAACCTGCTGAAAATTGATGCCCTTTATAACTATGTCGATTTGTGGGTGGAATATGAGATTTGAATCAAGGATGATTATTAGATTTTTCATTCACTGCTTCGTCTAGGGGGACAACCTAAACATGCAAGCCAGTTGAAAGGGAGAAAAGCAGGTGTACGTTTCTTCACCACGATTAAGACCTTGGTTTCTCTCCATTGAACATGAGGAAGCTTTTTTCCCATGTTGGATGCTATTGGGGCCCTGTCTATAACATAGGCCACTTTCTCTCAACCATTCTCCCAACTGAATGTGAATCTTGGTATCTTCAGGATACATTTGAAACTGGATGTGATGGTGGTTAGCCTTCTATTTTGACGTATTTCAGAGCACCGTATAATTTAGTGATACATATTTAATAGATAATTGATTTCCAAGAATTGCAGATATTTCACAGTGGTGCAGACACCAACACACTTTTTGCGTTGGTGTTTCTGCCCCAGTAATTTTGCCTGCCTCCGGAGATGGCTCACAGGGGGAACATGAGGTGCTACTGTGGGACTTTGGGCCAGATGTACAACCTGCCAAATAGCACCTCGCAAATTGCGTCGCATTTGTGACTCGCAATTTGCGAGGCGCTATTTGGCATGTACAACAGTGTGTTTAACACTGTTTGCGATTCCCAATGGGGTCACAAATTGCGAGGCTCATGAATATTAATGAGCCTCCCGCAATTTGCGAGCCCATTGGGAATGACAGGCCCTCCCAGGGATGGTGGCCTGCTGGGCTCAGCAGACCACCATGTCTGGGACTGCTTTTAAATAAAGCAGCTTTTTTTTTTAAATGCAGCCCGTTTTTCTCAAAGGAAAACGGGCTGCATTTAAAAAAAAAATGAAACGTTGTTCGTTTCATTTTTAAGGGCAGGCAGTGGTCCCTGGAACCACTGCCTGCCCTTAAAAATAATATTGCATGCATTTGCAAAGGGGAAGGGGTCCCCTGGGGACCCCTTCCGATTTGCAGATGCATTACCACCTACTTGAAGTAGGTGGTAATTTGCGAGTATTTTGAGACCACAATTGCGGTCGCAAAACATTGGTACATAGCTTTGCGGTCGCTATTAGGAAGGGAACATCCCTTCCTGATAGCGAGTCGCAAAACAGTATTTTGGGAGTCGCAATTTATTTGCGAGTCACAAAATACTGTTTGTACATTGTCCAGCGTGCGCACACTAAAAAGCGTCGTACATCTGGCCCTTTATTCTTGAAGAATGTGAGGCTATAGAAAAGGTCCCCTTACAAAGAGACCGGTGGGCAGGAATCCCGAAAAATTAGGGTACTGTATCCTGAGAGACTTTCAAGGTAAGACTTATTCTTATCTACAAGCATGCAATCAGACCCAGCACCGACTGAAGGGGATATTTTGTTGCCCTGACGAAGGTCCAAGACCCGTTGTGGGCTTGCAGTAAGGCTGAAACATGTTGGTGTTACATAAGGATGGGTGAACCATCATTTCTCAACACACATCCACATGATAACTTTTAATCCTGCCCTGTGTACCCAGAAAATAAAGGATATTCCATGTGTATACACTGAGGTGCTTTTAGGTTTTTCTTTGGGTCCCAAATATATGTAACACCATTATTCCTGATCTTCCTCTTTTTGAGGTTGAGATGACCATGGTGGTAGTAGCTTACCATGGTGGAGCAGACTAGCTAATAATGAAGCAAGCCAGGACTATGTGGGTGAGACTTTTCCGCCCAAAGTCTTTGTTCTTTCCCGCTGGACAGTAGCACTGGATAATTATGACAGCTTCAAAATTTCCCCACCATAACCAGTGTGCCAGTTTTTGTTTGTTTCTGCCTCTCTCTATATTGTTCTGGAAGAGTGTTGTTTATTTTTTCGGAGGACCCCGCAAGCACACAACCAGATCAAGGTTGTAGTTGCATCATACCAAAGCAATGCCGGCCACCACTCTTCCAAAGTAAAACAGAAATGTGGCAATGGTATTTTTGGTATATGGTGTTCCCTGTGCAACCCCCCACCCCTCAGAAACCCCTGCTTCATTTTTCTTTATGGAGTTACACCCCTGAACACCACCTCCATTTTGCCACCCTGGCGTAGCGATTGACCACCTGCTTCTGCTGCCTTGATTGTTTACGTGGTGTAGGGCAGGCAGTGGAATGGTATTCTGCTGTTAGAATGTAGCATGAAGGCCGCATACCGATTTCAAATCTATGAAGTAGTCATTCAACAATATTGTTTTCCATAGATTTCAAAGCTCACTGCTTCCCAATAATTTGATATTTCTCAACTCACACTCACACATTGTATTAGGGCTCACTGTTATTACATACATTTTTCTAAACAGAATGATAATATTGTGACCTACTGAATTAACTTCAAAGAAAAATCTGAAGATGATTAAATATATTACTAGCCTTGAAGGAGTGTGGGCTAGAACAGAAAAGGTCCGATACCTGTATGTAGATAATAAATTAAAAAGACCAATATTTTAGATGATAAAATATTTGTAATACATCAAATATCCATACTGTTATGATCATTATTTGTACGTAGTAAAACACATTTGACCAGATGCCCATTGAGAAAAAATGAAAAATGCAAGAAGTGGTGTTTGTGAGATAGTGCAAAAGAGAAATAATATTATTGGTTTTGATCCACTTTAAATGTTAGATGGCTACCTATATCTTTTGACTTCGGGGAAGGTGTATATGCATTGCAGAGTTCCACCCTATGTGGGATAAATTCCAAATTTCTAGTGATCCAATCTTAAATAATAATTGATGTTTCGATCCCTAGTGGTGAGATGAATCCTTGGAGTCTTCCACAGGACAAAGGCAAAGATGCACCTCAGTCTAAAAGAATATGTATAGAGACCAGAGTTAGCTATTGGTGAATAAACAATGGTCCTTACAAGTCTAAAAACAAGCTGAGGGCTAATGCTCACCAAACAAATGATAGAATTGAAGGAAAATCTGTCTAATAGGTCCCGGAGCATAGTGGTGTATGTCTTGCCTAGCCAAAAGTATCTGGGTGAGTATATAGCCATGGTGCTGTAAAAGAAGACTATAGGGCCCTAGTTAAGTGATTTAGAAAATGAAGCATATAGAAGTTGTGAATAAATATATTACTTCTTACCTAAACCAAAAATGAGGGGTCGGCAAGTAACAGGAATTCGATACACGTATGAGTAGGTAGTAACATACTATTCACATGGGACTATCTCTCCCACAGCTCCAGTAGCATTGTATAACTCTATTATATGGTCCAAAAACATCCGGGTGACAGCATATCTGCAGTGCTATAAAACAGAACAGATGGAGCCTTCCTTCATTGAGTATTTCAGGAAGAGAAAACAAAAATTGTCTCAAATAGAACTTTTTCTGGGCTGCGTGTGGCCTCTGCATCTGACTTACACCCATGTGCGTGAGGTTGCAGAATGACATGTGCATCTGGTACTTGCACCTACTTTGCACACTCTGCTTGCCTTTGTGCACAGGCTTGCACAAGCAACTGCCGCCGGCCACAACCTGGAGATAAGTGCCTGTGCAGGCTAGAAGAGAGAGCGATATGGCCCCACTCTTATGGGCGGTAAGGCTAATAGAGCCGCAAAGTACACCCGCACCTATGTTAGCGCTAGGGCATGGTTCTAAAAAACACAATAATATTGTGTCATATGTTACCACAGCAGCAGAAACCCCTCTTACTTACCTGATGGAACTGCCATTTTATGTCTGATTTCCCTGAAAATGTGCTAATTTGAGTATAGTCAGCAATGAAGTGTTTGGAACGTGTTAATAATACCTGCAGCACTCTTTGCCCTGACTATTCCCGTTCTAATCTATTTATATTTCCAGATTTTCTGCAATCAATGAGGATTTTTTTTTTTTTAGCTATGCTGGAATTGTAACCAGACAATTCCCCATTGTACTTAAAAAGTCTGAATTCCAGCCCACTGCCCGAGTTTGCGAGATGTGTGCATTTGAATTCCTTTCAGTGAGTATATTTTTCTTTCTAATGTGTTTGTATGTACGACTGGTCACAATTGGATTTCCTTATTGTGAGTGCACCAGCCAAGGACAGGGGCCCATGCAGGACCAAATCCAAACAGGATCCGGGGCCTTTGAATAGTGTATTTGGACGGACGCCGGGCCCAAAGCCACATGTTCTACTTGAACTGGATGCGCATGGCTAGTGTTGTTTTAATATTAAATGTTCTTTTCTTTTTCAAAGCAGACCCTTGCTGCAGATCACACGCAGAATGATTCACCATGTCACATACAATGAAGTCATTCTAGGAGTTCAGACATTGCTAGACAATGGCGTGTTAGCACATTTCGAAAACTAGGGACTTAAAGCAGTGAGGTTAGGATTACTTCAGACGGACTGTTTACAAAAGCAAACCTAATGCATCAAGGTATCTGGAATGTTGTGCAGAGCAGCAGATAGTGTGCACAAAGTCAATGGTGTTGATTGCAAATGTTTTTAAATACGACCAGATACGGAGTTTCAAGTTTCAGGTGTCAGTAAAACTAAGGGCAACATCACGATGCCGGTGGGACTGTCGGTGGCGGTCCCACCAACAGACAGCCCTTTGGGCCGACCATCGCATTATGATGCAGGCGGTCGGACCCTTGAATCACAGGGGATGGACCGCCGCCTCCACCAGGATCTACTGATCCCAGCGGGGCGGCTGTGGGAATTGTGATCCTGAATGGAGGCGGTGCCTGCTCATGTTTGTAAATTGCCTTTTTCTACTGCAGCTCGTGCTGCAGCCCTTTTCCGGGCTGCAGCACATTCCGCAGTAGAAAAATGCAGGTTCCTACTGCCTACACAGTGGTCTTATCAAAATATGGCTGGTGGGACAGCCGACTACTTGTCGGCCAGTCTCAATCCTGCGGCAATGGCGGTTGGACGCTCATCTGACCGCCAACGTAATGTGCCCCTAAGACACCAGTTTCTGTGATACTGTAATGAAATTGCTGAAAGGCATCTAATGCATTAGTTAAAAATATAAAGCACGTACCAAAAGCGAGCTTTCGCGTACTTTAACTCGTAGAGTACATTTATCTCCACATAAGCGCGCCTAACTTTAGACAATGCAGTCCGGGGGAGTTTGTTATGCGGTTCAGACAGTACATGTTGGGGAAGTCGAATGACCCCAGCAACACCCATGTCCTTCATAAGAACAAGTGACTCGTCATGAGCATAGTGACATTTTGCATTTCTGTGCAGAGTCGAATGAGCCTTGACGTCATGATCTCCAGGACAGCAGCCATACTTAGTTTAGTTTAGTTTATCATATTTTATTTAGTTTAGTGTCTCAGAGGCACTGGCTCTGTCTTTTCTAGTGGGAATGGTGGCTCTTATCATGGGGAAAAGGGTTGTGGAGGAAGATAGATGAGGCCGCTGAGTGTCAGGAAGAAAGAACAAGCATTGGCATAGCCAATAGGTCTCGCTTTTGGGACCTTATAAGTATTTAGTTATGCAGCACAATATCCTTGGTGCAACAACATCAACTGTTGCATGGCTAAACACTTATAAGGTCCCAAAGGCGAGACCTATTGGCTAATTGCCTCTTAGTATCAAGTACATATCGTTCAAGTTGCCCTATGTGCCTAATGACATGTGCACTTATACTGCTGAGCGGTGTTTGGTAATGCAAAGTCTTTCATGACGTTCAAGGGGCGAAGTCAGAGTATGGTCGGCAATGAAAGATGTCACAGATAGAAATCCCACAGAGAAGGGAAGTAATCCATGAGAGATCTCAGGAGAGGTTATCCTATCCAATTAATTTTAGACCCTCTTCCCTTTATTTATTATGGAACTTTGTAAAGCGTTACGTGTCTATTTTGTGTTATCGGTGCACCGTCTTGTGTTGCCAAGGCCGCAGGTGAGGACAGTAGTAGTGGTATAATTTTCAGAGTGGGTATGCTGTCATCAACGTTACAGCACCCAAGTCATAGTGGTTGTGAAAAATCCAAACGTCACACCAACATCAAGGTACCAAATGAGCCACACCCATTACGCAAAAGAATGATATGGGTGCTGTATGCAACCGGTGGTGCACCGTGGAGCACTGTATACCAAATATATTAATGAAGCATGGTGTAGTAGGGCACGGTCATTGACAGATAGTACATTTTGCACTGAAATAGCCACTAAATGTGCATACATGCAGTTCTACTGGTAAAACGACAGTGTGTGGAAATTGGTTTTTATTATTTCCACATAACCAGAGGTGTAACACAAGCCCCTACCCTACAGCACCTGCGGCAGAGGGAACCCCAACCCTTCAGGGGCCCCAAGACAAAGGTTTCCGTGAGAACATCAGGTGCTAGTTCACGGGTTTACAATAAAAGATATCTACCTTTTATTTAGTAATAAGTGCAGGGTAGAACAGGTAACCTGTGCTCAGATAAATCTGTGGGGCGGTGTGCCACTCCGGAAACTACCGCTCTTACCTTCATCTTGTTCATCTCCCAGACACACAACGGGATGGCAACAAGCACACCCAGCACATAAAGAAGCACCACAAGCCGCCAGTTTCTGCAGGTGCACGCCATAATCGACAGCGGCACGGGAGACCCGAGCGGGTTGGTGAGTGGTAAAAACTAACACTTACTGGTGTTGTGATTCTCGTGTGAAAATACGGGCAAACCACAACACCAACAGCACCGCTCCTTCCCTCTACCACTGAAGCACAACCTAGCAATAATAACAACAACAAGCGGCTTCCGGCTTCAACGGCATCCCTATTGGTCTGCTGAACAAACGTCACTCAGCCCGGAAGAAATCTTCCCAAAGTGATTGGCTGGAAATGAAGTCTCTGCCTATTACGTCTTTTTACTCCGCCTTCTCTGGTGATACCAGGTATGATTTGCTTTCAGTGAATGTCGTAATTAGCTGAGGTATTCTAGAGGTCTGTCATGTGACTGACTAAAGATGTGTTTTTCAGAGATTTTCACGTAAGTAATGAATGGAGTGCAGGTAAAGAAGTGCGAATTTGATCAGGGATGCAACTTGACCCGAATTTCGGGGGAGGGGCACAGGTCAACCAATGGAGGTGGGGCTAGCACTTAAAACAAGCGCCTCGCGCTGACGAGGCAGCAGGGGGAGGGGAGAGAGGAGGTGGCCTGCGCCTGTTTCCCTTGCGGGAGCGAGCTTTGAAACCATCTGTGAAATAAAAACAGATGGTTTCAAAGCTCGCTCCCGCAAGGGAATCGCCAAACGTGCACGCGTTGCCATTCAAAGCAATGCAATGCGTGCACGTTTTTGGCCTGAAAACCGAATTGATTCCTAAAGGTCTCCTCCTACGCAGCGCATGCGCGCTGCGTAGGCGAGACCTAAAAATGCAAGAGCGAATAAGGGTGTGCAACTTTCCAGTACAACTTTGCTAGAAGTTTTGTTAAATTACTGTTAGTCTCCTTTTGGTTACTGCACAGTATGTGACACAAATGAGGAAAAACTGCAGACTTAGGGCAGAATGGCAGGGTTAAGATGGACAGGTGATCATCAGTGTCCAAATTCCTTCGGCCATGACTTCTGTTGAGATCAGTCATAGGCAATTCTGAATTGCTCAGCTTTAAACGTTCCCTGGAACACACGTACTGAGGTTCGGATCTCAGATTCACGCCACAACCATGCCAGAGTCTAGGTTGGTGTATGCCCCAAATCCTTCTTTTGTGTTTCTCCTTCTGAAGTGATTAATTAATGGTCCGATTGGAAGACACAGTGTATGGCTTTTTTGGGTCATAGAGTGGTGCCAGTTTCTGCCCTTTGCCCTAGTCAAAGAGCTGTGAAACTAAAGGTTTGTGGTTCTTCATGACACAAGGTGGCACAAACAAGAGCAATTGGCAGTTTTCTTACCCTAAAGGTTCTCAGAACTGAAAGTTGGGACTCGTGTTCCATCAAATTCTTCTTCTGCCGTGAATAGCCAGTCTCCTGTTAATTAAAGCAGAAGTGGTGTGTCCTGGGTAGACTAATGCAAACAACCCATGGATTCGATGCAAAGCAAGATCAATTTAAAGAGCATGACCTAGCTTTGCCTCAAAATCCATATGTGAATTCAAACAGGTGCAAACAAGGGGGTAAGTGCTATAATGCATGAAAAACCTACTTCTCACTTGCATATGATTTACACAAAATCACACTTTACATGCTTACTCTTGTGCCTAACTCTGCACTTGCAATTTGTAGGCTGTACCTCGAGTACAAAACCTGTGCTATTTACTGCTGGCTTTGATTTACGCCTTGGCAAAACATATTGTTGGACAGAAAGGCTTTGATTCTGCTAGTGATGCTGATACTGTCATTAATGTATGACCCTTTGTAAATCTGGCACTGCGTAATATTTTATCCTTCACACATTACAGCAAAGCAATTTTTCACTTAGTACTCAGTTGTGTGAAGGAAAGTAATGATCCAATTTATAGTTTAGCGCAGAGGGTACTCCAAACTGAAGGTCCGACCACCTCATTTAGTGCTCAGTGGACCTTCCGTATTTCAGCAACGAGACTACTCCTTGGTATGTCCTCGAAATACACCTCTGATGGCCTGACAGAGTAAGGACCATCGGACGTTTGGCCATTTGTCTGTCGACTATACCTAGAGTGGGCGGACAAATGGCTAGTTTTCAATGTCCATCACCGCCAGGTAAAACCTGGCACTAAGGGACAGTGAAAACTGTTCAATGGCCCCCGCGCCATGGGAGAAATCCCCAATGGCGAGAGGGATCATTGTTTTTCACTTTGGAATTTTCTTTTTGAAAATACATTTTTTTTTTAAAGCTTGAGGTATGGCTCTGTCGCCGACGGAGCTGTCAGTCGATCGTTCAAAGTTTTTACAGGAATTGCTGCAACAGCAGGGTTCCTGTAAATGCAAGAGATACCCGTTGAGCCAGTGGACATCTTATAATTTGGTGGGCAGGTACTCCCTCAGGGTGACTGAGTACTTTACCCTGTCGCCATGACGGAGTAAATACCCACCCACCAAACTCTAAATCAGGCCTAATCTAAGTGTCAGTGTCTTACTGATGTCTACCATGTTTCACTAAGATCTAAAGTGGCCATCTGTGTCAGTTAGATTGAGGGAGAGTCTTCATCAGGAGATACTTGAGTATGAGTGGATGAATGATCATGGACAGCAATGATCACAGTGGTCTTCTCACAAGGTGTTAGCATTGTGATCAGATAACCACCAAGGACCTCATTACAAGTGGCCCAAAGAAGGGGACAAGTTTACTGATACCTGGAGTACTCGTAACTTTGGGGGGGCAAAAATGTTGTCCTATTATGAGTTGGACCCTGAGGGTCCACTAAGAAAGGAGGAATTAACCAGGGAATTTCTGATTCGGGGTCTGATTCCTCTGGAAATTCCTGTTTTTCCCCAGACTTTCAAATGGGGTTTTGGCTGAAATTTTCCATCTGAAAGTAAAAAACATATAATTTCAATGTTACCAGCCCCATCAAAATTAAGAGGCCTCTTGTAGTGAAGAACCAAGTGTCTGGCCACATTAGATTCAGGTGCCTCCTGGTTTGTTGTTCATTTAGAAACTAGGAAGCTGCAAAGAAACCGATTGAGATACTAGAGCTGGGGCAATTTCAGTGAGTAGGATAAGAAGATGAAGGGCACACAAAGGAATGTTGAGGGAAAAGGAGAGGAGGATTTGTAGCGTTGGGAATGATAGAGAATTTACAGCAGGGGGCAGTGGCGGTCGGCAAGGCTCACGGGTGGTGCGGCAGGTCGCAATGTAAAAAAAATTAAAAATAAATAAACACTTACCTTGGCACCGGGGTCCGCGTCTCTGCTCCTGCTCTCCTGCATCGAAATCTAGGAACAGGAAGCACAGCCAGGCTCTCCTGACCAATCACAATGCTGCAATGCAGCGTTGTGATTGGTCTGAGCGCCGTTGTTATACCTGGCATCCTTGGTGTGGTTTTCCCTGAATTGTTGCCTCTACCACCTGTGTTTTTGATGCTGTGCTGGATTTCGTTTTTCCTGGCTTAGATGCTTTGGGCACTTTGCCACTGCTGATCAGTGTCAAAGTGCAAGTGCTCCATGTGTAAATTGATATTGTGATTGGATCTCCCTGATTGGCATATTTGTTTTACCAGTAGGTCCCTAGTAAAGTGCACTGAGTGGGCCAGGGCTGGTGAATCAAATGCTACTAGTGAGCTTGCAGCACTGATTGTGCCACCCACATGAGTAGCCCTGAAAAGAGGTCTCAGGCCTGCCAACGCAGTGCCTGTGCGCAGGTTGATAACTGCCATGTCGACTTGGCAAGTGCACCCACTTGCCAGGCCCTACCCTTCCCTTTTCTTATACATAAGACACCCGTATGGTAGGCCCAAGGTACCCCCCTGGGCAGGGTGCAGTGTATGTGAAAGGTAGGACATGTACTGGTGTGTGTAACATGTCCTGATAGTGAAATACTGCCAATTTCGTTTTTCTCTATTGAAAGGCTATCTTGCCCCATAGGACAGAATGGGGAATGCTTTGTAACATTTTACAAGCATATCTTTCCATAGGGCTAAGATGGAAAAATGGAGTTTGGTATCCCTGAACTCAGGATTTAATACATCTTTTAGTAAAGATGGTTTTTAAATTGTGTGTTTGAAAATACCACTTTTAGAAAGTGGCTATTTTCTTGTTCAACCATCCTGTGTGCCTCTGCCTGTTTGTGGATTGACTGTCTGGCTTTAGAGTGACAGGGGCTGGGGAGGTGCAGTGGCTCCAGGAGTCTGGATGAGTCAGCACTAGGCTGAATAGGCCTGATCTGCATTTGGAGTGGTGGGAGGAGTAGCACCTGTACCTGAATAGGGCTGTGCCTGCCTTCCACAATGCTGGCTCCGCCCCCCTGTGGTGTGTCTGGAGCCAAGGCTCACACTGACAATGGATGTTGTTGTGCACTTGCAGAGTGCCCCCCAGAACTGGTTTGAACTGGGCTCAGAGCCCCCTGCACAAAGAGAACAAAGACATTTTGGGGTATAAGTATTAGACCTAAAACCCCTGAACTTTAGATCATTCCTGGAATTCAAGAGGAACCTTTGCCAAGGAGAAGAGCTTGAGAGACTGAGGAGAAGTACTGCCCTTGCTGTGTTTCTGGGGTTGGCCTGCAGTTGCTGTTTCTGCCAAGGAAAGGAGAAGGACTTTGCTGTGTGCTGTGTCCCCTGCTTGAAGGAGATCTCCAAGGGCCTGAAGTGAGCTGGCCTCCTGGTTTGAAGTCTCAGGGACACAATGACTTCACCCCCAGCTCCCCTTAACTCTGCTGCTGTGAGTTCTAGCCTGCCAAGAGGTGCCTTGACTTTTGGGCCTCTGGAGGTTGTTGCTGCTGTTTGGGAGCTGGAAGAAAGAAGAAACGTGAAGAACTGCTATAATCGACGCATCGCTCTTCTTGCGGCTGTTTTCTCAACGCATCTCCACGGCGTGAGAAGAATTTCCACGCACTGTCGTGCCGCTGTGAAAACCGTCGCATCGAGGGATCGCGGCTGAAGAGGACCGACGCAGCACAGCTCGACGCCGCCGCATCGATCGCCGCCGCATCCCGGATTTTCACGCATTGTACCTGTGCAGCACGCTTTCCCAATGCATCACCTGCGAACCGGAACCGTCACGAAGAATCGACGCATCACTCCTCATCCAGACCGGATTCTACGCAACTCGTCCTCTGCGTGTCGCAGAACTGTTGCATCACCTCCCCAAGGTCTCAGGAGTGTCGCATCTCTTTGTTTCCTGACTCTGCGGCTGTTTGGCTTTTGGAACTTTGATGCATCTACAGGTACTTTGGTGAAAAGTCACGCATCCATAGTTTTCTATGGTACAAGTTCTTGAAACCTTTTGAAAGTAATATTTTTAACTGTGTATGTTGGATTTTTGTCGTTTTGGTCTTGTTTGGTTTAGATAAAGATATTTTATTTTTCTAAACTGGTGTGGTGTCCATTTGTGGAGTGTTGGTATAAATACTGTACACATTGCCTTTTGGATGAGCCTGTCTGCTCGTGCCATGCTACCAAGGGGGTGAGCAGGGGTTTTCTAAAGTGTGCATCCCCCTTACCCTGACTAGAAGCAAGGGTCCCTATTTGGACAAAGGTACCGTCCCCGGCCAACTAGAGACCCCCATTTCTAACAGCCGTGATTCGGCTCTCAGCCAGGGATGGGGGGCCTGGGTATGTTCTTCATGCGGGCTGTAGCATGGTGAACAGGGAAAGTGAGTATGACTGTTTTGTGCGCCCCGAGAGGGCCGGCCAAAGTGTCATTGCACACTTAGGAGGGTTCTACCACTCCTCCCCTGCTCTGCAGCCCTGCCCCCTCATGCAAAGCTGCCACAGCAGAAGGACAAAATAAAATGATAATAACATTACGTTATTATCATTTTTTTTCCCCTTTCTTTTACTGCTTCAAGGAAGTGGGGCGACGCTCCTCCTCCTTAGCGGAGGATCCGCCCTTGGCAGGGGGTAGGGCAGCATGGAGGGAAGTGGAGCAGAGAGGAGTGAAGGGGATATATTGTTCTTGGGGGAGAGGAATTGGGTAGTCTCTTGAGGGGAAACGGAGCTAGTTGGTAACTATATGCCACAATAGGGAGATACATCTTCTGGAAGTGAAGATGTGACATGTAGTATCTTGTCTTCCAGAACTATAACCGCTACCATTAGACTGTATGAAGGCAAAAAGGGCACAGATAACCAACAAATAGTTCAAAATAATGTAATTAGAGTTTTGCCTGATGTAAGGAGGAGAAGTAGCTACCTATGCACAGGTTTTCATTCTCTTCAGTAAAGATAGGTAGACGAGGTTCAGGCCCCATGGTACTGCTGACCTCTAAGCCGTAAATACCAATAAAAATATATGTGAAGCGATTTACCTTGGATATCAGGATGAATGGACCAAGTCTGGCAGGTGTGCCTGAGCTGGATAGTTTCAGCTGTTACAAATTAATCAATTGAGGAGCCCCTACCCAGGCTCTGACATAGGAAAAATTGTGGGTGATACCTTTGCTCTTGGTTCACACAGAGCCCTATGATTCAATTGAGATTAAGGTCTGCAAGTTAATAGACATCGTCATCTTAATTTGGGATTCTTTTGTAATGTTTGCAATTCCATTTGTTGGAGAAGGTGTTTTGTATTTATTTATTTGCTTGTTTATTTATTTATTTATGAAACCTCTGTAGCTCTAGGATGTAAGAAACAGAAAAGGGTGAAAAGAACACTAATGCCATGTTTAAACAAAGCATGAAACCACAGCAAGCAATACATTCATACAAAACTTTAACCTAGAGATGTAATGTGTCAAACTACTAATCCAAAATCAAGGTGGGATAAAAATCCAGTGAGAGGAAGAGCGCTAATCCACCAGCAAGATAACCACAAATCCTTGTCAAATGAAACCTTCCTTTCCTAAACATCTGAGAGCTGCACAATCAAAAGGCATAGAAAATGCAACCACCCAGTTAGATGGTCCTTAATCAAAAAATCCTGAAAGAGCTAGTAGAGCCCCCATTCCACACAATTTAATATATAGGTAAAAGGAAGAACACAATAAATAAGGACGAATACAGTGATCTTCCTATGATATAGCCCTGGAAGCATTACCAGAGGTGACAACTTTCAGTGCCATGTAGAAGACTCGCAGTCCTCTCGTGAATGGATGCAGACAAACAAATACTATGACTGGAAAAGTAGCTGGCCTCTGTGCTGACTGCAAAATGGTAGTGGGCTTGCAGTTGGACATGAATCAGGTCTCCATATTGTCTCCAACTGCTCAATTATTGGCAACTCACTCTCACAAGTACTGGCTGGGACAACACTCAATTGCCCACTGCTCACCACATCAACTGTGGTTGCTCGTTGACTTCCATCTCACTGCTCATGTTAATTACCACCGGATGCCTGAGGACGGTTTGACCGGCAGAGGTTTCCCGAAAGCAATCGCAAAGATTCACCTGTCAAAACAAAGACAACTTTTACAATTGGTCAAATTACCCCAGTGCCACAATACCGGTCCTCTCATCTGTTTACAAATAGAGCACAAATGCTGTTGATTACTCTCAATGTATTTCCTAATGTGGAATAACTAGGAGATCCTTGATTGAAGCAGAGATAGGTTAATCTCGGACAAGCTCTGTTTCGGTTCCAGGTCCTGAGGAGAACCCCCCCAAATGAATGAAGGGGTTCAAAATGCGTAGACCTTTTCCCCTGACCAAACAAGTGTTTATACAAGCTGTTCTTGCGTTTAACCTTTTTTGTGCATACAAATTTTGCTATACTAAGTATCAACCTATTGATTGAACCGGTTGGGTTAAACTAAAGATTTCACTGCTTGGTCTTTACCCATATGTGAGTTGGAAGTTGAATTAAAAGTACAAGGTAGTTTTTGAAAAATATGCCTTCCAACTACAGTGGGAATGTTTTTATGTGTATTTGTTGGATTATCAGTTTTGTCTTTGTCATTAAGATTATCCGTTTTTATGTGCGGAACCGCAACTTTCAATTGAGTTCTGTATCTAATTAGGTTTGTGTCGGAATCATACATGTATACAGCCCATGAAAATTAGAACATGGCATTATAATTGATTGTGGTCTCTTAAATAATTTAATATATTTTCACGATTCAAACAAATGTACTTTTTTGAAACAAAACAATAATCTTCTTCTTTGAACCCAAAAAAATGATGAAATAAATCATCTCTTCTTAATCACAATGAGTGTCACGTGTGGTTGGAGTAAATAAATTGTCTATTCTCTCTTCAGTATTGGCATGCTTGTTGTTGATAGTTTATAGATTGGCCCAGCCTTACTGATTACGGGCCAGAACCCTCTATGGTTGATCATCTTACTTACCACAGCAGTGCCATGAAGCAGGGGGCATGTGGCATGTCCACAGAGATCCATAGGCTTTATTTCTGCCATGATGGATATCCCAAGAACTGCTGGTTCAACAATGGCCTATATATACACCAAAGCTGCATTCTTAATGTCACCTTTCAGGTCTATTACCTATCAAGTTGTTTCTGCTTATCTACTGCTTTATTTAATAGTGGTCCTAGTAAGAGAAATAATATAGGGCAGTGAAAATGGCCATTTGTACTATTAACTCTTCATTTTCTGCCCTCTTCACAGCTGTCTTTGAGTTTATCAGGTGGTCTTCTGATGGGAAAATAAAGAATATATCCTTCAACCCAGAAAAGAACCTTAGATCAAATGTTCCGGGGAATCACTATTTTGAACAACAAAAGCAAATGAACTAAAAGTGGGCAGATTGGATAGCAATTTATTGTAATTGGATATTCATTCAGGTAGTCTACTTATGCAGAAGAGCAACCTGGTGCACACAATTAGAGGTTCTAAAATGCAAAGGAAGAGAGAGCAGCACCAAAGTGAATCCTTACAAGAAAAGTTTCAAACTGACCTGCCAGGCAATGCGGTTCATGTACCACTATAGAAAGGACTTAGAGTTGGTATACCCATTTTCTTTTTTATGTCGCAATTTTTTAGTATACCTATTTTCAATAATATATCAACAAAACATTGGTGAAACGGGGGCTTTTAAGTTAAAATTAAATAACAAATTGTTACTGAAAATGTATCAAACAAGTGGATGACTATGGTGATGAAGAAACACAACGTAACGATGTATATCAGTTGAGAAGTTTCTAACCCTTCTTTAATCACCACGGCAGAGGCACATTGAGTTCATATCACTAATGCTATGGATGCAGGTGAAGGACATATAATACTATTCGGAATTCCATTCTCTAATTATTATAAAGTTAAAGGAAATGCCTTTCATACAATGCATCCTCTGGTTTGAGAAATGCGGAGGGGACACAGGGTCCAATACCATACTCTTTTGGCATGCTCATTTGGCAAGCAAGTCCAGTCATCTATATTTTCTCCATAAAATCTATTTTAATTTAGTTTATACAGTTTATTGAACAGTAACACAGTAACCTACCAACTTAGCACTAAGGTGAAAGTTCAAACATGAATTAAGTACACCGTAAATGTACAGAAATCATAATATTTATTGGTATCATGAAAGAAATTAAAAGCTATTAGAAGCAATAACAATCCATGATCAAATATAATAGCTTACAAAAATGGGGGAAAAAAATCTATGTTTATTTTTAAGCTATTTCAAGAGTAAATAAAATGAATGACAAAATAAAGTGTGCAGGTGAAACAAAAAATGTGTGTATTTTCAGAACTCCTAAGCTGGAGTTTGGAGAAAAATAAAGAATAAAGCTAATATTTTAGTGATAAATCATGGGAGGCTTATACCTAAAATTATTTCCTTGGTGCCAGTGGCCTCACAGGTATGGCTGTTATGCATTGCTCAAGTAGTTGAATGTCAAACATTAACACATGACAACACATTTACATTACTGCTGCTCGGACCCTGCCTAATGAAGTGAGGTGATCAGTGCTGGCAATATTGCTTATGGTGGTCACTATTACAGTACATATGTTAGCTGAGGAAGATTTTCACTGAACTCAAGTAGCTCTTATTACAGAAAAGTTTGGAGTTCCACGGGAAAGAAAACAAGATAACAATGCAGGAAAAATATCATAAGGTTAAAAAAAAGCCTGGCAATTCTTAGAAACACTCTCTGAAGAATTTGACAGGAAAGACGTCTAGGGTAATCATAACATATCCCTTATAATTAATTACCAATTCTACAGATGAAGGATTTATTCTTTCCAGTTCTATGATTTTAACATACTTCCTTCCACCATGCCTTACATTTTTAGCATTTTTACAATTAGTTCTAATTACCCGAAATGTAATGGCAAATAGCTAATCAACTAATGTGCCCTTCGTTTGATAGTCAAATCATCCAGCTCACATTGGTGCAACCTCTGCAACAGTAGGCTAAGTGGCCCCTCTCCTGTTTGTTTGGGAGAGTTGCAGCCTACTCGACCACCACATTTGCCAGTGGTGACAGAAGGATCCCGAGGATGAAGCATGCCACCTAAGGGTGGGTGAGTGTTTTCATACTTAAAGGACTATATTCTAAGGGCCTTCTATTTGCTAAACATTAAAAACCTGTGTTTTTTTAAATAGACCCCCCAACGTCCTTTATGTGTGTTCTGAATAAACACTATTCCCAGAAAGAGACATCTGAGGGAAGCTATAGAATAATTTGTTTTTATCAGAGTTTTTAGCTCAAACCCATTTTCTTGTAGAGCCTTCATCATGAAATCTTAGCCCACACAATCATAAACCTTTTTGGCATCTAGTGTTGCTGCAGACATTGGTGCTTTACATCTGAAAGCTCCATGTATTACATTTAGAATAGTTCAGGAATTAACTTGTATGACGTGTCCCTGAACAAACCGTGACTGCTCTTGACCAATGAGTTCAGATTTAAAGTTGCTAATGTGTATTGGTAACATTTTGTAAATAATCTTGCAATCCATCATATTAAGTGAATTAGGTCTATAGTTTTTGCAGAAGGGAAGATCTCTGTTTTGTATTGGGATAAGAAGGATCCTGTTGTTGCATTGGTGGAGCAAAAATAATCTAACAATAGTAATAATAGTAACATAAGTACAATAATTTGAGAGAACTGTATGAAAAATTCCACTGAAAAACAGTCCAGTCCTGTATATACCCTTATTAAGCTTACTGGGTGCAAAACAGATTTCAGACGCTTCTAAAGCCTTTTTCAGGTTTCAGGCCTGACAAACATTTTTAGTTTGTGCATTTTGTGTTCATTTCCCAAACTAAAAGTAACAGGTGGAGGCTCCCCTGCAGAATGCTGTTTCTCATAATATTTAGAAAAAAGAGTTTAGTATCATCCCCATCTACAATTTTCTGACCATAAGACTTTTGTTTTATTATTTTTACGTTATTAGCCAGCTGCTTCACATATTTATTTTTGTCTCTGTAGTATCTTGCATTTACTTTTAATGAGAAGCCACAAGCACTCTCGGAGGACTGTTTTAATTAAACTTCAGTTTAGCCTTCATAAGGTGTTTTAAGGAATATTTATCTTTAGAGGTAAAGAGTATGTGCTCCAAATTCTTAATCTCATTAAAAATAGCTATAGACTCTTACTGAACTGTCTTTTTTTTTGCAGCCTCAAAAGTGATAAAAAAAACACTTTAGAGTTGGCTTTAAATGAGCCACAAAGAACACTCACAGAGGGGCCCTGCAATTTGGTAAGCTCAGGCAATGCCACTACAACGTTTTGAAATTCCATTCATGAATAACATATCCTTTACCAGATGGTTGTTAAAATGAAATCTGTTTGGGTCAAAATTGCCATGCAAGATATGGAGATCACCAATGGTTAGGGCATGGTCTGAATGAAGCGAGGGACTGGGAGATACTTGCTCAGAAAAATGTAATCAATTCTAGATCTTGGATGATGAACAGGGGAGTAAAGGGAAAACTCCCTAATAACAGGATTGAAGATTCTCCAAGAATCTACTTGTCTGCCTTGCAACAAATCTTGCATAAAATCTTCAGCGTTGCACTAGGAATATAGGTTGTGTTAGAATGTCAATCAAAAAAAATAATGGGCCAATCAATTGATTACATGGTCCCCCAACAACAAAACTTACATAATTTTAGTAGATCTGTTTTCCAAAATTGAGATTAAGTACCATTAGGGCCATACACATTACAAATACACAAAGGGATCAGTTCTATAGATAACCTTCTACTTTCCAAATCTCTTGCTTATGAAATAACTACCTAATGGAAAGATTTGCGACAGAGAATGACTACCCCATTTTTATGTACTGCAATCTCACTTACTCAATATTTTTTGCAGTGCTATTTGACATTTCAATTTATTTTTAATGAGAAAGAATTCTGTGATGCTTAAAATGTATACTCTGCGGGGGCGTGGTCTCGCGCCGCGACAAGATGGCGGCTCCGACTTGAGCTCCGCTCGGACGCAGAGCTCTTAAACAGATTCCAGCCGGATTTCAGGTCCTTGCTGCAGACGGATGCAGGAACCTGCTACATGAAGGGTCGGAGCGGCATATGGAGCCGTTTTTGCCCGCATTTTGAACCTTGAACGGGCCAACGACGGTAGAGGCAATTTCTCCTCAGTTCTAACGTGAGCGGCCGCCATTTTATATCGGCCGTCGCTCGCTCTAATCTCTTCAGGTAAACCAGCATTTTATTTTTTGGATATTTAAACGCGCGGCAACGTTATTTTTTCTCCACATCAATTCTTGCTGCTTGCTCTTATGCAATATGACTCTCAAGAATACAATCATTTTTTTTTTTTCTTTTCAATTATCAATATGTAGGCTCTCCTTAACATATTGCATCCCATATGCAGACGCTCCATTTACTGCGTTTTATTGTATTTTCTGAGCAAAAGTACCAGTTTCTGCATTACTTGACTGGAGCTCTTTCAGGATGTTGCTACCATCTTCTTGTTTGACTGGTTGACCTCTTCTTCGCACAAATGGTATTAAGGCTTGCTTCTATTGGTCATACCTTCCAGCATCTAATGTTTCACAGGCATTTGACTTACTAAATGCATACCAGGATTGGTTTTCTTTTTTGCTATTTTTGGTCCTTCATTGCCTGAGCTGTGTTCTTGGGCAGACTGAAATCTTCACTAAAAATTCAGTCTCACTCTTCACGACATTACAAGATGGCTAATGAATCTCCGCTCTCGGTTAGAGCCTCGTCTTCTGGTACTAAGCCCAAGAGAGCTAAGAATGACCCCCTTCTCCCATCTTATCATCTCAAAACCCTGTTCTTGATATAATTTTGGATGAGGTGAGGGGTTAAAATCCTTTATGTCTACGACAAATGAGAAACTTCAACAAATAGAGGATAGATGGATTAATATGGAAGCTAAGGTTCTTGATATGGAGCAACGCATTAGTGACTTACATGATGTATCTACTAAGATTCCAGTCTTGGAACAGGAAATCCATCGTCTCAAACTCCATACTGAGGACCTTGAAAACCGCAATAGACGCAATAATCTACGTCTTTATGGTTTGCCGGAAAATCTTGAGGGACCGGATATGCTTCTTTTCCTAAGGAAGTTCCTGTCAGAACTTTTAGAGCTTCCTCCAGAACCTTCATTAAATATTCAACGTGCTCACCGGCTTGGACGTCTTCAACCTAATGCTTCCAGACCTAGAGGAATCATTATGTTATTTTTGGAATTTACGGATCTCATGCGTGTCCTCTCAGTAGCTAAAGCAAAACGCCGTCTCATATGGTCTGGTCATACCATCTATTTGTCACAGGATCTTTCTAACGCTACTAATGCAAGGAGAAAGGAGTTTTTGGCTCTTCGTCCACAGATGAGACAGTTAAACATTCGTTATGGTATTCTTCATCCTTGCCTTTGTAAAATTAATCATGAGGGCTCCACGCATTCCTTTGATGATCCTATTAAATTGAGGTCTTTTCTACATAATCTGTCTCCGCACTCTGCTACTGGTTCTTCTCATCATCTCTAAACTTCTTGTATCTGTTCTCTTCTTTTTCTACTATGGCTGTTCAGAACTCTATTCTTTTTATCTCCTTTACTGTCGTTTCATCTTTCGTCGGTGCTGTCACGCCTCATGCTTCAGTCTTTGCTGTTTTCTCTTAGATCTGGATCCTTGTCCTTGATCTATCTTCTTTTTTTCTATTCTTCTTTTTCCTTTTATTTTTCTTTATCGTTATCTTTTGTTTGTTTTTCTTGTTTGACAGTGTTCCATTTGTTGCATGTGTCCATTAGTGCTGTTTATTGCTATATAACATATTTTTTATTTTGATCTCATATATGGTGTCTCTCTCCTTCCAGATGTTTCCCGAAGTGTATCATCTCCTTTCATGTACTACCCTTCCACCCCTCCATTATGTGTAATTTTGTCTCGTGGAATGTTCGTGGTCTCGGAAACCCCGTCAAAAGACAAAAGGTACTCTCTCACTTATCGAAATTAAATGCTCAGGTCTCCTTTATTCAAGAAACGCATTGTAATGAAACAGAATCGCTTAAATTAAAGCGGCAATGGGTGGGCCAAGTTGTGTTTTCTCCTTCAGCTAGTAATAAAGGGGGTGTTGCGATATTGTTTCATAAGTCATTACATGTACAAATTTTATCTACACAAAATGATGATGGTGGACGATGGGTAATGGCCAAGGTTGTCATACAAAATAAAGAGCTAGTTCTTTTGAACATTTATGGCCCAGTTAGACCTGATCCAGAATTTTGGAATTCTATTAAGATTTTACTTTCTTCCATTGATTCTCCGAATATTGTAGTTGCTGGTGACTTTAATCAATGGATAGACCCTTTTCTGACAGACAATCTAAGTGCAAATTTAATCCTGATAAATCCCATAAAGCCTTCCAATCTGCCATTGCCTCTCGTTCACTATATGATGTTTGGAAGACCTGTAACCCTGACTCCCTTGAATTTACCTTTTTCTCAAATGTTCATCAAACTCGTTCTAGAATTGATTATATTTTAGTTGGTAAATCCCTTCTCCCATCTATCCAGTCCTCAGAGATTGGATCTATTTTTATTTCTGATCATGCACTTGTCCTTTCTGTTTTGGATTTCTCTTTAAGCTCCCCAAAATTTGGCCGCTGGAAGTTG
The DNA here is from genome assembly GCA_963921515.1 of Calotriton arnoldi. Taxonomy (NCBI): domain Eukaryota; kingdom Metazoa; phylum Chordata; class Amphibia; order Caudata; family Salamandridae; genus Calotriton; species Calotriton arnoldi. The sequence goes on along the minus strand of CAWUFW010000032.1, from coordinate 503,652 downwards.
AATAATTTTTTATTATCAGATGCCTCCTTCATCAATGAAGCCACTGCTTTTATTAATGAATTTTTTACACTTAATAACCCCTCTGATACCTCTACTTCTAATAATTGGGATGCCTTTAAGGCCTCTTTTCGAGCCTTCACCATTTCATACGTTGCAAAGAAAAAGAAACTTACTCGAAATAAATATACAGCGTTATTCCAACAACTCAAATTATTGGAACATACTTATTTTACTTCTAAATCTCCTTCTGCTCTTCATGAATTGATTAAGGCCAAATCTGAACTTAATAAATTGGCTACAACTGAGGCTTGTAATGTCCTTCTTAAAATTAAATCTAAATATCATGGGGGCCAAAATAAATCTGGTAAAATGCTGGCCAATTACTTAAAAATTAAATCTGAGCGCAAAAATATTGGACCCATTTTAAATGAATCTACTAATAGCCTTGCATCATCGGACGAGGATATTGCTAATGTCTTTCATGAATATTACCAGTCACTTTATTCCGATGATACGAATCCTTCTACTCAAAATTTTAATACTTTCTTTTCTGGCCTCCCCACTCCTCCTTCCTTACCTGATGAATTTGATTTATTGGAGAGGGATGTCACTCTCCAAGAGATAACTGATGCTATTAAATCTTTAAAAAAATCTAAGGCACCAGGGCCGGATGGCCTTTCTCTTGAATTTTATTCCGCTTTTTCCTCTATTTTTACTCCCAAACTTTTAGCTCTCTTTAACTCCTTCATTGCTGAATCCAAAGCCTCTGGTTCCTTTATGGAAGCATTGATTGTTCTTATCCCTAAGCCCGACAAGGATCATTCCCTTTGTAAAAATTATCGTCTCATATCATTAATTAATTATGATTGTAAGATATTCGCTAAAATTCTTGCAACTCGTCTTGAAACTATTATCCCATTATTGGTTAAAACTGATCAAGCTGGTTTTGTTAAGGGCAGATTGGCTGCGGATAATGCTCGCATGTTTGCCAATGTTATTTCCTTTGGTAAAAATTCAAATCCCCACTTGCAGAGTTGTCCTTAGATGCCGAAAAGGCTTTTGATCGAATTAATTGGCAATTCATGTTCAAAACACTTCAATGGTTTGGATTCGGTCCAATTTTTATTTCCTATATTAAATTGTTATACTCTCACCCCCGCGCCAGTATCTTTGTAAATAAACGTTTTTCAACTTTTTTTCTTTATTTAGAGGTACACGCCAGGGTTGTCCTCTCTCTCCCTTGTTATTTGTTTTATGCCTTGAACCCTTCCTTGAACGTATCCGTGTTAATACACATATTTCTGGCTTCACATATAACTCTTTAGAAACCAAAATGTCAGCATATGCTGATGATATATTAATATATATGTCTAATCCCCACACTTCCCTTCCTCCCTTTTTGGATGAGGTCCAACTATATTCCAGTATTTCTGGATATAAGTTGAACTTCTCAAAAACAGAGGTGCTGCCGCTAAATTCCATGTGCTATCAATATATGTTTAATGATACTAATTTTACTTGGTAACCTACGAAAATCAAGTACCTTGGTATCTGGTTTTCTACCATTCTACCTATCACAATCAGACACACGTTTAATGCATTACTTGCTAAAATTCAATCTCTCCTACTTTCGTGGTCTCCTCTCCATTTGTCCTGGTGGGGTAGGTTAGACACCATCAAAATGATGATTGTTCCCCATATACTCTATACATTATCTATGCTGCCTTTTCGAATCCCTGTCTCATATTTTTCACAAATTAATTCTATTTGTACAAAGTTTTTATGGAACAAAAAACAACCACGCATTTCACTTACAAGACTTAAACGCCCCAAATCTGAAGGAGGTGTACGTTTTCCTGATTTTAAAGCCTATCATTCGGCTTTTTTGATTAGACAATTTTTTTCCCTATCCTATGAATTTGCTGATATCCCTATACCCAGATGGATTATGTTTGAACGCTCCCTATTGAAAGATTTTTCCTTTCGTAATGTAATTTACATGTCTAATTGTACTTTTATATCTAATAATCCTATTTTAAAATACTCCCAAAACCTAATATATAACATATTTGTTGACGGTCTAGACCCATTTCAATGTTTTTTATCCTCTACTATCTGGTATAATAAATATATCAAATACAAAAGAAAATCGTTCTACTACAAACATTGGAAGGAGAAGGGGATTATGTTTGTTCATCAATTCCTTCACCAAAATTCTATTATTCCCTTTCCCGAACTACAATTGCGATATCTTATACCCGACACATTCCTCCATGAATACATTTTAATTTCAACAGCCCTGCAGTCCTATTTATCTACTTTTGACCTCTCTTATGTATCCACCTCACTTGTTCCTCCTACACCGCTTTATAATATTTCTCAAGAACATAAACCTAAAGCCGCTCATATTTATAAGTTATTGTTAATACATGTTACTGAAAGATCTAAATCCCTTACGGAATTAGCCTGGGAAACTGAATTATCCCTTTTGCTATCTGTCTCTGTTTGGGATAAATTATGGTCTAAGTTATTCAAAATTTCTGCTGCTGCTCGTATAACTCAATCTCTCTATTTTATTTACAATAGAGCAGTTATTACTCCTGTTTGTATATCCAAGTTTTCCCCTTCCTCATCTTCTTTGTGCTGGTCTTGTTCTGAATTTACTGGTACTTTAACACATCAAATTTACGAATGTGCGAATGTTTTGACCTTTTGGCGTTCTATTTGGTCTACATGCATGAAAATCTTTAAATGTGATATCACGTTATCATTGCAAAATGTTTTTCTAGGTTCATCTTCACCTGACTTAGATGATTGTACTCCTATATCTTTATTGTTCGATCTATTTATTGCATTAGCTTTTAAAGTTATTTTGTCATGTTGGAAGGATAATTCCAAGCTATCCTCATTGATGTGGTGGAATTTCATATGTGATGAACATAGAATTGCTACTGTCTCCTCTTCTATTTTATCTCAGAAAATTAAATCAGATCTTCTCTGGTTACCTTTTACATCTTATCTTGCCTCACATGCACCTGTATCTTAACATACTTCCTCTTCTTGTTTTATAGTTCACTCTATGTATTCATATATTCCTTTTACTTTTCTTTTTGTTTACTCATTCTCCATTCCTTTTCCTTTTTTTTTTTCTCTCTTTTTCTGTTAAGCGCTTTCTCATTTTACATTTATGAATTAAATGCTTATATATATATATATATATATATGTGTATATATGTGTATGTTTATAGCTCTGATAATGTTGTTACCCTTTCTTTTTCTTGTTTTTGTTATCCTTAAAACTCAATAAAATTCTTAAACACAAAAAAAATGTATACTCTGCAAGCAACTAAACATAGATTAGGCATAGAAACATGACCTGAATTAGTATAAGAACCTGCATATTGCAAGAAACCTACAAGGCTTAGTATTTGAAGCAAACTACAAAAGGAACATAGAAATACAATAAGAAAAACAGAAAAGAAAAATGAGGAGAAATGCCTACAAACCATAGTCAACATGTGGCAAAAACCATTAAAGCTTCACCCATGAATTGAATCGAGCATTAGTGAAATACCAACATTTAAGGAGACCTCCCAGCTCTCAAAACACAAGGTCAGTTTAGGCTGCTATTCAATAATCCAAAGGGAAGTACCATACCGTATGATAGCAATAAGGATCAAATAAAGGTATATGCATAATTAAGGAGACTTACCCACTTATAAACAATGAACCATAAAAATACAATCAAAACAGTGTGGAGACATTACTGACACCATCACAGGACAGGAGACCAGTAAATGAAAGGAACATGAATTGATGAGCAACTGATTGAAACATAATGTATGCACCATGAAGCGTATACACCAATACTCATAACATTCAGGAGAACAACTTGAAGCAAGAGTAAAACTTGTAGAAACATTATGCAGGAACATTTCTGATAATTTTCATCTCTTCTCCTTTATGTGCATGGATACATTCTTATAACTTAGCTGAATATTCAACTGTAATTGTTTTGTAAGTCACCTTTAACAGGCAAGGGTGCATCACTCCAAACCTAGCATTCACAGACCTCAAATTTGGCTGCAAATCAGGAATTATGTTCTTCTCCTTGAAGTCACTTTGGAGACATCCTGTGAGAGAACAATTCCCTGACTGTCCACAACTTCTGTTTCCGTTGCTTCACGGCTAGCTAAACCTTCTTCGGGTCCACATATTGGAGAAAGAGAATGATAATGCCTCTTACTTTGATCCTTTCTCCACATATAAGACCGTTTTTCCAATTTTTTGAGTTTTCTAAATATTAGAACCAGAAGTGTCCTTCAAAACAACTACTTTTGAAATATTTGACTGTAGAAAGGTGATGATATTGGAGCTTTTAGCTCCTTTGAGACTTATAAAGATTCTCAAGTTATTTCCTTGATTTCTATTTTCCATCTCTTCAGTCTGTTTCTTCAGAAGATCTAGCTCTTCCCCCATTCTAGTTAACTTTTCTATAACATTGTGTGCGTCACTAATTTTCTGTTCAACTTCAGTCATTATTGTTTGGAAATATGACCATTTCCCATCAATCCTTTTTAATGTATTGTTGGGCTTGACCATGAATGATATTGGAGTTCTAATTTTTCCATGATTTCTTCCAGTGTGAGCAGCAGTTGTGATTAAAAAGGTGACATCAGATCTTTTTAAGCCTTTATTTGAGCCTCCAGAGTTTTCTTTCTGTGTAACAACAGAAGATATCTCTGGCCCACTGGGTTTACAAACACCTGAAGACTGACTCTCTGCAGGAGTAGAATTATTAATTTTAACCTCTGGTGTTTAATACCTTCTGGAAGGAGCAAAAGTAGATGATGTATAAGACGCTAATATGTTCCTACTTATTTTTTGCAATCTTTACAATTTTTTCCAATAGAATTCTCCTTGTCTAAAAATAGTTCCTTGAAGTAAGGGAGCCTAACATGCAAAAAGGTAAGTAAGCCTTCTTTTTAAACAAATCAAAATGTTAACCAGGTGACGATATGGGCAAAAATGCAAGGTTTCCTGCTGGTAAGGGAAGAAAGGTGAGATGACAGTGGTCTGGTCTCTCCAATGAGGCTTCATGGTATCTCCCTTTAAAGCTTGGTGATAATAAGAAGCCTCCTTTAAATTAGCGTTATTATTCCACTAATAAGCAAAAGTCATTAAACATTGTGCTGTTTCTCTGAGGTGACTGCTGAGAAAGAGAACCCCTCTAAAGTAAAGTTAGGTCTGGGAGAAAAGGGGGAAATAACACAATAACCAAACTAATAAGAAAACCTCCCACTTGACCTCTATTGCTTTGTACAAGGGCAATATCTGCTCCAATAGGGCTATTTGGAAGAAATATATTCTAAGACATGTTGTATTTCTTATTACCTTTTTTTATTTCAGGTATTATTGTTGTTTCACCATAGTTATACTTGTTTCTTTTATTACATCAATACATAAAAACACAGAATTTCCTAAAAACAATCATTCCATGACAACATATATTTGTTTTGTTTATATTGTTCTTCTTTTTTGACACATGTCTTAATATATAAACAATACTATATTGCTATATGCAAACATTGAAGCTTTTGATTAGTAAAAAAACAGAAAAACTCAAGAAGGATATCCGGTGGTATACCCAAGAAAAAGCTTATCCCAATCTCAATGCTTCATACTATCAGGATTGGAACAAGGGTGCGAGCCATCAGCACTACAATAGTAACTATAGGAGGAAGGTCACCACCTTCTCTGACACAAATTCTACAGACTCAGAAGGTGACAACCCCAATTCATCTGGGGGAGCACAGTACAATTACACAACAAACAGAGGCAGACAGGGCAATCTGCAATTCTACTGGGGCCAACAACCTTTTTTTCAACGGGGTCAGAACAGGGAAAGGAACAGACAGTGGGCATAAGAAAGGGTCGAACAACAACAAATCCTATCTCAAAACCAGGAATCAGCAGTATTGGAAAACTTAGATAGTATTGGTGATCAGACCTTTACAGATGACACTTTGCCCATCTTTAATTTGTCAACTACAGTACTGACTAAGGATGAGATTGCTGTACTAGGAAGAGGGTTGTCGTTTGTGCCTAGCACGAGATGCAACACATATAAACTCCATCAAGATCTGTTTTCTTTCTTTCGGAAAGTTAGACTCAAGAAATATTTTATGCATCATCGTGACAAACACTGACATTAATCAATCTCGGTGTAAACCACCATCCACGTTTACACCTACGTTAGATATGGTGGGTTCTGAGGTTGGCATATTTGAAAAGACTGTCCTCAATGAAATCCAACGTATTACCAAGCGTCCTCCCTTTAATTAATATAACCTGTCACGGAGAGAAAATCAGGCTCCAAACAACATCAAATTAAACAAAGAAATAATCATCAAACCCTGTGACAAGGGGGGTGGCATAGTTGTGATGGACCGTGATAATTATAACAACAAAATCCATGATATGTTAGCCGTCCAAGAACACTATAAGAAAAGCCACCCGAGAGAACTGACCAAACTGAATACTAACATTCAACGTATAACGAGGAGGGCTTTAGAGACAGGACAGATTTGCCAACAGGAATATACTTTCTTGAACAAACCATGCCCGGTAGTACCAGCCCTGTATGGGGTCCCAAAAACACACAAAAATATCGTGGATCCCCCACTACGTCCTATTGTGTCTACAATAGGAGCCAGCACTGAGCCGCTGTCTAAATATGTGAACACGTATTTGTGTCCACTTACTAAGACCTATGAATCTTATATTAGAGACACAGGCAACATTATTGATAAGATTGAGGGCATGCCCTTTGACCCGGATCAAGGGATACTAGTAACGCTTGACATTGAGGCTTTATATACCAACATTCCTCAATGTCAAGCGGTAGAATCAGTCACTGCTCAGCTGGCCCGAACCCCAGGTGAAAGGCCTGACGCCTTCATTCTGGAGTGTCTGCAATTGGTTCTCCACAACAACTTTTTTGACTTCAATGGCCTTATATACCTGCAGATAAAAGGCACTAGCATGGGGGCTTCTTGTGCGCCCAGCATAGTGAACATCTACATGGGTGAGTGGGAGCTGAAGCACATATTTAATGAGGCAGCGCCATTCTTTGAAAATGTCAAAACATGGAAGCGCTTTATAGATGACATTTTTTTCATCTGGAGTGGTGACTTGATTACACTCCAAGAATATATTGCATGGCTCAACTCTAGTGACATCAATTTGAAATTTACAGCAAAATTCAGCACCACAGAAGTGGAATTTCTAGATATTCTCATATACGGATGCTTGATTTCTAGAAAACCTACGGCTAAAAACACCATCCTGCAACATCAGAGCTTTCATCTGTCCAGCCAGAAAGACTCTATTTCCTTCGGTGAGTTTCTGCATGTCCGCAGAAATTGCACCAATATGAAAGATTTCAATAAACATGGTGAACTTTTAAAAAGACGTCTCCTTGATCGCAGCTATCCACACAGACTGGTCAAGACTGCCTTTAAACGGGCCCAATATTACAATCGTGATGCGTTACCTCAGGGCACCACCAGGGAATCTAAAGATCAATCGTCTGTGTAATTAATCATTCACAATTGAACTATAAAATTAAAAACATTGTGAATAAACATTGGAAGAGTCTTAATGAGCATGATGATGAAGTAAAGATGAGACTCCCTTTGGTGGCATACAGAAGAAACCGCAATCTTAGAGACGTACTTGTGCACACCAGGAATAAGACTGAGAATAGAAATGACCAAAGCACTATCACAGGACTACCAGCGATTTTGGGTAACCACAAATGTGGCTCTTGCCACGCTTGTGAATCTGCTATGTCACTGATTGCTGGCATTATAATGGCAAAGAAGGAAAATTGAAAGATCAAACCAATTGCAGAAGTCAAAACATTGTCTACATGCTATTGTGTCCTTGTCCACTGGCATATATTGGGGAGACTAGCAGAGAATTTCGTGTACGTTACAGCGAACACAAATCTGCTATTCGTATGGGTAAGATGGCAGCCCCCATGGTACAGCATTGTCAGGAAAAAATCACTCAGATCAAGACCTGAGATGGGTCATCTTAGAGAAGGTAAAATTGAAAGTAGGATTGCCAATGGATTATACACACAAACAAAGGGAAACCTACTGGATTTTTACCCTTGATACATTGAAAATGGGATTAAATGAGGAAATAGTGTGGAATGTTTCCCAGAAATGAGTTTAGGCATATTTGACTAGCAACACCTGTCTGTAGCTACCTTTGGACCCATCTTTCAATGAGCCTTATTAGTCTGGTTATGCCGGTTGTCATTCCCTAGCATATTAACCTTATTTTAAGTGTTAAACTTAGTTGCACTCATCATTATTCCATAGGACAGTGATGTCATACAGCCACCCTTGGACCCACTTTCATAATGAGTCGCATCAGTTTGATAATGACGTATGTCATTCTCTAGTATGTTAATTCTATCTGATGTGTCTAATTTAGTTGCACTTATCATCACTTTGCAGTACAGTGATGGCATTTGGTGAGATGACCAAGTACATCTTACTTTCTCACGATCTAAACAGTATCTAGGCATGGGTCTTTATGCCTTTGTGGGACTTTTAGTTTAAATTTTAATCTTGCAGCTACGGCCAGGGTCCGTATTTCGTTTATGTGTAGAAGCGGCACTGTGCGTGTTGCGCGAGTCACATGTGGCATAGTATTGTTATGCACTTATGTGGATCCCTGTGGTGTTTCTTAGCATGAGCGACATACCAACATGGCGTTCGCAATAGTGAGAGTTGTTAGGACGTTTAGAATTGTATCACTCCGCCCACAGCTTACGGCACGTCGCATACGTCATGCGGTGACCTGGCCTACGACCACGCCGGTATCATGGAAGCTACAAAACATTGGGCTCAGTCCGTCACACTCCCCTGTGGCATGGTTGCGGCTTCGGAGGTCTGCGTCCCATTAGAAATCTTCGAGGTGAGCAGTGCTGTGACTGTATGTCGTGAATGAGGAGGCTCGGAGCTCTTAATAACTGAGATATCGTAGCTGTTTGTACAGTACCTAGCCCATTTATCCATAACTTTGGCGGCTACGAGTAGGTTTGATATATTCAACACAACTGTATGTCGCGAATAAGAGGGCCTGAGGCTGTTAGTAACTTAGACATTGTAGTAGAGTTGTATAGCACCTAGCCTATTATGTTAGCATTTCCAGCATGATTTTAGCGGTAACGAGTAGTTTTGATATATTGAACACGCCGTGTTCATAAGCTAGCAGAGAGTTTATATCTTTGCCGCACGTCGCGATCATCACATACTCCTACCCCACAACCTAGTTTTAACATCATTAACATCAGCCATGTGAATATTTTATGTATGTCTTGGTATATTCACCTCATCCTCATATTTTCTAGCAGTACGACGACAAGAAGTAAAGCTTGGTCCTACGTTACAAGTACTGTAGAAGTACCTATCAAATATGTCTATATAAACCGCACCATCGATCCCTTGAAATGACGCTTGGAATCGAACCGAGACTAAGGCGAAAAGGTGGGGTTATTGACCTAAATGTATTTAACCTCTGACAACTGTAACAATAGGATGTAATAGAAATGAGGCCACCACTCTCTTTAGTAACTGAAACACCCCTTGTTAATTTCCTGCAGGTTCTTATATATAACCAGAGATACAAGTGCCTACAGTGTTGCAGCATCGTACGCATGTTCCCATAACTGTGGTAAGCCACCACAGTACGAGGACATATTATTCTCTAGTAAGGTAACACTATTCATGATAGTGCTTCACACTGTTATAAGGAGATACAATACACCCCTTGGGTATTAGAATAGTATTATTAATTGCCTTTTTTTTCATTAGAGCTCTCCTCGGGCATGATGGAGCCTGAGTGATAATATAATGATACACAAAGGAGCTGGTGAACACCTGTGAATGATTGTAAAGCCAGTCACTTTCCTTACAAAGGCTTTTTCTGTAAGTAGGAGATATTTCTGCTGTTGATTCAGTTATCTCCAGCATTCACAGTATCTATGTAAAAGCACACTTTAATATTTGGGGACTATACACTAGCATGTGGACACTTTCTTGCATGGTTTGGATTTAGAGCATGACAAACTGGCACCATCAGTTGAATCATTAGAAATCCTATCAGTGGCTCTTTGGCTGTCTCTTCATCTCGGTGATCCAGTGCACCTGTGAATGAACTTGCACTATGAACTATTCAACAGGAGATGTTTGGCCATCGATCTCTTTCCACTCCTGTCACTTTTCCTTTTTCTACTTTCTTTTTTTCTAAATCTTTTTGGTCCAGAATTGGAACCGTGTTTAGTCTTTTTAATGGTGGTGGGTTCAATCTATTTTAGTATTTAGGCAAAATATGGGCTATTTAAATTTGTCGTTTAATTACCATAGGTACCCCTACGATTAGATGAATATTGTTTGATACAAGAAGGTCCTGAAGAAGGTGGTCTGTACAAGGTTTTTACCACCGAGACGCGGGTCGACCACGTTGTATGCGCTCAGCCCACGACAGGGTCATGGGGACCGAAAAAGATCTTTCCCTTCTGACCGGATTGTGTATGTGGGTTGACTGTTAGTCTGAATGGTGTGGTTGTGAGTGTATGTAATTTACTTTTGAATTATTTTTGTATTGTTATTGAGTAGATAGGGGTCTACTGTTGGTCATTACATGTTTGCATATAGCAATATAGTATTGTTTATATATTAAGACATGTGTCAAAAAGAAAAACGATAAAAACAAAACAAATATATGTTGTCATGGAATTTTTGTTTTTAGGAAATTCTGTGTTTTTTATGTATTGATGTAATAAAAGAAACAAGTATAACTATGGTGAAACAACAATAATACCTGAAATAAAAAAAAGGTAATAAGAAATACAACATGTCTTAGAATATATTTCTTCCAAGTAGCCCTATTGGAGCAGTTATTGCCCTTGTACAAAGCAATAGAGGTTAAGTGAGAGGTTTTCTTATTAGTTTCTCTGAGGTGACACATGGTTATTGAAAATGGTGGGCACGACTGAGCAGAGCAAGATGATGAGAGGCCTATGCAAAGTCTGAAAAAACAGACCCAGCTCACCTATGCTCTACTGCTGCCACACTTGCTGTCAGTTATGGCCAAGAATAATTGCTGCTGGAGTCTGCTTGTTCTCCATAAAGGGCAGCTGTGGAGCACCAGATTTGAGCTCCTTTCCCAGACCCTTAAGCCATATCCGTAAAAATGTATTTTCTGGATCAAATCTCAAGAGTTCAGGTACTTTGGCTAAATATGACAGCCATTAGCTCCTTCAAGGCAATTAGAGTGAAATGTGTTAGTTATTTGAAAGCACAATAAACCACTGAAACGAAAGAAAGTATTTTAGGATGTAAACATCCACTTAACATAGTTAAATGTTAGGCAATGAGGTTACTAATACTATAAAGTACAGTAAGATTAGGGGAAAATAACTATAAATTATTTTAAAATGAAAATGTTGGCGATCCTTTGGCTTGCAAAGCAATGACAATATTGCCAACTTTCAATTTCAATATTAGTGTCCACACATTCCCAGTAAAAACATATATACCACACCTTTTTCCTAACTGCCACCATAAAATACTCATTGTCTTATCAGTTTTCACTTTACTCTTGTAAAACAAGCAGTGGCATACGCATGTCTTTACAGCACTACTGAAGCACATGTTGTCATGCCATCCACACTGTTCATCAAGCACACATTTTCATGCTTTGAGCTGGTGTATTTTACAGTACCAATAACACAAACATTGTCAGGCTAATTTACAGAATGTTCCGAAAGAACCCACATAGTGCCATTACAACAAACACATTGAGGTGATGCCAGATTTCAAAGTGTCCTCATAAAGCATATTTTTACATGATTCCAATCTCGCAATTACTCCATTAGAGCCAGTCTTTAATTTGTGTAGTTTCACATTGCCCATGTAAAACACATTTGCATGTCTGAATAAAGAACACATTACTATGATTTCATTCAGTTTTCATATGACTAAGGCAAAGCACTGATTGCCAGACCTTGATGATGATGACAGTGATATTGCCACTCATGGTCATCCAGTCACGTTAGACCGTGTGAAAATTACAAGTTTGGGCCAACTGCGATTGAGCACGGGTCGGATACAGGTTAGTCCCGCTGTGCAGTTACTTTCTAAGTCTGGTGCAAAGAGTTCTGTTCATGGTGTAGGAGGCCTGGTGTGAGATTCCTTTGTGTGTAGGAGGCAAAGCCCTTTGAAAAGTAAGGGAGGCTGAGTACAACTCCCCCAGCCATCCTGTCAAGGTGGCCATCCAGACCACACCTAAGTCCACTTTGTGCCACTGTTTGAAAGGAGTACACAAGCCCCAACAGCAGCGCCTTCAACAGTCATGTAACCCAGGACACTGGCAGAAGGCACAAATGGTTGGGACAAGAAAATGCCAACTTTCTAAAAGTGTGCATTTTCAGTACTGTGACTTAAAATCTGACTTTACCATTAATTCAACCGCGGTGCGAATTCCGCCGCGGTGTGGGAGTTTTAATGAGTGGGCGGGGCTGCGTCGGCCAACGGACGTGCGCAGCACTAGCCAGGTAGTGCTCGCAACAGCCGTTGGCCGACGCGCGCACGGAACGGGTTAAAGAAGATTTCAAATTACAATTCATTTGAGTCTAAACAGTATATCAGCTCAGAATCCAAAGTTATCACTTATTAAATGTAATAAGGTAGCACAGTGTTAGTCAATAGGAGAGATAGGCCTTATTTTAGGATTCTTTTACTTATAGGACATATAGAACTTAAGTACATATCTCATACTTTTTAAATACAATTCAGCCTAACCTATGACCGATTAGGGCCTACCTTAGGGATTATTTATATGTTCTAAAAAGGAAAAGTTTATTTTGCCAGGTCAAAATGCAGTTTTAAACTGCACCACAGGCAGCAGTGTAAGGTCTGTGACATGTTAAAAATGCTACATTAGTGGGTAACAAAATGAGTGCTGCAGAGCCAGTAGTAGCATTTCATTTACAGGCCCTGGGTGCACGTCATACTACTTTACTATGGACTTGCTAGTAAATTAAATGTGCCAGTGAGGTGCAGTCCAATTTGACCATGTTTGAAGGAGAGAGCACAAGCACTTTAGCACTGGTTAGCAGTGGTAAATGGCACAGAGTCCCAGTGTCAACAAAAAAATAATTCGGTAAAACAGGAGGAGTGAAGGCAATAAAGTTTGGGATGACCATGCAAAAAGGGCCAGATCCAGCACTCTTCATACAATGCACAATGAATCTTGCTTCATATGCTCCGAAAGCACTAGCTTCATACACTGAAGTCTTATTTCCCTCTACATCCTCCGTTAAGTTCTCTTTAAGTCTGGTTCCACCCATGTTTTTGATTCAGCACCATCTGCGGCAACTTGGAGCACTTCTTCTAATACTCCTATTTCCTCTCATCAGCCATCTCAGCATATGATTCAAAATTCTCTGGCAGGAGGGGGCAAGCAATGAATGTAACTATGAAGAGAATAAAAAGAGTAATGAGGATTTCCTCAAGTAAAGCAGACATACCTACGGTGTCTTCTCTTTCATTCCGTACACAATGAGGCCACACCAAAGCAACAGTCGTAATGGTTGAAGCATGCACTAAAAATTTTATTTAAGTGTTAAGCAGAGAGTTAGCTCCCAAAAGCTGCCAAGACAGCCCTGCTCACTGTGTGGGTAACCCACCACTAGCCTGCACTGTATAATATTGTACAAAAGACACTCAGATTGGCAGACACTTATGATCTACACATCCTTTGAGCGGATTGACCCTGGACCATCAGTGGCAGAATCCTTCCGCACAACTTATAAGTCATTAAAAATAAACACTTGACCTATCAGCTATGACTGCTGTTGACTGCTTCAACCCATTTCTCACAGATCTAAAATTCAAAAAACAAAGCACAGGCTGTCCAAAATTGCACTATCCTCTCCATTCTCATCAGGTAGGTAAGAATTGCCTGTTTTAAATCTGGCCCCCAACTCCTGAACCTCAGAAAACCCTCCTCCACTGCTGACAAGACCACCTCTTGCTCAAGGTGAAATGGCACCAGATCCAATGCTTGTGGTAGAAATTATTTTTCTCCTGTGCAGCGGACAAGTTCCGTAAGCCGGCCTTTCCATTGTGCCCGCCACCAGTATCCTGCGACTCGTCGACTTCAACGAGGGATGCAGAGCGAGCATGAATATTGCAACAGGGCTGGTGTTTCTCCTGCTTTGCTCAATCAGAGATAAAAGGCACCAAAACACTTTAAATTATACATTTTACTGATGCCAACCCATTGACAGAGGGAAACATGGCAGTTGTATGCATGGAGGCTACATTCCATGCAGGATGACAATTACATTCCTCCAAGAAGCAGAGAAGATTATTCCTCAACTATTGACTTTATAACTACTTACTACTCCATTCAGTTACAATGTCAGAAGTGTCAATAGACCTGTTTGTAATTGATCATGCCCCTTTAATGCCCCTAAATTAATTAACAAACTTTTTTAAAGTATAAATTAGTGTAACTTTGTTATTAAAATATAATTAAAATACGTTTAATAAATGCTATACGTTACTTTTAATAATTATTAATGCATAATTAACAAAATGTAATGTTTTTACTCGAGGTGGGAATGTATTTTTTAATTGAAACCTCCCCCTCCTTGAGTTAAATAAACTTTTTTATTTAGTTTTCCCTATGCGGGTTGAAGATCTCCCCATGGTGAAGTATAGAGAAAGTTACAAAAGTTCATTAAAAATTATAATAAATCAGTAAAAATATCTGTATATTAAATTGTATTGTAAATTAATTTTATATATTTTTATTTTAAATGTAGAACAAAATAAAGAAAGCTATAAATTAATTAACATTTTTTATTATGCATGATTACGTGATGCATAGAACTCATTAAAAGTAGTTTAACTATAATTCAATAAAACTTAATGTTACAAAAATTTTAAAAATTCAAAGAAGATTGTTAAAATATTTTATAATTAAATAATAAATATGGTTTATTTTTATATATTTTTAAAATTAAATTAAACCACTAGAATTATATCTCCCTCCAAATTTTGCATAGATGATTGACAATTAATGGTACGGAGGGAAGGAATAGAGAAAACACTTTTAAATTCAACACCAATATATACACTCTCCAAGCAATGGTATCTTGCAAAATGCCACACAATTGCAGCACCATTTTGTTGTCCGTTGATCATGCCCATAGTCAGTGGCAGCAGATGGTATTCAACCCAGTATTTGAGAGGGGAAAGCCTCAGAGAATAGGAGCACCCGACTGTCCTGATACACCATATCATTTTAAAAAAACAGTTAAGGAAACATCTTAACAGATGCCACTTTCTGATTTGGTCATTGTAACATATTTGCTGTCAACACTGCCAGATGCCAGACTATGGTAATGCCTAGGAAACAGAGCTTGCTTTGATGGCTTGCAATACCCTCCAGTTGGATGAGCAGACCCTGTCCTCCTGGTAATGTCTCGCTGACAATGCATGCTTTGATAGCTTGCAATTCCCTCCAGTTGGATGAGCAGACCCTGTACTGCTGGTGATGCTTGCTTAGACATTCTTTCTCATCGAGATCAACTCTCCAACCAGTGTAACTGCTGTCCATTAACATGACACAAGGCTCCAGTGGGCCAATATCCACACCTCTGCATAGGTTTAATGGATTGCACCACCAGTTAAGGCCCTGTGGACACTGCATGAAACAAAGAAACTCTTATTGAAGTCTTACGATGCTTGGTTATGGATACTCAGTGCTCATCGCACTAGAAATATAATCTTTAATGCAAGACCACTGTTTGAATGGTGTTTCTTTCTTTTTCAATACCATAGATGGCAAAGTCTGTGTCACCTGCATACGACCCTCTATAAATGAAATCCTGCCCACATCAATGCAGAAATGGAACCCTATGCATTTTAAGAATTACAATAGAGTCAGATAGAGGCAGACAGCAGTCCCTTACAAAGCATTCCACCATGCACAATAAGAGTTGGCCACAAGGCCAGTCCTGCTCCCCGGTCCTATGCCCAACCAACTATCGGTGGATATCTCCCCTCTCTGCATGATTTTTATGAATGCGCTGCAGGGGTTGGCAACAGGGCCTGACATGCATCTGTCCCTGAACCCAACCCACCATGGGTGACCAGTCTCAGTTGTGCACTGCCCTTGGCTGTGTGTGGCTGGCAATGGTCACAAGGCATCAATCAATCAATCAATCAGGGATTTGTAGGCGCGCTACTCACCCGTGAGGGTCTCAAGGCGCTGAGGAAGGGGGTCCCCAGATCTGTTTAGCTGAAGAGCCAGGTCTTGAGGGTCTTCCTGAAGGTGTTCAGGGAGGGGGCGCGTCTGATGTCTGCCGGTAGCAGGCCCTGTCTCAACCTGCCACAGCCGGACAACCCCAGGACCACAAGGCATGTGGATGGGATTGGCCCATAGAGGTTGGCGTTCAGCCTTTTCTTATTTTGTTTTTTATTTTTTGGGATTTTCAGTCTAGTTTGGAACTTTGAATCCATTGCAAGTGTCATATCTGTGGCATCATCCCCAGACTGGGTACCCATCAATGACTACGCCACACACGGAGCTAAGTATTACATGTCCTTATTTGTCTGCGTGTAACTGCAAAGTCAACATTCTAAAACAAGCGTTCATTGCATTCCGTGCTGACACCTACATCACAGCTCTACTAAGTCTGTTAAGAGCCAAAAGGGCTCCATCATAAAACTCGCAAAGACACTACAATATCCAGGCACCGCAAATCCAGGACAACATTATCTGACCCATGCAACCTTTGGAAGATTCACAGTTCCAATCTGCTATAGGTCAAGGAAGTATCATGGGCAGTCTCCGCTGTAGTGCGAAGATCCAGTCAAGCATCGCGGACAGTCGTTGCTGTAGCTTCACGCTGGTGGCCGGCACGGGCTGTTGTCGCTGTAGCATGAAATGCAGGCCTCATGTTACAGGTCGAAGTGGGCTGTCGCTGTTGGCTGTTGCATTGGTGGTCATCGTGGGTGGCAGAGTCTTGCTGTGAACTAGCCCATTCATTGACGTGAGGAGCCCAAACTTCAGGATTTACACCTTTTCTTGAGAAGGAGTACATTCTGATGCCAGCCAAGAGCCCAAGACCTGGGGAGGTACCTCTTGGGGATCAGGAACCTACTCCAGCAAAGGTCAGCAGAGCTCAACCAGGTCCAGTTTCAGGTCTAGGCAGGTCCAGTTGCAGCAGGTCAGCTGGGTAGCTGCAGGGAGGCCTCTGAAGCTTGTTGTTTCCCTGTAGCTCACATAGGAGGTCAGCCAACTGACCCTTGGAGTCACTTTGGTTAGCCTGTGATGAGGGGAAGCAAGTCCGTCTTCTTTCTCAGACAGCAAAGCACTCCTTCAAGCAGCAGGGCAGTCCTCTGGCAGTAGATCAGTCCTTCTTCAGAAACGTTCACAGATCCAAGAGTGTTCTGAAGAGTGGCTCTGGAGGCCCAATACTTCTGCCTGGTACAAGACTCCCTGCCCTACCCCCACATCTAGTTCTGGAATGTTCTTCCCCTGCTGAGGCAACTGTCTGAGGGTTACAAAAGGCAGGGCAGGTGTCTGATTTCTTTGTATGTGCAGGAGGCAAATCACTTTGAAGTGTAAGGAGGGCAGGGCACAGCCCCTCCTCCAGCCATCCTGCCAGGGTGACCCATACTGTCCTCAACTAAGCCCCTTTTTTGTCACTGTCTGGAAGGAAAACACAAACCTGATCAGCAGGGCCATTCACAGTTATGTGGCCCAGTATACTGGCAGAAAGCACAAATGGTTGGGACAAGAAAATGCCTACTTTTTAAAAGTGCCATTTTCATAATTGTGACTCAAAGTCTGACTTCACCATTAAGTAGGATTTTAAATTACAATTCATTAGAGTGTAAACAGCATATCTCTATCTGCTTCCAATCAAACAATAGCACTTATTGATAGTAATATGGTAACCCAGTATTAGTCAATGGTAGAGACAGGGCTTACATAAGTGAAAAATTACTTTACCAGTTTTTCAGCGCCAGGACATGTAAAACTTAAGTACACGTTTAATTGTTTAAATACAATGCATCCTCCCCTATGAGCCTTTAGGGCCTACCTAAGGGGTGACTTACAGTATTAAAATGGAAGTTTTGGGCCTAGCAAAAGGTGTATTTTGCCATGTCAAAATGGCAGTTAAAACTGCACTACAGGCTACAGTAGCAGGCCTGAGACAGGATCTAAAGTGCTACTTTAGTGGATGGCACAATGACTGCTGCAGGCCTACAAATAGCATTTAATTTATAGGCCTGGGTACACATAATACCATTTACTAGGTACAAGTAAGTTAAATGTGCCAATCAGGTGTAGGCCAATTTTACCATGTGTTAAGGAGAGAGCACAAGTACCTCCATTCAAGGGCCCCCACGGACCCATGTCCCCACCACATCTACAACTTAGGAAATTCTCCAATCAGCGCAAATCTCTCCCACATCATCAAAACATCCATTGCATCCTCCATATTCCCAGATGACTGGAAACATGCAGAAGTATACGCTCTGCTCGAAAAACCATCTGCTCACCCGAATCAGCTATCTAACTTCTGTCCAATATCCCTCCCTCCATACCCGGTCAAAGTGATGAAGAAGGCCATCAACAAACAAATCTTAACCCACCTTGAGACCCACCATCCACAGGGCAACACCCAATCTGGCTTCCAAAACAACCACAGCCGTGACCTCACTGCAGGCACCAACAACATTAGGACTATCCTGGACCACGGAGAAGCAGCAGCCCTCATCCTACTCAACCAATCTACAGCTTTCAACACCGTCTCCCACTACAATCTGATCAGAAGACTCCTCGACATAGGCATCCAAAGACCAGCACTGGATTTGCTCCTTCCTCACAGGAAGAACCCAAAGAGTTAGTCTAGGATATTGGGTCATTAGTTGTGCAGGATGTGAGGCCTTGGCAAGTAATGTAAAGTAAGGTCCACAGTTTCTCCATACAGATAACCAAGCACCACATTGTTGCGCTTGACTCTCTGAGGGTAGCAGAGCAGTCCAAAGCCTACTCAGTAGAGGTGGTGTGGGCTAGCAATTAACATTCAGTAGCACGCAGCAATAACACTCAATGAATGACTGTCAAGTCAGTGCTTTTTCTTTAAAAAAAGGAAAAGTACATTTGTTATACACACACAAGACAAGAACTACACAATAATTTACAAATATATAAATAAGGCAGATTGAAAATAGCTAAGATGACATTGAAATAACATTTGAACACTAAAGGGCCATGACCCCAAAAGGTGTAAATGCAAATATTAATGTCAATAAAGCATGTCAACCTTGATCAATAATCACTGTCAACATTATTATGTCAATAAAGCATTTTCAAATATACATAACATGTGTCTGTGCTCTTTTATATACTTTTAAGCCACATAAAGTACTACAATAGAGACAGCCCCTAGAGAGCGAAACTTTCAGGCTGTATAAAATGCCAAAAATAAAACCAGCTCCTAGATGTCTCTGCACTGCACTCCCAGCTGTATAGATGAAGTTCCAGCTTGGGGAGCACTTTAAAGCATGAAACAAAACTGCGGCTTGCTCTTCCTTTCTAGGACCTCTTGCATCTCCCCAGTGGTCTCTTTTTGGCACTCGTGGGCCCCTGCCAACCTGAGGCTAGCATCAAAAGTGGAAAAAGGTTTGCCAATACCAAGCCCCCCCACGGCATTATAGGGCACTGGAGCATGAGTACTAGGCACATCAATTTCAATTTCTATTGATTTAGATCTCTTACAAGATCAACAATAGAGATAAATACAGGATTCAAACACTTTTTTAAAACAAATTCTTCAGCTGACGTCGTTAAACATTTTATTTAAAACATGGGTAAAACAGATTTCATGAATTTATACAATTCAAAACAGACAAATTCGTTCAGTGGTGATTTCAAAAAAGCAATCAAATCAACAGAGGTCAAGAGATTATATCTAAAAACAATAGGTTTTATGAAACGGTTTCTGGCCTCAACCAACTCCTTATTAGAGCATAAATAACGAACATGAGTTTGATCCTTGGCTCCCTTGTCACATGTGGCTATATCTTCATCTAAATCACTCCAGCTTCTTTTTATAGGCCTTTAGAGGTACTATACCTAATCGTAGCATGATTATAATCTCTGAATACTATGTTCCGAGGAAAATTTCACGCACTGTCGGTGGGTCTTAAACTCGATGGTGGAGCTAAGGGATTTATAGTGGGATAGTTGGAGGTAATGTGCCTTGTCAAGCTCGGAACTTACTCGAGGAGTTGTGTTTTTCAGAAAGAGCTTCAAGTGTGCTTGGGACCAGGATTGAAGAATACTTTCAGTACATTGAAAGTATTCTAGAGCGGTCTTAAAATTTGTTTTAAAGGCGTCTTGTTTTTTTCCTGGCTTAAAAGTTTTGTGTTTCAGTAAGGCCCTCAAAGAGCCTTCTTCAGCGTGCAAGAGTTTAAAAGGCCATCTAATAATGTTGGCCAGGGCTATTGAGAATGTGCTTACAGTTGAAAACTCTAGGCAAAGAACCTGCACCGGGGTGGCCTGACTCAATAACGTTATTTTGGGTAATAATTTACCTTCGCCGATATTCAGAACGTTCGATCTAGCTATAGGAATATATTCTATAGCATAGGTTACAGTTGGTGGAATTTTTGCCCTGTATATGTCTAGAAGAGTGTGGAAATGTCAGCTGCCCGAAGAGGAGTAGAATTTTCTTAGGGCATTGATATGTGCTACTGCTTTTTAATTCATCTGTTGTAAGTGAGAATTTACTTCTAGGGTTTGTGAAAATACGCGCCCTAGATAAGTGTACGCTTTTGTCAACTCAATTGTTGTGCCATCTAGATTCCATTTGTATGAGTGTGATGTTTCCTTCCTCTACATGAAACTACCTTTGTCTTGGAGATATTTACTTTTAGGTAGTTTTCTTCTGAATATTTAGCAAGACCCTCTATATTTCGCTAAAAACTCAATGAGGTAAGATCGAAGAGTGCCCCGTCATCAGGGTACATTAACGCATGTATGTTTACAGATGCTAGCTTGAGAGGGAAATTATTTACGTTTGGGAGGCGCTCTAGTAAATCGCTTATAAAAAGTGAAAACAGGAAGAGATATTTTCTGTAAATTCACATTATCTTTCTCACTCATGTGAGAATGAAGTCTGACTTTCTCAGTAAAACATGTACATCCAACAAGGGCAGAGACTGTCAGTTGATTCCTTTGTGTTCTACTGCAGCTTCCCAGAGTGTTCTAAAGAACAACTAGAGTGCTAACAGCCTTCCTTATGACAAAAAGTATGGCACACCTGAAGCCATCTTGATTGGAATAAACTGGTAACACTTAAACAATTTAATTTAAAAAGGAACAAAATGATGGGGTTCATTTTGTCATAGAAATTATGGTTAGTGCTGTAGAAAGAAAAATTAGGACATGTTTCAAGTGTGATCTCAAATATCTTCCTGTTATATTTCCATATAGGCCAGTTGATGCCTTTGTGTTCTACTGCAGCTTCCCAGAGTGTTCTAAAGAACAACTAGAGTGCTAACAGCCTTACTTATGACAAAAGTATGGCACACCTGAAGCCATCTTGTTTGGAATAACCTGGTAACACTTAAAACATTTAATTTAAAAAGGAACAAAATGATGGGGTTCATTTTGTCATAGAAATTATGGTTAGTGCTGTAGAAAGAAAAATTAGGACATATTTCAAGTGTGATCTCAAATATCTTCCTGTTATATTTCAACAGGAGCAGCCTGCCAGTTGATGCCTTTGTGTTCTACTGCAGCTTCCCAGAGTGTTCTAAAGAACAACTAGAGCGCTAACAGCCTTACTTATGACAAAAGTATGGCACACCTGAAGCCATCTTGATTGGAATAAACCGGTAACACTTAAAACATTTAATTTAAAAAGGAACAAAATGAGGGTTCTTTTTGAAATAGAAATTATGGTTAGTGCTGCAGAAAGAAAAATTAGGGCATGTTTTAAGTGAGATCTCAAATCCTCTTCTATTTCATTAGAAAATTCTGACATGCAGACTGAAACAATCACTTTCAATACCAGCAGCAGACTACCAGTTAACTCCCTGGTGAGCAGTAGCTTTACTCCAGTGATCTAATGAGCAACTAGAGTGCTAACATTCTGAATTTATGGCAGATGTGAGACACATCTGAATGCCTTCTTGATGGAATCAAAGTAAAAACTGAAAGCATTTCCTACTGAGGAGACTGCAGTAAATGAAAAAATTAGGAAACTTCATAACAAAGAAGTCTTCCAAGATGGCCACCAGTGAAAAAGAGCCCAAATGTAGCACAAATATTACCCAGATGTAGCCCACATATAGCCCAATGACAAAAGTGTGCAAAACACTTTTTATTTTTAGTTTTTTGCAGTTTTATGTAGTGCAGACTGGTCAGGTATTGGAGCATTGCATCTTAAAACATGACCCCCTACACTACAAAAACACCACTGCACTACCTTAAACCCTAAAACACTACCCCCAGCACGACCCCCTATACTACACAAGCACCACTGCCCTATCCTAAACCCTAAAACACTACCCCCAGCACGACCCCCTACACTACCCAAACACCACTGCACTATCCTAAACCCTAAAACACTACCCCCAGCACGACCCCTACACTACCCAAACACCACTGCACTAACCTAAATCCTAAAACACTACCACCAGCACGACCCCTACACTACCCAAACACCACTGCACTACCCTAAAACATGACCCCCTACACTACACAAACACCACTGCACTACCCTAAACCCTAAAACACTACCCCCAGCACGACCCCCTACACTACCCAAACACCACTGCACTACCCTAAACCCTAAAACACTACCCCCAGCACGACCCCCTACACTACCCAAACACCACTGCACTAACCTAAATCCTAAAACACTACCCCCAGCACGACCCCCTACACTACCCAAACACCACTGCACTACCCTAAAACATGACCCCTACACTACACAAACACCACTGCACTACCCTAAACCCTAAAACACGACCCCCTACACTACACAAGCACCACTGCACTACCCTAAACCCTAAAACACTACCCCCAGCACGACCCCCTACACTGCCCGAACACCACTGCACTGCCCTAAACCCTGAAACACCAGCCCCTGCATGACCCCCTACACTGCCCGAACACCACTGCACTGCCCTAAACCCTGAAACACCACCCCTAGCATGACCCCCTACACTGCCCGAACACCACTGCACTGCCCTAAACCCTGAAACACCACCCACTTCACGACCCCCTACACTGCCCGAACACCACTGCACTGCCCTAAACCCTGAAACACCACCCCCAGCATGACCCCTACACTGCCCGAACACCACTGCACTGCCCTAATCCCTGAAACACTACCCCCAGCAAGACCCCCTACACTGCCCGAACATCACTGCACTGCCCTAAACCCTGAAACATCACCCCCAGCAAGACCCCCTACACTGCCCGAACACCACTGACCTAAACCCTGAAACACCACCCCCAGCACGACCCCCTACACTGCCCGAACACCACTGCACTGCCCTAAACCCTGAAACACTACCCCCAGCATGACCCCTACACTGCCCGAACACCACTGCTCTGCCCAAAACCCTGAAACACCAGCCCCAGCACGACCCCCTACACTGCCCGAACACCACTGCACTGCCCTAAACCTTGAAACACCAGCCCCTGCACGACCCCCTACACTGCCCGAACACCACTGCACTACCCTAAACCCTGAAACATCACCCTGAGCACGACCCCCTACACTGCCCGAGCACCACTGCACTGCCCTAAACCCTGAAACACCAGCCCCAGCACGACCCCCTACACTGCCCGAACACCACTGCACTGCCCTAAACCCTGAAACACCAGCCCCAGCACGACCGCCTACACTGCCCGAACACCACTGCACTGCCCTAAACCCTGAAACACCAGCCCCAGCACGACCCCTACACTGCCCGAACACCACTGCACTGCCCTAAACCATGAAACACCAGCCTCAGCACGACCCCCTACACTGCCTGAACACCACTGCACTGCCCTGAACCCTGAAACACCAGCCCCAGCACAACACCCTACACTGCCCGAACACCACTGCACTGCCCTAAACCCTGAAACACCACCCCGTGCATGACCCCCTACACTGCCCGAACACCACTGCACTGCCCTAAACCCTGAAACACCACCCCCAGCGTGACCCCCTACACTGCCCGAACACCACTGCACTGCCCTAAACCCTGAAACACCACCCCCTGCACAACCCCCTACACTGCTCGAACACTACTGCACTGCCCTAAACCCAGAAACACCATCCCCAGCACGACCCCCTATACTGCACGAACACCACTGCACTGCCCCAAACCCTGAAACACTACCCCCAGCAAGACCCCCTACACTGCCCGAACACCACTGCACTGCCCTAAACCCTTAAACATCACCCCCAGCAAGACCCCCTACACTGCCCGAACACCACTGCCCTCAACCCTGAAACACCACCCCCAGCAAGACCCCCTACACTGCCCGAACACCAATGCACTGCCCTAAACCCTGAAACACCAGCCCCAGCACGACCCCCTACACTGCCCGAACACCACTGCACTGCCCTAAACCCTGAAACACCACCCCTGCACGACCCCCTACACTGCCCGAACACCACTGTACTGCCCTAAACCCTGAAACCCCACCCCCAGCATGACCCCCTACACTGCCCGAACACCACTGCACTGCCCTAAACCCTGAAACACCACCCCCTGCACAACCCCTACACTGCTCGAACACTACTGCACTGCCCTAAACCCAGAAACACCATCCCCAGCACGACCCCTATACTGCACGAACACCACTGCACTGCCCCAAACCCTGAAACACTACCCCCAGCAAGACCCCCTACACTGCCCGAACACCACTGCACTGCCCTAAACCCTTAAACATCACCCCCAGCAAGACCCCCTACACTGCCCGAACACCACTGCCCTCAACCCTGAAACACCACCCCCAGCAAGACCCCTACACTGCCCGAACACCACTGCACTGCCCTAAACCCTGAAACACCAGCCCCAGCACGACCCCCTACACTGCCCGAACACCACTGCACTGCCCTAAACCCTGAAACACCACCCCTGCATGACACCCTACACTGCCCGAACACTACTGCACTGCCCTAAACCCTGAAACACCACCCCCAGCACGACCCCCTACACTGCACGAACACCACTGCACTGCCCTAAACCCTGAAACACTACCCCCAGCAAGACCCCCTACACTGCCCGAACACCACTGCACTGCCCTAAACCCTGAAACATCACCCCCAGCAAGACCCCCTACACTGCCCGAACACCACTGCCCTAAACCCTGAAACACCACCACCAGCAAGACCCCTACACTGCCTGAACACCACTGCACTGCCCTAAACTCTGAAACACCACCCCCAGCAAGACCCCTACACTGCCCGAACACCACTGCCCTAAACCCTGAAACACCACCCCCAGCAAGACCCCCTACACTGCCTGAACACCACTGCACTGCCCTAAACCCTGAAACACCACCCCCAGCAAGACCCCCTACACTGCCCGAACACCACTGCACTGCCCTAAACCCTGAAACACCACCCCCAGCACGACCCCCTACACTGCCCGAACACCACTGCTCTGCCCAAAACCCTGAAACACCAGCCCCAGCACGACCCCCTACACTGCCCGAACACCACTGCACTGACCTAAACCCTGAAACACCAGCCCCAGCACGACCCCCTACACTGCCCGAACACCACTGCACTGCCCTAAACCCTGAAACACCAGCCCCAGCACGACCGCCTACACTGCCCGAACACCACTGCACTGCCCTAAACCCTGAAACACCAGCCCCAGCACGACCCCTACACTGCCCGAACACCACTGCACTGCCCTAAACCATGAAACACCAGCCTCAGCACGACCCCCTACACTGCCTGAACACCACTGCACTGCCCTGAACCCTGAAACACCAGCCCCAGCACAACACCCTACACTGCCCGAACACCACTGCACTGCCCTAAACCCTGAAACACCACCCCGTGCATGACCCCCTACACTGCCCGAACACCACTGCACTGCCCTAAACCCTGAAACACCACCCCCAGCGTGACCCCCTACACTGCCCGAACACCACTGCACTGCCCTAAACCCTGAAACACCACCCCTGCACAACCCCCTACACTGCTCGAACACTACTGCACTGCCCTAAACCCAGAAACACCATCCCCAGCACGACCCCCTATACTGCACGAACACCACTGCACTGCCCCAAACCCTGAAACACTACCCCCAGCAAGACCCCTACACTGCCCGAACACCACTGCACTGCCCTAAACCCTTAAACATCACCCCCAGCAAGACCCCCTACACTGCCCGAACACCACTGCCCTCAACCCTGAAACACCACCCCCAGCAAGACCCCTACACTGCCCGAACACCAATGCACTGCCCTAAACCCTGAAACACCAGCCCCAGCACGACCCCCTACACTGCCCGAACACCACTGCACTGCCCTAAACCCTGAAACACCACCCCCTGCACGACCCCCTACACTGCCCGAACACCACTGTACTGCCCTAAACCCTGAAACCCCACCCCCAGCATGACCCCCTACACTGCCCGAACACCACTGCACTGCCCTAAACCCTGAAACACCACCCCCTGCACAACCCCCTACACTGCTCGAACACTACTGCACTGCCCTAAACCCAGAAACACCATCCCCAGCACGACCCCTATACTGCACGAACACCACTGCACTGCCCCAAACCCTGAAACACTACCCCCAGCAAGACCCCCTACACTGCCCGAACACCACTGCACTGCCCTAAACCCTTAAACATCACCCCCAGCAAGACCCCTACACTGCCCGAACACCACTGCCCTCAACCCTGAAACACCACCCCCAGCAAGACCCCTACACTGCCCGAACACCACTGCACTGCCCTAAACCCTGAAACACCAGCCCCAGCACGACCCCCTACACTGCCCGAACACCACTGCACTGCCCTAAACCCTGAAACACCACCCCCTGCATGACACCCTACACTGCCCGAACACTACTGCACTGCCCTAAACCCTGAAACACCACCCCCAGCACGACCCCCTACACTGCACGAACACCACTGCACTGCCCTAAACCCTGAAACACTACCCCCAGCAAGACCCCCTACACTGCCCGAACACCACTGCACTGCCCTAAACCCTGAAACATCACCCCCAGCAAGACCCCCTACACTGCCCGAACACCACTGCCCTAAACCCTGAAACACCACCACCAGCAAGACCCCTACACTGCCTGAACACCACTGCACTGCCCTAAACTCTGAAACACCACCCCCAGCAAGACCCCCTACACTGCCCGAACACCACTGCCCTAAACCCTGAAACACCACCCCCAGCAAGACCCCCTACACTGCCTGAACACCACTGCACTGCCCTAAACCCTGAAACACCACCCCCAGCAAGACCCCCTACACTGCCCGAACACCACTGCACTGCCCTAAACCCTGAAACACCACCCCCAGCACGACCCCCTACACTGCCCGAACACCACTGCTCTGCCCAAAACCCTGAAACACCAGCCCCAGCACGACCCCCTACACTGCCCGAACACCACTGCACTGACCTAAACCCTGAAACACCAGCCCCAGCACGACCCCCTACACTGCCCGAACACCACTGCACTGCCCTAAACCCTGAAACACCAGCCCCAGCACAACCCCGTACACTGCCCGCACACCACTGCACTGCCCTAAACCCTGAAACACCAGCCCCAGCACAACCCCATACACTGCCCGAACACCACTGCACTGCCCTAAACCCTGAAACACCAGCCCCAGCACGACCGCCTACACTGCCCGAAAACTACTGCACTGCCCTAAACCCTGAAACACCACCCCCAGCAAGACTACCTACACTGGCCGAACACCGCTGCACTGTCCTAAACCCTGAAACACCACCCCCTGCACGACCCCCTACACTGCCCAAACACTACTGCACTGCCCTAAACCCTGAAACACCACCCCTCAGCACGACACCCTACACTGCCCGAACACCACTGCACTGCCCTAAACCCTGAAACACCACCCCAGCACGACCCCTACACTGCCCGAACACCACTGCACTAAACCCTGAAACACCACCCCCTGCACGACCCCCTACACTGCCGGAACACCACTGCACTGCCCTAAACCCTGAAACACCACCCCCAGCACGACCCCCTACACTGCCCTAACACCACTGCACTGCCCTAAACCCTGAAACATCACCCCCAGCACAACCCCCTACACTGCCTGAGCACCATTGCTCCTCCCTAAACCCTGAAACACTAGCCCCAGCACGACCCCCTACACTGCCCGAACACCACTGCACTGCCCTTAACCCTGAAACACCACCCCCAGCACGACCCCTACACTGCCCGAACACGACTGCACTGCCCTAAACCCTGAAACACCAGCCCCAGCAAGACCCCTACACTGCCCGAACACCACTGCATTGCCCTAAACCCTGAAACACCAGCCCCAGCATGACCCCCTACACTGCCCGAACACCACTGCACTGCCCTAAACCCTGAAACACCAGCCCCAGCACGACCCCTACACTGCCCGAACACCACTGCACTACCCTAAACCCTGAAACACCAGCCCCAGCACGACCCCCTACACTGCCCGAACACCACTGCACTGCCCTAAACCCTGAAACACCAGCCCCAGCACCACCCCTACAATGCCCGAACACCACTGTACTGCCCTAAACCCTGAAACACCACCCCTGCACCGCCCCGTACACTGCCCGAACACCACTGCACTGCCCTAAACCCTGAAACACCACCCCCTGCACCACCCCCTACACTGCCCGAACACAACTGCACTGCCATAAACCCTGAAACACCACCCCCTGCACCGCCCCCTACACTGCCCGAACACCACTGCACTGCCCTAAACCCTGAAACACCACCCCCAGCATGACCCCCTTTACTGCTCGAACACCACTGCACTGCCCCAAACCCTGAAACACCACCCCCAGCATGACCCCCTACACTGCCCGAACACCACTGCCCTAAACCCTGAAACACCACCCCTGCACGACCCCCTACACTGCCCGAACACCACTGCACTGCCCTAAACCCTGAAACACCACCCCCAGCACGACCCCCTACACAGCCCAAACACCACTGCACTGCCCTAAACCCTAAAACACCACCCCAGAACGACCCCCTACACTGCCCGAACACCACTGCACTGCCCTAAACCCTAGAACACTACCCCCAGCATGACCCCCTACACTATCCGAACACCACTGCACTACCCTAAACCCTAAAATACTCCTCCAGCACGACCCCCTACACTACCCGAACACGACTGCACTGCCCTAAACCCTAAAACACTCCCCCAGCACGACCCCCTACACTACCCGAACACCACTGCACTGCCCTAAACCCTAAAACACTACCCCCCGCACAACCCCCTACACTACCCAAAGACCACTGCACTACCCTAAACTCTAAAACAATACCCCCCGCATGACTCCCTACACTACCCAAAGACCACTGCACTACCCAAAACCCTAAAACACGACCTCCTACACTACACAAACACCACTGCACTACCCTAAACCCTAAAAACTACCCCAGCACGACCCCCTACACTGCCCGAACACCACTGCACTGCCCTAAACCCTAGAACACTACCCCCAGCATGACCCCCTACACTACCCGAACACCACTGCACTACTCTAAACCCTAAAATACTCCCCCAGCACGACCCCTACACTACCCGAACACGACTGCACTGCCCTAAACCCTAAAACACTCCCCCAGCACGACCCCTACACTACCCGAACACCACTGCACTGCCCTAAACCCTAAAACACTACCCCCGCACAACCCCTACACTACCCAAAGACCACTGCACTACCCTAAACTCTAAAACAATACCCCCGCATGACTCCCTACACTACCCAAAGACCACTGCACTACCCAAAACCCTAAAACACGACCTCCTACACTACACAAACACCACTGCACTACCCTAAACCCTAAAAAACTACCCCAGCACGAACCCCTACACTACCCAAACACCACTGCACTACCCTAAACCATAAAACACTACCCCCAGCAGTACCCCATACGCTACCCAAACACCACTGCACTACCCTAAACCCTAAAACACTACCCCCAGCAGTACCCCCTACACTTCCCAAACACCATTGCACTACCCTAAGCCCTAAAACACTACCCCCAGCAGTATCCCCTACACTACCCAAACACCACTGCACTACCCTAAACCCTAAAACCCTAAAACACTAACCCCAGCACGACCCCCTACACTACCCAAACACCACTGTACTACCCTAAACCCTAAAACACTCCCCCCAGCATGACTCCCTACACTACACAAACACCACTGCACTACCCTAAACCCTAAAACACTACCCCCAGCACGACCCTCTTCACTACCCAAACACCACTGCACTACCCTAAACCCTAAATCTACCCCCAGCATGACCCCCTACACTACACAAACACCACTGCACTACCCTAAACCCTAAAACACTACCCCCAGCACGACCCTCTTCACTACCTAAACACAACTGCACAATTTGTTACAGGCGTTGCAACGCAGGCCTGTGGTGCTTACTGGAAGTACCTGGTGGGCTAGTTGGGCCCCAGGGACTCTCAGGATTCAAGGTGACCTAATCCCCCAACTTAAAACGCACCCCGGGGCGCGTTTGCACAGTGGTGAAGGGAGGGGCGGGGCCTCAGGTGACATGTGCGCAAACACGCCCTGTGGTGCGTTTTAAGTTGGGGAGTTAATTCCCTTTGAATCCTGGGGGCCAACTAGCCCACCAGGTACCTTCAGTAAGCACAACAGAGTTGCGTTGCAGAGAGGTGAAAAAGGTGCGTGGCCTCGGAACGCCTCTCTGCAACTCAGCTCTGTGGTCCTAACTGTAGGTACCTGGGGGCTAGTTTGGCCCCAGGGACCCTCAGGATTCAAGGGGACTTAATCCCGTAACCTAAAACGCGCCACGAGGTGCTTTGCACACATGTCACCTCAGGCCCCTCCCTTCACCATTGTGCAAGCGCGCACTGGCTCTGGTTAGTCAGAGTCAGTTACCACCAGTACCCGTCTGAAAAAGTTGTGGGCACAGGATGATTTTGCAACAAGGCCTCTTTCTGCTCCTCTGTTGGTTCTTTCTGCACATCTTTTGCTTCTTTCTGTGCGTTTTTCTTCTTTCTTCACATGTCCTACCTCTGTTGGCATAGTTAGAAACTAGCATTTAAAAAACCTTTGAAATTCACTTAAAAAATCATAGGTTTCAGGCACGTTATAGTTAGAAATTAGCATTTAAAAACCTTTGAAATTCACTGAAAAAACCATAGGTTTCAGGCACGTTATAGTTAGAAATTAGCATTTAAAAAACCTTTGAAATTCACTGAAAAAACCATTGGTTTCAGGCACGTTATAGTTAGAAATTAGCATTTAAAAAACCTTTGAAATTCACTGAAAAAACCATAGGTTTCAGACACGTTATAGTTAGAAATTAGCATTTAAAAAACCTTTGAAATTCACTGAAAAAACCATAGGTTTTAGGGACAGTTATAGTTAGTTGGACATTGCACTCGTACAAAACCCGTGAAATTCCCTGTTATAGTTAGTTCAGCTAACTATAACTCGCGCCCCGCAATGCACTGCTGATGACGTCACATATTACATCACTCATGACATGGTCAGTGACATCACTGATGACATCACTGATGACATCTCAAATGACATCACTGATGACATCATCCATGTGATAATTTCATGCATCTTCTCACACCCTAATATAACTTTTGATACACCCACTCTAAATTACAGACTGCCATTCTCAAAACCATAGACACTCCAACACCAAAAACTACATACCCACTCACTGATTCTTAGGTCTACACACACATCCACTCACTCACCTGTACAGTCACTCATACTTACAGTCACTCAGTACAGGACTATCATATGCTCTCATACACCTATATAAATACTCACACACCGCCACTCATCCATAGAGGTACTCACACACCTAGTCAGTCATGCAAAAATTAATCACACACCCATTTACTCACCTATACAGTTATACACACACCAGCTCACTTACTCATACAAATACTAGCACTTTCTTACGCTCTTATACAATAACTGATACAAGCACACACGCATCCATACAGCCACTCTCACAATAACACACTCTCACTTATAGCCATTTAAATACTCTAACACACATATATACTGCCTTTTACATATGTAGTTACTCGCACATGTACCACTGAGATATACATTCACTCACTAACACACCCATACACACACACTCACCCACCCAAGCAGTCCATCACAGATGCACTCTTGAAATCATGCACCCAGTGAATCACCCACTCACACATCTATGTATAGAGTCACACACACCCCACCCACACAAACACTCAGGCAGCCATACAGATACTCAGAGAACCAATCAATCACCCATATAGACACTCATGTAGCTATTCGCAAATCCATGCATCCACTTACACACCAACAAACAGACGGATACAGACATTCACACAGTTTAGTCACTAACCCATGCATTCAGTAAGATACGTTTAATCACTCACTTGTAGAGTCAGTCACTCACGTACTAAATCATCCATTCAGGCACTTAGACACCCACTCATTCTTCAATACGCCTTTCCCTATATATATTAAACATATTTAAACTTTACAGAAACACACAGTCACTGGATGATGTCATCAGTGATGTAATCAGTGATGTCATTTGAGATGTCATCAGTGATGTCATCAGTGATGTCATCAGTGATGTCACTGACCATGTCATGAGTGATGTAATATGTGACGTCATCAGCAGTGCATTGCGGGGGCGCGAGTTATAGTTAGCTGAACTAACTATAACAGGGGAATTTCACGGGTTTTGTACGAGTGCAATGTCCAACTAACTATAACTGTACCTAAAACCTATGGTTTTTTCAGTGAATATATATATATATATATATCGAAAGAACAAAAGATTCTCCGCACTTCCGCACTCCTGTGTGGCGAACAGAGAAACACAAACCACTTGTAATTAGGCACTGTTGTTGTTTATTCAGTCCTGCGGTAGTACGAAGCAGCACTACAAGTAACAGAATGCCCGGAGGCCGGTGGGCGGGGCTTACTGAAAATAAAATGGTGGCTGCATTTTTTCATGTTTGTTTCCTGTGTTGCCTGTGAACAAGGGCGTCCTGCCCGAAACGCGTCTGGCAAAGAACTTTGGCACCTTTGCACGCCCCACCCGCTGCACCTTCAACTTAGGAATTCATCACCCACTTGTGAGGCTTTTTCAAATGGTGTAAACCCTTTGTTTGGATATTTTAACGGCTGGCCCGGTCGCGAAAAAAGCCCGCCGCGGAACAGCGGATCAAGAAACCACGACAGCGTGGTTTTTGTGACTGGTGGGTGTCCTTGTGGAGTCTTTGGTATTGGCAGGGGTTGAGTGACGGACATTGAGGCCAACCCACTGGGGTTTTTATTTTTTCACCAAGAAGGGGAACAACATGCAACCCACTGCGGTAGTACGAAGCAGCACTACAAGTAACAGAATGCCCGGAGGCCGGTGGGCGGTGCTTACTGAAAATAAAATGGTGGCTGCATTTTTTCATGTTTGTTTCCTGTGTTGCCTGTGAACAAGGGCGTCCTGCCCGAAACGCGTCTGGCAAAGAACTTTGGCACCTTTGCACGCCCCCACCCGCTGCACCTTCAACTTAGGAATTCATCACCCACTTGTGAGGCTTTTTTCAAATGGTGTAAACCCTTTGTTTGGATATATATTATCTACTGGCGGTCGCCAGTAGATAGTTATAGTTAAAACCTATTATCAATAGGAAATCCGCGACATTCTATTTGAAATAACGTTGGCGCCGGTTGACGAATCTTCGCGAAAGTTTCCAACTTGTTGGGGCGCTCCGGTCCGCTCCTATCCTGAAAGTCTCGGGGTGATACGTCAAGCGGGGGCCGAGAAAAAAGGGGGGTCCCAAAACGCGTTTTCCCCATTCATTTTTCCATAGGAACCTTTAGTCGCAGCTACAGCCCGAACTGCTGAACGGAATTACACCAAATTTGGCAAAGAGGTAGCCCTTGGTTCAGTGTCGTGCCTTTTGCTTAAATGGTGTAAATCCGTTCAGTAGTTCCTGAGAAAATCAAAAGTTAAGTCACATATATATCTGGGCGGAGCCTAACCACTCATGTGATCGTGAGATCTGATTGGCTGTCAGCACTTCATCCTGGAATTGCTGGCAGCCATCTTGGGACCAATATAAATGATAGTACCTCATTGAAATGCATTGTAGTGAATAGAAGATTTTGAGGGTCACCAAAAGGAGAACTTTAAAGGGTGATAACAGGCTTTAGTTACATTAGAATTTATTTGTTGATGGTACCATACTAATTTTAGGAATTGTGGTGTATTCTAAGGTGATTTTACCATGTGAAAAACCTTCTGCTGGGATATCATGAATCATGTTTGAGAGAACACTATTTTCTCATGCTTGTCCCATGGAGGTTTGGAAGGTGCTCCAGAAGCTAAAATGAGAGCATATTTTCTGTAAATTCACATTATCTTTCTCACTCATGTGAGAATGAAGTCTGACATTCTCAGTAAAACATGTACATCCAACAAGGGCAGAGACTGTCAGTTGATTCCTTTGTGTTCTACTGCAGCTTCCCAGAGTGTTCTAAAGAACAACTAGAGTGCTAACAGCCTTCCTTATGACAAAAGTATGGCACACCTGAAGCCATCTTGATTGGAATAAACTGGTAACACTTAAACAATTTAATTTAAAAAGGAACAAAATGATGGGGTTCATTTTGTCATAGAAATTATGGTTAGTGCTGTAGAAAGAAAAATTAGGACATGTTTCAAGTGTGATCTCAAATATCTTCCTGTTATATTTCCATATAGGCCAGTTGATGCCTTTGTGTTCTACTGCAGCTTCCCAGAGTGTTCTAAAGAACAACTAGAGTGCTAACAGCCTTACTTATGACAAAAGTATGGCACACCTGAAGCCATCTTGTTTGGAATAAACTGGTAACACTTAAAACATTTAATTTAAAAAGGAACAAAATGATGGGGTTCATTTTGTCATAGAAATTATGGTTAGTGCTGTAGAAAGAAAAATTAGGACATATTTCAAGTGTGATCTCAAATATCTTCCTGTTATATTTCAACAGGAGCAGCCTGCCAGTTGATGCCTTTGTGTTCTACTGCAGCTTCCCAGAGTGTTCTAAAGAACAACTAGAGCGCTAACAGCCTTACTTATGACAAAAGTATGGCACACCTGAAGCCATCTTGATTGGAATAAACCGGTAACACTTAAAACATTTAATTTAAAAAGGAACAAAATGAGGGGTTCTTTTGAAATAGAAATTATGGTTAGTGCTGCAGAAAGAAAAATTAGGGCATGTTTTAAGTGAGATCTCAAATCCTCTTCTATTTCATTAGAAAATTCTGACATGCAGACTGAAACAATCACTTTCAATACCAGCAGCAGACTACCAGTTAACTCCCTGGTGAGCAGTAGCTTTACTCCAGTGATCTAATGAGCAACTAGAGTGCTAACATTCTGAATTTATGGCAGATGTGAGACACATCTGAATGCCTTCTTGATGGAATCAAAGTAAAAAACTGAAAGCATTTCCTACTGAGGAGACTGCAGTAAATGAAAAAATTAGGAAACTTCATAACAAAGAAGTCTTCCAAGATGGCCACCAGTGAAAAAAGAGCCCAAATGTAGCACAAATATTACCCAGATGTAGCCCACATATAGCCCAATGACAAAAGTGTGCAAAACACTTTTTATTTTTAGTTGTTTTGCAGTTTTATGTAGTGCAGACTGGTCAGGTATTGGAGCATTGCATCTTAAAACATGACCCCCTACACTACAAAAACACCACTGCACTACCTTAAACCCTAAAACACTACCCCCAGCACGACCCCTATACTACACAAGCACCACTGCCCTATCCTAAACCCTAAAACACTACCCCCAGCACGACCCCCTACACTACCCAAACACCACTGCACTATCCTAAACCCTAAAACACTACCCCCAGCACGACCCCTACACTACCCAAACACCACTGCACTAACCTAAATCCTAAAACACTACCACCAGCACGACCCCTACACTACCCAAACACCACTGCACTACCCTAAAACATGACCCCCTACACTACACAAACACCACTGCACTACCCTAAACCCTAAAACACTACCCCCAGCACGACCCCCTACACTACACAAACACCACTGCACTACCCTAAACCCTAAAACACTACCCCCAGCACGACCCCCTACATTACCCAAACACCACTGCACTAACCTAAATCCTAAAACACTACCCCCAGCACGACCCCCTACACTACCCAAACACCACTGCACTACCCTAAAACATGACCCCCTACACTACACAAACACCACTGCACTACCCTAAACCCTAAAACACGACCCCCTACACTACACAAGCACCACTGCACTACCCTAAACCCTAAAACACTACCCCCAGCACGACCCCCTACACTGCCCGAACACCACTGCACTGCCCTAAACCCTGAAACACCAGCCCCTGCATGACCCCTTACACTGCCCGAACACCACTGCACTGCCCTAAACCCTGAAACACCACCCACTTCACGACCCCTACACTGCCCGAACACCACTGCACTGCCCTAAACCCTGAAACACCACCCCCAGCATGACCCCCTACACTGCCCGAACACCACTGCACTGCCCTAATCCCTGAAACACTACCCCCAGCAAGACCCCCTACACTGCCCGAACATCACTGCACTGCCCTAAACCCTGAAACATCACCCCCAGCAAGACCCCCTACACTGCCCGAACACCACTGACCTAAACCCTGAAACACCACCCCCAGCACGACCCCCTACACTGCCCGAACACCACTGCACTGCCCTAAACCCTGAAACACTACCCCCAGCATGACCCCCTACACTGCCCGAACACCACTGCTCTGCCCAAAACCCTGAAACACCAGCCCCAGCACGACCCCCTACACTGCCCGAACACCACTGCACTGCCCTAAACCTTGAAACACCAGCCCCTGCACGACCCCCTACACTGCCCGAACACCACTGCACTACCCTAAACCCTGAAACATCACCCTGAGCACGACCCCCTACACTGCCCGAGCACCACTGCACTGCCCTAAACCCTGAAACACCAGCCCCAGCACGACCCCCTACACTGCCCGAAAACCACTGCACTGCCCTAAACCCTGAAACACCAGCCCCAGCACGACCGCCTACACTGCCCGAACACCACTGCACTGCCCTAAACCCTGAAACACCAGCCCCAGCACGACCCCCTACACTGCCCGAACACCACTGCACTGCCCTAAACCGTGAAACACCAGCCTCAGCACGACCCCCTACACTGCCTGAACACCACTGCACTGCCCTGAACCCTGAAACACCAGCCCCAGCACAACACCCTACACTGCCCGAACACCACTGCACTGCCCTAAACCCTGAAACACCACCCCGTGCATGACCCCCTACACTGCCCGAACACCACTGCACTGCCCTAAACCCTGAAACACCACCCCCAGCGTGACCCCCTACACTGCCCGAACACCACTGCACTGCCCTAAACCCTGAAACACCACCCCTGCACAACCCCCTACACTGCTCGAACACTACTGCACTGCCCTAAACCCAGAAACACCATCCCCAGCACGACCCCCTATACTGCACGAACACCACTGCACTGCCCCAAACCCTGAAACACTACCCCCAGCAAGACCCCCTACACTGCCCGAACACCACTGCACTGCCCTAAACCCTTAAACATCACCCCCAGCAAGACCCCTACACTGCCCGAACACCACTGCCCTCAACCCTGAAACACCACCCCCAGCAAGACCCCTACACTGCCCGAACACCAATGCACTGCCCTAAACCCTGAAACACCAGCCCCAGCACGACCCCCTACACTGCCCGAACACCACTGCACTGCCCTAAACCCTGAAACACCACCCCCTGCACGACCCCCTACACTGCCCGAACACCACTGTACTGCCCTAAACCCTGAAACCCCACCCCCAGCATGACCCCCTACACTGCCCGAACACCACTGCACTGCCCTAAACCCTAAAACACCACCCCCAGCACGACCCCTACACTGCCCGAACACCACTGCACTGCCCTAAACCCTGAAACACCACCCCCAGCGTGACCCCTACACTGCCCGAACACCACTGCACTGCCCTAAACCCTGAAACACCACCCCTGCACAACCCCTACACTGCTCGAACACTACTGCACTGCCCTAAACCCAGAAACACCATCCCCAGCACGACCCCCTATACTGCACGAACACCACTGCACTGCCCCAAACCCTGAAACACTACCCCCAGCAAGACCCCCTACACTGCCCGAACACCACTGCACTGCCCTAAACCCTTAAACATCACCCCCAGCAAGACCCCTACACTGCCCGAACACCACTGCCCTCAACCCTGAAACACCACCCCCAGCAAGACCCCCTACACTGCCCGAACACCACTGCACTGCCCTAAACCCTGAAACACCAGCCCCAGCACGACCCCCTACACTGCCCGAACACCACTGCACTGCCCTAAACCCTGAAACACCACCCCCTGCACGACACCCTACACTGCCCGAACACTACTGCACTGCCCTAAACCCTGAAACACCACCCCCAGCACGACCCCCTACACTGCACGAACACCACTGCACTGCCCTAAACCCTGAAACACTACCCCCAGCAAGACCCCTACACTGCCCGAACACCACTGCACTGCCCTAAACCCTGAAACATCACCCCCAGCAAGACCCCTACACTGCCCGAACACCACTGCCCTAAACCCTGAAACACCACCACCAGCAAGACCCCCTACACTGCCTGAACACCACTGCACTGCCCTAAACTCTGAAACACCACCCCCAGCAAGACCCCCTACACTGCCCGAACACCACTGCCCTAAACCCTGAAACACCACCCCCAGCAAGACCCCCTACACTGCCCGAACACCACTGCACTGCCCTAAACCCTGAAACACCACCCCCAGCAAGACCCCCTACACTGCCCGAACACCACTGCACTGCCCTAAACCCTGAAACACCACCCCCAGCACGACCCCCTACACTGCCCGAACACCACTGCTCTGCCCAAAACCCTGAAACACCAGCCCCAGCACGACCCCCTACACTGCCCGAACACCACTGCACTGACCTAAACCCTGAAACACCAGCCCCAGCACGACCCCCTACACTGCCCGAACACCACTGCACTGCCCTAAACCCTGAAACACCAGCCCCAGCACAACCCCGTACACTGCCCGCACACCACTGCACTGCCCTAAACCCTGAAACACCAGCCCCAGCACAACCCCATACACTGCCCGAACACCACTGCACTGCCCTAAACCCTGAAACACCAGCCCCAGCACGACCGCCTACACTGCCCGAAAACTACTGCACTGCCCTAAACCCTGAAACACCACCCCCAGCAAGACTACCTACACTGGCCGAACACCGCTGCACTGTCCTAAACCCTGAAACACCACCCCCTGCACGACCCCCTACACTGCCCAAACACTACTGCACTGCCCTAAACCCTGAAACACCACCCCTCAGCACGACACCCTACACTGCCCGAACACCACTGCACTGCCCTAAACCCTGAAACACCACCCCAGCACGACCCCTACACTGCCCGAACACCACTGCACTAAACCCTGAAACACCACCCCCTGCACGACCCCCTACACTGCCGGAACACCACTGCACTGCCCTAAACCCTGAAACACCACCCCCAGCACGACCCCCTACACTGCCCTAACACCACTGCACTGCCCTAAACCCTGAAACATCACCCCCAGCACAACCCCCTACACTGCCTGAGCACCATTGCTCTGCCCTAGACCCTGAAACACTAGCCCCAGCACGACCCCCTACACTGCCCGAACACCACTGCACTGCCCTTAACCCTGAAACACCACCCCCAGCACGACCCCCTACACTGCCCGAACACGACTGCACTGCCCTAAACCCTGAAACACCAGCCCCAGCAAGACCCCCTACACTGCCCGAACACCACTGCATTGCCCTAAACCCTGAAACACCAGCCCCAGCATGACCCCCTACACTGCCCGAACACCACTGCACTGCCCTAAACCCTGAAACACCAGCCCCAGCACGACCCCCTACACTGCCCGAACACCACTGCACTACCCTAAACCCTGAAACACCAGCCCCAGCACGACCCCCTACACTGCCCGAACACCACTGCACTGCCCTAAACCCTGAAACACCAGCCCCAGCACCACCCCCTACAATGCCCGAACACCACTGTACTGCCCTAAACCCTGAAACACCACCCCTGCACCGCCCCCTACACTGCCCGAACACCACTGCACTGCCCTAAACCCTGAAACACCACCCCCTGCACCACCCCCTACACTGCCCGAACACAACTGCACTGCCCTAAACCCTGAAACACCACCCCCTGCACCGCCCCCTACACTGCCCGAACACCACTGCACTGCCCTAAACCCTGAAACACCACCCCCAGCATGACCCCCTTTACTGCTCGAACACCACTGCACTGCCCCAAACCCTGAAACACCACCCCCAGCATGACCCCCTACACTGCCCGAACACCACTGCCCTAAACCCTGAAACACCACCCCTGCACGACCCCCTACACTGCCCGAACACCACTGCACTGCCCTAAACCCTGAAACACCACCCCCAGCACGACCCCTACACTGCCCAAACACCACTGCACTGCCCTAAACCCTAAAACACCACCCCCAGCACGACCCCCTACACTGCCCGAATACCACTGCACTGCCCTAAACCCTAGAACACTACCCCCAGCATGACCCCCTACACTATCCGAACACCACTGCACTACCCTAAACCCTAAAATACTCCTCCAGCACGACCCCCTACACTACCCGAACACGACTGCACTGCCCTAAACCCTAAAACACTCCCCCAGCACGACCCCCTACACTACCCGAACACCACTGCACTGCCCTAAACCCTAAAACACTACCCCCCGCACAACATCCTACACTACCCAAAGACCACTGCACTACCCTAAACTCTAAAACAATACCCCCCGCATGACTCCCTACACTACCCAAAGACCACTGCACTACCCAAAACCCTAAAACACGACCTCCTACACTACACAAACACCACTGCACTACCCTAAACCCTAAAAAACTACCCCCGCACGACCCCCTACACTGCCCGAACACCACTGCACTGCCCTAAACCCTAGAACACTACCCCCAGCATGACCCCCTACACTACCCGAACACCACTGCACTACTCTAAACCCTAAAATACTCCCCAGCACGACCCCCTACACTACCCGAACACGACTGCACTGCCCTAAACCCTAAAACACTCCCCCAGCACGACCCCCTACACTACCCGAACACCACTGCACTGCCCTAAACCCTAAAACACTACCCCCGCACAACCCCTACACTACCCAAAGACCACTGCACTACCCTAAACTCTAAAACAATACCCCCGCATGACTCCCTACACTACCCAAAGACCACTGCACTACCCAAAACCCTAAAACACGACCTCCTACACTACACAAACACCACTGCACTACCCTAAACCCTAAAAACTACCCCAGCACGAACCCCTACACTACCCAAACACCACTGCACTACCCTAAACCATAAAACACTACCCCCAGCAGTACCCCTACGCTACCCAAACACCACTGCACTACCCTAAACCCTAAAACACTACCCCCAGCAGTACCCCTACACTTCCCAAACACCATTGCACTACCCTAAACCCTAAAACACTACCCCCAGCAGTATCCCCTACACTACCCAAACACCACTGCACTACCCTAAACCCTAAAACCCTAAAACACTAACCCCAGCACGACCCCCTACACTACCCAAACACCACTGTACTACCCTAAACCCTAAAACACTCCCCCAGCATGACTCCCTACACTACACAAACACCACTGCACTACCCTAAACCCTAAAACACTACCCCCAGCATGACCCTCTTCACTACCCAAACACCACTGCACTACCCTAAACCCTAAATCTACCCCCAGCATGACCCCCTACACTACACAAACACCACTGCACTACCCTAAACCCTAAAACACTACCCCCAGCACGACCCTCTTCACTACCTAAACACAACTGCACAATTTGTTACAGGCGTTGCAACGCAGGCCTGTGGTGCTTACTGGAAGTACCTGGTGGGCTAGTTGGGCCCCAGGGACTCTCAGGATTCAAGGTGACCTAATCCCCCAACTTAAAACGCACCCCGGGGCGCGTTTGCACAGTGGTGAAGGGAGGGGGCGGGGCCTCAGGTGACATGTGCGCAAACACGCCTTGTGGTGCGTTTTAAGTTGGGGAGTTAATTCCCTTTGAATCCTGGGGGCCAACTAGCCCACCAGGTACCTTCAGTAAGCACAACAGAGTTGCGTTGCAGAGAGGTGAAAAAGGTGCGTGGCCTCGGAACGCCTCTCTGCAACTCAGCTCTGTGGTCCTAACTGTAGGTACCTGGGGGGCTAGTTTGGCCCCAGGGACCCTCAGGATTCAAGGGGACTTAATCCCGTAACTTAAAACGCGCCACGGGGTGCTTTTGCACACATGTCACCTCAGGCCCCCCCCTCCCTTCACCATTGTGCAAACGCGCACTGGCTCTGGTTAGTCAGAGTCAGTTACCACCAGTACCCGTCTGAAAAAGTTGTGGGCACAGGATGATTTTGCAACAAGGCCTCTTTCTGCTCCTCTGTTGGTTCTTTCTGCACATCTTTTGCTTCTTTCTGTGCGTTTTTCTTCTTTCTTCACATGTCCTACCTCTGTTGGCATAGTTAGAAACTAGCATTTAAAAAACCTTTGAAATTCACTTAAAAATCATAGGTTTCAGGCACGTTATAGTTAGAAATTAGCATTTAAAAAACCTTTGAAATTCACTGAAAAAACCATAGGTTTCAGGCACGTTATAGTTAGAAATTAGCATTTAAAAAACCTTTGAAATTCACTGAAAAAACCATTGGTTTCAGGCACGTTATAGTTAGAAATTAGCATTTAAAAAACCTTTGAAATTCACTGAAAAAACCATAGGTTTCAGACACGTTATAGTTAGAAATTAGCATTTAAAAAACCTTTGAAATTCACTGAAAAAACCATAGGTTTTAGGGACAGTTATAGTTAGTTGGACATTGCACTCGTACAAAACCCGTGAAATTCCCCTGTTATAGTTAGTTCAGCTAACTATAACTCGCGCCCCGCAATGCACTGCTGATGACGTCACATATTACATCACTCATGACATGGTCAGTGACATCACTGATGACATCACTGATGACATCTCAAATGACATCACTGATGACATCATCCATGTGATAATTTCATGCATCTTCTCACACCCTAATATAACTTTTGATACACCCACTCTAAATTACAGACTGCCATTCTCAAAACCATAGACACTCCAACACCAAAAACTACATACCCACTCACTGATTCTTAGGTCTACACACACATCCACTCACTCACCTGTACAATCACTCATACTTACAGTCACTCAGTACAGGACTATCATATGCTCTCATACACCTATATAAATACTCACACACCGCCACTCATCCATAGAGGTACTCACACACCTAGTCAGTCATGCAAAAAATTAATCACACACCCATTTACTCACCTATACAGTTATACACACACCAGCTCACTTACTCATACAAATACTAGCACTTTCTTACGCTCTTATACAATAACTGATACAAGCACACACGCATCCATACAGCCACTCTCACAATAACACACTCTCACTTATAGCCATTTAAATACTCTAACACACATATATACTGCCTTTTACATATGTAGTTACTCGCACATGTACCACTGAGATATACATTCACTCACTAACACACCCATACACACACACTCACCCACCCAAGCAGTCCATCACAGATGCACTCTTGAAATCATGCACCCAGTGAATCACCCACTCACACATCTATGTAT
Organism: Calotriton arnoldi; assembly: GCA_963921515.1. Taxonomy (NCBI): domain Eukaryota; kingdom Metazoa; phylum Chordata; class Amphibia; order Caudata; family Salamandridae; genus Calotriton; species Calotriton arnoldi. The sequence continues at coordinate 459,399 of CAWUFW010000032.1, read as the reverse complement.
AGAGTCACACACACCCCACCCACACAAACAGTCAGGCAGCCATACAGATTCTCAGAGAACCAATCAATAACCCATATAGACACTCATGTAGCTATTCGCAAATCCATGCATCCACTTACACACCAACAAACAGACGGATACAGACATTCACACAGTTTAGTCACTAACCCATGCATTCAGTAAGATACGTTTAATCACTCACTTGTAGAGTCAGTCACTCACGTACTAAATCATCCATTCAGGCACTTAGACACCCACTCATTCTTCAATACGCCTTTCCCTATATATATTAAACATATTTAAACTTTACAGAAACACACAGTCACTGGATGATGTCATCAGTGATGTAATCAGTGATGTCATTTGAGATGTCATCAGTGATGTCATCAGTGATGTCACTGACCATGTCATGAGTGATGTAATATGTGACGTCATCAGCAGTGCATTGCGGGCGCGAGTTATAGTTAGCTGAACTAACTATAACAGGGGAATTTCACGGGTTTTGTACGAGTGCAATGTCCAACTAACTATAACTGTCCCTAAAACCTATGGTTTTTTAAGTGAATATATATATACACATACTCACACACACACCTATATTTTTATACATACATATATAACACACGTGGTGGAAGATAAAAAATGGATGGATTGAATAATCAAGTGACTCGTGAACAAGGGGCCGGAATCTCCGAAACGAGTTGAGCCTTTAGCCATCAAATAAATCACGCTGGTGGGTACAATTGAGCCGCGTTGTGTCCTTTTTTGAAGTACATGGAACACGTTCTGTTGGATTTATAGGGGCTCGCTACCCTATAGTGGCGCACTGTGGAGAGTGGTTTGGGCACAAGCCACTCTCCACATATATATATATATATTATAAGTTATAGAAAGTTGATTTGATTTTTGTTACAGATTTTCGGAGTATGAGAAACAACAGAATGCAAAAGAGCTTATGTATCTGACAGAAAGTTGGAACATCTCTATGAGATCGATTTTTTCCATGAAAATGAAAATCCGGTTTGGATTTCTGCAATTGCTACTGCTATTAAGATTACCTAATTAAGGCGTAGCTTTCTTTGATTTGCATTTATACCCAGAATGAATTGACCCATTCAGGCAGAATTGTGGGAATGCATCCTGCGGTAGATAATAATTTTGAGCTGCAGAGTGGTATTTTGTTTTGCCTTGTCGATACAGTGTCAACTGATGCAATAGGTGTGCCAAATCTGTAAAGCCCACAGGGGCATGATGAGATGGCTACTATATACCTTTGATTTATGGCCCACTGGGGCAGAATTGAGAGTATGTAATCTGTGACAAGACAAAACATTACACACAGAGTTTTGCCTCTGTTGATAAAGTTAATTTTGAATACATTGATGGAGAAAAGCGTATCACAGCCGTTAGCTGCCTAATGTAGCAAGCATGTATGAATGTAAATAGCCCACATTATGGCGATTAGCCTAATGGGGAAACAGTACAAGGGTAGGAACACGATGCTCCTTATATATGAGTAAAGTGGCAATGGGACTCTGACACATACTCATGCAGACTTCATCCCCATGCCAGTTATAGAACTATGTGGAGGCTGGTTTTAGAATGATCCATATTTACCAGCATATCTGCAAATGTAAATAGAATGGACATATAGGGAATATGTCTTCATGTTTTTACGTGTATAAATAGCCGTGTTCGCCAAACACAAGATCGATAAAGTTTTCCCCTTTTGAACGAACTTGGGCATACACACAGGATATTTACAAATGCTAACGTGCTGTTAATCTTCCTCTTTTCTACACGTAATGAAATGTAGCTGATGTTTGACAAATACATGAGTGATGTATATGCCAAATTGCAATTCTTAAAAACCTCGAGAAAAGTCTGTTTTCTTTTTGTAAATGTTGTTTATGTTTACTAAAACACACATGGTGTAAGATAAAAAATGGATGGATTGAATAATCAAGTGACTCGTGAACAAGGAGCCGGGAGCTCCGAAACGTGTTGAGCCTTTAGCCATCAAATAAATCACGCTGGTGGATGCAATTGAACCGCGTTGTGTCCTACTTTGAAGTACATGGAACAAGTTCTCTTGCATATATATATATATATGTAAAAATAAGCATAGTTATAGTTAGGATTTTGGCGCCGTTTGATGAATCTTCACAACATTTTCAAAAAAGTCCCTTTTTTGGTTCAGCTGCTGTGTTGAAAGTTTCAGGGTGATCCATCAAGCTGGGGCCGAGAAAAAAGGTGGGGTCTTAATACGCTTTTTCTCCATGTTATGTCTATGGGGATTTTTCCATTTTTTAACATGACTATAGCTCGAACGGCTGACCGGAATTACACCAAATTTGGCAGAAAGCTAGATGGGAGTCCAGAAAACATGCTTTTTGTAATTTGGTGTAAATCTGTTCTGTAGTTTCAGAGATATTTAAGTTTAAATAATATAGATATCTGGGAGCCCAAAATCCTACTGAAACCCAACTGAAGTTTGATTGGCTGCCAACACTCCAACCAGGAAGTGTTGGCAACCATCTTGGGACTCAGCTTGAGCCGAGTCCCACAAAAAATGTTAAAAAAAAGAAAAGGGGGCAGGGTTGAAATACCCTGACTCCCTAGGCCTTTTGGGGGGTCCCACTGGGACCCCTCAGGGCCAAAAAAGCATTATTTAAAAAAAATTGCGGGATCCGCAGATGGGGCTGAAAATGTAAAAAAAAAAAAATTATGCATGGGCTCCCAAGCTTTGTTCATTATCGGCCCGAGGTGCCAGGTCCCAGGGGCATTATGCACATATAGGAGGGGGGCGCACAGGCTCCCCCTCCTGGGGCTTACTAATGTCCTGCAGACCACCACCTCCCCGAGCTTCTTTTTAAAAAAATGCGGGGGAGACCTGTACGGCCTCCCCCCGTGGCCCTGAGGACCTGTTCCTCCCCAAGTGCTTAAAGTTTTATAAAGGGGGGCCTCTTTGACCACCCTAGTGTCAGGGATTGCCACCTCCCTGGGGCTTTACTTGAGAATAATGCGAGAGGGCCACGCGGACCCCCCACAGCCCCAGGGGCTGCTACCTTCCTGAGGCTTTAAGTAAAGATAATGCAGTGGGCTACGTGTACCCCACCTGTAGCCCTGGGGGCTGCCACCTCCCTAGGGCTTTAATTAGAGATAATACAGGAGGCCACACGTACCCCACCTGCAGCCCCGGGGGCCGCCAACTCCCTGGGGCTTTAATTAGAGATAATGGGGGGACACGTGGGCCCCCGCCATCCCAGGGACTGCCGCCTTCCCGGGGCAACTTATAACAACAAACGAGGGGGGCTGTGTGACCTCCCTCCAGGACCCAAAGATGGCCCTGGGGACCACCACCCCTCCAGGGCCTGCTCCTGCAATGTCTTCAGGAGCCCACCCCCGGGACATTGCTGTTTGCTATGGCTTGCTCATGCTAAGCCATAGCAAACTCTGCTCCGCTCCGTACAAGCGAAAGCAGTAAAAAATGCTCTCGCTTGCACGAAGCGGAGCAGAATTGCTTTTTGAAAGATGGAGCTGCATATTTAGCAGCACCTTCTGTTCAAAAGCAGTGCCGGCTTCCTCAGGACACCAGAGCCAGCAGGGACTGCAGGGGCCTTCAGGCTCCCCCCGCGGTCCCCCATGTGAAAAACTGTGTGCCCTGGGTGGGACCAGGGCATTCAGTATTGTGGCCAGGCCCCTGGGGATAGGGTCCCCAGCGCCATGTTTTAAAAAAATAAATAAAGGGCAGGCCCCGGGGAATGGGGTCCCTAGGGCCAAAATTAACCCAGGGATGGGGAGCCATGCAGCCCCCCTTCCTTTATTATAGTATTGCCACACTACTGGTTGGAGAATTAATTCCACTTTACTCCTGAGGGCCTCAGGACTAAAGGGGGCTTTTTCTCCCAATCAGTAGTGCACCAGGAGACGCATTTGCAGAGTGGTGGAGAAAAGGGGAGTGGTCTCCAGCAATCTCTTAGCAATCCAGCTGTGTGGGACTTTCTGGAGGTAACAGGAGGGGTATTTGGCCCCCAAGGATCCTTAGGAGTTAAGTGGACTTCATCCCCCAACCAGTAGTGAGCCAGGACTCACGTTTGCAGAGTGGGGGGAAAAGGGGGCGTGTCCTCCAAAGACCTATCAGCAATCCCACTGTGGGGGACTTACTGAAGGTAACAGGAGGGGTAGTTGGACCCCAAAAACCCTCTAGAGCCAAGGGACATCATCCCCCAGCCAGCAGTGCATCAAGAGATGCGTTTGCAGAGTGGTGGAGAAAAGGGGCATGGCCTCCGAAGACCTCGTAGCAATCCCGCTGTGTGGGCCTTACTGGAGGTAACAGGAGGGCTTGTTGGCCCCCAAAGGCCCTCTGGAGCCAAGGGGACTTCATCCCCAAACATCAGTCCACCTAGAGGCGCGTTGGCAGAGTGGTGGAGAAAGGGGCGTGGCCTCCAAAAACCTCTAAGCAATCATGGTGTGTGTGACTTACTGGAGGTAACAGGAGAAGTTGTTGGCCCCCACAAGCACAACCCTAGAAATTAAAACGTATGACCATGGTTGGGGGTTCTCTTTAATAATCAGAATTGATTTCTAACTAAATTGACAATTTTTCCAACAGTAGGGTAATGAAAGACTGGGGAAGAAATCATAGTGCTCTAATCTATACCTTGCAGTTTGCATGCAGCTCTTTGATGAAAGTTGATAGCTCACTGTTCTTTGTTAGGATTTTAACTTATAAACTGCAAGTAACAAAAGGATCTCTCAGGCAAAAGCAGTAACCTACTGAGCTATTTACATTATATGCATTTTGGGATCTGCATGGTGCACATTCTTTGCAGCAGACACATTAACCCTCTGCGATACTTTACTTTGAGTCAAAACGTCCCCTAGACAAACCACCAATCTCTCTCTAGGAAAAATATTAATCATGGCACTTATCTTGACCTTTATATTGTTGCCTCAAAAATGCTGGAGGCCAGGAACGCTGCAGCAGGTGCTTTTAGGACCCCACCTGAAGTCAGCGCCCAGTGCGGTCGCACCGTTGGCATCGCCCTACAGCCGGCCCGGATTTGGAGTCAGAGCTTGTCAGAAAATACCTTTTGTAGTAGCCGACAGATCGTGCACTCGTCGGTTGGTGCACATAAGAGAGCAAACGTGCACTGGCATTGCTGGAAAATTAGCTGTTGGTAGTGTGAGTTAAACTCTATAAACAATCTGTTCATCTGAAATCCTTTCACATTTATTTTTCAGCTTATGCTTGTGTGCCGTATAACCTTGACAATTTCAAACCCGAAAAACATTTAGTATCTGGATTCAATTTACTAGTAAGAGGAACAGTTAACGAAATTTGAAAATAACAACACAGATAAATAATTGAGCGTGCTGCACAGTCAAGATTTCCGCAATCAATGCTGCAAAGTCAAATCCTAAAGGACAGTGTTGGCTAAATAGTGCCTTATTGAAGGAATGATTCAGTTATTACAGAGTCTAGTGGGATCAAAACAGCGCTGTATGCCAGCCGTAAGTTTGACAGTTTTTTCTCTCGCAAATCATATGTTTCCGTCTTCTTTCATTTGTTTCATATGGATAGGAAGGGAATTTTAAAACATTTTTGAGCCACTGTTCAATCTTTGTATTACTTCAAACTCGGCAAAAATATCTGTACTGGGTGTAAGAGCTCTTAAATGTTTATTGGATAAGGCGTCAAAGAAACTGACGTTTCTTTTGATACCTCATTTTAAACATCTGTTCGGTCTGTTTATTATAAAATGTGCTTTCCAGCTAGTGTGGTCTTAGATGTCCATTAGCGAGTGTGCCTGGTTTGAATTCAGCTCCTCATAGGATTTCAATCAAACCATTAAACCACTCTTCGGTCTTTGGCCATCTACAGTGAACACTGTCCATCCAGTGCATGGGTCCCACAAACTACTAGTGCAAATAGGCCATTCACAATCCGTGGCCAGTCCTAAAACAAATCACTGTCTATGTCCTTTGGCTCTGCTCAGCAGACAGTGTAGGCAGAGCACGCATTCTGTCATGGACTGCCCCAGCCCCCTCTTCTGAAGAAGGTTGTTGTTTGCCAACCGCAATGGCATTTGACAACCACCTCCATTTTGTTTGATCACCTCAAAGCAGTGGCCACAATTATTTATAGTTTTGTACAACTGAAGTGTTTGTGAACAATGTGCTGAAGTCTGACATTTATTTCTTATTTTTTATATAAAAAAAAGATAATGTCTTCTTTTGTTTTATATATTTTTTTCTATTTGCTGCTCTTTAAGGCATGGGAGAGATCGCCCAGTCCTGGCTAGAATATAAAATATCATGCCCAGTGGATTTGGGAAATTAGCATCAATCAATCAATCAATCAGGTGCTATTTAAGCGCGACTACTCACCCGTAATGGTCTCAAGGCACTGGGGAGGAGGGCAGGGTGCAGGTTCCAGTCCATCAAGGAGGAGGTCTATCGAAGAGCCAAGTTTTGAGGTTTCTCGTGAAGATGGGGAGTGATGTAGTCTGTCTGAGGTGGAGCGGTAGGGCGTTCCAGGCTCTGGCCGCTTGGAAGGAGAAGGAGCCGCCTCCCGATCTGGTCTTTCTGGCACGGGGGACCACGGCGTAGGAGAGCTGGGCTGATCGTAGGGTCCTTTGGGGTGCGTGGAAGGCAAGTCGGCTGTTCAGGTATGCTGGTCCGGTGTTGTGGAGGGCTTTGTGTGCGTGGGTGAGGATCTCGAAGGTGATTCTAGCCTCGATGGGGAGCCATTGGAGTTTGCGCAGGTGCTGGGAGATATGGCAGTGTCTTGGCAGGTTGAGGACCAGTCTTGCGGCGGCGTTCTGGATGTTTTGTAGCTTGCGGGTGAGGTTTTTCTTTATTCCGGCGTAGAGTGCGTTGCCGTAGTCAAGTCTGCTGGTGATGAGGGCGTGAGTGACGGTCTTTCTGTGCTCGAGGGGATCCATTTGAAGGTCTTACGGAGGAGGCGGAGGGTGTGGAAGCAGGAGGATGCGACGGAGTTGATCTGGCGGTCCATTTTGAGCTCGGAGTCCAGGATGATTCCAAGGTTGCGTGCGTGGTCCGTGGGGGTGGGCGGGCTTCCGAGGGCTGGGGGCCACCAGGTGTCGTCCCAGGCATCGGGGTGTGGGCCCATGATGAGTACCTCTGTTTTGTCCGTGTTGAGTTGTAGGCAGCTGTTTTTCATCCATTTGGCGACTGCTTCCATGCCTTCTTGAAAGTTGTGTTTGGCTGCGTTGGGTTCGTTGGATAGGGAGAGGATGAGTTGGGTGTCATCTGCGTAGGAAACAATGTTGAGTCCGTGGGTTTTTACGATGGGTGCGAGCGGAGCCATGTAGACGTTGAAGAGCGTGGGGCTGAGGGAGGATTCCTGGGGGACTCCGCAGGTGGTTGGTGTAGGGTCCGAGAGGAAAGGAGGGAGTTTGACCCGCTGCGTTCTGCCGGAGAGGAATGAGCGGATCCAGTCGAGGGCCTTGTCCCGGATCCCTGCTTCGTGAAGTCTGCGTGTTAGGGTGCGGTGAGAGACTGTGTCGAAGGCGGCTGAAAGGTCGAGGAGGATGAGGGCTACTGTCTCTCCTCTGTCCAGGAGGGAGCGGATGTCGTCCGTTGCAGCGAGGAGGTCGGTTTCTGTACTGTGGTTTTTTCTGAAGCCGGATTGGAAGGAGTCGAGGATGTTGTGCTCTTCGATGAAGGTGGCGAGTTGGCTGTTGACGGCTTTCTCAATGACTTTCGCTGGGAACGGGAGCAGGGAGATGGGTCTGTAGTTTTTGAGGTCGGTAGGGTCCGCCGAGGGCTTCTTTAGGAGGGGGTTGATCTCGGCGTGTTTCCAGTCATCGGGGAAGGAGGCGTTCGCCAGGGAGCGGTTGATGGTGTGTCGAAGCATGGGTGCGATGGTGTCTGCGGCTCTGTTGAAGATGTGGTGGGGGCAGGGGTCCATGGGGGCCCCGGAGTGGATTGACTTCATTGTCTTCAGTGTGTCTTCGGTGGTGAGGGCTGTCCAGCTGTCGATCGTTGGTTTCAGGGTGTCGGGTCGGCTGGTGAGGGTTCAGTGTGTTGGCTTTCTTCGCTGAAGTTGTCGTAAATGTTCTTGATTTTGTGGTGGAAGAAGGTGCTGAGTTTGTTGCAGAGGTCTTGTGAGGGAGGGATGTCAGTAGATTCGCTGGTGGGTTGGACGACCTCTTTGATGATGCTGAAGAGCTCTTTGCTGTTGTGCGCGTGTGTGGAGATTCTGTCTTTGATATCTGTTTTTCTCGTATTTCTGATGAGTTGGTGGTGGGCATTGGTGGTGGCTCTGAAGTTGTTGTGGGCTTCTGTGGATTTGAAGTTCCTCCAGGCCTTTTCGAGGCGGCGGCATGTGCGTCTGGACTCTCGAAGTTCGGCGGTAAACCATCTGGCTTTCTTGGCGTGTGTGTTGTTGTTCTTCTTGAGGGGGGCTATGGTGTTGCACCCCCATAGCGGGCCCCCCCCAAAAAAGAAAACATGCCACGGGGCGAGAGTCTGCTAGACAAAGCCATGTCCAGAGGGTTGCTGGGCTTTATAAACTAAATAGCTTAAAAAAAATTAAGTGACATAAAAGTTTACATTACTGAATTCAATATATAAAAAAATAATAGATACAAATCTCAGAAAAATATGTAAGTTGCTGGGATATGAGGGTTATGATCCAAAACCTTTCTAACACAGATCGCACATAGACACCAATTTGCAAGGCAAACACAAGGAGATGATGGACGGCATGCTGAAACTTTTCAGACACTCACCCCCAGTCACAGATCTGGGTTGACTCCATCATCGTTCTTTAACTCACTTCGCCACCCCTGTTCAGACCCAGCCATATGCAAATCAGTCTTGACCCTGTTCCTCATGGGAACAGTCCAGCCCGAACTGCCAAGCCAGGTCTTCCCTGGACCGGAAACAAGCATCCTGGGACCGGTTTTGTGGTAACACCCCTCATCAGCCAGGCTAGCTTGAATCTATTGGCAAAGTGAGCAAGGGACCCACGTTTGGGCATACCCTGCCAACTTAGAGCAAACAAAGTAAACGCAAGGAGATGATGGTCGAAGCGCTGAAACTTTTCATGCACTCACCCTCAGTCACAGATCTGGGTTGAATCCATCATCGGTCTTTAGCTCACTCTGCCACCCCAGTTCAGACCCAGCCATATGCAAATCAGTCTTGACCCTGTTCCTTGTTTCTGGTCCAGGGAGGACCTGGCCTGGCAGTTCGGGCTGGATTGTTCCCATGGGGAACAGGGTCAAGATTGATGTGCATATGGCTGGGTCTAAACTGGAATGGCGTGGCATGCAAGAAAACAATGGATTTAACCCAGATCTGTGACTGGGGGTGAATGTTCGACTGATTCAGCATTCCGTCCATCATCTGTTCTTTTTGCAATTGTCGCTCTAAGTGGGAAGGGTATGATCAGACATGGGTCCCATGCTCGCTACGCCACCAGATTCAAGCTATCCTGGCTGATGAGGGGTGAAACCCCGAAACCGGTCCTAGGATGGTTGTTTCTGGTCCGGGAGGACCTGGCCTGGCAGTTCAGGCTGGACTGTTCCCATGGGGAACAGGGTCAAGACTGATTTGCATATGGCTGGGTTTAAACTGGAATAGTTTGGCAGGCAAAACAATGTTCCAATTAACCCAGTTATGTGACTGGCGGTGAATGTTTGATTGATTCAGCATTCCGTCCATCATTTGTTCTTTTTACCAATTTAAAAGAGTCTACATATAGAGATTTTTCTCTGCAATGTAAAGGGTTCACTCCTGAGATTAGGGACTAAAGTTGAGTGTCTGCTGTACTATTGCCACTTGATACTATTAGATCAAGCACAAGTCTTCAAGGGGAGGATGTGGTCTAATGGCTAGTGCGGTCGACCTTGAAGCTGGGGAACCCGGTTTGAGTCTCGGCAGGGCGCTGAACATCCTGTGAATCTGGGCAAATCACTTAATCTCCCAGTGCCTAACAAAAATGAGTGTGTCCTTCTGTAATGCAACTGGTGCTCATGTAAAGCGCTCTGATACCTTTGGGTCTAGTTTGCGCTATGTAAAACTCCCCCCCCAAAAATGTATCATATCATTTAGCAGAAGTCAGTAATGCTGATGCCTAAGTCCCACGGCCAATGCAAACCCAAGCATTCTCCTTTTTGCAGCATTGCTGTGCTGCAAGTGTTGATGCTTGTGCTCAGATGATGTTATTGACACACTCAATGAAAGAGTTGACAATGAAGTCATCAAAATAGTGCAAAGTGACAATATCCATCATTTGCTTAGACAACCCAAGAGGAAGAGGATGTTATTTACCAGCTTGGAGACCCATGGTCTTGACTTCATTAAAAAGTATCCTCAGGTTATATATTCTGTATGTCAAGTTAAAGTCCTGGTGGAAGGTGGGGACATGGGACATCTAAACATGTTAGAATATTTATGCTTATTTCAATTTAGTCTTTATTTCGATTATTACAATCATAAAAGACACAACAAAACAGTGCGGTACCATCCTACACAAATTGATAATACAAGTTACAAATTACTAAAAAATCTAAAATACATAAAAAAGATAAAATGTTAAAAAACGGTAGCATAACGTTAATTGAGATTTTTGGGAACTTGATTTCATGACTCAAGCTCTTTTCCAGTGATGTGTTTTGAGTGGCATAGATAATGCACATGTCCATGATCTCAGTTCATTTAGACAATTAGATAGGACTGGGAGTCGTAGATATTTACACGTCAACTAATGACCAAATAAAAGATGATGTTATAAAATTGAGCATATCTATTATGTAGAAATACCACTCAATGCACATTGTTTTTTCAGATTATTTGATCGAATACCCCACGACCAACTCAAGAACTTAGCTATAGCTATTACTACTTGTTCATGTGTATTGGTCCTAAGAATGCGAAGTGCATGTTGGCTAGATCTGGTGCCCAGATTTTGACAGATCGGCTTAAGCCATCTGTCTCTGGGGCATTTATATGCTGGACATACAAACAGAATGTGAGGGATTGACTCGTCAGTGGTTTGACATGACGGGCAGTTAGAGTCTATTGTGTTGTGCCATTTGACGATGAATGATTTTACCGGAAGTGAACCAACCCTAAACTGATGGTACAGTTTTCTGTCACTGGGTTTGGTAATGAAGTTCCAGTAAGCCTCAAACTGAGTGTCCTGCTTATGCTCCACGAATTTACCCATTAGGGATGTGTTCTGGACAGATGACAACCACTTTGTTTTAGCCATATTCCTGTAGGCTTCCTTGTAATCTTTTTTAGAAGGAAATGTACTGCCTGCTGGGTCCGCCCACAGGTGACTATACCCCATATCCACCAATGTGCTCTTGATTCTACTTAACCATGTGATTTTGCAAGATGTATCAGCTACTCTTACATGATTTAATGCATTCGCATAAGGTAACAGTTCCGGGGTGGTCCACAGCCTTCTCCAATACGCTATTGGCCTAAACCGAGCTAGCTCCTCTATTTCGCAGCAGCCCAAGTCTAGGTATAGAGGTTTAAGGGGGGTAGATTGAGGGAGACCTGTTAAGACTCTCAGGAACTTATTCTGTGCTATTGTTAGTGGTGTAGTATTTTCAAAACCCCAGAGCTCGGCGCCATATAAAAACGAGGCCCTCACTTTGGCATTGTAAATCGTTAGCGCGGGGCCAACCGGCTTTGTTTGCGAGAGCTGGTACTCTTTTAATAGGACGCCAGCAAGATGGGCATGCCTTAAGGCTAAAATGTCTATCTGGGGTTTCCACTTAAGCCTCTTTTCCAAGGTTACCCCCAGGTAGGTAAAAATGTCAGTTTGTTCCAACTGGGCGTCATTAATATAAACTCTCCCTTTCACCACTTTACATTTGTGCAACACCATAAACTTTGTTTTATCTACATTAACTACAAGCTCATGGTCACTACAGAAGACCTTAAATCTGTCTAGTGCTAGCTGCAGGCCTTTCTGTGTTTTGGATAAAATGAGGGTATCATCGGCGAACATTAAAAGGGGTACCTTCATGCCGTCGAGTGAGGGTGCATCTGTGGGATATGTGGAATAATATTTAACTACCCTGTTAATAAATAGTGTAAAAAGGGTAGATGCCAGGACGCACCCTTGGTGGACCCCTCTCGTCACTGGGAACCTGTCTGTGATCATTCCCTTAGACCCCCAGCGTACCTGGGCATAGTTCGACTTGTGCAGTTTAACAATTAGGGCAAGGAGTTCTGGTGGCATCCCTGATTCCTTCAGAGCTTCCCATAACTTATTACGGGGGACCAGGTCGAACGCGGATTTTAAATCGATAAATGCTGCATACAAGGTACCCCTGTCAATGACTACAGTATGCCAGTAAAGCAGCATAAATCTAAAAACTTGATTGATGGTACTGACATGCGAGCGGAATCCAGCCTGGAGAGTAGATAAGATATCAAATTCGCATATCCATGTTTGGATTCGGCTCAACATGAGCCTGGCAAAGATTTTTTGGATCGAATCTATTAGGCTTATAGGCCTATAATTGCTCGGGCTTGTACGGTCCCCCTTTTTGTATATAGGTATAATTTCTGCACCTCGCCAGGAATCTGGGATAGGAGCCCCCCTTGGCTATTGCATTTACTAGTATAAGAATATACTTAGACCAGGTTGCTCTATCATGCCTAAATAGGTCAGCAGGGATACAGTCTGGACCAGGAGCTCTACCATTAGGAATTGCATCCAAGACTGTTTCAACCTCTCCTATGCCAAAGGACACGATGGTATCAGATTCAATTGAGGATTGGTGGTTTGGGCTGTCCGATGAGGCTGCGAATTGAGCCTCAAAAAACGAAACCCACTGATCTGGTGCTACGTAATTGTCCAATGCTTGACTTGGTTCGCCACTACCCCGTTTCGCTAACCTCCAGAATTTCTGCATGCTTTTATCGTTACTCGCAAGCAGAAGATCATTCCAGCGTTTTTCATCTGACTCCTTTTTAGCTATGTTTTGGGTCTTTTTGTATAGTTTCCGAGCCAGTTTGATTGCCTCCATAGATTTAGTACGAATTGCTTGGGACAATTTCTTATAAGCTGTTCTACAGTCCTTGTTATACCAATTAGCTGACTTGAGGTTTTCCCTGCTACCAGTTTTGTTAGTCTTAATAAAAAAAGCATTTAAGTTTAATGAACAAATCTTCATGTGCCTGTGTAATAACGCCATTTTTATGTTCCTTGGCGTCTATGATGGAGATAGCTGTTAAAGTATTCTCCACCTCTGCCTTCATTTGTTCTAGGATGTTCTCATTTTCGATTAACATCACCCACTTTACCCTACGTAAGTCATTTGTTGGGATTATGTCTCCGATCACCCTCTCGAGAGATTGTGGCTGTAATGTTGATAACCCCTGCTTCTGCAAGGTTAGCAGAAGTGGGTTGTGGTCACTCTTGCTTCTCTCTTGGACTATCATATCGACGAGGCAGGACCATAATTCCAAATTGATTAAAAAATAATCAATTCTACTGCTTCTTATGCCATTTTTAAATGTGGGCAAACCCTTGCTATCCGATAATGACCTCCCATTTACAGCCCTGACACCCCTTTCTAGGCACAGACTCTTTAGTTGAAGGGCTGCCTCTGTCCATTTTTTTATCGGAGGTAGGGAAAGAGATGGAATACCCCATTGTGAGTCCTGTTCACTACTTAAGCCACAATCTTCATGGTCAAGGGGTTCAAATGTACAGTTAAAATCACCTGCTTATGACCAAATTGTGTCTGCCCCTATATTTCTCTGTTAAAGGTTCTAATTGGGAAAGTGTGTTAGAGAGCTTCCCGCCCACCATCCCTCTAGCATATACATTGATCAGTATAATATCTCTACCTTGTTTGAACCTTAAAACAATAGCCAGGATATCGGGACTATCCGTTGGTAGCTCTTTAACCCCATATCCGGAATGTTGCCGTACCCATAGGGTAAGCCCACCAGAAGGCCGCCCTTTACCGCTAGTAATAGCAAGTTTAGTAAAATTGAGATACCCTGGGTGGAAAATAGGGCTCTGGGACCATGTTTCTTGAAAAGCCCATATATCTTGCCCCTCTATGAACATGGACCATTCGGCTGACGCTGTCTTTGTTTGCAGACCCGCTATGTTCCAGGAAGCAATAGCCAGTGTTGGAATGGACAAATCAGGGCTTGTTATATGGGAGTCTTCTTGGGTTAATATTTCCTGATCGATTGACATGCTGGTATGTTCCCTCCCCCTAGCTACCACTGCCTCAAAAGGCTGCTGTGGGGGGGCTATCTGTAGACATCAATCTATATTATCCAAGATTGAGCCCATATCACTACTTAAAAATGCTTTAGGATGGTTATTGCTACTAGTAAGTGCTGGAGGATTGTATTTAATCCTGATGTTGGATGGGGTCAGGTGAGATGTTCTTAGATCGAATGACACCAAATTATCTGCAAGATTCTTGGATTTCAGTATTAAGCATACATGATCTGTGTTAAGGCCTGGAGTCGCACATCTTTTAGCTGTCAATATGTCTTCTCTGATTACAGATCTACACTTCCTCGTATGGCGTATCCAATGGATGCTCTTATTTATCAAGGATTGTTCATCTTTCCCATGGAAGTTAGATCGTGTTCTAGGTACATTAATCAGGAAGATTTGTGCCCCCCTGGGGCCTGCCAGCGAGGAATTTGTGGATCGGTAGTCCTTGTGTGTGGGTGAACTTTGATTTCTGGACAGAATGGAGGGTGGTTTTGCCGAACAGCCAGTTTCCTTTTGCTGGTGCCTGAGGCTGTTCTGGGTGATATTGTTTGAGTGGGATTCGGGATTTGCTCTTACTTTATTCTGCTGGAACCTACCATTAATGATTGATTGGAAGCCTGCTGTGGAAACAGGACATTCCTCAGTGTTTTTTCCCAGTCTACCCGTTGTAGTCTTATTGGAGGCACTGTCTATTAGGTTCCTAGTCCGTGCCCGTCTGCTAGGATCCAATACGTTGCCGTGTGTTGGCAAATTGAGAGTATCTGTCAGTTTCTCAACCGGCGCCTTAAGAGTGGTAATAAGTTCAAGGAACAGATTTAACTGGGGCCCTGAGTTCTCTGTTGGATAACCTGGGCAAAAGCATTTGCATGTTTTTGCTGGTGTTAGAGGTTTGATAGCCCCGTCAATCCCTGTATGCTCTTTTGGATTGATCGGGTGAGATAGGGCAAATTGTCCTCAGATAAATCCGTCAGAGGCGCAAATCTATTGCTACACTCCAACTCACTAACTGTGTGGATTTGTGCGGTTGTGCACGGGGGGAAGGGGGCAATTTGCTCAGTGGGCAAAACTGTACCTTTGTTCAATGGGGGGGGCACTTTTTGTGTTCCTCTTTTGAACATGTCTGGAATAAGTTTTGCGGGCTCAGGAGATGGTGGCCTGTCTGTGTGGGCAGTTAAGTTGGCAGCGTGTGTCCCACTTCCAATACCCAATGGAGTAGTTAATATCTCCTCACAATCGCTAATGATTGCATCAATGTGGTTCATAACACAGTTATTTGTTACATTCTTGGGACATTTGGCTGATTTCTTTGGCTTCTTGCCCTTCCTAATTTCACCACCTCCTAATACTTCCACTGCCTTCCTTTTACCCATGCTTCAACAGTAATTACAGTCAGTTTTACAGGGCAGAGAGTGATTAGATAATACACAAAGCTAATAACAGCAAAAATTAACACTGCAAAGATGGACCACTGTGGTCGTTGTGTTAGTTCCTCTCGGCTAACAATACCCACCACAGTCTATATAGTGCTGTAGTTCCTATCTTTATACTTTATGGCTGCGCTTTTACACGTTTGCACACTAACACTCTTGAAATAGAGCCCCTTAGCCAGTGCCTTCCTTGGCCCTGAGACACTAAACACAGTACCTTGAGTTTGTTCCAGTCCTTCCAGTCAATCGTGAACTGTGGCAGATGTTAGAGGGTTGGCCCTGCCCTGCCTCTTTTTGGCGATGACGGGCGCAGGACGGGCCCGCCCTTGGCCCGGGCTTCGCCCGCGCGCGTCCCGCGCGGCGGGATGTAAGCGGCGATTAAGTGGGCTCAGATGACACCTCCCACTCAGCTGCGAGGGATTAGAGCCAGCCGTTGCACTCTGGGACTTGGAGTCTCACCAGAGTGGATGTAAGCGTCGTTACCACCGCAAATGCAGGAAGAGTGCACCCCAAGGATAGCAGATGGCAGAACAGGCAGGGAAACAGTCTCGTCACCCTCAAGTTGACTTACTCTGCCCAGCGGCAGCAGTTCGAGCGTCATTAAAGAGTATCCTCAGGTTATATATTCTGTATGTGAAGTTAAAGTCCTGGTGGAAGGTGGGTTCATGGGACATCTAAACATGTTAGAATATTTATGCTTATCTCTTCTAGCTATTATCAACAGCTGTGCAACATTGGTTTAAAATTAAGCATGCCGTGGCACCACTGGGCCCATTTACTTTGCCTCACTTCATCTCCTTACACTACACCACAGATTAATTTACTTGGTCCTCTGATGGATATTGAATCATGCAGAGAGGGGTCAGATATAGGGGATCCAGTACAGTTATCCAATGAGGACCAGGAATTGGGTAACTGACCTACAAACCTGTAATAAGATCCATAGGTATAACTCACATAAACTATGCTATACAAATACAGGATTATTACAGCTAGACCAAATCTCCTGAAGAAATTCAGTCAGACTTGATAAATTATTGGAGACAAGTGATGAAAAGACAGAAACAGGATTTAGTTAAGATCAGATTTTATCAGTAAAAGTTAGAAGAGTAAACACATCAGGCATTTAAATTGAGAAATACAGAATAATCAAATGTATCTATTGTGGCCCATCAATTACTAAAGCTATAGAAGAAAAGTTCAGGAAAGATCAGGCAAGGACGCGAATGATATCAGCTTAAAGATTCTCTCCCAATGAGGGAAGGAGTCCAGGAATAGCGCACACAGCGTATGTGTCAACCCCAGGAAAGCCAGTAAAGTCTGCAAGATCAAAAGCTGTCTAAAAGCCGACCACCCTCCTGTCTCTCCGTTACACAATGTATATCAAT
The DNA here is from genome assembly GCA_963921515.1 of Calotriton arnoldi. NCBI lineage: Eukaryota > Metazoa > Chordata > Amphibia > Caudata > Salamandridae > Calotriton > Calotriton arnoldi. The sequence goes on along the minus strand of CAWUFW010000032.1, from coordinate 442,333 downwards.
CCTCAAGTTCCGAGGTGAAAATTCCTGTGACACCTCATCTGGTCAGACCACTCAGTCCATTGGTCAGTTCGTATAGGGCGATTGTCATGCCGCATGAAGAAGACACCTTTTATGGCAAAAAGGTGGTGATCATCATGTAAGCTGCCGAACCATTCAAAATGTAATGCTTGTGAACAATAGTCTTTTAACAAAGGCACATGAGTGAGTTCAAGAAGACAGTTTCTCCCGGCAGATGTTCCCAAAGTAACAAAATAGTAGCGAGTAGCCCTAGTATGTGCATAGGAACTCTTTCTATGAAACATAGTTTCATCTCACACTGCAAGTTTATGAAGCCTTTCCATGAAAATAGAATCAAGCAAAGAAAAAAAAATGTGGGCCTAAATTGAATTTGGTTCATGAAATGCACAATATAAAATAATGGAAATATGTTTACATTCCAGAGTTTCTAAGACCTCATATCATTTTCTTTAACTTATGGCACTTATAAAGCGCTTTAGTTTCATAATATTAGCACCTGCAACGATGACACATTACTACATTTTCGAGTACCAACGTATAAAATCATTCCAAAATATAAAATATTAATATTGTTTCTAGTAATTCTCATTAGTACATGTATGAAGATTATTCTGTAGAAGTTTCAAAGTAATTGGAATTATTATAAATGTGCTGCACCTTTTTTGTCTGTTGGTGCATATTTTAATATGAGCAAATATAGGGTTAAAACAATACTCGTCGATAAACATTCATATTGTCATCTAGTTTTACATTTAGTTTAATAAATTCTTCACACACATCATTATTTAAAGAGAATAGTTAATGAAATCATGAGTCATCACATTCACATTACTATTCCATGTTAAAAGAATATACCAGTGTAATTCAGTAAAACATGAACCTATGTTATTCAAACGAGCATTTTCTTCTAGCCTCCACTCTTCTGCATGTTTTTGCGATGCAGTAACTACGTTTTTTTATGATCTATTTCTCAAGATTCTCCAGCATATAGTGAGCACAAATTGTGCACATTGTCATTTTTCTCTCAAAGGTGTTAAAATCGGTTTTATGTGTCAACTAATGGAATCAGCAGTTATTCTGCTTCATCAAGCACCTATAGAATTTTCATCATAGTAACAATGTATGCCCTGTATCGTGTGGGAATAAGGGAATTGGTTACACACTGTGCTCTTTGGTCATACCCTTTTCCCAGAGGTCACTGGAAAATGTGAAAAGTCTTGGCCTCTCAGTGTGTTGAGGCAGGGGGAGTGGGTGCAGAACACGGAAGAAGACCACACCCTAGGCAAACAGACTTTAAGGCACAAACAACCACCATATTTGATGGGTGGTAGTGTTGTGTAGGTCCTATAAATCTATATAGGATCTGTGCGTTTAGACAACATAAACTGTGGGATCAGTGTTCAGACTGATTCAGACACCCCCACCGGATATGTTTGCCTGTATACCAGCTAGCTCACAGTGCCACTATAAACTCCTCTTACCAAGGAGAGAATAGTTTCTGGCAACTATCGAACATGACAACCTTGTCCCATCAGGGATCGTGGAAACAGTACAGTTCTTTTCGCTCAGTCACTCGTGCTCACTTTGTCTCAGAGAGATACACAGAATAAACAATGGGGACGATTTCAATAAGCATTTATTGAACCAGCGTCATTCTAGTATAAAATATGTGTGCTGCAACAGCCATAAGGCAGAAACAGATTTAAACGATTATAAGCACCAACAGAGTAAATGGATGGTAGATTTCTACCACAGTGCTAAAACAATGAATATATGCAGGCATATAAATTCATGACAGTAATAATGCGTACTCCTATGATGCAAACCCTAACTAGACGTACCTAAGTGTACCTAGCATGTATGTATAGCCAAGAATCCCCCTAGGATATAACCAACCCCATTACCTGGTGTGAGAGAATGAAGGACCCCGTCTTGGGCTCGAGATGGACACCCCGCGAGGGATGTCAGACCACTGCGTGCTGGGATGTCTGCGTGCAGGAACCTCAGCGTCTTACGTTAATGTGTCAGCATGGAAGTCTTTCTCCTCTGCCTGCCCCAGCAAAGATATGGTGCTTATATACCCAAAAGATACCCTCAGGGGTTCTACCTTGCTGTGTCATGTCGACCGAGGATGACGATGGTGATGAACCTTATACACTGTTATTATGAAGAAGATGGTAATCCTGCTGTGATTCTGAAAATCCTCATGCATAAAAAATGAGGCCAGTTTTCGGGGAAAACCACACAACATTTTATGCAGCACCTAACTAGGTAAAAGGTCAGCACTAAAAACCGTTATGCAGTACAATTGCAGGATAAATGTAGGTAAAAGGTTATGTGACTACCCAGGCCTATATTGGGGTACATTGCAAATCATAACAGTAGGGGCAGTTGGAGTAGGAACAATGTATGGCCAAAGACCAGGACCAATTTCTAGAGTAGTAGTTCTTAACCTTTTAACTTCTGTGGAGCCCCACTTATTCATACGATTCTTGGAAACCATTGACTCATTATTGGAATCCAGGGACCCCTACCGAGTCATTAGTGTAAGCCAGGGACCACGGCCTAAGCAATTTCGATGATTTGAACCACAAAACAATGCGCAAATGAAGAAATATGTTATTTATTAGCCAACAAATATAAAAACAATCAAATCTTTTTTGTCAAACGTATTTTTATTGAGTTTTACAAAGCATCAATCAACAAGCATCGTAGTACATCTTATCTGTACATTCGGATATCGCTTTCAGTCATCTATTACCATGTACAGATTCTGTCGCGTGATCCGATTAGTTTCTCATGCACTTCTTTCTTCATGTATTACCTGCAAATCCACATTACTGATTGATACAACAAATAAAGAGGATAACAATAACAGAAACATACCCTCTGTATCATCAGTCCATTCTTCCTCCCCAATCCCTCCCCCTCCCCGGCTCCATTCCTAGTGGAGTATAGGTCTGTTATTTCTCTCATTTTAGAGCTGGGGATAGGGGGATATGAAGTTGAGCTATAATGAGAAAAGAAGGAAAGAATAAATCATAGTGGGGTAAAGTGAACAACTTGGAATGTGTGGGGTCTCGGGGGTCTGGAGTATCTAGTCTTGTCTTGAGGTGGTTTCATGCGTTCGTGGTGGGTCAGGTTAAAACTGGAGCAGGTGGAGCGCCCTAATTCTCGTGGGACAGGGGGTTAATGGGAGACCGCTGGATAAATATTTGACCAAGGGGCCCCAAGCAAATTCAAAGTTTTTAAATTCATCTCTGTAAATGTCACTCATGCGTTCCATAGTAAGTGCCTGACATAGCCGTGCATGCCATTAAGTTATGGCTGGGGATTCTTTCTTTTTCCAGGCGGAAACTATCGCTGTTTTGGCTACTCCCAGGCAGAGCCATATAATGGCTTGGTCGGCTTTAGTTTGGTGTTTTAGGGTTGGGTCCCTCAGGCCCAGCAAAGTGTATTCTAGGGAGTCTGGTATGGGATAGCCTAATATCTCTTTGATTTGCGCCAAAATTTCTGGCCAAAAGGGGCGAATTGAAGAGCAGTCCCACCATATATGGCGGAAATCGCCCAGAAGGCCGCAGCCCCTCCAACAAAGGTCCGAAGTGTTAGGAAAAATTTTCTTCAGTTTTTCCGGGTACAAGTACCAGTCAAACATTATCTTGTAGTGGGCTTCGCGTTGACTGAGGGAGTGACAGTGGTGTTTTATATCCTTCCGGAGGCCTTTCCACTGAGTGTCTGTGATATTTTGGCCTAGTGTGCGTTCCCAGAATTCCAGGTAGCGTGGACGTCTAGACGGCAGTGTGTGCAGTAATAGGGAGTATAAGAAGGAGATCGCCCCCTTCACTGAGCTGGCACCTTTCACGTAGCGCTCCAAGGGTGTGAGTTCTCTGGTTGCCCCATCTCTAATCTCGGGTTGGAGGACCCAGTGACGTAATTGGAGGTAACAAAAGTGTTCTGTGTTAGGTAGGTGGAATTTCCTTTGACAGTTTGCAAATGTTAAAATGTCCCAGTTGTGGAATATATCAGCCACAGTAAGAAAGCCTCCCTCCCGCCATGCGTCGAAAGGTCCTGGCTGTAGTGCCAGTGGAAAATCAGGGTTGTAATGAATGGGAATGAATGGTGAGGGGAACGTAGTCCACTGTGTCTGTTTTAGTATATCGTCCCATACTTTAAGCATCGTCCTAGTGGATGTGCTAATTTATGCGTTCACCGATCGGTCCCCCTTTGGTTTCCAAAGTAAGTCCCATATTACTCTTCCTGCGATTGCTCGGTCCATATGTAGCCAGTGTTTATCTGACTCACGTTGGGACCATTCTACCAGCACTCGGAGTTGGGCCGCCTTGTAATAGAGGTTCAGATCTGGCATCGCCAGACCTCCCTCGTCGGTAGGCTTCCTGAGGAGATGAAACGGCAGTCTTGGTCTCTTATTCTGCCAAATGAATTTCCGTAAAGGTATGTGGACCTCATGTAAGAAGTCTCTTTCGAGTGTTATGGGCAGACTTTGAAATAGGTGGAGAAATTTCGGCAGGACTACCATTTTAACGGCATGTATTCTGCCTAGCCAGGAGAGGTAGAGGGGCGCCCGTCTTTTCAGGTTTGTTCGTAGCTGGCATAGGAGTGGCGGGTAGTTAGCTGCAAATAAACCTGAGATTTTTGGAGTTAGTTTTATTCCCAGATATGTTAAATCTTTCTTGGCCCACTGAAAGGGAGTTGATGCCACTAATTCCCTCATCTCCGCCTCCGGTAGTGTTAAATTAAGGAGAAAGGATTTATGAAAGTTGATGCGGAATCCTGCTACTATCTCAAAGCTTTCCAGTTTGTCACGTATATTCATAATGGATTGATGTGGAGCCGCAATGGTTAGTAAGATATCATCTGCGAACAATTATATTTTGTGTTCATCAGAGCCGAATAGAATTCCCTTAACCCCTCTATTGTCTCTAAGTTGGGTGGCAAACATTTCAATGCTGAGCGCAAAGAGTAGTGGGGATAGGGGGCAGTCCTGCCTCGTTCCCCGTTCCAAGAGGAAGGAGTCGGAAGCCATGCCGTTGACTAACACTCTAGCACTGGGGGCCGCGAAGTTAGCTTTGATCATATTGATAAATGCTTCGCAAAAGCAGAATCTTTGAAGCGTCTGAAAGAGAAAACTCCAGTTAACTTGATCAAATGCCTTCTCAGCATCTAAGCCGAGAAGGACTGTGGGGATCTGTCGCTTATTCATTTTTTCTATGAGATGTATCACTCTGCGTAAGTTGTCATGGGTCTGTCGCCCATTAATAAATCCCGATTGATCTGGATGGATCAATCCTGGCATCAAGTTTTCTAGGCGGGTAGCTAACACTTTTTAATACAGTTTAGCGTCTAAGGTAAGAAGTGCTATGGGGCGGTACGAACCACAAAGCTTTGGGTCGTTCCCGGGTTTGGGAATCACAGTCAAGAGGGCTTCACTCATAGTGTGGGTTGTGTGTATAGTAGTCGCTATGTGATTAAAAAGGGCCATTAGCTAGGGAATTAGTTCTGTTCTAAAAGTTTTATAGAATTGTGTTGTCAGACCATCGGGTCCAGGAGATTTAGGTAGTTTCAGAGACCCAATCGCTTTTTGTACTTCTTTCTTCCTCCGTGATAGTTTCCCCTAATTGTTCGTTCTGACTCTGTGTAACCTGCGGGAGCTCCACAGTGTCTAAATAAGTGGTTTGTGTCTGAAAATTGAGTGGGTCAGCTGTGTACAATGTGTTATAATAGTCCCTGAATGCTCTTGCCTTACCCGAGCCATCGTGTGTCAGTGAACCTGAGGGTGTTTGAATGTCCCAGATGAAGTCCCTTTCGCTCTTTATTCGCAATTGGCGTGCCAGGTGTGCTCCAACTTTATTGCCTTGTGCGTATGAGGTCTGCTTGAGTCTAAGCAGTGTTAATTCTGCTCTGTTAGCATAGATTGCGTGGAGTTTCCCCTTTAGGGCTGTGACCTTTCTTTGGGTTGTGAAGGTAGGATTGGCTTTGTGTGTTCGTTGTAGTGTTTTCAGTACCCCTCCAAGTTTAATCTTTCTGTTGTTCTTTCCTTGTTAAGCACTGCCATTAGTGTTATGCATTGGTCCCTAAATATGGCCTTGAAAGCGTCCCAGTTCTTCGATGGAGATGTGTCTTGGGGGTCATTTAGTTGAAAGTACTCCCTAATTGAGGAGCGTAGGGCATCGGGGAGTGCTTTGTCTTGTGTTACCGCGTTGGGGAACCATCGTTTGAGCTTTGGTTTAGGGCTGAGTCGCTCTAGGACGACCGCCACTGGAGCATGGTCGGAGATAATGATGGGGTGTATGATTGCCTCCTGAACTAACTTATTAAGGGTTTGGCTCATAAATATGTAGCTGAGTCTCGAATAAGTGCGGTGGATGTGTGAGAGGTATGTGTAATCGTTATCTTCTGAGTGTGCTTCCCTCCAACAGTCTCTGAGGCCTAGGTCGTGAATAGCTTGTTTCAGATTTTTAGGAAAGCTACCTGTGTGGGCCCTATGTGGGTGGGTGCTGTCCTTCCCGGAATGCCATGTCAGGTTAAAATCTCGCATCAGCACGATGTCACCCTCTGCGAAGTCCCCCAGGAGGGTCAGTGTATTATGGATGAAAGTTGCTTGATTTGTGTTCGGTACATATATCCCTGCAAAAGTGCATAAGCGTCCCCATATACAGCCTTTTACCAGTACCACCCTCCCTTCCTTGTCAGTTTTATAGTCTATTGGTTGGAATTTGGGGGAAGAATGGAAGAGGAGGGCCTCTCCATTGTTTTTGGTGTTGGCGAAGGATTTAAAAACTAAGGGGAATGCTTTGTGTTTGATTCTGTGGTCCTCTGACCTTTTAAGGTGGGTCTCCTGTAGTGCCACTACATCATAGTGTTGGTCGGCTAAATATTTCCATATCTTTTGACGCTTAGATGGGGCATTCATCCCTCTCACGTTCCATGTCAGCGTTGTGCTCACCATCGTGACTCTATGTACTGTGTTGCTATACCATATTTACCCTCCCTCACCTGTGAGTCTCTCTTTGCCGCCCCGCCCAATGGCCACCTCCCTCCTCCCCCCCCCTGGGTCCATCAACTGGCCATTACCAGCGCGTGTGTCCCCATTGTGCACCATTGACATTGCTCTTACCTCTCCGGACCCCGCATAGAACATAAAAACGGGGGGAAAAGGGAACAAGAAAACATATAGAAATGTAAAATAAAAGTCTAGTAACAGTCTTGAATAGCAAGATCGATGGGACAGTCTGTCCCTCATTTGAGTCACCATTACGGTGTCTGCTCATTGTTTGAGGCGAATTGGTCCGTCGCCGAGGTCCGTTTGGTAAAATCACAGCTAAAGACTAGTTCTGCTTTTCCGATTGGTAATTTGCGGATGCTTTACCATAATACAGTCCTTTTTACCGGCCTCTGAACCTTCAATTACATATGTTAGATGAGATTTTTAGTTGGAGTTGTAGAATAAAGTTATGTTTCCTGACTGTCAGGGACATTTTTGGTTGTCGCTGTTTTGATTGCAGTATGCCGAGCGATTTCTGAGCATGGATCGCTCTCTCCACTTGGTATTGAGTCTTTCAGGGTATCTCAGCGGTGCCTGGTTTCTTCTGTGCTTTGGGGAGGCGGCGAGTCTGCCAGCGGCCTCCCTTCTCCACTCCTTGTGAGGGACCATCCCGTTGCCCCTCGCCACCTGCCTCCGCAGTAGTCTCCAGTGTCGGTAAGCCCAGCACCCTGAAGGCTTCTTTGACTTCGGTTATGTGGTGCGTTTTGTTACAGTATTCGAAACCTATACCAAAAGGATAGGTCCATCGATATCTGATGTTGTCCCGTCTGAGTTTTTCTGTGACTGGTCTGAGCTGTTGGCGTCGGGCCAGGGTTGCTGGTGCTACGTCTTGGAACAGTTGGCACGAATGACCTTGGAATTTTTATTACCTCTAGTTTCCTCGCCACCTGTAGTATGGCCTCTTTGGTCTTGAAGGAGTGTAGTTTCGCCAATATGTCCCGCGGCCTACGAGTGTCTTCTTGATTGGGTCTACCCACTCTGTGGACTCTATCTTTTTTAATTTTTGTTGTTGCTGTCCCTAGTGCTTCGGTGAACAGGCCCGTAACAAAGGGCTCTAAGTCCGGCCCCTCCGCTCCCTCTTCCAGATTACGAATCCGTATGTTTTCCCTTCTTGACCTGTTCTCAAGGTCCTCGTTCTTTAGTAGAACAGCTTGTAGTTGAGTTTGGAGATCCCGCGTAGTAGATGTTAGCTGTTCCGTTTTCTGTTCCAAGCTTGTAGTTGAAGTCTCTATGTCCAGCACTCTGGCCCCCACCGAATTGACATCCTGCTGCAAGCTGGTGAGTCTGCCACTGAGATCAGCCCTGACTGAGTCCATCGATTGCAATATATCAGCCTTTAGCTCCTCTCGTAGCTCTTGCTTGAATTCCCTCAGTGACGCAAGGAGATCCTCCTTAGATAGCGCCATGTTGTGTTCCCGACGCTGACGCCTGCACATCTTTGGTGGCCGTGGGGGCAAAGTAAGAGGAAACTCTATTATTTTGCTGTTTTTTCGGCGGCATAGATGAGCCCTGTATTGGCACTGGTCTCTTTAGTGTCCAGCTTCTCCCCGCATAGAGTGGTGGAGGGATTTGACTTTTAAATATGTGAGATCGCTCTGGGGCCTGTTTAGGTGTCCGTTCTCACCCCGTGCAATAGGGCTCTTCACCCTTGTTGCTAATGCGCTGTGATGCCTCTGTCCACTTCACTATAGCACTACCCAAAGTCTTTAATTTTAGTACCTTATTGGTATTTTATTAGGGATTGTGTGCCGCATTGGATGACCATTGGTGTAATTGCAGAAGTTTCTTCACTTATATGCATTAACTGCTTTAGGTCATCAATCGCTTTTAATTCGGACTCAGCATGGCCGTTTTCAAATTAATCTGTTCTCTCATTTTGCTCTTATTAGAGCCAGTACCATCTCCCTCAGGGTCCCGACAAAGTGGGTCAGGGTCGGGACCATGGGCGGAAGCCGTGGGCAGGGCCACGAATTTGCTGCAGGGACCTTTGCCGGTGAATATTGCTCTGGCGCCCCCGAGGCGGGTGCTGTTGTCTTCTTGCTTATGAAGCGTCTCCGCCGGGCGCCATTTTAGAGTCAGGCACCCAGCTTCAACTGCTCTTTGCCGCTCCAGAGTATCCCGTCTATGGGCCCCAACCGACCCCCAGACTTATATTAATCCCTGATGTGGTTGCAGCGGCCCCGGAACTTCACAAGGGTTCCCTCGTTGGGAGCACTGTTTTTATATCAGGGGCCGGCGCCTTTCGTTCGGTGGCGCCTCACGTCTCGCGCCCTCCACTCACCGGCATCACCCCCGGCGGTGTCAATCTTCTCTGGGGTGCTCCGTGGGGTGTCAGTGTCCTGGGCATTCAGCGGAGTATTGTGGGATCGTGCCACGGCATGCCCGCCGCGCTCATCTTCTTCCGTCTCTGCCGCAGGTTACGTCCCGGCTTGGGCCAAGCTCCCCTCGGCCCTCGTGGAGTCCGGCACCATCCGCAGTCAATCTCTTCCTCCCGACCCGATCTGGTCCAAGCACCTCATTCCCACCGGATCAAGCGGTAAGAATCTTCGTTTATTGTGCAGTATTATGCAGAATTATCCTGCCTTAATGGGGCCTCGGCAACAGAGCCATCGTGGGTTACGACCACACGGCCATCTTGGTTGGCCACGCCGCCCCTTACTCAACAATCACAATTTAAATTTTAATGGGAAGGGTGGAGCCTTTCTAAATTCAATTAGGGAACCCATTGTCCATACTATATTCTGTTTGATTCATTTACTCCCAAGAATCAATCCGAGGAACCAATGTAAATTTTAGTGTCTGATTTCTAATTCATTCACATTTGCAGAGTGTTTTACATTTTCAGTTGTCTATTTTGCTCCATTATTTATATACACTTTAACAACCTGCTAATATTAATTAATTTTCTGAACAGTCGCGGACGCCGTGAGTAGACTTCACGTACCCCCAGAAGTCCCCGGACCTCAGGATAAGAATCCGTTTCCTAGAGCTCTCTAGGAATGGCTGAAAGCTATGTCTTTCAGGTTCTACGGGGCAGACTGATTGAGTGCAGACTGTGGCCAAAAGTCATGGCTTTTATCTGTAGCATGTCCCATCATGTTCTGTTGATTTTCAGCTTAAACAGAGTGGGCGCAAGACATGGCCAAAGGCCACACACTGTACTGAGTAACTGCTGGGATTTGTTGACAGCCATGTACTGTGAGCTGTGTGTTAAGAGAGGGGTGGTGCTGGGTAAAACTGCCAAAGCCCACCAGATACTGCCAAATGCCATGCCCAGTGAAATCAGTGGGGAGGGAGTTGCTTCAGGGCCTTGCTGAAAACAAACCTTTGAAGTAGAGCCAGCTATGAGAGTCAAAAACCCCTTTTTGACTTGTTGGCCTCATGTTTTTGTCCTGGACATCTGGCCACAGCCTAGTTATCAGGTCTCATCCATATATTTTCTGTATTAAAGGTTTTGTTAAGTCAAGACAATGACATCTGCAGAGATCTGAAAGACATTAGTTCAAATCCAGGCAAGGTAGATTTAGTATTTAATACTTCTGAGGGTGTAAGTTCAGTACCATTAAATTGGGTAATAGTAACATCTATCATTTACAGTGCTTTGAAACTGAAGCCTGTTATGAGGTGCTATATCAAAAACATAGTGGAAGATTGTAGCCTAATAATTTTTATGCCATTCACTCAAGGGTCATCTTCAAAATCAAACTGTTTCACACAATAACATAGCCTACTTGCTTTACGTTCAATAGAGAGTGTCCTTGAACAGATGAAGAAAAGAACACTTCCCTGCTTGCCTCATTGAAGAATTCTGCCCAAGGGGATAATCTTCTGCATAAACATATGATACATGCAGGCTAGAAAGAAACTTTGCTCAGCCCGACACGACTTTCTAATCTGAGTTCACTTCTCATACTACTTCTTTGAGAAGTACTGTGGTGGTATCCATTTTAAAGGTGAAAAATCTGTGGTTAGAAGTATCCGGTGTCCATCATAATAACAAGTTACATAGTGGTTAGTGGCAGCCGCCACAAACAATGTGTGGTGGGGCTGGTGGAGGGAGTGCGGGAGGGGGGCATGGGAGGGGCAGCACGGGGGGATAGCGTGGGGGGTTAAAAATAACTTTTGAAAAAAGGAACTTACCTTAAGCTGCCAGCCTCCTCCCACATCACGTTGCGCCTCTGTGTTCTTCCTGGTGCCAACAGGCACTGGGACAGACTCCCTGTGCAATCCCTGCGCTGCTCTCATGCCATGAGAGCAGCGCAGGGATTGGCCTGAGTGGGCTAAAAAGACGCTCCGCTCAGGACAGGGAGTCTGTGCTGTTTCTCCAGCCCGGCTGTTCAATACAGCCTGGTTGGAGAAACTTTAGTCCACATGTGTGTCTGGCCGGCCTGAGACAGCCGGCCAAACACACACTTGCACTTAGAAGTGCACATAGCACTCCTCCTCTCCCCTCCCATGGCCTGGCCCGTCCCTCCCTACACGCGCTGGCTCAGAGCCGGCAAATGAAAAATAAAACAATGAAAGAACATCACCATTGCTGAGGAGCCGCCCCTGGTAGTGGTGCTGTTTGTCTAATTTTGAGATGAGCATCACAGCACAGTGTTCAATAATTCAATATACATTAAAATGATTAATAGTTGCCGGCCACACCCTTCTTATAGCTTTGAGTGGCATGGATTAGTCTGAATTGTCACACTTATAGGAGTGTTATGGTTAGTGGTAGTGTTTGTACCTTTGCTGGCAACCCTGGCAGGGGCAATGGGTGGTGGATGGTGCAGGCTGCAGAGACCTCCTGAGAAGGGCCCTGACACTTACTTTTTCACAAATTAAACACTGAACAACAGTACAAAATATGTAGAATAACCTCCCTACTATGTTTAGAGAAACGACGTCCAGAAGTAACTTCTGCTTTTTTAGTACTGGTAAATTTAACAAAATCAAACAAAAGAAACCTTAGACAAAAATAGCCTACATATATATTTTAAGCAAATGACTTATTCAAATGCCACTGCAACTGTGGCAGATACCATGAGTTGGCTACCAATATGCTCAGTCTTCTAGATTTAAAACTGAATAGACAAACAGGACAATGGACAGAGTAGCCCTGCTTATCTGCCTCGTCCCTCTTAAGCCAGGCAATTCTTCACCTTCGTTTCACCCCTCATTAACAAAAGAAAAAAGGAGCGGTAAAAAAGGTGGAGCAAAAATGGTGGAAGTACTATTCAGCAGAGGATAAAGAACATTTAAACTAGAAATAAAAGAAAATATAAATTAGAACTTGGATCTTATCAAAAGTAATTGAAAATCACTCAAACAAACTTCTTTGCCTCAACTAACAACAGTTCCGGAGAAATATTCCAAATTACTCAATTGTTTCTGCAATCAAAAGCTTGCAACACTGATGTTAACCCCTCAGTCAAACTTTGCAACAATCTTGCAGACTTCTTTGAGAAAAAAATTCCAACTGTAGATATGTGGTTGAGCTGGACTGGGACAAAGTCACACGTTCAGGTATACCACAATGGAGCGTGGGGCTGCTACAGGGACCCAGTTAGGCCCACTGAACCAGAGTACCTTAAATCCGAGTTGCGGAGCATTGCGAGGTCCTGCGTAGAGGATGTGTAGCTCAGCAGAGGCGATGCGAGGTCCGAGTCAGAGATGCTTCACGCAGCATCAGTTCCCGGAAGATGTGAGGCTGCAATGTAAGGTTCTGCATTGTCTAGAATGCCGTCCATGAAGGAGCTTGCGATGCGAAATCCTGCATCGAGGATGCATCTCGCACAGGCTAGTTCCACAAAAACTGTGGGGATCGCGATGTGGAGTCTGCTTCTCGTCAAGGCTTGCAATGCAAGGCCCTGTGTCTACGGTGTGCCACAAAGTGGCAGTTCCAATGAGGCTGCTTTGGTGGTGCGGAGTCGTTGTAACAGGAAAGTCCACACAGCAGAAGCGATGTGTCGTTTATGCTCGGGGTTGAGCCGCACCGCAGAGGAGATGTGTCAGATCTGAAGGGGCCACAGATGAGCTAGCAGAGCACCTTCTTGCTCACTTCCAAGGGTCCTAGACTGGGTTAGCACCTCTTGGCAGGGTAGAACACACAGTTGCAGAGTCCAGGTGCTCGTTACAAGAGACTAGCCCGAGGAGTCAATCCGGTAGTCCTGAGTACAGGTTGCTAGTCCAGTCCTTTTCAGTCAGGCAAAAGGGCAGCAGGCCCGCACAGAAGGCAGAAGTCCTTCGGAGCAGCAGTCCAGCAGAGTGACAGTTCTTTCAGCAGCACAGCCTTCCTTCTTCCTGGCAGGATCTTCCACAGGTCCAGCAGTGTACTGAAGAGTTGGTGTCTGACATACAATATTTATACGTGGTGCCTTCTATGAAGTGGAAGAAGCTTTCAGAGGTTTCCTTTTGAAGTGTACAGGTTTCCTGCTTCCTCTGGCTCCAGACTAACTACAGGGGTTATGCACTCCTTCACTTAAGGCCAAGCCTGACCCAGGTGTAAGTGGGACTGTGCCTAACTCCACCCTCCCATCATGCCACTGATGCCCCATACAGGCACAGCTAAGCTCTCTATTGTGTTGCTGTCTAAGAGGAATACACAAAGACCAACTGCCCTCTGCACTCAGTCATGTGACCCAGAGACACGCTACAAGCACTTAATGGCTAGGGCAGGAAAATGCCAGCTTTCGAAAAGTGGCATTTTCAAAATTGTAATTAAATGATAGAGGATTTTTCATTACAATTCCAAAGACCTCAAACATGAACTGTTTATCTGTTCCCATTTGAAAGTTACAGCTTAATAAATGTCATAAATTAACCCAATGTTAGCCCATGGGAGAGGCAAGTTTTGCAGTAGTGAAAAACAAATGTAAAAGATTTTCACTACCAGGATATGTAAACATTAAGAGAACATGCCCAACTTCTTAAATATACCGTACCCTGCCCTAAAGGCAGTTTAGGGTCCACACTAGGGGTGACTTTTATGGATTAAAAAGGAAGGTTTGGGCCAGGCAAAAGTTGTATTTTGCCAGCTCGAAAGGGAAGTTAAAAACGGCACACACAAGCTGCAATGACAGGCCTGAGACATGTTCAAATGGGTCACAAAAGGTATCCTACACATACTGGTTGATCCTCCTGCAGATCTTGGAGGATCCCTAATGTATATAAAGTGAAGCTGTACCTGTAATCAGGACATCACATTGTTTTGTTAAGTGACCCTCACACACCCATTTGGTGTCATGCTTCATCATCGGGTCTCATACTGGTCGCTAAAAACCAGGATTGGCTTAACCATAATCCAGGGAGCACTTTGGATAATTTCTCTTGCTGGGGTCTTGAATTAAAAATACCTCAGAACACCAAAGGTATCGCTTTTATTAGCGGTGTTCCTAGTATGACTAAAAGATATATAGGGTGTACATACAGATAATGACCCTACCCCCTGTCTGTAAGCATTGACATGTTTCAGCCCCATGTCCAAAAGGGCAAAGGGTCTAGGGCTTTCATCAGGACTTTTGTTATTCAGTCATACCTAACTTATTTAGTTGGAACATATATACACACATGCATATTTGTTCATATACTTTCTTGTCAGATGCAAATCAATTGCAGCTCACACTCGTGTAGTGATATTCATTTGTGGTGTGGCTGGTACATGGCTGTAACACATGCAAAAGTATTGGTTTAGATCACACAGTCAAGGTCTGGTAACTACCTACCTTTGTAAGTGTAGCCTATAGGCTACATGGAAGGAGGGCGTCACACACTAGATATTGGAAACAGGGTGTCAGTCAACAAGACATTAAAGGAGGGAAAAAGAAACATACATTATAATTATAGTGAGCGTTGTGCCATCCAATGGTAGTCATTGTGTTCCCAGTATGCAGTAGTGCACTTACTTCGTCAAGAGTAACATGTCTCTTATTTAGCTGCTTGGTCCACGTTTCACCTCCCCACCATTGCTAGGTGGTGTTTGCTAGCTAGTTCTTATCCTGCAAGGTCTCGTCCCATCAAGGCATGGAGAAGTCATCATGCCACCGTGCATGATGATGTCAAAGTGCGCACATTTCAAGACGCACCTCTGATCCTAATGGGAAATTTAGTAGCCATGGCCATGTATTTCTGCACCCAAAAAACACACCAAGGGCCTGAGTATGACTTTAGCAGTGTGGGAGCGGGCTGCCATTCCACTGCCCTGCTCCCACACCACCAAACCTCACCACCGCCTGCCCGCCAGATTAAGAGTTCTCTCAGGGTCTGGCGGGCAGTCCTTTGGTGTTCCCTCAGCGATGCCTATTAAAAAGACACCGCAATAAGAGCCCCAAGTCCCCTTCCTCCACGCCATGGACTGTAAAGCCCATGCCATGCAGGAAATGTGGTGCATGCTGACAGGGCGGCACACTATGTGCCGCCCTGCATGCATCCCATGGCTCTGAAGGAACAGGGCTCCCTATGTTTTCTCACTGCCACCCTTTTCATGGCAGGCTCACTGCCATGAAAAAGGTGGATGTGTGGAAACTTGCCATATACTTGGCGGTGCTGCAGTGGCACCGCAAGCATATCGTGGCACTAAGACCTCTACGCCACCGCCAGAAATCCCGGATCCCTAGCAGTTGCAGTGGTCATATTGAAGCCCGACTGCCGTACACATAATACGGTGGTCGGACCACTGGTGTGGCGGTCCACGACCACTACGGCACCTCCATCGCGAGTTTGACTGCCAAACTTGTAATCCGGCTCTTAGGCTTCTCAGATTCTGAACTGCAGCTATGTGTCAGGACTGGGACCCAGATCGCAGCGCGAGAAGCAGAAACATAAAATGGTATTTAAAATACCATTTTATGTTTCTGCTTCTTGCACTGCGAGAAAGCAGTGGGGTGATGCTCCTCCGCCCTAATGAAGGAGCCGCCCCTGTGGGGTAGCCGCCTTCCATAGCTTATCCCTTCAGATGCTCACTAGAGGTGAGGCATAGGTCAGGCAAGATGCTCCTCACTGAAACTTATCCCACCAAGAAGTCTACCAATGTGACCAAAACACTAGCGTGGTAACCTTCCTCTCAGCATTCTCCAATCTTTAGTCCCCACAGCTGCCACCCCATTGCAAACCATTGTCCAGCCCACTGTCCTGCCTGCTTATTCAGATGATTAATGTGAAATTGATTTAGTTACAGGAAAACGCTTGCCTGCTAGATGCCGTCTGCCTTCACTGCCATAAAATCATCACGGATGTATCAGAGAAAACTGAGGGCACAGACATGTTTTATTTCTTACCATGGGTCCCGCAGCAAATAGTTGTGTTTTTTTCTCTCCTGGTTTGGAGTATCAGAGAGCACATAGTATTCATTCTCATTATCCAGATTGAATAGATGTCATGGTTCCGGTCCTTGAGCAACACCTGGGGGGGTCCGACGTTTGTATGGCTGTGTGAATACATGGTCCGCTTCATTGCGGACATTCTACAGAACGGGGATACGGAGGAGACCGGTTAGCGGTCCTGCTTCCCCTATACAGGAAGCGACCTCAAGGTCAGCAGGTATTGTACTACCGGGTGAGACCGCATAAAAACCTGCAGTGCTCAACCCAACATTGCTTCAGATACAGGAACTTGCCTCGGCTGATCTTCGCTGGACTACCGAATTTTTGCGGCAGTCCCATTGTCCATCAGACCAGGTAATTCTTCAGTGGCACAAGCGCAGGAGCACTTGGGTTACTTTCACGTTGCGGCACGCGCAGGAGCGCGTAGCCACAAGACACGCTTTGTTGTGTCAATTCAATTCAATTCAAATACGCTTTATTCAATTTAAAATTTTAAATCATAAAAGCACAGTGCATTAAAAATATACATCGTATCATATATATATTTTGACAAACCATTAAAATAACATCAGTTAAGGTAAAAAAGCTTCAGCAACATTCAGTACGCATCCATTAACAAACAAGGATTTGTAAATAGAGTCATTTCATAGTTGGAAGGAGGAGACATTACATTGTTTTTCTCCATCTAACAACCCCTTTCATGTACTTAGCTAAATGATCAATGAAGATTTCATCATCTAGGAGTTGCAGTTTAAAGAAGGCGGGACGACATTGTCTCAGACCTAACTCTTTTAGGATGGGCAGAATCCATCTTTTCCTTAATAGGGTATAAAATTTACAGAAAAACATAATATGAATCGTAGTCTGGGAAGATATATCGTCACATGGACAGAGGCCTAAGGAGCGTGACCAATCATTCATATTTGGAAATGTGACCATGTTATGAAGGTTGCCTAGACGTAGACGTGTCAATAACATCCTGTCATAGCTCCCCTGTACATTTAATAAGTATGGTTGTATCCCCGGTTGTATCAAGAGCATTTGATTCTCTCTGACAGACATTTTACTATTATTTTTTGCAAATCTGGTCGTCTCCAAGAGATTCATACATGCAATCTTTAGTTCTTGCTTTGGGATGATAGTAATGCTAACAAGGTTGGAGAAATATTCAGGGCATCCCAGGTCGGCCACAAAGTGTTTAACGTAATTGAGCCAAGGGATGCAGGATGCCCGCTGCAAGCTCAGGCAGTCATTGATCACATCACGATTAAAGCCAGTTGCTGTGCACGTCCATATCTTATGCCATAGTAGAACCGGTTGCATTTTAGTCAAGTCAGATAAATATGGCATTCCCAGTTCAGCATGGCAAATGTACGTATCCGTGCTATTTGGGGCTGCTAAAAGATATCTTAGAAACTTGTTCTCGATTAGCTGTAACGATTCTGACACCGGACAGCCACACAGCCCACAAAGACGCCATCCGTAACCACCACCACCTCATCAGGTCCGCCAAAA
Organism: Calotriton arnoldi; assembly: GCA_963921515.1. NCBI lineage: Eukaryota > Metazoa > Chordata > Amphibia > Caudata > Salamandridae > Calotriton > Calotriton arnoldi. The sequence continues at coordinate 424,432 of CAWUFW010000032.1, read as the reverse complement.
GAATCTCCTTCAAAGACCGCCTCGACAACAACGCACACAACAGCAAGGAGCTTTTCAACATCGTGAAGGAACTCTCCAATCCCAGCTCCAACACCAACGACATCCCGCCGTCGCAACCCCTGTGCGATTCTCTCGCCACCTTCTTTCACCGCAAGATCGCCGACATCCACGACAGCTTCAACACCCAGACAGCCCCAACTAAGATCGAGGCACCAGACCCGCCACACACCATCGACCACGACCCCCTGCCAGCCTGGGCCAGCGTGAACATCGAGGACACCATCAAGACCATGAGCACAATACACTCCGGCTCCCCGTCAGACCCTTTCCCGCACCACATCTTCAACAAAGCCAGCAGCTCCGTCGCACCCCACCTGTGCAAAATCATCAATCTCTCCTTCGAGACCGCGACCTTCCCAGAGAGCTGGAAACACGCAGAGATCAACGCCCTACTCAAAAAACCCAAGGCGGACCCGAGAGACCTCAAGAACTTCCGGCCCATCTCTCTGCTTCCGTTCCCAGCCAAGGTCATCGAGAAGATCGTCAACAAACAGCTAACCCGATACCTCGAAGAAAACAGCATCCTGGACCCATCCCAATCAGGGTTCCGCAGCAACCACAGCACTGAGACTGCCCTCATCGCCGCCACCGACGACATCAGGATCCTACTGGACAATGGTGAGACCGCAGCCCTCATCCTGCTGGACCTCTCCGCCGCCTTCGACACCGTCTGCCACCGCACTCTACGCGCACGCCTCCACGACGCAGGGATCCGAGACAAGGCCCTGGAATGGACCACCTCCTTCCTCGACGGCAGAACACAGAGAGTCCGCCTCCCACCTTTCCGATCCGAAGCCTCCGAGATCATCTGCGGCGTACCCCAGGGATCGTCCCTCAGCCCAACACTGTTCAACATCTACATGGCCCCGCTCGCACGCATCGCCAGACAGCATGACCTCAACATTATCTCCTACGCCGACGACACTCAACTGATCCTCTCCCTCACCAAGGACCCCCTCGCCGCCAAAGCCAATCTCCATGAAGGAATGAAGGCCGTCGCCGATTGGATGAAGATCAGCCGACTAAAGCTGAACACGGAAAACGGAGGTCCTCATCCTCGGCTCCAACCCCTCAGCCTGGGACGACTCCTGGTGGCCAACGACGCTGGGAGCACCCCGACACCCACCGACCACGTACGCAACCTGGGAGTCATCCTCGACTCAACGCTCTCCATGGCCAAGCAAGTCAACGCAGTCTCCTCCTCCTGCTTCAACACCCTCCGCATGCTTCGCAAGATCTACAGGTGGATCCCGACAGACACAAGAAGAACAGTCACCCAGGCCCTCGTCAGTAGCAGACTTGACTATGGGAACGCCCTCTACGCGGGAGCCCCGGCCAAGCTCATCAAGCGACTGCAACGCATACAAAACGCCTCCGCACGCCTGATCCTCGACGTACCACGCCACAGCCACATCACCCCCCACTTGAGGAACCTGCACTGGCTCCCCGTCGACAGGAGGATCACCTTCAAACTCCTCATCCACGCACACAAGGCACTCCACAAAACTGGCCCAGCCTACCTCAACAGACGACTCTTCTTCTACGTCCCCAACCGCCAGCTCCGCTCCGCCGACCTCTCCCTCGCCAGCGTCCCTCGCATTCGAAGAACAACCACCGGCGGCAGATCCTTCTCACACCTCGCCGCCAAGACCTGGAACACCCTTCCACTAAGCCTACGGCAGACCCAAGACCTGCTGACCTTCAGGAGGCTACTCAAGACCTGGCTGTTCGACCAGTAGCAGCACCCCCCTTCCCTCTCCCCAGCGCCTTGAGACCCTCGCGGGTAAGTAGTGCGCTCTACAAATTTTGTGATTGATTGATTGATTGATTCTACATTGGCATGTCCCCAAATTCCGGCTCCGTACATTGCTGTAGAAATTGCATTTAACTTTGTAGATTTTTAGCAATTCACCAATGGGGCGCTTTCCTAGTTTCCTAGCAAAGTTTACCAGGGCTCCTGTAGCTTTAGCAAACAATAATTTTCTCGATGTAATTGCATTTACCCAGGAGACCCTTTTTCAAATACAATTCCTAAATATGAAAAATAATTGGTAAATTCGAGTTTCTTATTATTGATAAAAATATCCTGACACTTTACGCTAGACTTACTACATTTCATAACAAATGTTTTTGTGATGTTTACGTTAAGATCTAGACTTGACATATAGGTTACAAAACTCAAAACAATTTTTTGCAAACCTATTTGTGTGCGGGATAAAAGGACGGCATTGTCTGCATATAACAATGCTCCAATTGGCCGTCTGCCAATACAGGGTAGATCCTGACATTCCCTTGATAATGTTTCACCTAAACCATTTATATACAAGGTGAAAAGGAAGGGGGCTAGCACGCACCCCTGCCTCACCCCCTTCCTAACAGGGAAATTTGGGCTACGCTCACCTGCACTTCCATAACGGACGCATGCCTGTGCATCTTGGTATAGCTGCCATAAGAAATTGATAAGTGAGATTTCCACGCCCATGGACTCTAAGATGTTCCAGAGTTTACGGTGACTTACACAATCAAACGCCGAACTCAAATCGACGAAACATAAGAAGAGGTTCCCACGTTTAGCTTGTATGTATTTCCCCCATATCAGGCTTAAATTTAGGCCTTGTTCCACAGTTCCTAATCCTTGACGGAATCCATACTGTAGTTCCGAAATCACACCCATGTCTTCTGCCCACATCTGCAGTCTGTTAAAAATAACTCGCCCGGCCACTTTCACAAGGGAGTCCAGAAGTGAAATTGGTCTATAGCAGGTCGGGTCATTACGATCTCCTTTTTTAAAGATGGGAACGAGTATGGATTCTGCCCAAGTTGGAATGAAGCCTAGTTTACAGCAAACCTTTATAAGGGAGGTTAATAATGGGCCCCACAGCAGAGGGGTAGATTTATATAAATCCACAGGTATGGAATCGGGGCCAGGGGCTTTTCCTCCCGCGCTCAAATTAATAGCCAATATCACCTCGTCCACATTAAAATCAATATTGATTGGGAGGTAGCTCGCAGGACTTATTCTATGGTCTAAACATTGATTTTTGTCAGTATTGTCACAGTATAACTTGGAGAAGTGAGTCACCCATTGATCCTCCCCAATGGTAATCTCAATTGTGGGTTTATTTTTAGGGGCCGGGAACGGGGCATTCACAGCCTTCCAGAAACCTTTGGTGTCTTTTAATTCGGTTGCTTTTTGGAGGGCCTGCCATAATTTGTTTCTTATGGCCTCCTTACGATCTCTAAGCGAGGTTCTATACGCTATTCTAGCCATTTTTATCTCAGCCTGGTCTCTAACCGGCTTATGTAAGGCAGTTTTTAAGGCTACATGGGCTTTGCTGCAATTAGTATCGAACCAGCCTGACTTAATAATATGTTTTTTTTTATATGCTATCGATAGGTTCTTCTTTATGGCCAGAGATATTTTGTGAAAAGAATTAAAAATATCAGAATCTGCAGCCGTCTCAATGAGACAGGTTGCAAAATCAGATTTACAGCAGCTTAAGAGCGACTTAGGGGCCTATTACGATGGCGGTCGGAAAACCTCCCCGACCGCCATGGTAACGGGAAAAGACCACCCGCAAGGCCCGCGACATAGCCGCCGGTCACATTAGGATGTTCCTTGCTCGAAATCCGACCGCGTCGGTCGGATCGCGGGCCTTAACATTGCGGCGGTTGCTGCTGCCCGCAGCACCGCAGCGATGTCCAAATGAGCATGTCCTGCATTTCCCTGCACTGCGTGGCAGGCACTGCACAGTGCCTGCCACCTGGTACAGGGACATGTAGGGTGGGACCATGGGTACCCCCCCAGTGCACCCACACCCCCCACAAAACATTGGGGGCCCGCAACAGGTCCCCGGAAGACAATCACTGCATGCCTTTCCATGGCGGTCTGACCGCTGAGGAAAGGCTGGCTACCGCCGGCATCATAATCGTGCCGGCGGAGCCTGCCCTGCACCGCCACCATTATCCCGGTCCTTCTCCGTCCGCAGGGCAGGAGTGCGGATGGCAACCGGCGGAAAAGCGGCGGTCGGAATTTCCCACCGCCGCAGTCACCACCGCCATCCTAATCTGACCGGCGGTTTTCTGGCTTGCGATCGCGGCAGATGTCCGCCGCAGGTCCGGCGGTTGCCACCGCCGGCAGGGCGGCGGTCATCCGACCGCCATCGTAATAGGCCCCTTAGTTAGCTTAAGTATATCCACTCCTGACCATTTGATTGTGTATCCATTAGATCTGTTTAGGGCAATGTCCTGCACGTGGTGTATGGCCTGATGTCTTTTAGTTAACACTTTAGCCGGCATGTCCAAGGTGACACTAATCGGGAAGTGATCACTGAAGGCAATGGTGTGAGTTGTGAAGTTGTGTATCCTACTAGCATATCTATTTGAAACTAACACATAATCTATAATGGAACACGCCCCACATCCATTAAATGTACTGCAAAAAGGTATGGGGGAGAGCATAATTCATTTGCAAAACCCATATCCGCAGAATATTTAATGTGATTTAATTGGTCCCCAAGAAGAGAGTGCGAGAAATGGACAATATCATTATCGTCATCAGATGTTAAACAGCAGATGCCTCCTTCAGCATGGGCACACAGACCAATATTAAAATCCCCTCCCCAGATTATACAGATATCCCTGTTTGTTTCCTTTTGTATTTTGTTCAGGTCCTTTTGTAAGTGCCTCAGAACTACCTCTGTCTGTGCTGCAGGAAAATTATTATTAAAGTTCAATAGAACAGTACAATGGATACTATCAATGTGCAGTTTTAAGAACTGATAGTAGGTGTTTGATGCCGTGAAGTCTAATTTTTTAACATTCACCCGATAGGAAATATAGGTACATAGACCTCCCTTTTTTCTCCCATGACTAGAAGGAGCCGCAGGGGTAAGAAATGTTTTATACCCATTGATATGATGTGCAGTGTCCACCCAAGTTTCTTGAACGCACAGTATGTCATAAGTATCTACGAATTCTAACCAGGCAGGGTTGGTGAGTTTGGAAGTTAGACCAGCCACATTCCAGAATAATATTTTACTCGAGCAGGTCCTACTCTCTCCTCGATTGTTATTATTATTATAGTTAGGTTCGATATTAAGTTTACTGGGATAATGGGCAACGCAATTTAATACCTTGGGGGATGAGGTGTTTGTGATTGTCATATCTATTCCCTTCTCTTTATTGCTGTGCTCTATAGTGTCACTGTCAGCTAAGATGTTGAACTGATCATCTACTTGTAGCCTAGAGTTATGATGAGTAGAAATTATGTTTATATCGTTTGTTGTGTTGATCTCGGTATGATAAGGTTCCTTATGGTCGGTAAGTTTCATTTCAGAAACAAGGAGATACTTTGCACTGGTCAGATTTAAATCTGCAGGGCTGTCCCTGGTGGTAAGTCAATCTATATCTTCTAGTGATGGGAGTATGTCAAATCTGTTTTGCGTTGGTATACTAAATTGGTGTAATGGGGCACAATTAGGAACTCGCCGTTGTAAATAGTGCTGTGTTTGGTTCATGGGGGGATAGAAGTAACCAAAGGGCAATACATTTATTTCCCCGTTTGTCACATGCTCACTGCCACGTCTAAAAAGAATCTCACGAGTCAATTTAGGCGTTCTGAATGTAAGGACTATGCAGTCACCAGACAATGTTTTGTCCCTTTTCCCCACCCATCCCACTCTTCTCACCATCTTAAATTCTCCAAACAGAGCATCTGTTAGCCCGGTTTTGGTGCCGAGCCAGCAGAGAGCCTTGTTTCTCAGTGCCTCCCATGTTTCATCCACCTGGGAGGATAGCTGTGGAACATTTGCTAGGATGATAGTGTACGGGGTAGCCTCCGGCGGCAAATTCAGTCTAGGGCCTTCCTCGTCTGTGCGCACTGCCCTGGGAGGAGTCGTGAACTGATTTATTCTAGCCTCAGTGTAGGAGGTTACACCTGTCTGGTTTCGGCTATGGTCACATTTATTGCCTGCCAGTGTTTTGGCTGCACCACTAGTGATATCAACCTGGGCAGGCCGGACAGCCTTTGCTGTGCTTACTGTGGGCTTTGGGGAATTGTTCAGGGGGTTGTTGGAGCGTACACCATGGCTGTTTCTCAATAAATCTTCGATAACTGTTACCCTGACCAGTAGTTTCTCTAGAGATTCCGCAACTGTTTTTTGAAAGGCTTCTAATCTAAGACAGATTTTCCCATAGTCCTCCTTGTGACTGTTTTTACAAGAGGTTGATGCTTAGGGCCCTATTCCCCCCTTATCAGATCTAGATTTATTGTTACTTTTCTTTCGTTTTTTCCCTGCTGTCTTAGGGTTAGTTGGGGATAAATCAGGATCCAGGGTCGCTGGTGTTGCATCTGGATTTCTTGGGCGCTTCGATGGAGGTTGGATCTCGCATTTCTGGTCAGATACATATATATGATCAGACGCTTCCTGTACACACCCATTTGCCTGGATAGAAAGGTTTTGAGTGGGGATGTGTTCAGAATGAGAAGAACTTGGGTCCACATGCTCGGGGTTTGTAGGCCCCGTAGGTTCCTCGCCCGCCCTGATGCCCTGATTTAGGGTTACTTCCACAGTATGAATTTGTTTCTCTATGGTTCCAATTGCCCCGGAAAGATATTTCATGAGTGAATTCTTGGACCCCCCAGCCACCCTAGATGTAGTTTCTACTTTCCTTTTCCCCATGTCACCTTCCTTCCTTAAAGCCAACTCTTTATGTTTGTAAGCCCACCCCGTTGTTGTTCAAGTATCACCCCTCACTGGGAGTGCCCGCGACCTAAAGGCTTTGATAACAAATAATACACTAGCAGTAAGTTTAAAATGCTATGCGATTGATTGAATAAACTCCTCTTTGGACACAAGGAAAAAAAAAAGTTAGATGTTATAGGTCACTGAATTTGTGGAAGTTCAGACAAAAGTCAAAGGTAATGGCACAATAACAGCACAGTTCCCGAGATGCTGGCAGGGCAAGGGCAGCAAAGATAAAGTGCAAAAACAATTAAAATAAGGAGTTGGTCCGAAGCGCGTCCCAGGCTGCGGGAGGCGTTGGCGGCTTTAATAGTGCTCCGGCGCTCACTCTCAGCTGCTGCTGTCAACAGGCCCTCCCTCTCGGGCCAGGTCCAGGGAGCTGCTGAAAAGTGCAGAGTGCAAGGTGCTGGCGAGATGCTGGCAGGGCAAGGGCAGCAAAGATAAAGTGCAAAAACAATTAAAATAAGGAGTTGGTCTGAAGCACGTCCCGCGCTGCGGGATGCATTGGCGGCTATAATAGCGCTCCAGCGCTCGCTCTCAGCTGCTGCTGTCAACAGCCCCTCCTCTCGGGCCAGGTCCAGGGAGCTGCTGGAAAGTGCAGAGTGCAAGGTGCTGGCGAGATGCTGGCAGGGCAAGGGCAGCAAAGATAAAGTGCCCAAAAATTTAAAATAAGGAGTTGGTCTGAAGCGCGTCCCGCGCTGCGGGAGGCGTTGGCGGCTTTAATAGCGCTCCGGCGCTCGCTATCAGCTGCTGCTGTCAACAGCCCCTCCCTCTCGGGCCAGGTCAAGGGAGCTGCTGGAAAGTGCAGAGTGCAAGGTGCTGGCAGGGCAAGGGCAGCAAAGATAAAGTGCAAAAACAATTAAAATAAGGAGGTGGTCTGAAGCACGTCCCGCGCTGCGGGAGGCATTGGCGGCTTTAATAGCGCTCCGGTGCTCGCTCTCAGCTGCTGCTGTCAACAGCCCCTCCCTCTCCGTCCAGGTCCAGGGAGCTGCTGGAAAGTGCAGAGTGCAAGGTGCTGGCGAGATGCTGGCAGGGCAACGGCAGCAAGGATAAAGTGCAAAAACAATTAAAATAAGGAGTTGGTCTGAAGCGCTTTGTTGTGTCAGCGCAGGAGCGCTTGGGTTACTTTCGCCTTGCGGCATGCGCAGGAGCACTTGGGTTACTTTCACGTTGCGGCATGCGCAGGAGCGCGTAGGCACAAGACTCGCTATGTTGTGTCAGCGCAGGAGCGCTTGGGTTACTTTCACGTTGCGGCACGCGCAGGAGCACGTAGCTACAATATTCGCTGTGTTGTGTCAGCGCAGGAGCGCTTAAGTTACTTTCCCATTGCGGCACGCGCAGGAGCACATAGCCACTTGTCTCACCGTATTTAAGTTAGCGCAGGAGCGCTTACAGTTTTGTTTCCATTTCTATCTATGTGTGTGAGGACTTCTCGTTCCTGCCTATCGTTGTTCCACCCCAGGTGATTATACTGTTCCTTTTGGAGTGCATTTATTGACTGTGTGTAAGTCTGTATGAGTGTGACCCAGGGGTGCAGAAGTACTAACCCATATGGTTTATCCCTACAGACGGTGATTCCTAGAGGGGTTCCCTCATCATTGGTGGGCGTACCCAACCATGTCTTCACAGTAAAGGACACCACTCCACACATCTAGGATTCCTTCCCCTGGCCCCCATCTTCACCCTGGCCAGTATATATTCCATTGCTAGGGAAAGGTGGGAGACGGTGGAGGTTGTTCACGTCGTACCTGCGAGATTACTCCACAAGCAGAAGGTAAGACTTGTGGGGGCCTGACAGAATCCGAATCCCAAGTTGTATATCTTGCCCAGGCGACATGAACAACCCCGACATCTCCTTGCAGGACATAGCAGCCATGCTGACCTGCATGCAGGCAGACAACCTGAGTTCACATCAGGATATAACAGCCTTACAAGGTCAGCTGGCCGTTAGCCAGACGGGGGCTTGGGGTCAGACTCCTACGGTTAGCGTCAGACAGTAAGGGTTGCTAAGGCCTCCTTTGTTTAATCCTGGGGGGTCCTCACCACCCTCTCGAAGCTCTACCCTTACCATACAGGTGATAGCCCCTCACACTGTCCAACTAGCTGCCCCGGAACGCTTTTATGGCGATAGCTCTAAGTACAGTATTTTGCTCAATCAATGCCATCTGCACATCATGGCGCGTGCGTCTGCCTTCCCGGATGATGCTTCCAAGGTCGCTTTCATCCTTTCCTATCTTGGAGGGGACGCTGCCCAGTGGTCCATATCAGTGGTTGAGAACGACGATCCCATGCTGTACAGTCTTCCGGTATTCAAAGAGACCCTGCGAAGAATGTTCGCCAGTCACACTTTCGTACAAGCTGCTGACAACGAACTCCTCAACCATAAACAGGGTAATGCTGATCTGTTGCACTACATCACCACCTTCAACAGATTAGTGATTGAAGCAAAATGGCCCGAGTCAAAAAAGGTTTCGGTGTTCTACCGGAGTTTACGTGATGATATGAAGGATCTTATTGCTCAGATGTCAGAACCTGCAGAGGAGATTGGACCGTTCATCGACCTGGTGGTCAAACTGAACTACTGGATGCAAGAACGGAAAACCGAAAAAACCAAGGGCAATGATTCCAAGTTCCTTGCGTTCTGAGAAAAACCCAGAAACGAGTCAGCAAAGACCCATGATGCCCCCGAACCCCTGCAAATAGGCGGACTCGTGGTCCTCTATACAGGGAAGAGAAAGAAAAAAGACGAAGACAGAACCAATGTTTGTACTGTGGCAAGAGTGGACACTTTGACAGGGAATGTCGAGTGAAACCAGTCAAACCAAGACCGAACAAACCATTTGCCCTTCCGATAACCCGAGGAGACGGGCGGGAAACGATATAACTCAGTAGAAAACGGGGTCAGTCTACTTGACTCTTCGTTCATCAAGACTCCGACCTTTGCCTTCTATGGCAGCAACCAACATGTGGGCATAGCTGTAACATTACAGTCACGGACAGGCCAGTCATGACAGGTCACAGCTCTCATCGATTCGGGTGCTACCAGCAACTTTATAGACACCCAGTACATGGTTGGCTTGGGTATAACCACCGTGACCAAAGAAAAACCGGAAATTGTGAAAGCAGTGGACGGCACGGATTTAACCTCTGGACTGATCCGTTTCCAGACAGAAGCCATGAAGATGACTTGTAGGAACGATCACACGGAGTCCATCGCCTTTGTCGTTATTGATGCACCTCAGTTCAGACTCATTTTGGGCCTCGTGTGGCTAGTAACCCATAACCCACACATCGATTGGGTGTCCAGGATTATGACATTCGACTCCACTCACTGCAACATCTCCTGCTGTCCGCAGAAAGACATCTCCGGTGGATGGGCAATACAAGCCCATGCGCTACCCCTGACTGGAATGGGTACAGTTACACAGGGGATTGTACCTGAGGCATATACTGATTTGGCCACAGTGTTCGATAAAAAGGGCCAACACTTTACCTCCCCATCGCTGTTTCGATTGCAGGATAGACCTAATCCCGGGGTCCAAGCTCCCATGTAGCCATGTCTACTCCCTTACTGAGAAAGAAAGCAACCACCTACGCATCTATCTGGACGAATATCTTAAGAACAGATTCATATGCCATTCCAAGTCACCTGTTTCATCTTCCCTCTTTTTCATGGCAAAGAAAGAGGGGGACCTGAGAACGTGTATCGATTACAGGGCCATGAATACCATAACCATCAAGAATCGATATCCCTTGCCCCTGATATCCAACCTTCTGGATCAGGTAAAAGACGCAGCCATCTACACCAAACTGGATCTACGTGGGGCCTACCATCTCGTCAGGGTCCGGAAGGGAGACGAGTGGAAGACAGCGTTCCGAACAAAATATGGTCTGTTCGAGTACCAGGTCATGCCTTTCGGACTTTGCAACGCCCCTGCTGCCTTCCAGTATTTTATCGATGAAGTACTAAGGGAATATATCGATCAATTCTGCATCGTCTACATTGATGATATCCTGATTTATTCTAAGGACGGCCCAGAACACATCAGACATGTACATACCATCCTCCAGCAACTACAAGAACACGGCCTATACGTCAAGCTAGAGAAAAGTTTGTTCCACACTACTATGGTTGAGTTCCTGGGTCACATCTTGACCCCTGCAGGGATTGAAATGGACACAAAAAGGTCAAAACCATATTGCGATGGGCGTCACCTTGCTCTCTGAAACAAGTCCAGAGATTCCTGGGGTTTGCAAACTACTATCGACGCTTTATCGCAGGATTTTCAAATATCATTACTCCCATTACTAGTTTACTACGCAAAGGCGTGAAGTTCTTATGGGATCCTAGAGCCGAAAAAGCCTTTCAGGAACTGAAAACCAGGTTCACAAGCGCTCCCATCCTGATACACCCCAACCCTAAGCAGCCATTCATAGTAGAGGCCGATACCTCACAGAACGCCCTGGGGGGTGTGTTGTCACAAAGAGACACCAAGACCGGCCTGTTGCATCCCATGGCCTTCTATTCCAGGAAATTACAGCCAGCAGAACGCAACGACATGATTTCCGACCGAGAACTCCAAGCCATCAAAGCATCATTTGAAGAATGGCGTCATTACCTGAAGGACGCTCGACACCCAGTAACAATATACACTGACCATAGAAACCTACAATTTCTCCGCTCGGCTAGGGTCGTCACTTCCAGGCAGTTAAGATGGACCTTGTTCTTCAATGAATATGACTTCCTAATCACATATCGACCCAGAAGGGAGAATGCCAAAGCAGACGCCCTGTCCAGACTAGAAGAAACCAAAGAAGAGACAACCAAAGCAGAACCTGTGTCCATCCGCCCCGAACGCTGTTTTCAAGGTGTAATCCTTTCATCCTCCTTCTTATCCCGGTTACACGATGACATCGAACAAAAAGATCCGGAGGTATGGATCGGTGACCTCATAGGGGTTACTGCACAAGATGGATTGTTGTACAAAGGAGACTGCTACTACCTCCCTTTGGCAGACCATCAGCAACAAGCTCTGTACATGTGCCACGACCACCTCTTGTCTAATCATCCTGGATACCATAAAACTATGGATCTGTTACATAGACGCTTCTGGTGGCCATCCATGGACACCGACGCTCACGCCTACATAGCCTGTTGTTCCGTCTGTGCCTAAGGAAAGACCCTGTCCCGACCCACAGTTCGGTTATTGAACCCTATCCCATTGCCTCCATATCCTTGGCACACCATATCGATGGATTTCGTCGTCGAACTGCCCAGGACCAAGACAGGTTATACCACCATTCTCACCATTGTGGACCACCTGACCAAGATGGCACACTTCGTACCATTAAGGAAGCTACCATCAGCGGCCAAACTGGCTGTGATCTTCATGTACAACGTGGTGCAGTTACACGGGGTGCCATCTGTGTTGATCACGGACAGGGGTTCCCAGTTCATATCCAGGATTTGGGGTGAGATGTGCAACGCTATGGGAATGGAGGTAAGTCTGTCCTCAGGGTATCATCCGCAAACCGATGAACAGGCGGAAAGGACTAATCAAACCATGGAACAGTACCTCCGTTGTTTACTGCTGTCCGTGGAGAAAGAATGGTCAGAGGTGCTATGGGTAGTGGAGTATGCCTACAACAACAATAATCACACTTCCATAGGAATGTCGCCTTTCTATTGCCTCCAAGGTCGGCATCCACGATCAGTGCCCTGGGAAGAACCACAGACCAGTTACATGTCCACAGTACAGGAATACCACACCCTACTACACGACCTCTGGCAACAAGCCCGATTCGAGCTAGCCAAAGCCAAGGAAACCCACAAACAAAATACCGATAAACAGACAGGCAGAACCCGACTACAAAGTAGGGGATAAGGTGTGGGTGTCCATAAAAAACCTCAATGTGCATGGTCCCAAAAAACTATTGCCACGTTACGTAGGCCCCTACACCATTGATAAGGTTATCAACCGAGTATCCATGAGACTCACCTTGCCACCACAAATGAAAATACACCCTGTGTTCCACGTATCCCTCCTGCAGCCGGCTCACCCTGAAGGCCAAGCTGCTTCCTCTCCAACTCCCGAACTCAGGGATGATCACGAGGAATATGAGGTTCGGGCTATTCTTAATTCCCGTAGGACTAGGGGGAGGCTCTTTTACCTGGTGGACTGGAAACGGTATGGTCCGGAAGAGAGGGCCTGGGAGCCCTTGTCCCATGTATGCCGCGCCCCTCAGTTGGTTCGTGCCTTCCATGCTCGACATCCCCTTAAACCACGTCCTGCTACCCCTGTTTAGGGAGGGGGTTCTGCCTTGGGAGAGGGTACTGTCATGGTTCCAGTCCTTGAGCAACACCTGGGGGGGTCCGACGTTTGTATGGCTGTACGAATACATGGTCCGCTTCATTGCAGACATTCTACGGAACGAGGATACGGAGGAGACCGATTAGCGGTCCTGCTTCCCCGATACAGGAAGCGACCTCAAGGTCAGCAGGTATTGCATTACCGGGTGAGACCGCATAAAAACCCACGGTGCTCAACCCGACATTGCTTCGGATACAGGAACTTGCCTCGGCTGATCTTCGCTGGACTACCGTATGTTTGCAGCAGTCCCACTGTCCATCAGACCAGGTAAATCTTCAGTGGCACAAGCGCAGGAGCGCTTGGGTTACTTTCACGTTGCGGCACACGCAGGAGCGCGTAGCCACAAGACTCTCTTTGTTGTGTCAGCGCAGGAGCGCTTGGGTTACTTTGGCCTTGCGGCATGCGCAGAAGCGCATAGCCACAAAGACTCGCCTCATTGTGTCAGCGCAGGAGCGATTGGGTTACTTTCACGTTGCGGCATGCGCAGGAGCGCATAGCCACAACATTCGCTTTGTTGTGTCAGCGCAGGAGCGCTTGGGTTACACATTGCGGGACGCGCAGGAGCACATAGCTACAATATTCGCTTTGTTGTGTCAGCGCAGGAGTGCTTAAGTTACTTTCCTATCGCTTCACGCGCAGGAGCGCGTAGCCACTTGACTCACCGTATTTAAGTTAGCGCAGGAGAGCTTATAGTTTTGTTTCCATTCCTATCTATGTGTGTGAGGACTTCTCGTTCCAGCCTATCATTGTACCACACCCCAGGTGATTATACTGTTCCTTTGGAGTGCATTTATTGACTGTGTGTAAGTCTGTATGAGTGTGACCCAGGGGTGCAGAAGTACTTACCCAAATGGTTTATCCCTACAGACGGTGATTCCTAGAGGGGTTCCCTCATCATCGGTGGGCGTACCCAACCAGGTCTTCACAGTAAAGGACACCACTCCACACATCTAGGATTCCTTCCCCCGGCCTCCATCTTCACCCTGGTCAGTATATATTCCATTGCTAGGGAAAGGTGGGAGACGGTGGAGGTTGTTTATGTCCTCCCTGCGAGATTACTCCACAAGCAGAAGGTAAGACTTGTGGGGTCCTGACAATAGATTCCCAGAAATCGATAATTTCCTGCCCACTCAGACATCAATATACTAGATAAATTCTACCCTTAGCCAAAATAATTGCCCTTTTGTCTAGGAGGAAGGGATGCTGCTGACACTTTCAGAAGTCAGAAACTCTATCCCCTCTTTTCTAGACTTTATGCCAGAATTCTCAATTTTTCTGGATTAAACAAATAATTAGTCAAAATACAAGGCACTATCCATGACTAAATGAACCACGAACACCTCTTTTGTGATTACCCATTCAAGTGGGTTGCTAGCAATTCAAAATACCTAGGTATCCTATTAAATGCCGGACTTACCAGTATGGTACATGACAACCTGATACCACTGAAAGACAAAACCTTGGCAGATTTCACCAAGGGTAAGGTGCCGAGCTATCATTATGGCTAAGAGTGCCCTGATCGTTGCTCAAACTATCTCCTTCACTGCCCTTATCACTGCCCTGATCACTGCCCGCATAGATAACATTAGTTGTTTCCCAGAAAAAAATATGATCCATCTATGCAGAAATGGACATAAGTTAAGCCCACTTACAACATCACTTGTGTGCATCATCTGCCATAGGTTGTTGTAACTTTCGTACAGAACATATGGAGGGTTGTATTACATTATGTCACATTATATATAGCACCATGATGGAACTCGTACAGACCGCTGCAGCACCTTCAGTGGTTGCACACCACATCCCACCATAACTAGATGTGCCCACTTCACTCTACCCGGTAATTACAACCTTAAGAGTGGTCATCCACATGGACTCTTGACTGCTGCTCCTGGTCCCAGAAGCTCTTGCCCAGTACATCATGCACACAAAGTTGAATTCACCTTGCGCGCCTGCACAGTGCAACATCCACCACTGGACACCAACGGACAAATGCACAAACTCGCTTTACTTACCTTTAGCAGGTTTAACCAGTCTAGTGCTGGGCTTGTCAACACGAGTTTCTTGTTGCATTTGATTTGTGTCCTGATCTCCCTTATCCAGGGAAACGAAGGAAAAAAACAGAAAATTCTGTTCATTCAGCAAGCTTCACCTGTACGTATGCTTGTTCACATTTTTGTTCAGATCTTGCTTTTGCATAGGATCAAGAAATGTAACATGGACATGTTTTACAGAATGAGGCGACATATCACAATAACAGTAATTAATAACAATAATAAAAAAACAAGCATGATAATGTTATTAGTGTGCACTTGTATGCCTTTCTCAATCTTACTTTCTACATTTTAATCTTTGAAAAAATCAATAGTTAAGATAATAAATATTGTCGCAGCGTAAAATATTTTACTAGGACTTTACATTTTCAAGAAGCCTGAATAAAAACTATTTTCCAACGTTCTAGTCTTTTTTCTATTTCATTCTTTAGTGGGCAGAGGTTTCCAGTTTAATAGTAATTAAGACTGATATCACTATCAGGTATCACAAAGTGGAAGCATGATACAACTTAACACTGTCCACTGCAAATATTTTCTCCTGTCCATTCCCTGTTTTCCGACCCTTGTTGCACATCCAGAACAGTGAAAAAATACAGGGGCCGAATCAAGAAGAGCTGCTCTGGCTCAGCATAGACCACAGCGAGATTGAGGCGTCTAAAGTTAAAGCATAAAACTCAGAGGGCCTCATTTACAAGAAATTAACACAGCGTGGTGCCGCAAGCCATTTGGCTGCGCCGCGCTAATTCCGAAGCACAGGGATGCATCATTTCTACAACGATATGACAGATCCCTTTGCTCTCCCCTGCACTGGCGCACAATTTTATGGTATGGTGCAAGGGTGCCTGGGTTGAGGGGAATAATTGTTTATGTGCAGAAAGGTGTCCCTTCCTGCACATGAACAATCTGAAATGTTTTTCAACTTCTATGTGTGCTGCTTATTGCAGCACACATAGAAGTTGAAAAACGTAATTTTTTTAAAACATTGTTTATGTACAGGAAGGGACACCTTCCTGCACATAACAATCACAAGAGGTGATTTACTTGTTCTATGTGTGCTTCAGAATGCAGCACGCATAGAAAGAGGAAGAAAACGAGGAGAAATAAAAACATTTCTCCTCGTTGCGCCTCCCTACGCCTCCCCTCGGGAGGCGTAGCATTCTGACGCATTTCCAGGTTTATGATTTCCAGTAAATCTGGAAATGTGGCAGAAGCCATGGGTGTTGCTTGGGAATACCCACAGCAACACCCATGGCACGCCCCTTTCACACAAAGTGTTGCATGTAAAGGTGCCATATTTACAAGAACACGAAAAGGCGCGCAAGGTGGCTTTACGTGTCCTTGTAAATATGGGCCAGCAGGCTGCGCTGCCGATGCGTCACAAAAAATGACGCACCGGCAGCGCAAGGGGCTTGTAAATAAGCCCCAGAATTTCTCTTAATGAATGCATGAAATCTAGACAGCCCAAGCAGGAAACAGTGAGCAGAATTTGCCTCGCTCTGGGGGTTATTTACAAGCCCTTGCACCCCTTGCTTCACTTTTTATATGGGAAAAAGTGACGCACAGTCGGCGCAAAGGGCTTGTAACTAAGCCCCTCTGTTTCGGACTTGTGGACATCTCAAATGCAAAAAAAAAGACCAGGCGCACAGCCTTGCACGGAGTCAGCACTGATCTTCATGATAGGGCCATTGCACTAGAGGTAAAATTTACCAAAAGGATTCAGTCGATCCAGCAGCATTTCAACATATTTGCACTGAAGTAAAGTCATATGTTAGAAATTCCACTGTGACACGTTTTGGTGCCTTAAAATTATCTGCTACCCCAAATCCAGTGCCTCGCGCCATCCCACGTCTCCTAATTGACATACCCACTCTGCACCCACCACAGCTACCTACCACACCAACGAAACAGCATGTTCTGTATTTTACATCTGTAACTGCTCTATATAAAAGTAACTACATAATTAAATAATTAAAAAGCACGTTTACTGTTTTACCTTTATTTGTGCACGTTCTACTGTTTAACAAAGCCTACTTAAGTTACTACATAAAAGAATGAAGGAAAATATGAAAATCTAAGCATGTGAATTATATAGACCTACATTTTTAATAGCCCTAAAGTCCCCAGGATGCACATCACCCCCATCAACCCAACCCAGCGTCTCGCACACAATCCAAAACTAATAAGCAATGAATTACTACACATGAAATGACCAAATGGCAGTGTAAACTTGTATGGTTTGAATTGACTGTTTTTTAATTAGATCTTTGTGGTATCTCTTTTTTAATTCAAACAGGTTATCCCAGTATTGCAAAACTTGAAGAAATATGGGGTCTGTCAAATACCACTTGGGCTTATCCATGGATTTCATTACTGAAGGTATCCAGGAACAGCTCCATTCCAGGTCACTGCTGGAGCTGCATGACTGACTGCGCGCGTGCCGAAGGTATGAACCTAGATCATTGCTTACACAATCGCCTAGGAGAGTTCCAACAATAGCCTTTCGACTTGGCACGCTTATGAACGCATGCACTCAGCAGGGCTCCGGTCACTGCGTGGCGTGTCACGCGGTGGTCTTGCAGTTGTTGATTACTTTCTCCATCATGGAGTCTTTTGATTTTAATCGGATCATTGTGTGCACATATGGGTATTCCTGGTGGCCTAACCAAGGAACATAATTAAAAGACATGATTGGTTTTCACTGTAAGCTGACATCTGGTTTTATTTGAAACAAGATGACTTGACTTTTTCAGAAACATTCATAGAGCAAAGGATTCACTTTTTCAACTTAGCATATGTATTTTCTCTGTTGGAACAGCATGGTAATATAAGCACTATACATAACTTACATCCAATATTTTCAGGAGTATCTGGGTATCTGAGCACAAGTGAAACCACAGAAATGGCTGCATTTTATTATTTGATCCCTGTAAATCTGTTTCAACTGTCCCTTTGATTTTAACAATTATTTTAATTTATGTTCGAAATGGTATACTTCATAGAAAATACAGCCATGTGAAAACATTTTTGTATGCAGTGTATCCTGGCAGGCTTGTTTTATTTTGATGTCATTCAATTGGATTTCAGGAAAATGTAAGCAGAATTGTATTATCCTGCCTTTGATTCACTTTGCGGGACTTTAGGTAACAATCACCACAAAGTAGTGTCATGATGCCTGACATGTCACATGCACGAGGTCAAACAAAACGTTTTGCAGTATCTTTGCTTTCATCGCCGTTCTTGGTTGAGCTGAATGTATTTGATTTTTCATAATTCAGAATAATCAATCTACCATCTACCTACACTACTTTTGTAATATATTTTGGTGATATTAACTTCTACATAATATCATTATCAAATAACTTAATAACAGTTGTTGTACAATGCTCAATTCTTCGTTTCAAATACACCAGTAACAAAATTAACCCTATATTATATTCTCAACTACTGGGGACAGGCTTAAAGACACTGGCACTTGAACAGATATGGACTCCTGCAGACATAGAAGCTGAGTTTGGTGCAGCCAGATCAGGGTTCATTACAAAAACTAACACTACTTGCTCCACAAAACACAGTAGTGCATCAAATGCAAAGCACCAACACTGAACCCACTATATAACAAGTTAGAATGACAGACACACACCGTGAAAGGTGCCTGGTGTGGAAGGAGTTTTTTTAATCCATAGACCATGGCCAACTGTGCTTAATTACAGAGACTATAGAGTCAGTACTGCTCCACAATGCTGTTTTGTTGTATTCCGCTTTGGGTGTCCGTATATAGGTTTTCCTGATACATGTCCTTATATAGGCTCAATTTGCATTGCCCTTATATAGGCATAAGATCCCAGTCCTTATTTAGGCATTAGCCATGCTATCCAAATACAGGCATGGTCACCTACATCCGTCCACCCTAACGTCACAACAAGTTCTTAGAAACCAGACCCTTAAGCACTTGGGAGTTCCCCTAGCACAGGATTATTGATTTCTCCAAGAACTCATTTATTATGCATGAACCGCTATTCCTTAAGGGTTCATTCCTGACGTCTTCCTCTGCCCGACTTTACGTCAATGCTAACATTCCAAGGCACCTACCGGGTATAAATATACCTTCCCTTGCCCAAGCAAGTAGGAGGAGACCTCGACTTTAGAGGAGCCCGTGTCCCGGCCTGACGCACTGACAAGAGACGCTGTCGTCCCTGCTCGCAGAGAATCCAGCTTCCAGTGTTCTGACTCCCTTCGCGGGGTGTTAGAGTTCAAGACCCGGAAAGAGATTCCCACCTCTCTTATTCTCAAGGTATGGAGCTGACTAGAACCTAGAGGGACTCTTGGCATACCAGACTTGGCATACTATAGCATACCATACTATAGAATACATCACCTACTTCTTACCTTGCACTACACTTAGGTTAGGTACACTGGGGTAGAACTAGTTAGAGAAGCATCTTAGAGTACTCGCATTTTTAGCTTATGTTATTTATGTATATGAATATATGTGTCATAGCTAAAAGATAATGCTAGCGCAGTATTATTTCTTTCTACTGCTTATGCTGTACATAATATATCTCGCATACTGTCTTATGATTGTAACAGCTCATATCTCTTACACGAGAAACAAGACTGTTCAATAAATCCTTTTATTGAAACGCCCGTCTATTCTTTCTGTGTAACTCTGAAGAAACTAAGCATGCACGATTAGCTAAGTGAAACTGTTATCTGTTGTTTACACGATTCTGAGAGTGTTCCGATTCTAAAGGGAAACAAAGTTGTCATGTTTATGCGGTTGCCAGAAACTACTCCCTTCTTGTTTACAAGGAGTTTCTAGTGGCCTCTGAGTTAGCTGGTACAAAGTAATTAAGTTTAATATACTCGATAGGGGCATACTGACCTCAGTCCTATGTCAAACCTATAGGGTATAATATTCCAATGCGCAGAGCCTATAAGGGAAATAGGAACTACACTACAGTTTTGAGGGCATTACAGGAAGTATTCTAGCTTTTGTTACAATTTCCTTACATCACCGGGTGCAAGAAGCGCTCATTCTTTTGAACTTTTTTGAGACAATTTTCTTGTAGTTCCACAATTCAATTAACACACAAACCAGATAAAAGTAACAATTTTGGATAAAAAGAGAGAAGCAAGCAATAAAAACCTTGATCTTCCACACCGAGATCAATAATATGAGTATTCTTGTTAAGAGTATCTTAGCAAAGCACTTCTAATAAATAAAGTTAATAAAAAGCTGCATATTGAATGCCCAAGTGTATTGACCTTCAAATTCAATATATTAAGTTAAATACATGGTACAATGGGTAAAGCCAGTAGAACAACAACACAGTATGCATACAATTTATTCAAAAAGCATATTTTTCTAAAAGTGACAACCTTCCACATTAGTTTGAGACCTTCCTCTGATGAGGGAATGTGACAGACATATTAGTTTCTACTTCATGGTCACAATCAATAGCGAAACAATCCATACACTTTGACCATAGTTAAATTCATGAGTGATTTCAATACATCTCAATAAAATATATTCTGGCAATGTGCTAAGGTTAATTTTCATGCAATCTAAAGTCCCCTCTCTGAACAACAAGCTATTCCAACCGTTTCCCTAAACATATTTGAAATTGTGGCAAATGTTAATTTACACTTTCAGCAGAGATCCGAATCACTCAAAACAAGCATTTGCAATGCAATAGGTCTTGCATTTATGAGAGTTTGAGCTATTGACATTGTAAATGACAATGCCTTTTATTTATGTGTTGTTTTTAAAACAGATAAATAAAAGGCATTGCCATTTACAATGCCAATAGCGTAAACTCTCGCAAATGCGAGACATATTGCATTGCAAATGCGTGCTATAAAAATTTTAAAAAGCTTTAGGATAGAGCCTGTTTGAGAAAATAGTGCTCGTAGGCTGTAATTAAAGCCTATCGAGCAACAATACGCATAACAGGGGGTGTCGCCATGGGAGGTTACAAAATGAAACATGGGGGTACTGAGGGACTACTAAGCCTTTTGACCAATGAACAGACACAGTTTACAGCGGACAATGACACAAGACAATGAAAAATGTGGGCGGAGAGTGGGTGGAGCTTCAAGTCCCTACCTCAATACAGCATGCCTATAAGAGCAGCGCATACGCTGCCCAGGCTAGACCTAAAAAAGGAAGCCATCTTCACCAATGTAAACTAAAATGTATTTCATAAATTAAATTCTATATTTGTAGTAAGAGTCACAAAACACACATCCTTCCACTCTTTAACAACAAAAGATGAATCTTTATCTTTAAACTATTGATGCTGAATTGTTTTGAGTTTCCATATCTTTCATTTTTCTTTTCAAAAATATAAATGTTATATAGTGGTTCACACCAAATTAGATTTTACCAATTTAACTAAAAATGTAGCATCCAGAATTCCGTCATCAATCATGATGAAGATCCTACCTAATAATTGTGCTACTTGCTTGAAATGAGATAGTTGACAAGTGCTTCACTTATCCTTGAACTTATGTTGTTTATTCTATCAATCTGCTGCAGCCTGGATCCTATTGAACCAATCACGTTCTGCCTTGCAGACTTTGCACTGACTTCCAATCTGACCTAGAGCTCATTTTCAAGCTATAAGTGAGCTACATCATGAGCTTCATGATTATTGACTTGTATCTCTCTAATATTAAGACCATTCATACTTTTAGATTTTAGGTTTAACGTCTTTTCAGAGCCAATAAGCATCACACGAATTAGGTGATTCCTAAAGGAGGATGATCATTGCCTGTGGGTGGTAGTATGCTTTCGAAATTACATATAACATTTCTTTACCTTGAGGCATCTTGGTGCTGTATAGAAACAAATCTGTCAGGACAAGAACATAACAATCCTCAGACCCTTAAAGAAAAGAGCCAGGTTTTAATGAGTTGTCTAAACTGGAAATTATTATCTGTTGCTTTTATTTCAGAAAGCAGAGAGTTACAGCGTTTGGCAGTGAGCAACAAGAAGGATCTTCCTTCTTATCTACTTCTTTTAATAATTTGCACCACTACATCCTTGCTCACCAATGAAGGGAGCAGCCTTCCTGAAAGGTACCATTTAAACATGTTTTGGATTGACCTGGGCCTGATCACATACAAGGCCTAATATGCAATGAACAACATTTAAAACATTGATCATTTATGAACTGGCAGCCAGTCTAGACTCTTCAGTGCCTCTGTGATGGACTGATGTCTGGGTATCCCCAGAACTAATTAAACAGCTGCATTCTGTGCTACCTGCCATCTTGAGCACAGTAATGTGTAATTCCAAAATATAGGGCATAGCCGTAGTCCAAGTGGGAAGCTATCAATGCTTGGATGATCTTTTTGTGTGATTACAGGGGAATATACAAAAGATTTGTCTCAGTATTCTAATATTGCAAAAACAAGATGCAACCACTTGATTGATCTGTGCAATAAACAACAGGATTGGGTCAAATACTACACCCCAGTTTTGACTGGAGTCCAATGGAAGAGAGACAGTTCCAAGCTAAAGAGGCCACCACAAATTTGACCAGATATTTGAAGGCGATCCAAACATTGAGACCTCCATCTTTTCCCATTCAATGTTAGACAGTTAATTCTCATCCAACTAGTTACCTCCCTTATATAATACAGCTAGAATGTCTTCGGTGATCATAATTATAATTAGCATATAATTAGCATAGGATGACACCCTAAAGTCATACGAGCGCACCAACTCAGCCAGCAGAACCATGTAAAGGTTGAAAGGTGTTGGACTGAGTGTAGAGCCCCGTGGGGAGCCAGGGGAGTGCAAATGAATGCCCACATTATATGAACTGAAGCAAAGAAGCTGAATTCCACATAAAGAGGAAAATTTACTAACACTCTGCACTCTGTTTGCATCATAAAAGTGCCACAAACATGGTACAAAGTAGTGTGTCTGGATTACCTCTCAAACACAAATCATGACTTGCATTGAAAAGTTGCCTAACGTAACATAACGTAACATAAAGCAGAGCTATACACTACATTGCTCTGCTTTGAATTGAGGCTCTATTTTTTACCATGCAACCACACAGAGATTATGACACAAATCCATATCTATTAACATTTGTAAACAGGAACTTGCACCCAAAAATTGGGCTTCTTGAGGCAAGCGTAACAATGGAGCAAATATTAGGTCTCCACAAATATTAAAGGTCTACATGCTTATGGTCAGCCTATTCAACAGGCTACCAAGTTGAATAACATCAAAGATGCAATTAGTGAAGAAACATCTATTGGTGATTCCCAAAATTAAGTATTGTATAGGAGGAGGTAGATCTATTGCTTGTCATGCAGAAAATCTATGGCCTCAGTTGTTTAAGGAACTGCTTATATCTCCACACTTCTTAATGTTTAGATTCAAAAATAAAATATAGCTTTTCTGATTTTTTCATTGTATGATCTTTGTAGAAGATTGAATATAATTGTGGTTGTAGTGCAGTACAAATGAGATTGATGATAATAGTTATATTATAATTCATCATCAAAAACTTTATTTTCGGTCATATGACCATAAAAGTGCAGTGTGCAATATAGCTCGAATGAAAATACATAAATATAATAAAACATATAATATAATATATGATACTACCAGATGTAGGCTAGGAGCCGAATTGCAATCACCAAGGTGGCAGATCTCTCTATAGTCCAAACAGAACGATAACAGCAAAAACCTCAAAAATAGCTATATAACACCATCAGGGTCCGCTATGTTGTCAATGTTCATCAATTACCCTGCTACTACTAGTCCTTTGATACTTCCCCAGTCAATCAATCAATCAATCACAGAATTTGTAAAGCGCACTACTTACCCGCGAGGGTCTCAAGGCGCTGGGGAGAAAAAAGGGGGGTGGGTGCTCTACTGGTCGAACAGCCAGGTCTTGAGTAGCCTCCTGAAGGTCAGCAGGTCTTGGGTCTGTCGTAGGCTTAGTGGAAGGGTGTTCCAGGTCTTGGCGGAGAGGTGGGAGAAGGATCTGCCGCCGGTGGTAGTTCTTCGAATGCGAGGGATGGTGGCGAGGGAGAGGTCGGCGGAGCGGAGTTGGCGGTTGGGGACGTAGAAGAGGAGTCGTCTGTTGAGGTAGGCTGGGCCAGTCTTGTGGAGTGCCTTGTGTGCGTGGATGAGGAGTTTGAAGGAGATTCTCCTGTCGACGGGGAGCCAGTGCAGGTTCCTCAGGTGGGGGTGATGTGGCTGTGGCGTGGTACATCGAGGATCAGGCGTGCGGAGGCGTTTTGTATGCGTTGCAGTCGCTTGATGAGCTTGGCCGGGGCTCCCGCGTAGAGGGCGTTCCCATAGTCAAGTCTGCTACTGACGAGGGCCTGGGTGACTGTTCTTCTTGTATCTGTCGGGATCCACCTGTAGATCTTGCGAAGCATGCGGAGGGTGTTGAAGCAGGAGGAGGAGACTGTGTTGACTTGCTTGGCCATAGAGAGCGTTGAGTCGAGGATGACTCCCAGGTTGCGTGCGTGGTCGGTGGGTGTCGGGGCTGCTCCCAGCGTCGTTGGCCACCAGGAGTCGTCCCAGGCTGAGGGGTTGGAGCCGAGGATGAGGACCTCTGTCTTCTCCGTGTTCAGTTTTAGTCGGCTGATCTTCATCCAATCGGCGACGGCCTTCATTCCTTCATGGAGGTTGGATTTGGCGGCGAGGGGGTCCTTGGTGAGGGAGAGGATCAGTTGAGTGTCGTCGGCATAGGAGATTATGTTGAGGTCGTGCTGTCTGGCGATGCGTGCGAGCGGGGCCATGTA
Organism: Calotriton arnoldi; assembly: GCA_963921515.1. Lineage (NCBI taxonomy): Eukaryota > Metazoa > Chordata > Amphibia > Caudata > Salamandridae > Calotriton > Calotriton arnoldi. The sequence goes on along the minus strand of CAWUFW010000032.1, from coordinate 399,421 downwards.
GATGTTGAACAGTGTTGGGCTGAGGGATGATCCCTGGGGTACGCCGCAGATGATCTCGGAGGCTTCGGATCGGAATGGTGGGAGGCGGACTCTCTGGGTTCTGCCTGCGAGGAAGGAGGTGGCCCATTCCAGGGCCTTGTCTTGGATCCCTGCGTCGTGGAGGCGTGCGCGTAGAGTGCGGTGGCAGACAGTGTCGAAGGCGGCGGAGAGGTCCAGCAGGATGAAGGCTGCGGTCTCACCATTGTCCAGCAGGATCCTGATGTCGTCGGTGGCGGCGATGAGGGCAGTCTCAGTGCTGTGGTTGCTGCGGAACCCCGATTGGGATGGGTCCAGGATGCTGTTTTCTTCGAGGTATCGGGTTAGCTGTTTGTTGACGATCTTCTCGATGACCTTGGCTGGGAACGGAAGCAGGGAGATGGGCCGGAAGTTCTTGAGGTCTCTCGGGTCCGCCTTGGGTTTTTTGAGTAGTCGAAAGACATAAGAATCTCATCATCAGCATATGACTATATTTCAATCATTAGATCATAAAAAGCACAGAGCACCTCTTTAGAATGATAGGATAAAAGACATAACCGTCATAAAATTATTAATTATAATTCACAAATCTCGAGAGAGTCAGCCACAAATTATTTTTGTTGTTACATTTTTAGTGACTGCCTCTAAAGCCAAGCAGTGATATTTTCTTTAAACTTTAGGGTTCCTAAATTACTGTTATCTATTTCTTTTAGCCATGGTATATTTAAATACATCTTTCCCTCCTTGTATTTAGGACAGACCTCTATTAGAAGCTGTGCTCGTGCTTTCTGTCCTTCTTCTAAGAGCAGGTCAAGGAAGATGGCTGTATTCTTCAGTAGCAGCATTTACATTCCTGGAGGTGTATCTTCTTTCCTTACAGGTAAGGCTTCCATGAAGCAATCCTGATTACTCATGGTGTTGAAATTAAATGAGTGTCAATCTACAATAATAAGGCAAATGTAATCAACTGGGTTTAATGGTCAAGTAGAGCACCACCCTCAATAAATCTTAACTTTTAACTATTCACCTTTTGAGTCTGGTTTGACAATGCAGCGCTCTGCAAGACCCAATGTTGCCAATTATTTCAAATATACATAGAGTGGGTTTTGACTTCACCCAAAGGAGTATTTTTCTTCCACCTCCTACTGTTGGCTGTTTGGTGTATCACTCTGCCTCTGTTACAGTGCGTTCATTGCACAACATGAGGGACTATTTTATATCTTAAAAGTACATTAAATCAACACATTAAAAACTCCTTATGACATACATGCACTAAATACATAAAGCAATTTGTTTTATGGTTTGCACTGCAGCAAGCTTATTTTTTAGATATTTTAGTCATAGGTCTGGCTTTAATATGCTACACAGACATGCATAAATGCTGGTTGCATACTTTTGCAGATTAATGCCAATGCATGCATGTCACATAATGAGGTTCCCAGTTGTGCAATGGGGCAGGGACAGATCAAAACACCCCAAGCACTGTTCACAATACCATGAGTATCTTACTATGTTATATGGGACAAAAGACTGAGGGCCAGATGTAGGTAAATGCATGTTTGCGATTCCTTAATAGCAATTTTTAGGGAATCGCTATTAAGGAATCGCAAAATGCCACGTAGGTAGGAATCGCAATATTTTTAGCAATTCCTTAATATTCCTTAATTGTGAATCGCAAATTGCGATTCGCAATTAAGGAATACCTTCCCATTCATTCCTATGGGCCAAGAGGCCCATAGGAATGAATAGGAATTGCTCCTGCAATTTGCGAGTCACCAAGAGGCACTCGCAAATTGCGGGCGCAATTTCAAGGGTGCCAGGGTTCCAAAAGGACACCCTGTTGCACCCCTGAAATGTGCATGTGTGCACATTTGGCGCACAGACATGCCCTAAGGGCATGAATGTGTGCCACATGGCACTTAAAAAAAGCAAAAAAGTGCTTTTTTTTAAAGGAAATCGCTAATTACCACCAACTTGAAGTTGGTGGTAATTAGCGATTCCTTAAGGCTAAAGTGCACTTTCTTTTGTGCTACTTACATTGCATTTAAGGAATCGCAATTTGCGATTCCTTAAATGCAAGAGCAAAATAAGGAATCGCAATCTTGCGATTCCTTATTTTGCTAGTAGGTTTCAACTTACCTACATTGCTCGCTGCCAAATAGCGATCGCAAACGATGAAATTCTGCGAATTTCAGCGTTAGCGCTTCGCTATTTGGCCACCTACATCTGGCCCTGAATCAGATGTTTGTTGAAGTGTAGTTTAAAAACCGCTCCTTTCTGTTGCACCACATTAGGAAAACGACAATCCTAAAAATGCTGATCATTTTTAGAGAAAAATTGTAAAACAGCATAAGCACTTTGACAAAACAGTAAAATCATCAGCATGCTCATCCACTACGAACATGAATTTTTCCAAAATTCCTTTAGTTGAAACAAAAACAACACTTAAAAGAACATGAGAGGCAGCCAGAAGAAGATAGACTCTTCAACATACCAAAGATATTTTGGAAAAAAAAACAATTAAAAAAAGTGGTCGGTTTGAGACACTCCTAATGTTTTCAGATTTGCAATCTTAGTTCTGTTATCTTAATTTATGTTTATGCTATCAATTCATGCTTTTTATTCTCACACATTCAGCACAATAATTCAATGCAACAATAATGCAACTATGTTTATGTGTTAAAAGATTTGGAACCCACCCGCAAAAAAATGTTACATTTCTACAGGAGGACTCAAGCTAATTAAAACACTGATCATACATGTGAATGATATAATATTCGCCTACCATTCGCTCTAGGCTTAAACCAGCAAACCCTTAGGAAAGACTAGGAGAACTGAAGCGTTCCAAGTGAAAGCTGGAATGAAAAAGGTGTAAGGTTCAGATGAAGGAGGTAAGAACAGCTGCTAGTGATACCAGTGGCGGCTGGCATGTACAGAGGTTGATGGGGCAGGAGACACACAAAAATGTATAAATAAAATGCACTTACCTTCCTGCATGAAGCGAAGCTCTCCTCCTTCAGTCTTCTCTAAAACTCAGGCTCTAAAGCGGGACCCAGCCAACTCCCCCTAACCAATCCTGGCACTGCTCTCACCAGCATGGGAGCAGCACCAGGATTGGAGGGAGCAGCCGCAATCAGCGCTCTCAAGAGCACTGGAGGCCTGTGCTTTCTTTGACCTAGCTACGCTAGAGAAGTCTAAAATGCGCATGTCTGGCTAGCCGTCGCAAGACTGCCGGACAAAGAGACATGCGCATTTTAAACTTTAGCACGCCACCCAGTCCTGTCACTCAGTTTGGGACAGTTTGGTTGCTGAAAAAAAATGGTAATAAATAAACTTTGTCCCATTTTATTTTTCATCTCTGACCTGTGGCTTTTCTTTGTGGGGCGATGCTCCTCCGTTCAAATGGAGGAGCTGCCCCTGAGTGACACACAAAGGTCTAACAAAAAGACACCAAAAGAGCTAAAAAGGTGTATTTCTCAAAAATGCATTCAGAAAGCAACCAATCAAACCAAGGAAATCTTCAATATGGATCATAAACTGATCAATGCCAATGCTTTGAAAAGCAACTCATTCATATCTCAACAATGCTGTGAAGACCTTCTCTTTTTCTTACAAAATCACCAAAATCCGTGAGCTCACCATCAATACCCCCGAAGTGTCTTGTTACCCCATCTCATCCTCCAACCTCCAATCATCCTGAACCTTTTTCCTTAGATTGGAAACTGCTGAGGTTCTCACACTGGACCTCAAAATAAAAGCATCCAGTGCATGCAGTCACGTGCCTTAACACATTTGCTTCACCTTGTAACAGACATAAATGATTTCATCAACATTTTCTTCCGGTAAGGATCTATCACTAAATATTTGAAACACAACATCATCAATCGCTTGGAAAAACAACCTGTTGATCTGGAAATAATGGCCATATACCACCCTATCTTCAATTTCCCTTGATGGAAAGTGAAATGACAAGACAGTGTCAAAAGTGTGCAGCATGCAAACATTATCCTTACGATCCTCAATCTGGATTCTGACCTGGGAGGGGCAATGATAGATAACATCCAGCATACAGTATTTCTGGAAAGGCTTAATATTTGGGCTGGAATCTCTCGCCCTCATGCTTCAATGAGTCCAAATCATTCCTTACCGACCACAGACTAAATGGTATAATTGGCACACGGGATAGTGGAGATGGGACATACCAGGTCAAAACCTTATACAACACAAAGTGTCTAGTAGGGCAAGCGTTGAGATGCTATACTTTGTAAACCTATTGGACTGCAGGGTGAAGTTATTAAGCAAGCTGTTGGGACGGACAAGTTCTCTGCATGATAATGGACATGCACCCCTGTCCCGAGTGCCCAAACTGTACTGATGTCTGTATCCCTAATGCTAATGTTTGTTGTCACAGGCAAGCACGGTTCATGTGTATGCACCATGATATAGGCCTGCCTCATTGATTGCAGTCTTGTTGGACCCGGAAGGGTGCCCAAAGCGCTTCCCTCATAATGGTGGAAGGCTACTGCCTTCACCAGGAGTTAAGCAGTATGAGGGCATTGGTGACAGCATACAGTGTGATCAGTAGGAGAGTTGGTCCTTTTTAAGTTGTGTCCCTAGAGTGAGGTCTAGAGGCTCACTCACATTTTAAAGTTCCACTGCTGTGTACTTAACTCACCCTGGACTACATCAGGTTGGTGAGAAGTACAGCACAACGCAGAAGTGGTGTATCTGCGCTGGGTGTGTGTTTACCTAGGGAGGGTGCCATACATGGGCAATGCAGTACTGAGTGTGCGTGCATGGTGTATGCATGTGCTGGAGTTGTATGTGCCTGAGAGTGGTACAGTACCTGAAGGATGAAGCGCTGAGCAGTACATACAGGATAAGTGCATGTGCTTGGTGTATGTGTACCTGGGAGTCGTACAATACATGAAGTGTGCAGTACGTGCAGGGTCAGTGCATGTACTGGGTGTATGTGTAACAGGGAGTGGTACAATACATGATGAGTGCAGTGCATGCAGGATAAGTGCATGTGCTGGGTGTATGTGTGCCTGTGGGTGGTACAGTGCATAAAGGATACTGTGCTGGGAAGTGTGCGCAGGTTAAATGCAAGTGCTGGATGTATATATGCCTGTGATTGGTACAGTACATGGAGGATACAGTACTGTGCAGTATGTGTATGCTGTATCCATCCACTGGGTGTGTGTGTGTCTGTGGATGGTACAATACATGGAGGGCCCGGGATTCCATTTTGGGAGACCCAGGCCTGCGTGGTGAAACTTGGAGTAGAGGTAGAGACATTCCCCAGACAGATTTGTGGATTTCTGCATTCCTGTAAGCTGGATGGGAAACACACTGGGGAGGGGAGGACCAAGCCACTCCTGTACACTTCCCAGGTTACTCTTTGATTCAGTGAGAGGTCACAAAGAAGTGGCCTGGGCACATCTCAGGAAGGAGATGGGGCTGTGTAAGGGAATCATAAAGAGTAGGGCTGGGAGCCCTGGGCTAACCTTTTGAGGCACACTGTGGCTGACATCCATTTGTGAATTCTAGTCACTCCGGTGCCCTGTGTTGTGGGTCTATCAGCTTTCGGGGACATCTCTGCTGTGACAGACTGCTTTTCAAGAGGAAGAGGGAGCAGGGGAGTATGCACTTCAAAAGAAGCAGAACCCCAACATAAAACTTCAAAGACTCCAAAACTAAATCACATTTGGTGTCTGGAAATGGACTATAAGAAGGGGAGGGTGAGACCCCAAATATTGTCATCTCCTAAGCAGACAGACGAGCTGTGTGAGGAGGGGAAGCCCTGCAAGACTTCTGCCTGTGACCAGAACTGGGGGCCAAGGCATTCTAGCGTCCCTGCTAGGTGAGGGGACATCACTCAAGGAAACCTAGACCACATGCCGTGGAGCCTGGAGTACCAGCACCTGCTTGCTTGCTTGCCAGTGCTAGTTTGCCCTGTGAGGGAGAGAAGAGCATTGGAGGGAGCCAGGTCCAGTGGAAGCCCTGTCAAGTGAACTCCATGTGCGAAGTGTGAGAAAATGACTGCTGCACCAATCGGGTCATTGCCCATGTGCCATGCAAGACTGAGTTGGTGACCCCTGTTTGCCAGTAGAGGGCTGCCGTGGAGTTAGCTGTGGTGAAGCCCGTTGTGCGGTAAGTCTCAATGCCTTGCACGGTAGAGGTGCGGCAACCTCTACCAGGAAGGGCCGAAGCCTTGTGTGGTAGCAGTGTGGCCACCCCTTATGCCAGAAAGGGCCACCGAGGAGAAAGACAGCCATGCGGTAAAGGCCGAAGCCTTATGCGGCAGTGGTGCAGTAACCCGGTGTGCCAGGAGGGGCTGCTATGGGTAACTTTGCCACGTTGGGTAGGGCTGGAGCTCATGCACAGTGAGCAGTGGTGACCTGAAGGTCACCGGGAGCAACAATGACTGAGACTGGTAAATGAGTGAGGACACATGGGAGCACTGTCACCAGAGTGGGACCAAGAACAGGTTTGTCAGAGCCTGCCCCCCATCGTAGTGTGTGAACACTTACCTCTCAGGAGAAAGCTGCAGGAAATCTCCAATTACTGCAGGAGTGTGACCCTGAGGGAGAGAGCCTGAATCTGCCGAGTAAAACCGCTAAGTCTGCATGCAAGCAACTCCCCTGACTTCACCTGGACCCGCTGACAGCACCCATGGACAGGGGGCACTCCAGGACTCCAAACATTTCATTTCTGTTGGAGCGGGTAAGGCTTGATTCGTACTCTGGAACACTATTGACTTTATATCAGTCGTAGTGGACTCTTGAGACTCCAACTTTTAGTACGGCATATTCTGGATGTTACCAATAGTGAATGGGAAATTACTACAATCCCTAACACAAGCGGTGAATATGACAGGGAACCACCAAAGAGATGCTAGAGTCCCAACCTCAGGGGAGGACTATATAATTGTGAGTGTATGTCGTATTCTTCTTCTGTGTGGTAAACAGTAGTAATAAAATACTTCTTTTTTATAAAAGTGAATATTTGGCTGGACAATGATTTATTGCTGCTGCTGCATGCATTCTGAGTTATGAGCCCAAGCTCACTAATCTGTATCCACACATCCACCGAGGGAGCCTTGGACTGCTCGGACCACGCAACCCTGAGTGTCAAGTGCTCAAGAGATAATTGGCCGAGTTACTCAGGACACATAGTAAGTCGGGCTCTGGGACATTGGGAGTAAAAGGCCTTAACCCCCACGGTTGGATCCAGTAACCTCTGCGTGCCCCATGGCCCTCTTTATGTAGTTCTGACACTAGCACTTTAGCACTATGTTTAAAGTGCCTGATGGCGTATAAAAATGTTGATAATCAGTGGGATACTGCTATGGTGTAGAGTGTACATGTTGGAATATAGTAATTACACTTTTTTGTCAGATGGAACATAATGTTAGTAAAAGAAAAAGACGATTGCACAAGATTATGAAATGTCTGTGGTCATTTTGAATGGCTAGTTTTTTTCTATGCCTTGCTAGGCAAACCAGCTTTATGGAGAGAGTAGACACTTAACTAAATCCAGTTCACGAATCGAAAATGCCTTCCCAGGCAGTTGGGTGTGAATACATTTGTGCCTGTTTTGGCACACTTAGGGGTCGATTCCGATTCGGGCCGGAAAAAGCACCGACCGACTCGGATCCGGAAATAATACCGACCGACACGTACCTGTGGTGCCCGACACGCCAAGTACAATGCAAGGCGTGCAAAATCCGACCGACACGTACTGAAACCAAGTCGACCGACCGAGCCGCACAGAAAACAGCAATCCGGCCGGAAAAACACACGAATCCAACCGACCGACACGCACCCGGAACAAATCCGACCGAAACGTACACGCGAACTCCAAACCGCAAAGTACGATGCAAGGCGCGAAAACCACGAACGAGTCGGACGGAGGCCAAGCCGCACGACCGACACGCATACAAAACCGAGCCGAAGCAACACAAAACACCGCGACCGACGCGTATGCAGCATAGAAAACTGCACAAACACAGCGTGAACGAAACGGAGAAGACCGTACGAGACAAATGCAGGGTCCGACTCGGTCACAAGAACGTTTCCAACATACACAGACAGTACAAAGGAAAAATCACCACAAAAAAGGCCAAACAAGCAATTATCAAGCCAATAAATACTGGGGGGGGGTGGGGACAGAGAACAAAGACACACCCACAACTCCACCTATATAAAGGACACAAATCACAACCATGAGCCTTTGCAAATGCCATTCCACTGCCAGCACCCAAGAGAAAGCAACCACACACCCACAGCTCATCCCTCACACAAGCCACACACCAGCAGCACACCAACAAATACCTAACTCACATACACCCAGCAAAACACACACTCACACACCCTCACCTGCACACCAACACACACATCACTCACCATCACCACCCATCACCATGCCCCCCAAGAAGAATCCCAAGTTCCTAGATTGTGAATTGGAAGTCATGGTAGACGAGATCCTCAGGGTAGAGCCACAGCTGTTTGGCACACTGGTCCAACAGACCCCCATCTCCCAGAAAACCAAGATGTGGGAGAGGATCATCAACAGGGTGAACGCACAATCACCATGTCGGCGCACAAAGAGCGACATCCAGAACAGGTGGTATGACGTGCGCTGGAGGGTACGGGACCTGCTGAAGAAAGACTACATCAACAGCCAACACACCGGCAGTGGCCCTCCTGTCAAGCCAATATACCTCAGGCCCTGGGAGGAGAAGGTGCGGGCCATCCTTCCGCCAGTGAGCGTATATGGACTAGAGGACATCCCAGAGCCTGGTGAGTACACAACAAATGTACACAATATACTGCCACAAAACACACACATCACTGTCAAGGGGAGAGTCAAACCATGCACTCATAGCAATTACACAGCAACCAGAACAGAATCATCCCAAAATGTGTATGTCAGTCAGATAAACACAACACATGCCATCAAAAAAGTCACATCCAACTGTGCCAACACATGTACAAACACAACTACAACTACAGCTAGGCAGTGGCACAAATAGAACTAACAAACACATCCAGACATGTAGCCACCACAACACCAACACACAGTGAAGACCACTCAAAGGAAGGAATTCTGTGTATGCTGGCCAAGTCAGTGTAGCCAATAGCATCATGGGAGTCGCAGTCACACATATTGCCCCCCCACAACTGTCCCATCAACACCACCCTGAACCATGCTCACATCACAGGGAGTGGAGAAGGACTCACAAGATGGCTGACACTGGCTACTGCTGTGGGGAGCACAAGGCCCTGCTGCCAACTGTGCACCAACAAACAGCAGGACACCACTGACTGACATCCTGAAAGACAACTTCCACTCCCTGCAATACAAGCACGTTCCATGGTGGGATATCTGGCTGGGTGGGAAGGAGGACTTGCAGCACTGACCATAGTCACAAGCACCTCCCTCACACACACCCCAACACAAACTCCACAGAACCCACCTGGTAGAATGCAATGCCCCCCATCCTAACACAAGATCCCACAAAGAACCACCACCCTGGGTTATGTTGTGTGAAGCACAGGGCCACTCTTGGGACTTCTAGCCAAACAACTGCCAGGACAACACTCCCAGCCATCCTGTCAGCACAGCCAGCCCACCCCACAGGGAAGCAGAGTCAAAAGGAAGGAAGCATGGGCATGCTGGGAAGGGGGAGGAGGCAATAGCATGATGGGAGTCGTAGTCACAGCTCTACATCCCCCACCACATAGCCCAGCAAGCTCACACTCACGCATGCACATCCCACAGAGAGTGGAAAGGCCCATCAAAGATGTCTGACACTGTTGCTGTGTCGTGGGGAGCACAAGGGCATGCTGGGTACTGCACACCAACCAACAGCAGGACACCACTGTCAGCCATCTTGCCATTGCTCTCACACCCACACACACTGAACTCCCCACAAAAGCAAGTAAGTATGGGAATGCTGGGAAGTGGGGTGGGGGCAATAGCATGATGGGAGTCATAGTCACAGACATAGCTCACCCCCACAACTGTCCCATCAACACCACCCTGAACCATGCTCACATCACAGGGAGTGGAAAACAACTGACAAGATGGCTGACACTGGCTACTGCTGTGGGGAGCACAAGGCCCTGCTGGCAACTGTGCACCAACAAACAGCAGGACACCACTGACTGACATCCTGAAAGACAACTTCCACTCCCTGCAATGCAAGCACGTTCCATGGTGGGATATCTGGCTGGGTGGGAAGGAGGACTTGCAGCACTGACCATAGTCACAAGCACCTCCCCTCACACACACCCCAACACAAACTCCACAGAACCCACCTGGTAGAATGCAATGCCCCCCATCCTAACACAAGATCCCACAAAGAACCACCACCCTTGGTTATGTTGTGTGAAGCACAGGGCCACTCTTGGGACTTTTAGCCAAACAACTGCCAGGACAACACTCCCAGCCATCCTGTCAGCACAGCCAGCCAGCCCACCCCACAGGGAAGCAGAGTCAAAAGGAAGGAAGCATGGGCATGCTGGGAAGGGGGGTGGAGGCAATAGCATGATGGGAGTCGTAGCCACTGATATTGGTCACCCCCACAACTGTCCCATCAACACCACCCTGAACCATGCTCACATCACAGGGAGTGGAGAAGGACTCACAAGATGGCTGACACTGGCTACTGCTGTGGGGAGCACAAGGCCCTGCTGCCAACTGTGCACCAACAAACAGCAGGACACCACTGACTGACATCCTGAAAGACAACTTCCACTCCCTGCAATGCAAGCACGTTCCATGGTGGGATATCTGGCTGGGTGGGAAGGAGGACTTGCAGCACTGACCATAGTCACAAGCACCTCCCCTCACACACACCCCAACACAAACTCCACAGAACCCACCTGGTAGAATGCAATGCCCCCCATCCTAACACAAGATCCCACAAAGAACCACCACCCTGGGTTATGTTGTGTGAAGCACAGGGCCACTCTTGGGACTTCTAGCCAAACAACTGCCAGGACAACACTCCCAGCCATCCTGTCAGCACAGCCAGCCCACCCCACAGGGAAGCAGAGTCAAAAGGAAGGAAGCATGGGCATGCTGGGAAGGGGGAGGAGGCAATAGCATGATGGGAGTCGTAGTCACAGCTCTACATCCCCCACCACATAGCCCAGCAAGCTCACACTCACGCATGCACATCCCACAGAGAGTGGAAAGGCCCATCAAAGATGTCTGACACTGTTGCTGTGTCGTGGGGAGCACAAGGGCATGCTGGGTACTGCACACCAACCAACAGCAGGACACCACTGTCAGCCATCTTGCCATTGCTCTCACACCCACTCACATTGAACTCCCCACAAAAGCAAGTAAGTATGGGAATGCTGGGAAGTGGGGTGGAGGCAATAGCATGATGGGAGTCATAGTCACAGACATAGCTCACCCCCACAACTGTCCCATCAACACCACCCTGAACCATGCTCACATCACAGGGAGTGGAAAACAACTGACAAGATGGCTGACACTGGCTACTGCTGTGGGGAGCACAAGGCCCTGCTGGCAACTGTGCACCAACAAACAGCAGGACACCACTGACTGACATCCTGAAAGACAACTCCCACTCCCTGCAATGCAAGCACGTTCCATGGTGGGATATCTGGCTGGGTGGGAAGGAGGACTTGCAGCACTGACCATAGTCACAAGCACCTCCCCTCACACACACCCCAACACAAACTCCACAGAACCCACCTGGTAGAATGCAATGCCCCCATCCTAACACAAGATCCCACAAAGAACCACCACCCTGGGTTATGTTGTGTGAAGCACAGGGCCACTCTTGGGACTTTTAGCCAAACAACTGCCAGGACAACACTCCCAGCCATCCTGTCAGCACAGCCAGCCCACCCCACAGGGAAGCAGAGTCAAAGGAAGGAAGCATGGGCATGCTGGGAAGGGGGTGGAGGCAATAGCATGATGGGAGTCGTAGCCACTGATATTGGTCACCCCCACAACTGTCCGATAAACACCACCCTGAACCATGCTCACATCACAGGGAGTGGAGAAGGACTCACAAGATGGCTGACACTGGCTACTGCTGTGGGGAGCACAAGGCCCTGCTGCCAACTGTGCACCAACAAACAGCAGGACACCACTGACTGACATCCTGAGAGACAACTTCCACTCTCTGCAACGCAAGCACGTTCCATGGTGGGATAACTGACCCACCATGGACCCACCATGGAACTGACTGGCTGGGTGGGTGGGAAGGAGGGCCGGCTGTCAACCAAACACAACCAATGCAGACCATGTTCACACCCCAAAAAATACATAGAAATGCCCAAATAATGCAGGACAATGTGCCACACCAATATCAACCCCTGACTGTGACGACTTAGGACAATGCAATGTACAGGCCCGCACCCAGAGGCACAGTCACAACTGTCATGTGTGTCAACCATTGATGCCTGCAGAAACATAACATACATTGTTTGTGTCTCCCAAAAACAGGTGATGATGGGGACACAGCAGCAGACGCTGAGGAGTCCCAGTCCCAGGCTCAAGAGGATGCGGAGCTCACTGGCGTCGTACAGCCTCTGTCCTCCTCGGACGATGAAGACCAACCTGGCACATCCGGTGCAAGTCAACATGCAGCACCAGCAGGACCACCAGCTGCAGCACCAGCAGGACCACCACCTCCACCCCCTGCACCCACCCCTCCAACGACTGTCACCACAAATACCATCCCTGCCGACATGGACAGAACAAGGAGCAACACCAGCACAGGGACCCTGGACCAACCTGGGGCCATGGACACCACCACCACCACCAACCCCAAGGTGGACCAGGGTTATCTGTGCGTGCCACTGCACACACTGCACATGTCAGCAGGGGTGGTGGGAGGGGTGGGAGACAGAGGTCGCTGCTTGCAGACGTTGCTGGTGTGCATGATGACCCACAACTGGTACGCATAGCTGATGCGTACCAGTCCAGCACCGGAGACCTCAGCCAGGTAGTGGGGCTCCTCAGAGACATGAAACAGCAGCAGGCTGCCCATCATGCCTGCTTGGACTCCCACATGTCCCACGTGGAGTCACACATGTCCCGCGTGGACTCACACATGTCCCGCGTGGAGTCCAAGTGGGATGCACTGCATGAGATGACGGCGGTGCACAGGGACATTTTACAATGCCTCCGCCAGATGAACAGCAACCAGTCCACACCTCCCTGTGTGCCAACAACATCTGGTGCCGAACAAACTGCAACTGCCACAGGGAGGGAGGATGACTCTGGCGGAGAGTCCCCTGCACCGCAGCAGCCTGTACTTGAGGGGCCCCCCCAAGAAGAGGGGTCGTCAGAGGAGGGAAAAGTGAGAGGCCGATGGCCAAGCGCAACTCCCAGGAAGCCTGAACCTGTTCTGGATGTTCGCCTTTGTGCACAGACTGTTCACCCTGTTGACGGCAACACTACTCCCACACATTGCATGGGGAGTACAAGTTGGACCAATGTGTCAGACAACTGTGGCTCCGATACTGGGGATCCTGTCTACCAGGACTTTCAATTCACCTAGGAACTTCGGATTGCAAGATTTATGTACAGCACTACCCATCCTATGCACTATTAACACAAATGTATCACAATAAACACACTAATACACCATATTTGCCTCTGTTGTGATTCCAACGTGGGTGCTGTTATGGGGATGATGAACTGCAAAATTACACTGTGTATGCGAACTGCAACAGCAAGGACAACACAGGCATGTGAGTAAAGGCAACGTGACACATATGAGGGAGACACACCACCAGGGCTACACAACACATACACACCTAGGCCATCTGACTCATTGCCTACACTGATGTTGCCAGGGAAGACGGTGCAATGCACAGACACCACACCCATTCCCAGTTGTAGTCAAGTAGCCCACAGGTGCAGTAAGCAAATGGCAGTCAAATGTGTGACCACAGACAACGCACATCACAAAGTGAAGCACAGGTTTATTACACAGTTGCAACATGTCGTAACCACTACAGATGCAAGGTAATCCCACCTGGCAGCGGGCACACAGTCAACAACTGTAGACGGAAGGAAGTCCATGGGTGTGGCACACATCACCTGTAGGGACACAACAGCTACCACCCTGGAAGTGCAATCACGTCGTCGGTGGACACAGTTGACCAAACGAATCTGAAAGTACCCTGTGAAGGACACAAATGACACACAGTCAAAAGCAATGGAGTACAGGGCAGAACAGCAAAACTCATGCACAATACATGTTACAAGATACCCACCCAGAACCAAGTTAGCATGTCAACACTGTTGGGGAGTACAGACCACCTGTAAGCACACATCGCAACACACATCCAGTCAAGTAGCCCATGGACACACTCCAACAGCACCAGAGCACCACCTACACATATCATGCCAACTCACATCATTGACATGACACCTCAGGATACTCACATTCAGCTAAAGAAGTTGGTGATGAGCTGTGTGCGGACATCACCCTCATCATCATCACTGGCATCGTGGTCCAGGCCAGGATCCTCCACAGGTGGCGGATGTTGGTCATTGTCATCCTGGATGAGAGGCAACTCCTTCCGCACTGCCAGGTTGTGGAGCATGCAGCAGACGATGATAATCTTGCACACTTTCGCAGGGGCATATGGGAGGGACCCTCCGGTCTTGTCCAGGCAGCGGAAGCGGCTCTTCAGGAGACCAAATGTCCGCTCAATCACTCTCCTGGTCCGACCATGTGCCTCATTGTAGCGCATCTGGGCTGGTGTCACAGGGTTCCTGAGGGGTGTCAGCAACCACGGCATGTTGGGGTATCCTGAGTCACCTACGGACAGACAAGTGCACATTAGCTGACTTGGAAAAGTGGGCGGAATACTACAGATCAGATCACACACAATGGCACAAAGTCAGTACACACCGACAAGCCAGGCACGCTGGTTCTGCATCTGTGCCATCATCCTGGGGATGCGACTACTCCTCATCACAAAGGCATCGTGTGCTGAACCAGGGAAACGGGCACACACGTGTGTGATGGTCATATCTGCAAGACACACCACCAGTGCATTGACCGAGTGGTAGTGCTTGCGGTTCCTGTAGGCCTGCTCCTGGGCCTGTGGTGGTACCAAAGCCACATGTGTCCCATCAATGGAGCCAATGACATGCGGCATCCTCCCCAGGGCATAGAAGTCACTCTTCACGTCAGTGAGTCGTCGCAGTCTAGGGAAATAGATGTACCGGTTCAGGAATAGCAACATTGCCGCCAAAACATCGCGGAGCACACGGCTCAACATGGTCTGTGACATCCCACCAGCAGTCGCCACAGTATGTTGGAAGGTACCGGTGGCAAAGAAGTGTAGGGCTGCCATCACCTTCACCTTGGGGGTCAGCGCTGTAGGATACGGCCGGCCTGGCTGCAAATGTGGGGCCAACTGCACTGCCAAATCCTCAATCTGCTGCCTGGTGAAGCGGTACCGTCGGATGCTGTCCCGTTCCACCATCGTTGCCAGGTCTGGGAATGGTCGATGGACAGCAGGAGCCCTGCAGTGCAGAGGAGAAGTAAGCAAGATTGTCAGTCAGCCCACATATGCGGCATTGAACACACTCAATATCCCAACATACATCATTATGAGGCACAACTACATGAAGTGTGCAGTTCCGTAAGGACATGTATGGTACATACATGGCCAACATCTGTCATCACGGTCCAACAAGTGGCATCAATAAGTCCCAGGTTGGCCCATTGGATATCATGAGGCCCTGTCACAGTTCCCATCTCCTGCTGCCGTGTCACAATCACCCCCCACAGTGACATGTGAGGACAGATGTGCCCCAGGCATCACAGCTCAACGACAGGTACATTCCCAGGGACCCTGTATTGCCACATGGACACTGGCATTACATGGAGTATCATGTATACACCACAGCAAAACAACTATGACCCCCACAGGTAGTGGTCCCACTTGCCACTGCAGGACAGACATGGACGTCTGTGACACACACACGCACAACATCAAAGTCCATGCACACACAACGTGGATGTGGAGACTGTCTCCCATTGTGCACATGAAATCAGAGACATTGTAAACACTACATGCACACAGACTGTGGAGGACCATCACTATTGTGCCACTGGGACACCCTGGCTCAAACATACCGTCCCACATGGGACTCACGGGGTATGTGACATGACATACACATACACCACCGTGAAATGTGACCATGGCACATGCACAGATATGAACAGTTGCACATCACAGTGGTCATGTACACGTAACACCCAGGATCCTGTCCCCATGAACACGTGCACAGCCTGGGGGTGGCTGCCCCCAGGTGACACCCACAGGACAACATGTACACCAACATACACACAATAGGAAATGCAGCCTTACATGCCTTATCATACAGTTTGGACAGGCTGTCATGTTGTAGGTGTGCCCCTCACTCCCTGGGAGCTATCTGTGGCTGGCATATGTCCATCTGAGACAGGCATGGTGACATATGCCAGTCACTTGTACAGGGATGCGTTGAACAGCAATGGACCGATCGGTGCACCCGGCCGGCCCATTGCATTCAATGTGTGCGGGTACGTGTTGTACCCCTGTACGCGTTGTACCGCAATGGACCGATCGGTGCCCCCGGCCGGCCCATTGCATTCAATGTGCGGGTGCACGCGTTGTGCCCCTGTACGCGTTGTACCGCAATGGACCGATCGGTGCCCCGGCCGGCCCATTGCATTCAATGTGTGCGGGTACGCGTTGTACCCCTGTACGCGTTGATCAGCAATGGACCGATCGGTGCCCCCGGACGGCCCATTGCATTCAATGTGTGCGGGTACGCGTTGTACCCCTGTACGCGTTGTACCCCTGTACGCGTTGTACCCCTGTACGCGTTGAACTGCAATGGACCGATCGGTGCCTCCGGCCGGCCCATTGCATTCAATGTGTGCGGGTACGCGTTGTACCCTGTGCGCGTTGTACCCCTGTACGCGTTGTACCCCTGTACGCGTTGAACTGCAATGGACCGATCGGTGCCTCCGGCCGGCCCATTGCATTCAATGTGTGCGGGTACGCGTTGTACCCCTGTACGCGTTGTACTGCAATGGACCGATCGGTGCCTCCGGCCGGCCCATTGCATTCAATGTGTGCGGGTACGCGTTGTACCCCTGTACGCGTTGTACCCCTGTACGCGTTGAACTGCAATGGACCGATCGGTGCCTCCGGCCGGCCCATTGCATTCAATGTGTGCGGGTACGCGTTGTACCCCTGTACGCGTTGTACTGCAATGGACCGATCGGTGCCTCCGGCCGGCCCATTGCATTCAATGTGTGCGGGTACGCGTTAGTACCCCTGTACGCGTTGTACCGCAATGGACCGATCGGTGCGCACCCATTGACAATGGGCTTGCCTGGCAACGGACGCGTTTTCGAATTTCGAACGAGTCGGTTGCTGGAAAATCAGTTGGTCACCCACAACAATGTTGCAAAATCATGTATGTCATGAAGTTGAAGATTTGAAGGATGCTGTGGGCGTGTTTTGGTGCTGCTAGTCCATGGATTGGCCAGATTCAGAAGATGCAAACGACTTGGACCTATCACTTTGGACACAAGGGACAGTATCTGCCTCTCCAGCACATATATATTGCTGGCTGTTCCCCTGAGAGCTCACTTGCCTGCACTACATGCTCCAGGACGACATCTGCCACTGCACTGCTGCTGTCTCTGCCCCTCTGGACCCTGCAATGGCACGTACTGTGGAGAGAGCCCCAGCCTTCAGCCTTGAAGAGAACCAGGCCCTGCTGGACAGCCTACTTCCACAGTACAGCAAGCTGTATGGGACACCAGGGGAGCAGGTGAGTGTTCTGTGCACTGCCTTTCTGAATGTGCATTTTGTCTGACTAGCAAGGCTGGAAGTCTGCACGCCACTGGCTAGCAGGCTCACTGAGTAGTTGTCACCCCCATAGTGTGTAGTGACATGCACTGGACAGGTATGGTGCAGTGACAGTGCATTTGAACAAGGTTCTACTTCCCATGCAATGATACCATGTAGTGACGTCTGGGAAACTGCCCATGGGCAGCTTTGCACTGCCTGTGTACATCATGTGCCCCTGTGATTGAGACATGTATATACAACTGTGTCATGCACGGATATGTTGCATGTGTAGTAATGGCCTTTTCACTTTGTCATCCTGACAGGTTAATGCCCATCGGAAGCAGGAGATCTGGAAGGACATCGTCCGGGCCGTCCGGTCCGTGAGGGTCTACAAGCGCCGGATCCGCAACTGCCAGAAGAGGTGGCAGGACCTTCGGGGCTGGACCCGGAGGATTGCATGGGTCCAGCTGAAGCTGTTGCCTCCTCGCAGGAGGGGCGGAACACGGACCCTGACCCCCACATGCTCCAGATCCTGGCGGTGGTGTTTCCAGACCTGGATGGGCAGCTGAAGGCCAGACAGCAGCAAGGAGGGGGTGAGTCAAAGACTGCACTGTGAACTCTGTGTTACATGCTTTGTGCCCTCCTCTGGCCTGGTTCAACTGCCACAGTGCAGCAGTCATGTTGTCCAGGAGCCATGTCCCTCTAATGTGCACTGCCCACTGCTCATCTGATACCCAGGTGTGGCCCTTACATTCAGGGAATTGTGTCACTTGGGACTGTGTCCTTGCAGTTTGCTTCACTAAAGGTGGGGGACAGCATCTGTTTCCCTAACTCTGTTGTGGGCATCATGGGTGGGTCCATTGTTCACACGACGCCTGTGTTCAGACATGTGATCTGCGTGTTGCTTTGATATGCGGTCCACTTGCTGAGCTGAGCCACCACATGTGCCTGGGGTATGTGGCACACGCCCATGCAGCGGGTGGGAACAATGTTTGGGCCCCAGGAGTGTGCAGATTACGTGTGTCACACATACATAGCCAGCTATCCACTGTCCAGGGCACATCCCTCATTCATGTGGAGCAGGACAGTCATGCCTACTCCAGGCCATGCAATGCACTCTGTACTCCCACTCCCGTGTATCAGCTGACACATTGTGCACAGTGATTTGACCCCTCAGGTGTCTGCCTCTGTGTCAGTGTGCTGTGGATTAGTTGCCAGGACTGCTGGGGTGTTTCTTGGTAGGGGCTCAGCATGCCCCTGGAGATGTGACCATAGGAGACGATACTTGTGTGTCACATAGGTGTTTGATCAGCTGCCCGTGCAGACTGGGGTATGCGAATGTGAAGTTCAGGCAGCTGTTCCCCATTCACAGCAAATTGTGAGGGGCTCAGGTTCAGAGGGTAGTGTCACAGGTCTCCCATATGTCCAATCGGTATGACCTGGACAGATGAGGGTTAAGATGATGTGTTGTGTGGGGGATGTACATGTGTACTTGTGCAGCTCCAGAACTTGCATTCCCCATGACCTACTATTGTGACACAGTGCATAGTGTTGTTGTCTGGCTGCCAAGTCATACATCACTGAGACAGTGATGTATGACTTAGCAGTCATGCCTCTGCCATGGCATGTGTCAACTTATTGGTGGTCCTGCAGGGGAGTGACATGTGCTACATGCACACCATTGTGGCGATGGCTATCAGGACATGGGTGCATCATGGTGTCTGTCGCTGGTATGCATCACATGCATTTCCTATTTGACTCTGGGCATCCCTTTCATCCGGAAACCTGTACTGACTCAGTGGCAATAGCTGTGATGTGTGCATGTCCACATGCCACACCGTGTCCTCTGCACTGTCCAACTACTGTGTACTTGGTGCATGTGTCCACACTGGGGTGTTGCAATCCAACAGACACCAGACAGATGGGTGCAAGGCCATGTGGGATGTGAATGCCATGCTTGGCATCAGACTGACAATTGGCTTCTCCTGTTCAGTTAGGGCACTTTTAGCAATGTACAACTAATGATGCCAGGGCTTGCTCTGTAATGTGCTGTGCTCACAGTGGTGTGTGCGTTTGGTGCAGGTGACTGATGTCTGTCTGTTTCCCCATTGTTTGCAGATACATCCACGGCCACGGAAGGGGACAGCTCCACGGACCAGGAGGAGCCAGAGAGCCAGACTGGGTCAGCAGCCGAGGAGTGGTCGGAGGGACCCAGTGGCACGGAGGGCGAGGGGAGCCACACCGAGGAGTCCTCAGCACCATCCACCTCAGCTGAGGACCAGAGCAACTCGGAGGATGACTCCCTTGTGGAGGCGGGTGTCAGCAGCCACCACACCCCAGCTAGTGTTGCTGTCCCCGCCACCACCAACACCACCACCGCCCTCCCATCGGCTCCCATTCCCCAGGTCCGTGGAGGCTCCCATGTTCGGGAGCGTGTCTCCTTTGGGCCAGGCACCGCACCCCCTGCCCCTGTGTCCCCTGCTGCCCTGAGTGAGGAGTCTGTGTACCTCCTTCGCCAGCTCCATGTAGGGCAGACAGCCATGCTGAGTGTCCTCCATGCGCACACCGCACTGTTGACTCAGCTGGTGTCGTTCATGGAGGGCATCTCATCGGGCATGTCTGACCTACAGAGGGGCAATAGGTCCATGGACTCCTCCCTGACGGCAGCAGTGTCCCTCCTCAGACAGTCCCTCACCCCTCCTGCCTCTGCTCCATCCACACTCCCCAGCACCTTACCCGTCCCAAGCACACACACACACCGGCACAGGCACACACCAGCACACACACGTCCAGCACACAGACACACACGCCACAAACAAAACGCACACGCACGCACAGTCAGGGGACTGAAACCAGACTCACAGGGGATGGGGCCCTGGTACACACACACGCATCCACGGGCACTGCGCAGTCCTCAGTTGCCTCTCCCTCCAAAGCACCCTCCCTTGCCTCACCTGCAACCCCAAAGACCCAGCGCCTCTTCCTCAGTGACCTTGGCCTCTTCCCCTCCGATCCAGCTGCTCCAGCATCCAGGGTGAAGAGGAAGCCCCCACACGGAGCAGAGTGCCCCTCGCCCCCGGACACCCTCCCCCAGGTGCAGACAGACTGAGGCCCCCACCCGCAAGTCCCCCGGAGTGGTAAGAGCAAGACCCTGCCGCCGCCCTGCAGCTCAAGCACCAGGTCTCCTTCCTCCATCCCTCAGGCCCCCACTCCACAGGTGCCCCCACCACACCCTGCCCCAGGTTCCCCCACCCACAGATATACCATCCACAAGAGGCTCCGGCCTTATCCCCTGCCACTTGCTCTCCCGGCACCACACCCCCGCTGCGCTTGTCTGTGCCACTGATGTGGTGAGGGTGTCCTCCCCCTCTGTCCAGCCCACCTTGCCTGTTCCCCATTCTCCTCCCCTGGTGGTAGGCACTGCAGTGGAGTCCACTACCACCCTGTCTGACTTGGGCACTGCAGTGGCGGACCTGTCCACTCCATCTGCAGGGTCCACTGCAGTCGTGCCGGCACCCACAACATCTGAGCCATGCCCCCAGTTGTGCCGGCACACACCATGTCAGACACCTCCACTGCAGTTGTCAGTGGCTCTCCAGCACCCACCACCCCTTCCCTGCTTCCTCCTGGTGAGCCCTGATCCTGTCCCTGCGGTGCCTGGCCTACCCCCCGGTTGCCCCTCCTAGTGGATTGTCCCTGGTTTTGTGCAGGCATGTGTAGGGTGGCATCTGCCACTGTCACCCACTTGTGACTTTGTTGATGGACTGGCCATTGGCCTTTGTTTATGTTCTACCGGTCTTCTACTTTTAATGCCACATATGCTGAATAAAGCAACTTTCTGTTCTCTAGTGCTTTTGCTTCTGATGTACATGATGTTGATGATGCTAACCATGCCCTTGCTGCAGTGATGGTGATATTTGGTCTCATGATAATGAAGTGTTACTGTGCAGGAACCCATGTGGTCCAGGGGAATGTGTCCTATCCTGTGGTGTATCCATGTCATCCATAGCAGCATCTGAGGGTGTCATGTGTTCAGTATTTGGCAATGGGATTTCCTACTTAGATTGGCAATTTCACATCTGTGGCTTCCACCCCTGCACATCTGTTGTGCCTGCCATTGTTCAATTCGTCTACTTCCCTGACCGTGTGGCCATCTCCAGTGGACATGCAGGTTTGGGCATCAATGGGGAAGGACTCATCTGTGTTGTCAGTGCAACATTGCTATACAAGTGTGTTGGATCTGTGCTGATGATTCCGTTGGCACTTCCATGACCAGGCTGATGTTACGGGAGCCCTCATTTGGTGCTAATTGTTGATTGTGTGACCATGTGCTCAGCTGACATGATGGGGCCCTACTGAGGCAACATATGGCACAGCTTTCCTCACACAGGAGTGGAGTCCCCTCATGGCAGCGTGTACTCCTGTGACATTGCCTGCGCCCAAGGTGTGTGTTGTATGTGCATGTCTGTGTGTTCACTTCCGTTTAGCTGTGCATGCTGTGATCCCTAGTGTTGTACCTGTTTGTGATGCTAGCTGAGTTGAGCTATGTTCCCCAAAGTCTTCTCCCGGGTTCTCTGTGATGTGGGTGCATGGCACATTACTGGTCATCAGGGTGTCACCCATAGGTGTGTTTGCTGTCAGGGCTGAGTTTGTGTGCAGACGCAGATGGGTCACAGTCAGGTTTCCCCTTGGCACTTGTTGTTTGCCCCTGTCATGTGATTTCCAGTTTGTGTTATCTTTCAGTGATTGTGACACGTTGTGTGTGTGACTGCTGGCACTCCTCAGGGTCCGGGCTGCAATGTTGGTTGTTGTCTATGTGTGTTCTTTGTGGGTGACCTTGGCTTCTTCATTGGTGTGTGACTGTGGCTGGGATCCCATTGGTTGGTGTGGTATTGCCGTCATGTCCATGTACAGCGTAGTGTGCAGTGTGTCAGACATTCAGGAGTCTTGTTGAGTGTCCATGTGTGATGTGTTTCTGCACCTTGGTTCCCACCCACCACCCTGGAATAGTCATGGGTGCATGTGCAATGTCACCAGTGCATGTGTGCTTCACTGCTGCACATTGTTGGAGGTCGAGGGTGTGGTGTTGAGTGTGTGCAGATGAGAGTTGTTGCCCGGCTAGGCCCCTGCCTCCATGTTGGCCTTGGCTTACTGGCCATGCTGTTTGATTTGTGCTTGTGTAGGTGTGATGGTAGTTAGTTGCTCAGGACACATGACTGTGGTTCACAGTGTGAACCACAATTAGCTTTGTCATCACAGTGGGATTGTAATGCAGCGCAGGGTCACCACATTGTGGGGGCCCTGGGGGTGGTGCTGTGGTGTGTCTGTGTCTTGCTGTGTCAGTTGCTGTCCCTACGTGCCTGTGTGACATGTGTGATTTGTGCTCCCTCTCATCTGACAATGCCTGCTTGCCCACATAGGGGATTTGGATCCATGAGTTACCTTTGTGTGGCACTGTATGCACATCTGTATGATTGGTATTCAGGTCTCCTCATGTGTTGTGTGGTTGCCTGGGGACACTGGCACCCCCCACCTGTTGTGTATGATGTGCAGTGTGGGTCTGCCTGTTTGTGTTTGTGCATCTGCACCACTGCATTGGCATATCTTGGGTGTGCCATTGGCTGTATGTAGTTTGGTGGGTTTCCCCTGCTGTCCCTGGGACTCCTAGGTCATCGGTCAGCACAATGATCATGGTTTGTGTGTCCCATTGCTGCCATGGTATGGTATCTGTTCACCTCACATCTGCAGTCTCCAAAGGGTATCTGCATGTGTGTGCCCATTGGCGCAAATATGTGGGTCTGCATTCTGATGGTCACTTCTGTCATTGTGTCATTGATGATTGTTGACGGTGTCAGCCCCCATGGGTGTTGTTTGTCTGCACATGGCCAAAGGTATGTCTTATTTGCACTGCAGGATTTGGCTCCCCCAATTTATGTTGCAATGGGACACATACACTACTTTGCCACTGATGTGTTTGTTGTTCTGTGACCAGGAATCATCCATGCAGTTTGGCAGTTGCACCTCTTTCTTTGTCAACACTTACCTTTTGGTCACTGTGATGATGGGGGTTTGGACCCCATTGCCACAATGTTCAAAATGTGCTTCAGCTATGGACCCCACACTTACCTTTTGGTCACTGTGATGATGGGGTTTTGGACCCCATTGCCACATTGTTCAAAGTGTGCTTCAGCTATGGACCCCACACTTACATTTTGGTCACTGTGATGATGGGGGTTTGGAACCCATTGCCACAATGTTCAAAATGTGCTTCAGCTATGGACCCCACACTTACCTTTTGGTCACTGTGATGATGGGGTTTTGGACCCCATTGCCACATTGTTCAAAGTGTGCTTCAGCTATGGACCCCACACTTACATTTTGGTCACTGTGATGATGGGGGTTTGGAACCCATTGCCACAATGCTCAAAGTGTGCTTCAGCTATGGACCCCACACTTACCTTTTGGTCACTGTGATGATGAGGGTTTGGACCCCATTGCCACAATGTTCAAAGTGTGCTTCAGCTATGGACCCCACACTTACATTTTGGTCACTGTGATGATGGGGGTTTGGACCCCATTGCCACAATGTTCAAAGTGTGCTTCAGCTATGGACCCCACACTTACATTTTGGTCACTGTGATGATGGGGGTTTGGAACCCATTGCCACAATGGTCATGGCCTGCTTGCATTGTGGGTGCCACACACATATATGTGTGGCACATGTGCTAGGGGGTCACATTGTATGTTCAAAGTCATGTTCGGTGTTGTAGGCATTTGACACAGTCTACACACGCTTGTCATGGTGTTGGGGGATGTCTTCTTCTTGCATTCCCTAGGTTGTGGTGTGCTGGTTGTGTCATGCATTGTCCATCCTATGAGTGGGGGTGGTAGTAGTGGTAGGCATCCAGCCCCCTGGGTGAGGGTGGTAGTAGTGGTAGGCATCCAGCCCCCTGGCTAAGGGTGGTAGTAGTGATAGGCATCCTGCCCCCTGGGTAAGGGTGGTAGTAGTGGTAGGCATCCTGCCCCCCTGGGTAAGGGTGGCAGTAGTGGTAGGCATCCTGGCCACCCTGGGTAAGGGTGGTAGTAGTGGTAGGCATCCTGCCCACCCTGGCTAAGGGTGGTGGTAGGCATCCAGCCCCCTGGGTGAGGGTGGTAGTAGTGGTAGGCATCCAGCCCCCCTGGCTAAGGGTGGTAGTAGTGGTAGGCATCCAGCCCCCCCTGGGTAAGGGTGGTGGTAGGCATCCTGCCCCCCCTGGGTGAGGGTGGTAGTAGTGGTAGGCATCCAGCCCCCCCTGGGTAAGGGTGGTAGTAGTGGTAGGCATCCTACCCCCTGGGTAAGGGTGGTAGTAGTGGTAGGCATCCTGCCCCCCTGGGTAAGGGTGGTAGTAGTGGTAGGCATCCTGCCCACCCTGGGTAAGGGTGGTAGTAGTGGTAGGCATCCTGCCCACCCTGGCTAAGGGTGGTGGTAGGCATCCAGCCCCCCTGTGTGAGGGTGGTAGTAGTGGTAGGCATCCAGCCCCCCTGGCTAAGGGTGGTAGTAGTGGTAGGCATCCAGCCCCCTGGGTAAGGGTGGTGGTGAGGCATCCTGCCCCCTGGGTGAGGGTGGTAGTAGTGGTAGGCATCCAGCCCCCCTGGGTAAGGGTGGTAGTAGTGGTAGGCATCCAGCCCCCCTGGCTAAGGGTGGTAGTAGTGGTAGGCATCCAGCCCCCCTGGGTGAGGGTGGTAGTAGTGGTAGGCATCCAGCCCCCCTGGCTAAGGGTGGTGGTAGGCATCCTGCCCCCCTGGGTAAGGGTGGTAGTAGTGGTAGGCATCCTGCCCCCCTGGGTAAGGGTGGTAGTAGTGGTAGGCATCCTGCCCACCCTGGGTAAGGGTGGTAGTAGTGGTAGGCATCCTGCCCACCCTGGCTAAGGGTGGTGGTAGGCATCCAGCCCCCCTGGGTGAGGGTGGTAGTAGTGGTAGGCATCCAGCCCCCTGGCTAAGGGTGGTAGTAGTGGTAGGCATCCAGCCCCCTGGCTAAGGGTGGTAGTAGTGGTAGGCATCCAGCCCCCTGGGTGAGGGTGGTAGTAGTGGTAGGCATCCAGCCCCCCTGGGTAAGGGTGGTAGTAGTGGTAGGCATCCAGCCCCCCTGGGTAAGGGTGGTGGTAGGCATCCTGCCCCCTGGGTAAGGGTGGTAGTAGTGGTAGGCATCCTGCCCACCCTGGGTAAGGGTGGTAGTAGTGGTAGGCATCCTGCCCACCCTGGCTAAGGGTGGTGGTAGGCATCCAGCCCCCCTGGGTGAGGGTGGTAGTAGTGGTAGGCATCCAGCCCCCTGGCTAAGGGTGGTAGTAGTGGTAGGCATCCAGCCCCCCCTGGCTAAGGGTGGTAGTAGTGGTAGGCATCCAGCCCCCCATGGGTGAGGGTGGTAGTAGTGGTAGGCATCCGGCCCCCCCTGGGAAAGGGTGGTGGTAGGCATCCTGCCCCCCCTGGGTAAGGGTGGTAGTAGTGGTAGGCATCCTGCCCCCCCTGGGTAAGGGTGGTAGTAGTGGTAGGCATCCTGCCCACCCTGGCTAAGGGTGGTGGAAGTGGTAGGCATCCAGCCCCCCCTGGGTGAGGGTGGTAGTAGTGGTAGGCATCCGGCCCCCCCTGGGTAAGGGTGGTGGTAGGCATCCTGCCCCCCTGGGTGAGGGTGGTAGTAGTGGTAGGCATCCAGCCCCCCTGGGTAAGGGTGGTGGTAGTGGTAGGCATCCTGCCCCCTGGGTAAGGGTGGTATTAGTGGTAGGCATCCTGCCCCCCTGGGTAAGGGTGGTAGTAGTGGTAGGCATCCTGCCCACCCTGGCTAAGGGTGGTGGTAGGCATCCTGCCCCCCCTGGGTAAGGGTGGTAGTAGTGGTAGGCATCCAGCCCCCCCTGGCTAAGGGTGGTAGTAGTGGTAGGCATCCTGCCCCCCCTGGGTGAGGGTGGTAGTAGTGGTAGGCATCCAGCCCCCCCTGGGTAAGGGTGGTGGTAGGCATCCTGCCCCCCCTGGGTAAGGGTGGTAGTAGTGGTAGGCATCCTGCCCCCCCTGGCTAAGGGTGGTAGTAGTGGTAGGCATCCTGCCCACCCTGGCTAAGGGTGGTGTTAGGCATCCAGTCCCCCCTGGGTGAGGGTGGTAGTAGTGGTAGGCATCCTGCCCCCCCTGGGTAGGGGTGGTGGTGCGCATTCAGGCCCCTGTGTGCATATGTGGCATTGGTGATGGGCATCCCGCCCCTATGGTGCTGCTGTTGCTGGTGTAAGTATATTCTGCATCCCTCTGTGTGTGTGTGATGTGTCGTGTACGTGTTGAATGTGTTTTGTGGTTGGTGTCTGGCTTACCTTCTGCGCCGTACGCGTCCGTGCCTGTTCCGGTAGTAAATGTAGAATATTGGTATGATCGGGACGAAGGGATTCATGGTTGGTTCGTGTCGTTCGTCCTTCTCGTTGCTTCGCGTCGTCCTCGTCGCTTCGCCTCGTCCTCGTCGCTTCGCGTCGTCCTTGTCGCTGGCGTGTTCGTCTCGGAGCCGTGGATCGTGTTGTGGCGCGAATCGGAGTTTATGTGCGCCTCTCCCGGATGCTTTGACGTGCCGTGCGTAGCGACGGGTTCGGCGCGTACGGAAAGCGCATCGTACTTGTTCGGCCGGACGGAGCTGCATTTTGGCTTCCGTGCGACTCGATTCGGCGTTTCCGGATTCGCCTCGGTCGGGGAACAGGACCTGGTTTGGGTGAGTACGGCTCGGCCGGATTCTTTGCTGCTGTGCGCATCGTACTTACTCGTTCGGTGTGCTGTACGGATCGGTCGGGAAACAGGCTTTCGCATGGCTTTTTTCCCGACCGAATGGTGTTGGGTGCGCCTCCGACCGAGATCGGAATCGGCCCCTTAGTCTAATTTTAGTAGTGTGTTTTGTGAATTGCAATTGTCTTACACTTTTGTGGATGTGTGTTTTGTAAAGCACGTCCCTCACAAATCTTTCCTTAAATTTCCTTGATCCCCTCACATTTAGTAGTAAATATTCCCTATTTCCCCACCACTACCCCTAATGCCTCCCACATTTACTACTAATTTGAATACCTAGATGTGCCCGTTTCAGCCATTGGCTAACTTCACTATGAGTGACGACATGACGACATTCGGCCTTTCCCAAGAGGGCACATCAACACAGAAAATAATTCTCTTCAGTGCCAGGTACTAGTAAGGCAATGTTTGCTTCTTGAGACCAAACAATATTTTTACTTTTAGCCAATGTTTTTATTTTTAGGTCTAGCGATAGCCAATATCTTTTGATTTAAAAAAAAGTTTACGTATAATATATTTATTTAAAGGGGCTTTCAGTCAGCTCTCGTCATTCATTGGTCTTTTGTTGTGGCATTCACATTTTGCTTCCTCCCACTACAGCATACAGCATGAGGCAATAGGTCAGCCTACTTCAGCCACTGGCTAACTGAACTTTGAGTGACTGCATTTTGTACTTTCACATTGAGCACATCCACACAAAAGGTTTTTCCCTTCATTGCCAGTGTGTTTTGTCTTTAATTTATTATTACTTTAACTCAGGGTTTGTTATAGCAGGACACTTTTGTGTGAGCACAGAGCACATTTTAGTTTTATCATTTCCTGTCTTCTGCTGATGTTGCTGCAAATTCCACTTGGAGTTGCCTTTGTTTAACTGACTGCTGCTATTTCACAGCCTACCAGATTGTGTCCATATGAACATGTTCTTTATAAGGTTATCCTCTTTAATATGCATGCAATGAAGTACATTTATAGCCCTACTCCTCTATATCATACTGGTATGTATTTTCATTAAGAACTACAGTTACTAATTTAGGTTGTATCGCTTGATTATATGACTTTTTAGTTTGCTTTAAGTGCTGTGTTACGTATATTGACATTTAACTACTGTATTGCTAATGGAAGCTCTGGTGTTTATTCCAATTTGCTGTTCTATCTATCCATCCATCCATCCATCCATTCATCTATCTATCTATCTATCTAGCTCCGGGCCCCCCCTGCACCACGGGGCTGCAGGGGCTTTTGTTACGCCACTGGTCCTAGCCATCTCAAACCTGATTGCAAAGCCAAGTTTATTATTCATGTCTTGCTCTCAAGAAATTGTGAAGCTTAGCAAAGCAAGGGAAGATGACCATGAATACCCATTACCCCTGCATTAAGTAGATTTGGATAGTTTTTTAGAATCCCACGCAGCCCAAAGCATGCAACCCCTGCACAAAGGAAGGAAATCCCACTCTCCCTCAAGGCCCATGAGACATGTAGTTTTTGGGGTGAATCTCTGAGGGAAAAAATCTAGAATTTCACTCCCACTGTGAATGTATGCAGCATTGGCCTGTAAAAGAAATCCATCTATGCCAGGTGTCTAGGTAGTCATATCATACTAAAGAGTACAGAATGAGCCATTTACTAAAACATAGAACCCATTTTTGCACCTAAAATGGTGCTGTTATCTTTTTCCTAAGAAACATTTCAAAATTCAAGTTCTGAATAGTATTTAGAGGAGTTTTTAACTTGTTATTTGTAACATGTTATTAGCAGACAATTTAAAATACCGTTGTTAGGCCTCTCATGTCATCACACTCATCATGTCACAAGCCCTGCATAAGCAAGGGGTGCGGCCGAGTTGGCACCATAAAAGGTGTGGCCTGTTAAATAAAGTAGGACAATAAAGCGTGCCTCTTGTCAATCATGGGTCACAATTATCAATGAGGATCTGGACACTTTGACTCAATTTAGTGTTAGGTAAATTTATTTGGGAGTAATTTACTCTATATAGCAGAACAAGGCTCAACTCAATATATTTATAACAGTTTAAGCACAATGTGTAGGTATAGTATTCTATAACGTCACAACCCAGCACCAGGAGCTCCCATTAAACACATCTATCAAAAAATAAGCAATTCCTATGAATAACAGACTGGAGAGAATAACAAACAGACAACATAACAATATATAATCCAAATGATCTACTCTATAAAGTTCACAATCTTTGTTAAACTTTGCATTAACAAGAAAACGTCACTTAGTTCTGCTGACGGTATAGGAGTCTATTTTCTTGAACCAATTCTGTTGGGTATTTCTGTCCTTTTGTTTGAAGGGACTCCGCAGCCTACAAATGTTGATGTGTTGTGTTTTGACCTCACTGCAGGGAAGTATAATTTAGTAGAAGTCTTCATTGAGGCTAAGATCCGCAGTTTTATTGATATCTGTATTATATTGTAGTTTTGGACCTGGCCCTCTCTGTAGGGCCACCTGCCTTCCTGGCACATTTACTTTACTTGTAAGTCCCTAATAAATGGTACTACATGTACCCAGGGCCTGTAAATTAAATGTTACTAGTGGACTGCAGTACTCATTGTGCCACCCATTAAAGCAGCCTTTTAAAACATGTCTCAGGTCTGCTATTGAAGCCTGTATGCAGTTTTAAACTGCCTTTTAGACTTGGCAAAATAAACTTTTTGCTAGGCCTAAACCTTCCTTTTTAGGTTTCAACTGCTTTCGAAATCACTTGTAATGAAAAATAAAATCTTAAAAGCGGCTTAGAGCCCGTCCATTACTTACCTTTACTTATCATTGGTTGGCTCCCAAGTCACTCTCCTTTCCTTCCTTCCTATTACATCACCTCCCTGCTTTCTGTCCTTGAATTAAACCCACTAATGTTTTTCACCCACCCCCACCCTCCATTGTTTGGAACCCACTCTCTGTTGTTTCTATAACCCAGCCCTCCTCCCACGGTCCACTCCTAGTTGGGCATTTGTGCGTTTTTGAAAACATCATAGAACGCAATTTGCCACAAACTGGTGTAGAATGAGAATGTACAATGTGATGATTGGGGTGGGACACAATGCGCACTAGATTGCATGGCGTTAAAGCACACGTTTTTCTGGCTTTTGATTGGAGTTTTAATTGAGTCGCAAGTGTTTAGAAGGTCCAAGCTGCTTGCAAGTTTATTTTATGAAAAATTCGAAAAACAATTAAGAATTCATAAACAACTGCTTGTGTTCCATTTCCAGATACATTCTTGCTGGCTGCCGCTCATGCATTGTTCACTCCAGCCATTTGTTCCTGGGCTTGTCACCAACACTCTTCTGCTTGCTTGTTTGCACACTCGCCGGCTGCCTCTCATAGAGGTTCCTTCTGAGAATAGTGTGCCTCTGCCCATGCCACACAGGGCCTATACGTATATAAGCACATAGCACTGAGCAAGGTACAGCTCCCAAGGTGCCAAAGCACTGGGATGTTAGATCCCTGGTGTTAGATAAAAATGCTGAACAGATGCTTATATTCGTTTCAAATACAGTGGTCTGTGTCCCTCATTGTAGCGCCCATAATGTTCTGTGCACAGATGAGTGTGAAGGCAGGGAATGTAAAATGTTGATAAGCCACTCACATAAGTTATATTGTTTCTGCCGGTAGTTTTGATAAGTCACTCCCATAAGAGGTGGGGACCCCACCACTTATGGGAGTGGCTTATCAAAAGTTTGCTCTCCCAGTATTCAAACTCCTCTGCGTACAGAACATTGTGGGCACTACAACAAGCGACACAGGCCACTTCCCAGGAATTGAATATAAGCATATATCCAACATTTATTATTGAGTCCTTCCTGGATCACCAAACATATCTTCTTCCATGGACTCACCCCTCTTGAGATCGGTGAGCCAACAAATCAACAGGGAGACACGAGCCAGAGCTGAGCCAAGGGTCTGGCTTGGATCTGAGAGCCCATGTACGAGTTGAGCACTGAAAATGCTTACTGAACATACATCAAGTAAAATATGACAGTCTCTTCAAAATGTTGATTTCTTTAACATGTGGAAGCTTTGCCATTGATACATCACATTATAACACTACACTGAGAAGTACTGTATTAAAAGTGATGGTTTTTAAACATGAACCATTATTGTGAACAAAGAGGCAAGAACAGTTGTCTTGTACACCCTTTACTTGGCTCAGATTATTATAGAGCGACGTTTTAATCTATTAAATCAGACACAATACATTTAGTATAACCCTCTTCAACATCTGCATGATGCCCTTAGCAGACATCGTCAGAACCTACGACATCAACATCATCTTCTATGCCGACGACACGAAGTTCGTCCTCTCACTCTAAGCTGTCCACGAAGTCCAACTTGCGCAGCTGCATGAAGAACGTCTCAGCCTGGATGAAGGACAACTGCCTGAAGCTCAACATGGCCGAAACCGAAGTGATGATCTTCGGCACCTACACAGCTGAAGGAGGTGGCCCAATTATGGTCATCCGGGTCACTAATGACCACCTCTCAGCCTTCCATATCAAATGAAGAGTCGGTCAGACAGTAGAGAATACAAACCAATAACTGTTTTTTTAGATACACTCAGAACGGAGCCCAGTCTGCCCAGTGTCTAGGAGTGCTGCAGAGGGACTGAAACCGACAAGCAAAAAGATACATTAAGTACATATCGCAACTGGGCTGAGACAGGCCCACAGTGGAATTTTCCAAGCAGATGCAGCTGGACAGTGAAATACAATAAAAATAAGTTTTGATTCTCATATCTCACATCACCTAATACAACCCAAGGTCGTTTCACCCTGTAACCGCCACCAGACAAGAGGGAGAGGGCCTCTATCTAATGAGAAAGGTATGCACTAATATGAACAGTCTATTCATTAGTGAAGCAAAACCTAACATTGCAGAAACGAAACATAACAAAGGCATTTTCTCAGAAATAGCAAAGGATTAGTTTCGTTCATGGTTTAAAATGGCGTCTAAATTAAAAATGATGCCGCGAATGCTAACTTTACACAGGCAATGCACAAACACGAATATTTCTATTCTAACAGACCCTCCTTTCAGCATGAGCTAAAACAATTTCTAGCAACAACAAGGAGAACATAAAACCAATAAAACAGGAATCTTATGAGCATTCCATGTTCTCTGTATTGGGAAAGGAGACTGTAAGGAGGGAAGAAGTCTCAAACGCCCTCATTTCTGTGCAGGAGGTTGTCTATTTCTTTCTGCACCATAATGGCAGAGTTGGTATCACAAATAGATATTTTCCGTTTAGGGGTGAGAATGGTGGTGCAATAGGAGCAACAGAAGGAAAGGCACTGAATAAGGGCACAGCAAAGCACCAATATCACGATCATGTAAATCACCTTTACAAGAATCCAGCCGCAACTACCGAAAAAAGACCAACTCCAATTTCCACTTTCCATTCCCTTGACATTCTCGAGAATATCGAGAATGTGCTCGGTAATAATCTTTTCCATATTTTTGATCCAGACTACACACTGGTCTCCCATTACCGCGCATACACCACCACTCTTGGCTAAAATGAAATCAACCGCGTATCTAGTCTGTTCAGAATATATCCGCATGCTTTCTAACTGAGTGGTGATGTCGCGTAAAGCTGCCACAGTAGTATTAGATAATATTTGTAACTTACACACAAAATATTCTCTGGCTTTCTCACCCCAAGCCATGCGGTACCACCCAAAGTGAAAATGGAAGAAAAGATGTATACAAAGGTAATCCCATTACTATAATTATTGACCTCTAGATCAGTCACTCCCTCACAAAATTCTTTGGTCAAAGTCCTTTTAACCCAAAGGACATTAGGCTTAGCGTATTTACAGGGTACACCTAAGGGCAACACCATCCCAAGAGCTACATCGTCTGTACCATTCTAAACTTTGGAATAGGTACAGTTAGACAAAAAGTAAAACCCCGGGTGTGCATAAATCGGCCCTTCATAATCTACTGCAGCATATCTGGTGTTCATTCCAAAAGTGCTCGGATCTTTGTCATTCACTAAGGGAATCGTGTTCTTATATAACACTATTCCAGAACAGTTGATATACAAAGAGGTGTCCATACTATTCACGATAGGGCAACAAGCAGGGTAATAACCAGCATCCCGGGTGACTATCAATTCCTTGTAATGCCAACCCACCAGTGTGACATTCTGTTTTTCCATATAAAGGTTGTCACAATATGTGTTGTTATCACAACCCGGATAACCCATTCCCAGTGGCTTTCTTTAATATAGACAAGGACCTGGATAGTCAAAACCAAAAACTCCCTTCACTTCTGTAAATTGCGGTGGGCGAGTATAAGTATTATTCACAAGGGACAATGGGTATGCAGTCCATAAACTAGTGACGGACTCAGTGGGGTAACAAGCAGTCCCTTCTCCAAAGAATCTCTTGTGCGCATCTAGAAACACATTACTCACGGCTGTCCTCTTCTTCCTTGTTGGGGAAATAACTTTAACCTTGGTACGTAAAAGGCACATCCTGATCATTTTCCAAAACCCATGACACCCCACACAATATCATTAGTAGTAAAACCACAAGAGCAACACATGTTCTTTTCTGTTTGCAGGTCCACACCATATTATACTGGGCAACAAGAATCACTGGCTGCTCTTCCTCAGCAACCTGTCTGCCAAAAGGATGCATAATGAATGATAAAGAGAGGATCAAAATGCAGGAAGAATATATAAGTTCCCAGTGTCCGTCAGAGCCTCACTGGTACAGGCTCCTATTGTCCATCAATACGTTGGCGCTCTTGAGCACCGGCGATGGAGCTTGCTCTGTCCTAAGCTCATATCCCACGTCAATCAAGATGGTATACCTTCAGGGTATACTTCCGTTTTTTCTCTCTAATGTTCAAACAACTAAAATGAACTACGCAGAAATCCCTCACTAATCTCAACTAATGCCGTTGGTACTAGGCTTCGGTACAACCTGTCTTACGCAGTCCATCCCTAATCTCTTTTCTCCTTAGTTGCAGTTTCCCTTATCCGAGGGCGCAAATTGTACCTGGTAGCCCAAGGCACCGTGTGATCCATGAACAAAGGCTCTTGACAGCTCGTATTTCTGGAGGAACAGCCTCGTTCAACACATCTGCATTCTCTTTATCCGTCTGCGTCCACTTTAGCTGGGCGTCCCTAAATGAGACAAACAGAGGCACCTGCTCACACTCTGAGTCCCGGATGCTGTCCTTGACCCACTGATCATAGGGCAGAGGTAAGGGAACCCTCTGACAGGGGGTTGCATGAACCCAGTTCTTACGGCCAGCAACCTTCACAGCAGTACGTGTCACCAATAGAACCTGTTCAGGCCCCTTCCAGTGCGGCTCCAAACTTTTCTTCGTTTGAAAATTATGCAACAGGATGAAATCTCTGGGCTGGATATCGTGGCCAGGTCCCTCTGGTGTGGAAGGTAGGGACTCTCACACCTGTTGGTGAATAGAATGCAAACTGTCTGTTAACTGGCCAAGGTAATCAAGCAATACAGGGTACTCAATATCAGAAAATCTACGAGGACGCGGGACACCCCAGACATTTGCCAAGCGCCCAAACACGACCTCGTAAGGAGACAATCCTGTCCTAGAATGTGCTGTTGTTCTCGTCGACAAGAGTGCTAATGGTAAAGCATCTGCCCACTTTAACCCTGTGGTCTCCTGAATTTTTGCCAATTTCAGTTTGAGAGTACCATTGCACTTCTCAACCAAACCCGCTGACTGTGGATGATTAGCAACATGGAATTTTTGTTTGATATGGAGACCCTCACAAATTAATTGAATCACTTTTGCATTAAAATGACTTCCGTTGTCACTCCAGATAACTCGGGGCAAGTCGAAACGAGAAAAGTACTCCTTCAGGAGTACCTTTGCAGTCGTAATGGCTGTATTGTCTTTGGTGGGGTAAGCCTCAACCCATTTACTGAATGCACATACAACCACCAAAACATACTTAAGATTATTGCATCTCTCTAATTCAATATAGTCCATTTGAAGGACTTCAAAATGAAAAGTGGGTGGTGCAAAATTACCGGGTGGTGTAGGGGTACCCTTCCCTGGATTATGCATCATGCAGACCATGCAATAGTTCACCAAATGTGCGGCTGTCTTAGAGATATTGTCATTCTGCCATACAGGGTCTAACAACTTACAAATGCCTTTTGCACTAATATGAGCTGAACCATGCGCCATAGTAACCACAGGAAGAACATATGCATCTGGTAACATCCATCTCTGCTTCCCTGATTTATCAATCCAACATCCTTCCTCATTTAACTGTGCTGTACTTTCCTGCCATTCCGCGAATTCTTCCATTGTGGCTTCACTTTGTATCTCCTTTACTCTCAAGGGTATTCTCAAACATGACAACTTCAGGGACCCACCTAGCTGTACCTGCTACAAACATGCGCTTCATCTTTGTTCGGGCTGTTTCCTTAGCTGTCTGATCTGCAAAAGCGTTTCCTCTACCCACGTCATCAGTAACTATCCTGTGGGCACTACACTTGATTATGGCCAATTTCTTGGGGAGCGTTAAAGTGGACAAAAGCCTCACTATGAGGTGCCCATGCTGAATCTTGGTGCCATGAGAAGTAAGGAACCCTCTCTCTGCCCAGAGTCGCCCAAAATTATGCGCGACCCTGAAGGCATAATGGCTGTCAGTATAGATGTTGACAACCAGTTCCTTGCTCAATTCACAAGCTCGAATAAGAGCAGTGAGCTCAGCAGCTTGAGCCGACTGATAGCGGACCCGTGATATCTCTACCACCATGCGCAACGTAGTGACAGCATAAGCTGCTGTTGTGGTGCCATCTGTTAATTTAAAACAACAGCCATTGACATATGGTTCTCCTTGGGGGTCAGATAAGGGAACGTCAGTCAGGTCTACCCGTCCCTTCGTCTCTTCTTCCGTCCGGTAGATACAATCATGCTTATCGACTACATCGTTCTCAGAAAGGAGGGGTAGTAACTTTGCTGGATTCAGAGTAGCACATCTTTTAATTGTAATATGCTTAGCAAATAATGTCAATTCATAGCCGGTAAGACGTGCACTGGTGAGATGCTGTGTCTTTGTCTTATTCCAAAGTGTATCCACAGCATGGGTTACCATAACTGTGAGGTCAGTATCAAGCACAAGGCCAGCCGATTGTCAGATTGAAGTGGCCATAGCCGTGACCGCTCTCAGACTACTCAGGAGGGCCCTTGCGATGGGAACAAGCACAGCAGAGAAATAGGCACAAGGCAGTTGCTTATCCCCAAATTTTTGTGTTAGGACAGAAAGCGCGCCACCAGCCATCTCGTGGACATAAAGCACAAACAGCTTGCCGTAGTTAGGCGTACCAAGCACTGGAGCAGAACAAAGCGCAGTTTTCAATTGCTCAAAAGACTGCTGACATTCGGACGTCCAAGGCAAAGGCTCATGCACTTCTTTCGTTGTTAATGCAAGCTAAGGCTGAATTAGCAAAGAATAGTTAGGTATCCACTGACGACAGTAGGAAGTGATACGGATAAAAGCGCGCACATTTTTTGAGTTTTTGGAATGGGAATTTTAACAATGGTACTGATGCGCTCAGGGCTCAACCTCCTATCCTCATTCGACAGTAGGTGACCTAAATTGGTGACCTCCTGTCGACAATACTGAAATTCAGAAAAAGAAACCTTGTGTCCATCATGGGCTAAATGCAACAACAATTTAACTGTAATATCTCTACAACCCTGATCCGTATCAGAAGCTATGAGTAGCTCATCAACATACTGCACCAATACATTACCTGAGGGAAGCGACAAGGAATCCAACTGACCTTTTAATGCTTGACTATAAATACTAGAACTTTCCGTGTAGCCCTGAGGAGCATGACAGAATCTAAAGCTCCTACTAGCCAGTGTTACCCCAAACAAATATCTACTGTCTGAATGGATAGAAATGCTAAAGAAAGCATTTTTCAAATCGATAACAGAGAAGAATTTAGCTGTAGAAGGAATCATCCTCAAAAGCGCAGTAATATGAGGAACCACAGGGAACTGTGGAACAGTTATATTCCATATAGGTACTCCAATATAGGCTCAGGTAACATCCTAACCTTTCACCTATATTCTCCACAACATTACACACATAACAGTTCTTGGGGACTGACCTTTTACCTAGATACGACACTGCACACAGAACGCTGGAGTTTCCCTAGTAAAAGCCTCATACATTATGCATGAGGATTCTTGGAAACTCAGCAGGACCATCATCTCCTGCATAATAACTATGTACAAGGTTCATTCCCGACGTCATCCTAAGTCCGACAATGGCACAGCAAGGTAGAACCCCTGGGGACACCTTTGGGTATATAAACAAGATCGCTAGAGCAGACCGCCCAGAAGGGAGGGGGGGGAGTGGCTATTTTCTACAAAGATAAGTGGGAGTTGCGGAGGGGAGACGTCACCTCCTGGGGGGGCTGTGAAGCCCTTGATTTCAGCATCCGCTTCTCGGACCACTTCACGCTGGGGGGCTCACTGATCTACAGGCCCCCTGGTCCAGTGGGACCGTTTCTACAGGCCTGTGGTGAGGCCATTGCGCCCAGGGCGCTGAGATTTTCCCACTATGTTGTTCTTGGGGATCTTAATATCCATCTTGACCAGGTAGAGGCTAAGGACACGTTCAATTTTTTGGATATCTTACATCTGGCCCAACTGGACCAGCAGGTTAGTCTCCCTACCCATCAGGCTGGCCACATCTTGGACCCTATTTGTACCAATTTCCCCATTTTGATGAGGGACCCGTGTCTGGTCTCTTGGTCTGACCACTTCCTGACATACTTCTCTTGGGAAGTGCGCAATGTCGAGCCCATAGCACGTTCATCCCGCAGACCGGCTTTCGGCAAAATTTCCCCTGGTGCTCTCATCCAAGCTCTGGAGACCTCTAGGGCCTTCCTCTCGGGTGACCTAGAGAACCGACTAGATGGCTTTACCAGCTGGATATCTAAGGCAGTTGATACTCTCGCCCCGCAGCACTCAGCTAGACTGTCTAGGGATTCTCCCTCTAAACCTTGGTACAGTCCAGAACTAAAAGATTTAAACGCGAATGTAAGATTCTAGAGCGAGCTTGGCGCCGCAGTAACTACTGCCTCGCAGCCAAGCTGAAGCTAGGAACCAAGCAAAAAGTTTATTATGAGGCCATACCTCTGGCTAAAAGGGATTTCTACGCTAACCGTATCGACTCTGCTAAAAACAACGCTAAGGAAATCTTTGCGATTGTTCAGAGCTTTACGTCGCCTTGAGCCCAAGCTAGTGCGTCTCCATTGTCAGTCGCTTGGTGCGAGACTCTTTCTACTTTTTTTATGGACAAAATCCGCACAATCCAGGCGGCCTTTTTACCAGGTGACAGTGAGATCGAGGCATCGACATCGCCTCCACCGGTGGGCGCCAAAAATCTTCTAGACGCTTTTAGGCCGGTGGGCTTGGCGGACTCGCTTAAAATTCTGAAAAGTTTAAAGTCTGGCTCTCCTTCTGATCCCTGTCCTGCTAGATTGCTAGCAGCAGCAGCTGAGACAATTAATTCAGAGGTGAACAGCATTATTAGTTTGTCCCTCCATTTAGCCAGTGTCCCAGTGCCCTGGAAACAGGCCAAGATTCTGCCACTTACAAAAAAGCAGTCATTAGACCCTCGCAGTCCAGAGAACTACAGGCCAATCTCCCTATTACCTGGCTTGACCAAGGTGTGTGAGAAGGTTGTCACCAAACAACTTACGGAGTTCGTCGAGAGTGAGGGACTGTTGCATCCCGCACAGTCAGGGTTTCGTGCTGCTCACAGCACTGAATCGGTGCTGGTGGAGGTCGTGGAGGCCATCCGGGAGTGTTTGGACACCGGCGGGAGGACAGCACTGATTTTGCTGGACCTCTCGGCGGCGTTCGACACGGTCCCACACTCTCTTCTCCTCTCATGTCTTGCCAGGATAGGTGTGATGGGCACTGCCTGGAACTGGCTTAAGTCCTTTCTAGAGGGTCGGGCCCAGCAGATTTGGATGCCTCCGTCCTCCTCTACTCTACAGTCTGTGACTACGGGAGTTCCTCAGGGGTCCTCCCTAAGCCCCCTCCTATTTAACATATATGTGACACCCTTGGTCTATCTGGCCGAGAGCCTGGGAGCTAAGGTGATGGCCTACGCCGATGACACCCAGTTGCTCTTTACTTGGGACAATGACGACAATTCTGTCTCCTTGGCTCATCACTGTCTCTCCTCCATTTTTAAATGGTTAGCAGCTGCACAATTAAAATGTAACGAGGAGAAGTCAGAGATTCTCATGTTTGGAAAATTCCCTTCCAATTTCCGGGAAGCTCTCTTGCCACCTGAGGTCCCCCTGCCCACCTCTGTAGGGAAGCAGGCCAAGAACTTGGGGGTATGGTTTGACGAGAGTCCCTCCTTTTCATTTCACATCAAGAAGTTGGCCGGCAATTGTTTTGGTCTCCTCAAGACTTTAAGAAAGTTCTTTCCTCTCCTGCCCCAAGCAGCAAGAGAAACGGTCACCTGTGCTCTCATCCTGTCCCGGCTAGATTATGCCAATGCGCTCTACATTGGCATTCCTGGCTAACTGATAAAAATGTTGCAGGTGGTCCAGAATACGGCAGCTAGACTTCTTCTGGGCATCTCTGCCAGACATAGCGTGCGTCATCACCTGCGTTCCCTTCATTGGCTTCCTGTCGCTGAACGGGTGAAGTTTAAATCACTGGTCCTCGCCCATCGCGCTCTGCGTGGCCTGGGACCTTCCTATCTACAGAAGCGATTCACCTTCTATGTGCCATTGAGACAGTTACGTTCGGCATCCCACCGACTTGGTCTGGTTCCTCGATTTAGGTACCAGAGGCTTGGTGGTAGTTCTTTGGCACAGAGGGCTGCGGCTGCCTGGAACGCACTTCCCCTGGCTTTACGCAATATCGCAGACCCGACAGCATTCAAGAAAAAAACGAAAACTCACCTCTTCGCTTGCTAGGCTCCTTGCTCCCCTTAAGACATCGCGCCGGGACACTCGTGAGTAGCCGTGCGCGTTAAAAATCCAAATAACATAACATAACATCTTGCTGGGATAGAAGGAGGAGAACTAGGACTTCCATGCCGACACACTGACGCGAGACGCTGAGGATCCTGCATGCAGATACTCAAGCTCACAGTGGTCTATCATCCCTTGCAGGGTGTCCAACTCGAGGCCAAGACGGGGTCCCACAGTCTGTCACTTCAGGTAATGGGGTTGACTTTATCCTAGAGGGATTCTTGGCTTTACACCCACATACATGATAGGTACATTCAGGTAAATCTAGTTAGGGACGCATTGTAGGAGTACGCATTTTATTGTCATGTATTTTATATACTTGCCTGTATTCATTGTTTTAGCACGATGGTAGAAATCTACCATCCTTTTACTCTGTTAGTGCTTATAATCATTTTCATCTGTTACTGTCTAATGGTTGTTTCAGCACACCTATTTTACACTAGAATGACGCTGGTTCAATAAATGCTTATTGAAAAACGTCCCTACTGTTTATTCTGTATATCTCTCTGAGACAAAGTGAGCACGAGTGACTGAGCGAAAAATGGCACTGTTTCCACGATTCTGAGGGTTCAGGGTTGTCATGTTCGATAGTTGCCAAGAACTATTCTCTCCTTGGTAAGAAGAGTTTCTAGTGGCACTGTGAGCTAGCTGGTATACAGGCTGACATATCCGGTAGGGGTGTCCAGAATCAGTCTGACTCCAATCCTACAGTGTATGTTGTCTAAACACGCAGATCCTATATAGGTTTATAGGAACTACACGACAGAACCACTATTTTATCAACCTCGCGCAGATCATCAGTGTCCTCAGAGGAGCCTGAGGGTGTCCGTTTAAGAATCGGAAGAATAGGACTATTACAAATATTGACAGACGTTTCCTCAACTACTCCCTTTTGTATCTAATCCTGAATAATCTGAAGAAGAGCCAGTTCTCCTGCCTGCGGAGAATCTTATACTGAGGAATATGAGGCAAAACAACATTCTCTTTAACTTTTATAGAAACTTTACATAGGCAATGCACAAACACGAATATTTCTATTCTAACGGACCCTCCTTTTAGCATGAGCTAAAACAGTTTCTAGCAACAACAAGGAGAACATAAAACCAATAAAACAGGAATCTTATGAGCATTCCATGTTCTCTGTATTGGGAAAGGAGACTGTAAGGAGGGAAGAAGTCTCGAAAACACCCTCATTTATGTTCAGGAGGTCGTCTATTTCTTTCTGCACCATAATGGCAGAGTTGGTATCACAAATAGATTTTTTCCGTTTAGGGGTGAGAATGGTGGTGCAATAGGAGCAACAGAAGGGAAGGCACTGAATAGGGGCACAGAAAAGTACCAATATCACGATCATGTAAATCACCTTTTCAAGAATCCAGCCCCAACTACCGAAAAAAGACCAACACCAATTTCCACTTTCCATTCCCTTGACATTCTCGAGAATATCGAGAATGTGCTCAGTAATATTCTTTTCCATATTTTTGATCCCGACTACACACTGGTCTCCCATTACCGCGCATACACCACCACTCTTGGCTAAGATGAAATCAACCGCGTATCTAGTCTGTTCGGAATATAGCCGCATGCTTTCTAACTGAGTGGTGATGTCGCGTAAAGCTGCCACATTAGTGATAGATAATATTTGTAACTTACACACAAAATATTCTCTGGCTTTCTCACCCCAAGCCATGCGGTACCACCCAAAGTGAAAATGGAAGAAAAGATGTATCCAAAGGTGATCCCATTGCTATAATTATTGACCTCTATATCGGTCACTCCCTCACAGAATTCTTTGGTCAAAGTCCTTTTAACCCAACGGACATTAGGCTTAGTGT
The DNA here is from genome assembly GCA_963921515.1 of Calotriton arnoldi. Classification (NCBI taxonomy): domain Eukaryota; kingdom Metazoa; phylum Chordata; class Amphibia; order Caudata; family Salamandridae; genus Calotriton; species Calotriton arnoldi. Next base: position 356,878 of record CAWUFW010000032.1, on the reverse strand, counting down.
ATTTACCGGGTACACCTAAGGGCAACACCATCCCAAGAGCTACATCGTCTGTACCATTATAAACTTTGGAATAGGTACAGTTAGACAAAAAGTAAAACCCCGGGTGTGCATAAATCGGCCCTTCATAATCTACTGCAGCATATCTGGTGTTCATTCCAAAAGTGCTCGGATCTTTGTCATTCACTAAGGGAATCGTGTTCTTATATAACACCATTCCAGAACAATTGATATACAAAGAGGTGTCCATACTATTCACGATAGGGCAACAAGCAGGGTAATAACCAGCCTCCCGGGTGACTATCAATTCCTTGTAATGCCAACCCACCAGTGTGACATTCTGTTTTTCCATATAAAAGTTGTCACAATATGTGTTGTTATCACAACCCGGATAATCTATTCCCAGTGGCTTTCTTTAATATAGACAAGGACCTGGATAGTCAAAACCAAAAACTCCCTTCACTTCTGTAAATTGCGGTGGGCGAGTATAAGTATAATTCACAAGGGACAATGGGTATGCAGTCCATAAACTAGTGACGGACTCAGTGGGGTAACAAGCAGTCCCTTCTCCAAAGAATCTCTTGTGCGTATCTAGAAACACATTACTCACGGCTGTCCTCTTCTTCCTTGTTGGGGAAATAACTTTAACCTTGGTACGTAAAAGGCACATCCTGATCATTTTCCAAAACCCATGACACCCCACACAATATCATTAGTAGTAAAACCACAAGAGCAACACATGTTCTTTTCTGTTTGCAGGTTCACACCATATTATACTGGGCAACAAGAATCACTGGCTGCTCTTCCTCAGCAACCTGTCTGCCAAAAGGATGCATAACGAATGATAAAGGGAAGATCAAAATGCAGGAAGAATATATAAGTTCCCAGTGTCCGTCAGAGCCTCACTGGTACAGGCTTCTATTGTCCATCAATACGTTGGCACTCTTGAGCACCGGCGATGGAGCTTGCTCTGTCCTAAGCTCATATCCCACGCCAATCAAGATGGTATACCTTCAGGGTATACTTCTGTTTTTTCTCTCTAATGTTCAAACAAATAAAATGAACTACACAGAAATCCCTCACTAATCTCAACTAATGCCGTTGGCACTAGGCTTCGGTACAACCTGTCTTACGCAGTCCATCCCTAATCTCTTTTCTCCTTAGACGCAGTTTCCCTCATCCGAGGGCGCAAATTGTACCTGGTAGCCCAAGGCACCGTGTGATCCATGAATAAAGGCTCTTGGGCAGCTCGTATTTCTGGAGGAACAGCCTCGTTCAACACATCTGCATTCTCTTTATCCGTCTGCGTCCACTTTAGCTGGGCGTCCCTAAATGGGACAAACCGAGGCACCTGCTCACACTCTGAGTCCCGGACGCCGTCCTTGACCCACTGATCATAGGGCAGAGGTAAGGGAACCCTCTGACAGTGGGTTGCATGAACCCAGTTCTTACGGCCAGCAACCTTCACAGCAGTACGTGTCACCAATAGAACCTGTTCAGGCCCCTTCCAGTGCAGCTCCAAACTTTTCTTTGTTTGAAAATTACGCAACAGGATGAAATCTCTGGGCTGGATATCGTGGCCAGGTCCCTCTGGTGTGGAAGGTAGGGACTCTCACACCTGTTGGTGAATAGAATGGAAACTCTCTGTTAACTGGCCAAGGTAATCAAGCAATACAGGGTACTCAATATCAGAAAATCTACGAGGACACGGGACACCCCAGACATTTGCCGAGCACCCAAACACGACCTCGTAAGGAGACAATCCTGTCCTAGAATGTGCTGCTGTTCTCGTCGACAAGAGTGCTAATGGTAAAGCATCTGCCCACTTTAACCCTGTGGTCTCCTGAATTTTTGCCAATTTCAGTTTGAGAGTACCATTGTACTTCTCAACCAAACCCGCTGACTGTGGATGATTAGCAGCATGGAATTTTTGTTTGATATCGAGACCCTCACAAATTAATTGAATCACTTTTGCATTAAAATGACTTCCGTTGTCACTCCAGATAACTCGGGGCAAGTCGAAACGAGGAAAGTACTCCTTCAGGAGTACCTTTGCAGTCGTAATGGCTGTATTGTCTTTGGTGGGGTAAGCCTCAACCCATTTACTGAATGCACATACAACCACCAAAACATACTTAAGATTATTGCATCTCTCTAATTCAATATAGTCCATTTGAAGGACTTCAAAATGAAAAGTGGTTGGTGCAAAATTACCGGGTGGTGTAGGGGTACCCTTCCCTGGATTATGCAACATGCAGACCATGCAATAGTTCACCAAATGTGCGGCTGTCTTAGAGATATTGTCATTCTGCCATACAGGGTCTAACAACTTACAAATGCCTTTTGCACTAATATGAGCTGAACCATGCGCCATAGTAACCACAGGAAGAACATATGCATCTGGTAACATCCATCTCTGCTTCCCTGATTTATCAATCCAACATCCTTCCTCATTTAACTGTGCTGTACTTTCCTGCCATTCCGCGAATTCTTCCATTGTGGCTTCACTTTGTATCTCCTTTACTCTCAAGGGTATTATCAAACATGACAACTTCTGGGACCCACCTAGCTGGACCTCCTACAAACATGCGCTTCATCTTTGATCAGGCTGTTTCCTTAGCTGTCTGATCTGCAAAAGCATTTCCTCTACCCACGTCATCAGTAACCGTCCTGTGGGCACTAAACTTGATTATGGCCAATTTCTTGGGGAGCGTTAAAGTGGACAAAAGCCTCACTATGAAGTGCTCATGCTGAATCTTGGTGCCATGAGAAGTAAGGAACTCTCTCTCTGCCCAGAGTCACCCAAAATTATGCGCGACCCCGAAGGCATAATGGCTGTCAGTATAGATGTTGACAACCAGTTCCTTGCTCAAATCACAAGCTCGAATAAGAGCAGTGAACTCAGCAGCTTGAGCAGACTGATAGGGGACCCGGGATATCTCTACCACCATGCGCAACGTAGTGACAGCATAAGCTGCTGTTGTGGTGCCATCTATTAATTTAAAACAAGAACCATTGACATATAGTTCTCCTTGGGGGTCAGATAAGGGAACGTCAGTCAGGTCTACCCGTCCCTTTGTCTCTTCTTCCGTCCGGTAGATACAATCATGCTTATCGACTACATCGTTCTCAGAAGGGAGGGGTAGTAACTTTACTGGATTCAGAGTAGCACATCTTTTAATTGTAATATGCTTAGCAAATAATGTCAATTCATAGACGGTAAGACGTGCACTGGTGAGATGCTGTGTCTTTGTCTTATTCAAAAGTGTATCCACAGCATGGGTTACCATAACTGTGAGGTCAGTATCAAGCACAGGTCCAGCCGATTGTCAGATTGAAGTGGCCATAGCCGCGACCGCTCCCAGACAACTCAGGAGGGCCCTTGCGATGTGAACAAGCACAGCAGACAAATAGGCACAAGGCAGTTGCTTATCCCCAAATTTTTGTGTTAGGACAGAAAGCGCGCCACCAGCCATCTTGTGGACATAAAGCACAAACGGCTTGCCGTAGTTAGGAGTACCAAGCACTGGAGCCGAACAAAGCGCAGTTTTCAATTGCTCAAAAGACTGCTGACATTCGGACGTCCAAGGCAAAGGCTCATGCACTTCTTTCGTTGTTAATGCAAGCAAAAGCTGAATTAGCAAAGAATAGTTAGGTATCCACTGACGACAGTAGGAAGTGATACCTATAAAAGCGCACACATCTTTTTGAGTTTTTGAAATGGGCATTTTAACAATGGTACTGATGCGCTCAGGGGTCAACCTCCTACCCTTATTCGACAGTAGGTGACCTAAATTGGTGACCTCCTGTCGACAATACTGAAATTTAGAAAAGGAAACCTTGTGTCCATCATGGGCTAAATGCAACAACAATTTAACTGTACTATCTCTACAACCCTGTTCCGTATCAGAAGCTATGAGTAGCTCATCAACATACTGCACCAATACATTACCTGAGGGAAGCGACAAGGAATCCAACTGACCTTTTAATGATTGACTATAAATACTAGAACTTTCCGTATAGCCCGGAGGAGCATGACAGAATCTAAAGCTCCTACTAGCCAGTGTAAACCCAAACAAATATCTACTGTCTGGATGGATAGAAATGCTAAAGAAAGCATTTTTCAAATCGATAACAGAGAAGAAGGAAGCTGTAGAAGGAATCATCCTCAAAAGCGCAGTAATATGAGGAACCACAGGGAACTGTGGAACTGTTATATTCCATATAGGTACTCCAATATAGGCTCAGGTAACATCCTAACCTTTCACCTATATTCTCCACAACATTACACACGTAACGGTTCTTGGGGACTGACCTTTTACCTAGATACCACACTGAACGCTGGATTTTCCCTAGTAAAAGCCTCATACATTATGCATGATTATTCTTGGAAACTCAGCAGGACCATCATCTCCTGCATAATAGCTATGTACAAGGTTCATTCCTGACGTCATCCTAAGTCCGACAATGGCACAGCAAGGTAGAACCCCTGGGGACACCTTTGGGTGTATAAACAAGATCGCTAGAGCAGACCGCCCAGAAGGGAGGGGGGAGTGGCTATTTTCTACAAAGATAAGTGGGAGTTGCAGAGGGGAGACGTCACCTCCTGGGGGGGCTGTGAAGCCCTTGATTTCAGCATTCGCTTCTCGGACTACTTCACGCCGGGGGGCTCACTGATCTACAGGCCCCCTGGTCCAGTGGGACCATTTCTACAGGCCTGTGGTGAGGCCATTGCGCCCAGGGCGCTGTGATTTTCCCACTATGTTGTTCTTGGGAATCTTAATATCCATCTTGACCAGGTAGAGGCTAAGGACACGTTCAATTTTTTGGATATCTTACATCTGGCCCAACTGGACCAGCAGGTTAGTCTCCCTACCCATCAGGCTGGCCACATCTTGGACCCTATTTGTACCAATTTCCCCATTTTGATGAGGGACCCGTGTCCGGTCTCTTGGTCTGACCACTTCCTGACATACTTCTCTTGGGAAGTACACAATGTCGAGCCCGTAGCGCGTTCATCCCGCAAACCGGCTTTCGGCAAAATTGCCCCTGGTGCTCTCATCCAAGCTCTGGAGACCGCTACGCCCTTCCTCTCGGGTGACCTAGAGAACCGACTAGATGGTTTTACCAGCTGGATATCTAAGGCAGTTGATACTCTCGCCCTGCAGCACTCAGCTAGACTGTCTAGGGTATCTCCCTCTAAACCTTGGTACAGTCCAGAACTAAAAGAATTAAAACGCGAATGTAAGATTCTAGAGCGAGCTTGGCGCCGCAGTAACTACTGCCTCGCAGCCAAGCTGAAGCTCAGAACCAAGCAAAAAGTTTATTATGAGGCCATAGCTCTGGCTAAAAGGGATTTCTATGCTAACCGTATCGACTCTGCTAAAAACAACGCTAAGGAAATCTTTGCGATTGTTCAGAGCTTTACGTCGCCTTCAGCCCAAGCTAGTGCGTCTCCATCGTCAGTCGCTTGGTGCGAGACTCTTTCTACTTTTTTTATGGACAAAATCCGCACAATCCAGGCGGCCTTTTTACCAGGTGACAGTGAGATCGAGGCATCGACATCGCCTCCACCGGTGGGCGCCAAAAATCTTCTAGACGCTTTTAGGCCGGTGGGCTTGGCGGACTCGCTTAAAATTCTGAAAAGTTTAAAGTCTGGCTCTCCTTCTGATCCCTGTCCTGCTAGATAGCTAGCAGCAGCAGCTGAGACGATTAATTCAGAGGTGAACAGCATTATTAATTTGTCCCTCCATTTAGCCAGTGTCCCAACGCCCTGGAAACAGGCCAAGATTCTGCCACTTATAAAAAAGCCTTCATTAGACCCTCGCAGTCCAGGGAACTACAGGCCAATCTCCCTATTACCTGGCTTGGCCAAGGTGTGTGAGAAGGTTGTCACCAAACAACTTACGGAGTTTGTCGAGAGTGAGGGACTGTTGCATCCCGCACAGTCAGGGTTTCGTGTTGCTCACAGCACTGAATCGGTGCTGGTGTAGGTCATGGAGGCCATACGGGAGTGTTTGGACGCCGGCGGGAGGGCAGCACTGATTTTGCTGGACCTCTCGGCGGCGTTCGACACGGTCCCACACTCTTTTCTCCTCTCACGTCTTTCCAGGATAGGTGTGACGGGCACTGCCTGGAACTGGCTTAGGTCCTTTCTAGAGGGTCGGGCCCAGCAGATTTGGATGCCTCCGTCCTCCTCTACTCTATAGTCTGTGACTACAGGAGTTCCTCAGGGGTCCTCCCTAAGCCCCCTCCTATTTAACATATATGTGACACCCTTGGTCAATCTGGCCGAGAGCCTGGGAGCTAAGGTGATGGCCTACGCCGATGACACCCAGTTGCTCTTTACTTGGGACAATGACGACAATTCTGTCTCCTTGGCTCATCACTGTCTCTCCTCCATTTTTAAATGGTTAGCAGCTGCACAATTAAAATGTAACGAGGAGAAGTCAGAGATTCTCCTGTTTGGAAAATTCCCTTCCAATTTCCGGGAAGCTCTCTGGCCACCTGAGTTCCCCCTGCCCACCTCTGTAGGGAAGCAGGCCAAGAACTTGGGGGTATGGTTTGACGAGAGTCCCTCCATTTCATTTCACATCAAGAAGTTGGCCGGCAATTGTTTTGGTCTCCTCAAGACTTTAAGAAAGTTCTTTCCTCTCCTGCCCCAAGCAGCAAGAGAAACGGTCACCTGTGCTCTCATCCTGTCCCGGCTAGATTATACCAATGCGCTCTACATTGGCATTCCTGGCTACCTGATAAAAAAGTTGCAGGTGGTCCAGAATACGGCAGCTAGACTTCTTCTGGGCATCTCTGCCAGACATAGCGTGCGTCATCACCTGCGTTCCCTTCATTGGCTTCCCGTCGCTGAACGGGTGAAGTTTAAATCACTGGTCCTAGCCCATCGCGCTCTGCATGGCCTGGGACCTTCCTATCTTCAGAAGCAATTCACCTTCTATGTGCCATCGAGACAGTTACGTTCGGCATCCCACCGACTTGCTCTGGTTCCTCGATTTAGGTACCAGAGGCTTGGTGGTAGTTCTTTGGCATGGAGGGCTGCGGCTGCCTGGAACGCACTTCCCCTGGCTTTACGCAATATTGCAGACCCGACAGCATTCAAGAAAAAACTGAAAACTCACCTCTTCCCTTGCTAGGCTCCTTGCTCCCCTTAAGACATCGCGCCGGAACAGTCCTGAGTAGCCGTGCGCGTTAAAAATCCAAATAACATAACATCTTGCTGGGATAGAAGGAGGAGAACTAGGACTTCCATGCCGACACACTGACGCGAGACGCTGAGGCTCCTGCATGCAGATACTCCAGCTCGCAGTGGTCTAACATCCCTTGCAGGGTGTCCAACTCGAGTCCAAGACGGGGTCCAACAGTCTGTTACTTCAGGTAATGGGGTTGACTTTATCCTAGAGGGATTCTTGGCTTTACACCCACATACATGCTAGGTACATTCAGGTAAATCTAGTTAGGAACGCATTGTAGGAGTACGCATTTTATTGTCATGTATTTTATATGCTTGCCTGTATTCATTGTTTTAGCACAATGGTAGAAATCTACCATCCTTTTACTCTGTTAGTGGTTATAATCATTTACATCTGTTACTGTCTAATGGTTGTTTCAGCACATCTATTTTACACTAGAATGACGCTAGTTCAATAAATGCTTATTGAAATACATCCCTATGGTTTTTTTCTGTGTATCTCTCTGAGACAAAGTGAGCACGAGTGACTGAGCGAAAAATGGCACTGTTTCCACGATTCTGGGGGATCAGGGTTGTCATGTTCGATAGTTGCCAAGAACTATTCTCTCCTTGGTAAGAGGAGTTTCTAGTGGCACTGTGAGGTAGCTGGTATACAGGCTGACATATCCGGTAGGGGTGTCCAGAATCAGTCTGACTCCAATCCTACAGTATATGTTGTCTAAACACGCAGATCCTACATAGGTTTATAGGAACTACACGACAGAACCACTATTTTATTAACCTCGCGCAGATCAATCACAAAGCGATAAACATCATCAGTGTCCTCAGAGGAGCCTGAGGGTGTCCGTTTAAGAATTGGAAGAATAGGACTATTACAAATATTGCCAGACGTTTCCTCAACTACTCCCTTTTGTATCAAATCCTGAATAATCTGAAGAAGAGCCAGTTCTCCTGCCTGCGGAGAATCTTATACTGAGGAATACGAGGCAAAACAACATTCTCTTTAACTTGTATAGAAACTGGTGGTATATGCAACAGCCCTACGTCCGTCTCACCTGTAGCCCATAGAGTGGGTGGGACATCAGCAAATTCAGCCGGAAGGGGTGCATTCTGGGACAAACATTGTTTAATACTCGCATCCGGACCCATCGTGATATAGACACCCGCAGGAGAGCAATAAATTGTAGCATACAACTTCTTCAACAAATCCAAACCCATCAAATTCTCACCACGATTGGATATCAACAAAAACGGGAACTCCACAGTAAAAGCACCAACAGTCAATGCAAGGGGGGCGTGAAATGGGGCTTACAACCGGTACACCTGAAAAACCTACCGAAACATTATTACGTCCAGACAGGGCTGCCCCAGGGACCATGTGTCGAGAAACAGAACTTTTTGTCGCATCTGTGTCCACCAAAAATTCCTTAGTCGAGCCTTGCAAATCCTCTGTGACATAAGGACCACGCTGATCTACAGGTATCGGAACTGGTCCCTCTCCCTGCCCCTGGCTGTTCTAGCTATAGGACATACCAGTCGCCTCATCCACATCGTAATCATCATGATAATACTGGCCATCACGAGGGTCATCAAAGTAATTATTATCAGAAGGATCCTGTGAAGCAGTAGCATTCTGAGCTCTCTCTGTCCCACGACCTCTCCCACCAGAACCTCGCCCTCTAGGTGCTGCATCTTTCTGTAAATATATTATCATGAACAAGGGGACCCCAGTATTCCAACCAGGGGTAGTCTATGTTTTTGTAAGGGCATCTCCCTTTTCCCGACGCTAGCGGACCTTTAAATTGGTGACAACACCCACACTCTACGGGTTGTTTTTCTTAACTGAATCGGAACTCTGGCTCCACTCCGCCGTTCCCGCCTCGCTTTACCAGCCACCCTTGGCCACCAGACTTCACCGTCCATACAAAGACCTTCCCAGCTCTTGAGTTGCCACATTCAACTGCCTCAGGACTCTGGCTTCACTCCGCCGTTCCACTTCCTACAGGCTCCCTGTGGCCCTCGGATTTTACTTCTCTCCCCTAAACCCATTACGGCCGTCGAACACCCACGTCCCCCGGGGTGTTGGCTTCTTCGGTTCCGTGACTCTGGACGTGTTACCTGCCCCACCCGGGTCCCCCATTCAGGCCCCCTGTGGCCCTTTGTCTCTGCATTACTCTGATTCTTCGTGCTTACATACTTTCGTCCTGATGATGATCTCGGATTTATGAGATCGAAACGCCGTCGACCCATTACAACAAAAACTCCTTTATTGTATTAATTTGCTTCGGAGTTTTGCTTACTGTTGTCAATGCGATGTAATTTTAAATGTCACCAGCACCCCTCACTTCACGCACCTTCACTATATTCTTTTGTGAGCACCAGAACTATCACCTGAATAGAAAAAATTGATACTCCATTTATGCTGTTAATAAATGTGATGTCATTTCAACCTTGCATCCCTGCATATACTGCGTAACTAGCCCCCCGTGGGCTGAATTTTTTTGGTTACCTGACTAGCGCTCGTTTAAATATTAGCCTAGGCTAACCCAGGACCCTTGTGGCCTTTTTTGTACCATTGTTTCTTGTAAAAACAAACAAAAAAAAAAAAAGCATCTTTCTGTAAAAGCACAGGGCACTGGCTACGCCAATGACCCTCCACCTTACAATACGCACACTGATTTGGCCCTAAAGGTGTCATTGAAGGCTGTCTACTGGTATGTGGAAGCTGTCTAGAAGGACCACCTCGTCCCCTACTATTTCCTCTAAACACTTGCTGCAACAACACCTTTGTCTTTAAATCCTTTGTTTCTTATCAGTCCTATCCTTTATCTCCTGATTTCAGTGTTCATAGTACTGGGCCATATTCAAAATAACAGAGGGGGAAGAGGTGGACCAAGTATTCGCATACGCCTGCAAAACGAGTCGTAATTTCAGGAAGAAGATTAGAAACAAATCTATCAACAAACAATCGAACTCCTCCCTCGATAGACATATCCTGCCCACTATAGTCCAAAAACGTATCTTCGAACCGGGTAAAGAAATCAGACACACTTTCATCCTTCTTCTGTCGACAAGCCGTCAATTTATCCCAGCTTACCTTCTTGGGCGGAATAAGGGAATTCATATATGTAATAATGTGGCCTGGCAAAGCTAGTATCTCAGCTCGGGGTTTGTCACCTGGCTTCCTTTCCTGAACCCCATCCTATAATCACATCCCATGTACCACCCAACTCCGCGATATGGTCTTGAGCATGAACCTGTCTCCAAACATCAACCGGAACAAGGAGACCAAAAAGCATTTCAATATCAGCAAGGGTCATTACAGTAGAAGAGGCAGCCTCTGTCAATTCTTTATAATAAGCTGTAGGATTCGTCCTAGTATCAGGAAAATGAGCCTTCAGGTTTAAAACCTCACTCCTCTTCCATGGAGTATAAACCCATTGTTCCTGAAAACGGGCCGCTACAGCCGGTCTAGTAACATTACTGCGCTGATCCGTTATCTCAGGTATTTCTGGGTGATATATGGGATGAAACTCTCACATCGGAAACTGAGTTACCTGAGTAGGGCTCCTCTCATGTAGTCTACTCCTGTAAGCAACTAGAGTTGTAACATTCCCAAATATTTGGCCTGGCTCCAAGTCAGCAGCATACACACGATCTCTAATATCAAATAAAATATGAGGCGCTTCGGTCCCAATGTGTTGTTGCCAAAGACTAATCAATGTTGCAGACATATGCTTAAAGGCATGCTGCTGTATAAAGGGTTCAAAATCTCGCATGACTTCCTAAACATCCTCCACACAATAAATTTCATTACGGGCCCACCACGCAGCCTGGTCAGCTATTACTTGCTTCTCTTCATCCCCTACCCAGATCGCACTAACGGGCCTATTCGCTCCTTGAATTTCATCCAATCTCTATCCTCAAATCCACGTACTGGCGTCTCAACATGCAAAGGTATCGGAGGATGAAAACCCATGGAAGGAGAAGCATCAGAAGTGACAGGTACAATCGTTGCTGGCGCTTGCACCGGAAGAAAAAGAATGGAGGATACAGGAGTCGAAACAGTAGATGTGCTGAGGGTCACAGTTGCCAAAGAGGGCGAGGGTAAAGAAGGAGCGGGAGGTGCCACAGCCAAAACTGTCAAAACAACAGCCGTGGATACAGGAACAGCCGAAGCAGACGTAACAGGCTACTGTGACTGTAAGGAAATGGCGGGATATATCCTCTGCGGGGCATAAAAGGGTGGGGGTCGAGTGTCTAACAACTCCTCCACAAAATTACCGTTTTCTTCTTTGGTCAAATAAGACTTATCAATATGCAATCGCAATCTCTTATCCTCATATTCAATTCCAGACTCTTGTTTTTCTCTGTCATATTCCACAGTTTTCTGTGTCAATGTTTGCATTTTCCCCTTCCGTGCATCTCTCTCCATCTTTAATCGTCTCTGCCTAGCCTCCGTCTGCCAAGTTCTGAGAGAATCAAACATAGACTGTCTACTTCTTTTCTTAAATAATTGCTCCTGTGAAAACTCAATTTTTTGTTCATCAAAAGTGCCTGTCAACGGCCACTTAAACTCGTCATTGTCCCTCGTATATTTGTGCCATAATGTACTAAACATAATAGGGCCAAGACCATGCTTCACATACATATCAAAATTAGGGCTGCCTTCAGGAGGCGCTGGCTGACCTTCTTCCAATCGAGCATCTGCAGCACAACAAGGACAACACGAATACAAGATTTTACTAAGAGTAGGCATTTTAAAAGGAAAACAAGTTTGTTGCTTTTACCTAGCAAAGTAATTGCAAATACTTTTATCAAAATGATCCTCAGATCGTACAAAACACAAACCACAATGGTACCATATCCACAAAGAACCAAAACAAACTCACCTGATATGAGTAGCACAAACGGACCAATTCTCCACTGCCAACTCTTCAGACCAAACGGTCAGATCCAAGCGTTTCGCCATTCAGGACTCCAGTCGGGATGACCACTGGGTGAGGCACGTCCGGCAGGACAGAAGGGGCAGCTGTGAGCAAATAATACTCTTCATGCAGGGTTCCCTGAGCCGTCAGTCCGACTATATAAGTACTGTATGATTGATTGATTTGCTTTCATATGCAATAATGAAGAAAAAAGAGTCTTAGTGAAATAAAATATTTGCTTAAGATCACACAATTTAATCGGAGAAGCCAAGATTTAGCCAGGTTTTCTGGTTTCACTTTGTACTAATCAGCCGGTAAATGGGTATCTACAGGGTTGGACTGGGACAGCAAATAGGCCAAAGAATCAAAATAAAAGTTGCATCCGTTAGCAAATCAGATAGCTATAAAAGTGGCCCACATTTGCAAATGGGGCAGTATTGATTTTGTAAAGACACATTATGCAGGTGCTTTGCAAGGTGTGCATGCGTTTGTGCTTCCTAAAGGTATTGCTTTTTGTATTATTAGGGAAATCAACAAAAAAACAAGCATTGGCAAAGCCAATAGTTTTCACTTATGCAAGGTCTATTGGCTTTGTCAAAGTTTTTTTTTAAATGTTGCGCAGCAGCACAACCTGATGTGAAACATGGCTTAAAGTTTTTAAAAAAGCACTATGACACAGTCAATGCTGGCTGTGTCATAGCGCAGATTTTTTTTTACTTTGAGCCATGTTTCACAGCAGCTCATCCTGCCAATAGATCTTGTATAGGCGAAACCTATTGGCTTTGCCAATGCTTGTTAATACTTATAAGCCTCCCCTAAGGTAGGCTCTAAAGACTCATGGGGCAGGGTGCATGATGTTTAAAAAGTAGGGCATCTGTGTTTATGTTTTACATGTCCTGACAGTGGAAAACTCCTAAAGTAGTTTTTCACTCTTGTAAGCCTATCTCTCCCATTGGTTAACACTGGGTTACCTTATTTCATTTGATAAGTGATTACATAATATTGGGAGCAGACAGAGAAATTATGTTTACACTCAAATTAATTCAAATTTAAAATCCTATTTTATGGTAAAATTGGATTTTAGATCATAATTTTGAAAATGTCACTTTTAGAAAGTTGGTATTTTCCTGCCCAAAATTTCTGAGGAGTTTGCAGAAGCCTGGGCCTGATAATACTTCCCCATCAAGAATATGTTTCGGGTAAAGACAGTGAACTATGGGACCTGGGTGTAACTGGGATTGGGTTCCTGGCTGGATGGCTGGGCGGGGAGCTAAACCCTGCACTGACTACTTTTCAAAGGACCTTGCCTGCAGCACACACAAAGGAACTTTACCCCAGGCCTGCCCCTTTTCTTTGCCACCCTAGACAGTATGGAACCAGGGGAAGGGGGTAAACTGGCCAGCACCAGTTTTGAGGGAATGCCAGTGAATTCCTCACAAAAAGACTGGCAACAGGTATAAAAATAGGACCCTCAAACACACCCATATTAACACTCCTGTACCTATGGAAGATTCAAAAGAAGGACTGCCCTGCTGCCAGAATGAATGACGGCCATGCTGTTGGAAGGATTGCCTTGATTCTGCTTTTTGGCACTATTTTCAATAAAGATTTTATAATTCCATATCTCCGGTTCTACTGATGAGAATTTTGCCTTTCAGGTATCATTTTATTGATAAAAATGTACTTTATTCTTCTAAATTAGCTTGGGATTTTTCACGTGTTGTGTTTTCACTTCATTACTATTTGTGTACTGTATAAAAATGTTACACATTTCTGCTAAGTTATTTCTGACTGCTTTTGTACAAAGTTATCTTTTCACTTGTGTTTTTTTCTGTTATCTGTGGGCAAAGGGCCTGTCTTTTAGAATATAACACACAGACTGGGGATGCTCCTAGACAAAGACTAGAACTTTTCTTGCCTGAAATATAGAATAGGGGGACCCTGTGTATTGAATACTAGAAATGTGTGATATGTCAAGGGCCTTTGTTTAAAGTGATGGTTTTGAGTGGTGGGCACCTTTGACGTTGTTCCCTCTTGAGTTCCTTCTGTGTATATAGACCTCTCTTTTTTCAGCCAATCAGCTAGAGGGAGCAACCAGTTCAGATATATTGTGCACCTCTTTTTTTTTTAATCGAGCAATGATATATGCCTGTATTTTCATCAAAGGGCATGGGGAGTGTTTCCCTACACCTCTTTTAAAACTATTTATTCATTTAATCGGTTAACAGAGGGGATTGTGTCCCCTTCCTGCCAATTCAGGTCTATTTAGAGTGGGCTGGTGGGTGTTCAGAGCCATATTGGTATTGTCGGCGCACAAACCCATACATAAATTTCCTTCTTGCGCACTGACACCGTACCGGGAGCAGTGTAGTCCCTACCGGACTTTGGTGCTCCCCGCTGGACCCGTCTACTTAGCAAGTGAGGTGGCAAAGGTATTGAAGATAATGACAAAGCATTTCTGGTAACGAACGACAGACAAAGATCCTCATTTTAAGATTTACTTAAGAGAATTAAAATGAAAAGATGCTCAAGCTGGGCTCAGGGACCTTCTTTTCAAGATTTACTGAAAAGAATTAAAATACAGAAATAAAATACAGAAATGCTCAAGTTGGGCCATTAAAGTTAAATCGATCAGCATTAGCGTCAATAGAAATTACAGCAAACTCAGTAGAGTTTTAGTCAGTGTCTAGCATAGATTCGCCTTCAGAGAGTGGGGAAGAGTCTTTCTCCCAACATAAAGAAATTGCACCCTTTTAAAGGGCTTTAGGCAAAAGCTTCACACATTGGTACATGTTTCACACAATCATAACCAACAGAAATAAAGCAGAGTGCAACAGTTAATAAATACATTTGAGGATTATCTCACTATTCTAATGCATGGAGTGCTAGTGTTCACTGCATCTTCTCTCTGTGCATGAAATGTTACATAGTATGTTAGTCAGCTGGGACAGTTGCCCTGTCCTTGAGAAGGTACAGGTACAGGGAGGTAAGTAGTCACTGGAAATCATTTCTCAGCTTGGGAAACCTATGTGTCTTTATTACGACACAGAATAAAACAGAATGAAACAGCAGCTAGAGTCAAGTGTTTGACTGCAGCATCACAGTAAAATGGACGACAAGTCCTAGATTGTCCTTACTTTAGCTACAAGCCTACATTTTTACACTTCTATGCGTTATATGTCCACAAATCTGCTCTCATAACAGGCATACCAATTGACAGTGAAAATCAGTGTCTGGTCTGGATTTGCCCGTGCTGGGTTGCCATTCCATGGAGACCATCTGAATGACGCAAGTGTGTCAGTCACTTTGCCAAGGAAGGTGTCAGAAGTGTTCGTCAGGGCTGTACTGGGGAACCAAAGGCAACTCTGGCACAAATGCTCATCCCAGCCATGCTCCTTTCAGATCCCAGTGCTATCTCTCTCTTCCCATCAATCCAATCTCTCTCTCTTATTCTCTCCTCCATCTTCTCCCTCTCTGATGGCTGTCTCTCTACCTTACCCCTCCCGCCCCTCTCTGTCTGTCTCTCTCTCTCTTGAAGGCTCTTGTCTGTGTTTTCTGCAAAAAACTTTTGGGAGCTGGGAAAGTGATATCCATGAGGCACCAGGAGTGGCCCTGGGCTTTCTAAACCGGCCCCAAGGACTCCAGGGCACCGGGGAACTGCCCGGTAGGATAAAAGGCCGGTGTGGCCCTGCTCTTTGTTTCTAAACCGGCCCCCAAGGACTCCAGGGCACCGGGGAACTGCCCGGTAGGATAAAAGGCCGGTGTGGCCCTGCTCAGGGAGGGTGTTCTCAAGGGAGTTAGTGGGTGCCAAAGGCCAGACTGAACAGCAGATTTTTGCTGTTTCTAAAGCGCAGTTGGCTGAGTGGCGGTAGTAAAAGTGGGTTTAGGCAGGCACATCCGAGCAGGGCGCAGGGTACCCCGAGGTCCTTCAAACTGATGTGTTGAAAGTGCACATCCTCTGAGGGCCTACGATGCAAATCCAGTAAAGGCAGCGAAAATCAACAAAATCCAAGTTTTATTTGACGTACCTTGAGTTCGCACACATCTTAACTATGGCCTTCTTGACTTTTGTAAACATGTTTGATTCTAGCAGTCACGCATTGACAAGTGCAACCTAATGGACTCTATTCCTGCATTCCATTTTATCGCTCCAATCTAGCGCAATGAAGTAACTGCAAGGTCACTCGCAGCGCTTTACAAAAGTCCACAAAGTAATCATTAAATAATTAGTGTATGTTTTCGACTTCTTCATGGCTAGGGGCTCCACAGTGGCAAAGCACGGCCGCCTTAGAGCAAGAGTTGGATCAAAATCTCAGAACATAAATATATTCCGCTGGCGAAAACGTAGCATTCTACAAAAATGAAATAAAGTTAATGCCAAACATCTGTACAAGAACACTTGAGAGGGAAAACAAACGAAGGAAGGGCATTGAAAGACCAAGAGGCAACACTTAATGGTACACATCTGCCTTCCTAAGTAACAGAAAGAAGAAAGTCCTATTTCTGTTTGCTTTCACAGTGAGCACTTTTTACATTGTTTACACTTAAGTGATTCTTTGCCATCCTCCTCTTCGTAGTCATTTTTAGTGCAAGTTGTCAGCGGGATGGATCTTGGTATTACCGACTAATATAATAAAAGAGTAAATTAAATTTCTATCATTTATCACAAAGGTAGAGCTTTGGTTTCTTGTAAGATCTGAGGAAAAAACAACTGGGCTTTGGGTAACTGATATCTCTTATTCACTTCCCCACATCTGCTTTTTCTAAAGAGAAATACTGTAAAATGGCAGGTTCTGAAGAGTAGCTCTTTATTATAAATAACGGGAGCTACACGAACACATGTTGCAGAAAAAAATAGGTACTAAAACAGGAATATATCTTCTTAAGGTAATAATCTTGCCAAAGACACCTAAAACGTCAGTGCAGCGAAAAAGCGTGATTTACAAGCTCTATCGCCGGTAGAAAGAACCCTTTATTAAGGGGTGTTAACAATACTCGGTGATATGTTCCAATGAGCATATACCTTTTATGTTACCTCCTATCTACAATGAACCTTTCTGGAGTCTGTGTTAGATGGACTGGATTGGTCAGCTTGTCAAACGTGTCTAGTCTGATGACAGCCAGCATTAGCTTCGGGTTAGATTTGCCTACCGGAGTAGGTCACAAGGTTGGTTGAAGGGGAGCAAGTGGCTGTTAGTCAACAATCTTTATTGAAATGGTGAATGTAACAAAAAGACAAACAGTGGTGGACAGTTTAATTAAAAGTCACACATTTTGCTGTTTTCGAAAGGTTTGCAACTTCCAACAGCACAGTGTTATTTTATTGACCTCAGAAGGATTAAAGGTTGAGTCAGTTGTCCTGGAAATATAAATATATGGAAAAGTGTCTCAGCCCTTAATCCTTCTCAGGTCCATAAAATAACAATCTTTGAATTGGGTACCGGTGATTTGTAGCGCTACAATGCTGCGCAAGACTTTGATAAAGTTACACATCTAGTTAAGATGCACCTACTTTAAGTGAATGAATGAACTGTTGTGGGACTATGCCAATGGTCCTCCGTATGAGGGTAAACTGATAATGTTTACTGCTCTTATTTAACACTTGAACGGCGCCACTGCAAATTGCAAACCGCCTCATTGGTTAGAATAATCTATCAAGGCCCTCATTTAACAAACTTTCAATTAGAGTTTGTATTTGAGAGAGTGGTGCCGATTGTTTGCTTTTGTTTTAGTTGGTTTAGCCCAAAGAAAAAGCAAAGTTCACCAAAGCTTTACCTTTGTGGTATTTTTTAAGCTCAGTTAGAATTGGGAGCAATAGGGCTGGTGCAAGACTTGGAAATACAAGAATCTTAGCTGTGTATGGTTCTTTACACATACATGAAAACAATGCAGTTTTCTTCACGACACAGAAACTCAATTTAGGTCAAACTGAATAACAGAACAAAGGAAACACTAAGGGGCCGATTCCGATCTCGGCCGGTAGGGCTCCGAATCGGATTCGGCTTTACCGGATCCGATTCGGAGCCCTGTTTCCCGACCGATCCGTACGCGCGTCCGGACGAGCGAGTACGATGCGAAATCGCCGACCGACTCGTCCGGGCATCCCGACCGCTCCGACCGACTCGTTCCCGGCTCGAACCGCACCGACCGACTCGCTCGGACTCGACTCGCACCGCGCAATGGAGACGTTTCCCGGCCGGGTGAGTACGATGCGCGCCGCGAGCAGTCCGACCGAGCCGCGCACTCCGGCTCGAAAGAGCTGTCGGAGCCGTACTTTGGGGGTCCGTGTCGGACCCCCCTGTACGCGTAGCCGCGCGAGTCGCACACAGGGGGGACCCATGGGTCCCCCCTACCTGGGCGTGTACGGCGCTGTAGGGGGCGCACTTGTCCGACTCGCACCCATTGAGTCAATGGGAGCCCGCGTACGCGTTGCACGACCGGCTCCCATTGACTTCAATGGGAGTCCGACCGACTCGGGTCCGATGGCATACGTGCGCATCGTACTCGTTCGGTCGGACTGCACGGGTCCGATTCGGTCGGAAATCTCTCCGGGTCCGGCTCGGTCGGAGAAATTTCCGGCCCGAATCGGAATCGACCCCTAAGACATTGGAGGATCTGGAGTTAGTGCCAGAGCTGCCGACCTTGGAAGTCTAGGCAAATCACTAAGGGCTAGATGTACGATCATGTAATTTAGCGACTCGCAAATTGCGCTCAATTGCGAGTCGCAATTTGCGAGTCGCTAAATGCCATGTACAACAGTGTCTGAGACACTGTTAGCGATTCCTAATGGGGTCGCAAATTGCATGCCTCATGCATATTAATGAGGCACTCGCAATTTGCGACCCCATTAGGAATGGCTGGCCCTCCCAGGTATGGTGGCCTGCTGGGCTCAGCAGACCTCCATGTCTGGGACTGCTTTAAGATAAAGCAGTTTAAAAAAAAAAATGCAGCCTGTTTTCCTTAAAGGAAAACGGGATGCATTTAAAAAAAGAGAAATGAAACGTTTTCGTTACATTTTTTAAGTGCAGGTAGTGGTCTCTGGGACCACTGCCTGCCCCTAAAAAATATTTTCCCCTGCATTCACAGAGGGGAAGGGGTCCCCTGGGGACCCCTTCCCATTTGCGAGTGCTTTACCACCCTCTTGAAGAGGGCGTTAAATTGCGAGTGAAAACATTCTTACATAGGCCTCTGACTCGCTATTAGGAAGGGACGCCCTTGGAACGCCCCTTCCTAATAGCGACTCGCAATTCCTATTTAGCGAGTCCCAAAAAAATGCGACTCGCTAAATAGGGATTGTACATGGACCTATTAGATTTTGCATGCGCAAACGGGTTGCAAACCCGTTTGCGCATGCAAAATAGGGTCGTACATCTGGCCCCTAAATGTCCCTGGCTTAATAGCGAACAAAAAATTGAATTTGTCCTTGTACTATATAAACTGCACACAAAATTGCAACATTTTCACCCAAAATTTATATGTTTTCGATTTTTAGCATTTTCTTTTGCTGAAAAGAAAATGTACTGCAAAGCAAGTCAAAGGATAGCACACAAGCATGTGCAAGAGCAGCTATGAGGGTAAAGTTGGAGGAAATTCATTAACCCAAAGTGAAGGAAGTTTCAGCAGGAGAAAGTTAAATTAACAGCATTTTCTTCTATAAAAACGTGAGAAGCAACATACCTAAAACTGGAATGGTGACAAATATGAGTACAAATCTGCCTCTTTCTCACAAAATCTCCTTCTATGTACTTTAAGGGCCACTGGAATTATGTGGCAGGGTTGGATCAAATTATACGGCAGGTTTTACTAAATTATGCAGCTTAATACGGCACATTTTGATATAGTATTACCTCATTACTTTGTCATTTTTACACATGTTAATACTGTCTGGGGAAAGGTTTCCCCTCATTAACACTAGTCTTACACCCAAATACAGCAACAAGCCACAGAAAGATGACTAGTCAACCTTTGTGAAGGTCCTCCGACTGTGCAGCAGCACTTATATTAAAGATTGAGCTGTTTAACCTAGAAACAAATTATCTTGTTAAAATCTGCAGATTATGCAACAGATGATGGATTATGTGGGAACTGCAGCAAATCCATAATAATGTGGACAATGCTGCTGCACAAACTCAAATAATTCCAGAGGCTTAAGTATACCATATACTGTCAATACAATAACTTTAAAATGCATTGAAGAATATAGTAGTTGTATCTCTGTATGTCTGGAATACATTATGCATGCAGTTCCCAAAGAAAATATACCACCTCAAACACTGCCTTCACTTCATCCAGATCTAGATATCCAACATGTACCTGAAGCTCAACCCCTGCCAAAACAGAATTCCCACTATTCTTCAAAAACAACCAGCAGCAAGTAGTGCAAACCTGGCACAGTGAAATGAACATTGATATATATGAACACCACCATTTACCCATGCCAAGTCATTCAGATGCACTCTAGACACTGATCTCACCCTGAAGGAACTCATCCTTAACAAAACCAAGACGGTTGGGCACCATCTCTGTGTACTGAAGAAAGTGAAACCATTCTTCAGAGAAAGTGACTTCAGTACTGCCATTCCAGTCCTTGTACTCTCTCATACAGATAGTTGTAAAGCACTTCTCAACGGCCTTCCATACTCCACACTGCCCCGAACAACCCCCCTCCCCCATCGGTCACCTTATGTTTCAGCATGCCTCATCTGGGCCTCACGAAATATGACCACATCACCTCCTTCCCTGACAGAGCTCCATTGGTTCCCCTTGCCAACATGTACCATCTTCAAAGTCAGCTGATTCATCTACAAAGCAATCGCCCACATCTGGCCGACATGCTCACCACCTCCAATTATTCTCGGCACACCTGCAGTCAAGACACCATGAGACTGGACATGAAGTAGTGTAAAAAAAAAATAATAATGCCCCTGGCCTGCCACATTTATCCACCTAGTATCTAGAATGACATCCCTAGAGCCACCAGAACCACTACAAACATGCTTCAATTTAGGAGAGAGCTAAAGATGCATCTTTTTGAAGAACACTACATCATGACGATAACAGCCCACCTTTATTGCCAGAAGTCAGCTTTCCCTCCAATACAACCTTTTGACTGTATTTTTGCCTTTCATCCTTTTGGCCAGGTTTGCACTATACAAACACTACATATATATATATATATATATATACTCACAGAAAAAAACCACAGGTTTCAGGGACATTATAGTTAGGCTGACATTTCAGTCGTACAAAACCAGAGAAATTCAGCTGTTATAGTTAGCTGAGCTAACTATAACTCACGCCCCTGCAATGCACTGCTGATGACATCACATATTACATCACTCATGACATGGTCAGTGACATCACTGATGACATCAGTGACATCACTGATGACATCACTGATGACATCATTCAGTGACTGAGTGTTTTAAAAAGTTTAAGAATGTTATATATATATATATATCTCAGCAGATAACCCCTGGTTCCACCACGAAGGAAAAACGCATGTGCACAGACACCAATTGAAGTGAAGAATTTATTTCAAATAAACAAGGTCCAAAATGACGCATTTCGGTCACCGACCTGCGGCCTTGATCACACAATGCGCTACGTGCAAGTAGCGTTTAAATAGTCAGGTAAGCTCATGTTCACTTATTTGTACGTTGTTTTCGCGTCAAGTGAAAAGCAAAGATTTCACCACACAGTGCATTATGGCCAGGCCACAGGTAGTTACACAAGGATGACAGATCATTTTGAAACAATAGCCATTGTAAACAGACTTACAGCGTGATCGTAAGCTATGCAAAACTGCTAAACAACGATATAGGTAATATTTAAAATGTATAAATTTACCCGAATGGAACAGCCTTAAATAAATGCATAAATAAAAATAAATAGCTGCTGGATCCAGTGTACCCAATTGCATGTGGATTATGCAGCAAAAAGAAATGGAAAAAAAGATGTTCAGCAGTTGAAGAATATACATCACTCAGACAACAGTTTACAAGGCAATAGGAAATCGGAAATACATGTCTTTCTCGAAAAAAGCTTAAATCCGATATGTATGTATACGGGTATAATTTGCAAATAACAAACAGATGAATAAAGTAGGCAAAGCAGACCATGTGGGCAAATGTGCAAAGCATGTGTACACAAATGGACATGTGTAAATATAAACAAAAAATAATGTGTAAATACAAAAAGAGCGAAAACTAACTATTAAAGAAAATTTATATGGAGTATAAATACTCCAAGTGAAATTAAAAAATATTTATAATATGCCAAAATGGATGTCAGGAACCTCAACGAGGTCACATAATACGAGGTGTACAATACACCATAAGGTCACAGTTAACATAACAGACTACAGCAGTGCAAACCTGCATGTGGAATATAGATGAGTGGCTAAAGCATATATCTGCATCAATGCGGGGGATATGGAAGCCACAAGCAGGAAAAAGAGAGAGAAGTAAGGCTACAGTGAATGTAAAAACCAAGCCAAATGGCGAAGTACAGCAGGAAAAAGGGCCCATGTTTCAAGCAGTTAAAGATAGTTATATAAATCCTCACTGATGTTAAGGCCAGCCAGTGATTTAGTATTGTGTTCCAGTATGTATCGTGTCTCTAACTGTCAGAGTTTTTTCTCACTGTTACCACCACGTCTAAGTGTAGGGACATTATCAATGACGAAGTACTTTAGGTGTGCAAGGTTGTTGTTATGAACCTCCTTAAAGTGTCTGGCAACTGGGTAAGTGGGATCGTTATTCACGATCGCCCTTAAGTGCTGTAGAATTCTCTGGTGGGCTTGGAGTTTAGTGCTGCCCACATATCTGAGCCCACAACTACACTGTAAAACATAAACAGCAAATTCTGTTCTACACATGAGTCTGCTTTTGATCGTGATAGGTTCCTTGCGGAACGTGGTAGTGACTTGAGAGGTATTAATACCAAACTTGCAGGCTCTGCAGGTACTACATTTGAAAAAACCTTTGATATCAGTGAGCCAGTTAGATTTGACAATGACTTCAGGGCTACTCTTCACTAGGGCGTCTCTCATGGAAAAAGCCCGGCGGTATGTGATTGTGGGCCGCTTAGCTACTATGGGTCCAAGAACAGGGTCAGTCAGAATAATGCCCCATTGTTGGTTCACAATAGATCTGATGGCACGTTCATCCTTGCTATATGTGATGATGAGGCGGGTATCAACCGTCCCAACATTGTTAGCATCAGAGATAGTGCTAGGGTCATTGGATGCATCACCCAGGTTACAACCCAATAGATCTTCCCTAGGTATGCTGTTGGCACGTACTTTAGCTGAAGCAACAGTGTGTTTCGAATACCCACGTGAGATGAATCTGAGGTAGGCCTCTTTCTGACACTGTTCTAAATCACTGTCAGAGCTGCAGATTCTCCTAAGTCATAGCATTTCTCCATAAGGGATAATTGCAATGAGGTGCCTGGGATGGAAGCTGGATGCCTGCAGTGTTGAGTTGCCAGCAGTAGATTTACGGTGGAGTTTGGAATGGAGTGTGTTGTCCTCAATGTAAATAGTGACATCTAAAAATTCAATAGAGGTATTACTGATGTTTGCATTGAATTCAAGGTTGAGATCATTGACATTTAATTCAGAAATAAACAAACGTGCACTCTCACTGCTACCATTCCAGATGACAAAAACATCGTCAATGTAACGAAGCCAGGAAATTATGTGATTGTTCCATGTTGCATGATGCCTCACCCTGAGAATATGCTCCTCCCACCAGCCCACATGCAAACATGCGTAACTGGGGGAGAAGCAGGCTCCCATTGCGACGCCTCGCAATTGCTGATAGATATCATTATCAAACATAAAGTAGTTATTATTGAGGCACCACTCAATCATAAATAAGATCAAATCATTATGCTTGTAACAATGTATCGGTCTATTATTAAGGAAATGCTGGCATGCTCTCAGTCCATCACAGTGTTTGATACTAGTGTATAGAGAAGTGATATCCATAGACATAAGTATGTAATTCTTGGACCAGGGAATGTCTTTAACCTTTATTAAAAAGTCACTAGTATCACGTAGGTAGGATGGTAGCTGGATGACGAACTCCTGAGGAATATAGTCCATATATTTAGACATATTTTCACATAGACTATTACAGGCTGAGATAATAGGAATGCCAGGGACCGGTGATATCCCTTTGTGGACTTTTGTGAGAAAGTATAGCACCGGAAGCACTGGTGTTTCATTGTGGAGAAACAGAAATTCATCTTTAGTCAAGAGTCCATCTGATTTGTAGTGAATGAGTTGTTTTTTAAGTTCTTTGCTCTTGGTTGCTACTTCTTTAGAGTTAGATTTCATATAGCATGTAACATCATTGAGGTGTTTAAATGCCTCTTCTAGATACAGGGTTCTAGGCCATAACACAATATTGCCCCCTTTATCTGACTTATTGATTACAACCTGGTTATTTTTTTGAAGCTTGTTAATGAGATCAAAATACAGTTTATTGCGATGCTGATTTCTATGTTGCTTCTGCCTGCTTTTTTGATGGAATTCTTTCAATTCCTCAATGATGACAT
The DNA here is from genome assembly GCA_963921515.1 of Calotriton arnoldi. Lineage (NCBI taxonomy): Eukaryota > Metazoa > Chordata > Amphibia > Caudata > Salamandridae > Calotriton > Calotriton arnoldi. Next base: position 332,182 of record CAWUFW010000032.1, on the reverse strand, counting down.
CATTGAAAATGTCTATGGCTTCCCTTGGCATCATGGGTGTGAATGTAGATAGCAGTTTAAAAGGACTGGCAATGTTTTTGGAAGTATTGATCCCATCATTGCGTAAGATGTCGAGTTGAACAAGGCTGAATTGTAGAGTCTAATTCATGTAGAGTCCGAATGGTGGGCATATATACTACAAGGTTGTTGCCAATAAGGGACAATGACATAGAGGGGAGAGAGTTTGCAGGGTTGGTGTGTTTAGTTTTGAAGAATTTAATCAACTTCAACTTCCTGATAAATTTGTAGATATCAATACGTGTTCTGCTGTAATTGAAACTACTCTCTGGGTAAAAAGTGAGGCTTAGAGAGAGGAGTTGAGTTTCTGCTTTACTGAGGGTAAGATCAGTCATGTTAACAATAGTGTTGGAATTTAGGTTAGAGTTTATTTCCGCCTTCAGTTGTTCCTTCTTCTGTTGTCTGTCTTTTGATTGCCTGCGTTTTCTCCTTTCCCGTCCTTTTTGGTTTCTTCGGTGCTTTGTTTCTTTGGCAACCGAGGGCGCAGAGTCTGGCGTCGATCCAACCTTAAAAAATCAAGTTCTTCAGCGTGCGAAAAGTTGCATTGAGCTAGGTCACTACGTCCAGAACTGACTCTCCCTGATTCCGAGTCAGTTTCACTCTCAATCGCTGAGCTCAAATCAGATGTGGAAGCCTAATCAGCCTCTTGCGCGATTGCTTTGTTGCCTTGAGAAGTTGCATTTGGTTTGTTTAATTTAAATCTTTTTGCATTGTCATATTTTCTGGCAAACGTGAAGATCTGGCCTGGTTCATAGTCGACCTTATCTTGGGCAAATTTGAATGCTTTCCTGGTTTTTATTGTTTCCTCCAGTTTCTTCAGTCTAGCTGTAATATCATCACAGCCTTTAGCAATCAGATCTTTTTGTTCTAATTTATCAAGTTCACAATTAATGCGTTCAATTTCAGTCATTGTGGCAATGCGATCAGTTTGCGCATACTTGATTAGTATAATGTTCAGTCTCATTGAGGCGTCAAGGTTGCTTTCTGCCCATTCTTTTAGCATCTGGGGATTAAGATTTTCAAAGCTGAGGGCAAGCATAATTCTTAATCCACGCAGGACACGCCCCGCATCACAGTATTTTTGCGGCGATTTACCCTCCCACCATTTGATGAGTTCTGTTTTCATATGTTTTTCTAAGGTTTTAAGCAACACTTTGTAGTCATTATTACCGTTACTGTTGCTGAGACCAGTAGCGATAGTTTGATTGTTGATATCCAACAAATTGTCAAACAGTGCTTCTGCAGCTGCTTCGCGCTCACGTAGCGCATCCATTGACATGTTTATAATAGAAAATAGAATTACGGGGTTGTGAGACTGACAGCGATAGCGAGTGCTAACTGCCAGTAACAGAACAACTCACACCTCTTCCAACCTGCCGTATGTAATCGATCGTGTAAACTCACCACCAGGCGCTGAAATGACACACGCATCTTCCGACTCGCGTTACACCTCCACCACGGCAGCAGTCGATGAAATGCTCGTTGAGGCAGGGGGCAGTGACTAGTCCTTTTTCCTCCCAGAAAATCCACCAGCTTCGGCTGCAAGTAGTCACAAAAGCCCAAAGTAGCTTTGAAGAGGGAGTCTGTGGCGCGGAGACAGCCGTACTCCGCCGTAGTATAAGCAGATAATACCTGGTTCCACCATGAAGGAAAAACGCATGGGCACAGACACCAATGGAAGTGAAGAATTTATTTCAAATAAACAAGGTCCAAAATGACGCGTTTCGGCCGCCGACCTGCGGCCTTGATCACACAATGCGCTACGTGCAAGTAGCGTTTAAATAGTCAGGTAAGTCATCAGTGATGTCATATTGAGATGTCATCAGTGATGTCATCAGTGACGTCATCAGTGATGTCACTGACCATATCCTGAGTGATGTAATATGTGACGTCATCAGCAGTGCATTGCGGGGGCGCGAGTTATAGCTCAGCTAACTATAACGGCCGAATTTCTCTGGTTTTGTACGACTGAAATGTCAGCCTAACTATAACGTCCCTGAAGCCTGTGTTTTTTTCAGTGAATTTCTAAGATTTTTTAAATGGTAATTCCTAACTATAATGTCCCTGAAACCTGTGGTTTTTTCAGTGAATTTCTAAGGTTTTTTAAATGCTAATTCCTAACTATAACCTCCCTGAAACCTCTGTTTTTTTCAGTGAATTTCTAAGGTTTTTTAAATGCTAATTTCTAAATATGCCTACATAGGTAGGACATGTGCAGAAAGAGGAAGAAAGGCACAGAAAGAAGCAAGAGATGTGCATAAAGAGGCAACAGAAGTCCAGAAAGAGGATGAAAGGTGCAGAAAGAAGCAAGAGAAGTGCAGAAAGAACCAACAGAGGTGCAGAAAGAGGCCTACTTTGACTGTACCTTACAACAGACTTATACAAAGTAGCCTAATCACTAATCCTTCTCCCAAGATGTCTTAAACCTCACTTTTCTCTTGAAGGTTTACTATTAATCGACTGCTCAAAATGTTAGGCCTACCAAATATAAAACAGCAATCCTAAGCATATCACTGTTGTAAGTCTGGCCAAGTTTGAGAAGGTGTGCATGCGTGTCTCTGCTTTTACCTAGTGACATGTTACATAAAAATAAACATACAAATACTTGAATACCTGTGTTTCAAACAGCATACTCTGTAAATGTTTGTACAAAAAGGTGTATTTATTTCTTTCTGCTCATAATACAGGGTGCATGGGTATTCAACAGTATATTTGAGGGACCCTATAACGCCTATATACATAAGACATGTCTGCCTGTGCAACTGAATGACAGAGCAGAACTGAGAACATTTAACCACCTATAGGAGAAGCTACCCACTTTTTAGGCTACCATCTTCAGATGCATAACACATATGAGAATACATATACAAGTAGACATATACCTCAGTCACAAGAGCACGCAGACCTTTAAACTTGACAGCTTGCACTTCCCATTTGAGTACAGTAAGAAGTGAGAGAAGTACAGAAAGAAACAAGTGCAGAAAGAAGGAACAGAGGTGCAGAAAGAGGCAAGGGGTACAGAAAGAGGGAAGAGGAGTGCAGAAAGAGGCAAAAGGGGTGCAGAAAGAAGCAAGAGAGCTGCGGAAAGAAACAAAAGAAGTGCAGAAAGAAGGAACAGAGGTGCAGAAAGAGGTAAGAGGGGTGCAGAAAGAGGGAAGAGGGGTGTGAAAGAGGCAGGAGGGGTGCAGAAAGAAGCAAGAGATGTGCAGAAAGAAGCAACAGAGATGCAGAAAGGGGTGGAGGGGTGGAGAAAGAGGCAAGAGGGGTGCAGAAAGAAAAAAAAGAAGTACAGAAAGAAGGAACAGAGGTCCAGAGAGAGGCAAGAGGGGTGCAGAAAGAGGGAAAAAGGGTGCAGAAAGAGGCACGAGGGGTGCAGAAAGAAGCAAGAGAAGTACAGAAAGAAGAAACAGAGGTGCAGAAAGAGGGAAGAGGGGTGCAGAAAGAGGCAAGAGAAGTGCAGAAAGAAGCAACAGAGATGCAGAAAGGGGGAAGAGGGGTGGAGAAAGAGGCAAGAGGGGCACAGAAAGAAGAAAGAGAGGTGCACAAAGAAACAAGAAGTGCAGAAAGAAGGAACAGAGGTGCAGAAAGAGGCAGGAGGGGTGCAGAAAGAGGCAAGAGAGGTGCAGAAAGAGAGCAGAAGGGTGCAGAAAGAGGCAAGAGGGGTGCAGAAAGAAGCAAGTGAGGTGCAGAAAGAGGCAACAGATGTGCAGAAAGAGCAAGAGAGGTGCATAAAGTAGAAGAGATGTGCAGAAAGAGGCAAGAGAAGTGCAGAAAAAGAAAGAAAGGTGCAGAAAGAAGCAACAGATATGCAGAAATAGGCAAGAGAGGAGCAAAAAGAGGCAAGAGTGGTTTGCACACCATTAGTACCAATTTATCACCCACATTTAGCAATAAGTAACAGATGACCATTCTAGGTTTGCAAAGGGCCTTCCACCACGCTGTAACACTTGTCGCTGCATTTTTGGTAGCGTTTGAGCCGTTTGAGCTAGAAACATGACTTTTTTTGTTCAAATCTGCACATTAGGCAACAGATGATGGATTATGTGACTAATGCGGAAAATGTATAATTGTGCAAAAGTCGGTGCAGCCAAACAGTCGCATAATTCCAGTGGCCCTGCTCATACCTTTGACTAGGTCCATAAGTGCTCCTGATGGTTCCTTCTTTTTTTATCTCACTGAGTTCATAGTTTAGCTTTTATGGAAATGAGGAAGACTAAACCTGAGGTTACTACTCCACAACACAGACTACCATACCACAAAATTACTCTCCATAACACATAATCCCACTCTACATAATTCCTATACACTAAATACCAAATACTTTCTATTCACATAATTTCACTGCACACCATACCACATAATTCCACTACACACAACGTACATCCACTCCACTCCAAAAAACATTAGTAAAAAACTTTTACATTTACAACGCCAATAGCTCTAACTCTTGCAAATGCGAGACCTATTACATTGCAAATGCTTCTATAACTGGTAGTCGCGTTTGCAGAGTGGTGGAGAAAGGGGGCTGGGCCTCCGACCAGCACTCAGGAATTCCACTGCGTAGGACTTACAGGAGGTACCAGGAGGGCTTCTTGGCCCCCAAAGTCCCTCAGGAGTAAAGTGGACTTCATCCCCCAACCAGTAGTGTGCCAGGAGGCACGTTTGCAGAGTGGTGGAGAAAGGAGTGTGTGGCCTCTAAAGACCTCTTAGCAATTCCACTGTGTGGGACTTACTAGAGGTAACAGGAGGGGTAGTTGGCCCCCATGGACAACCTTGGGGGCCAACAACCCCTCGTATTACTGCCAGTAAGTCACACACCGCAGCATTGGTAAGTTCTCATAGCAGGCCATGCCCCCTTTGCCCACCATTCTGCAAACACACTCCCTGGCACGCTCTTGGATGGGGATTGAAGTCCCCTTCGCTGCTGGGGGTCCTTAGGGGCCAACAAGCCTACCTGTTAACTCCAGTGAGCCCCACACAGTGGGGTTGCTGAGAGGTGGACACAGGCCACGCCCCCTTTCTCCACCACTCTGCAAACGCACCTCCTGGCACGCTCTTGGTTGGGGGATGAAGTCCCCTTGCATCCTGAGAGTCCCTGGGGTCCAACTAGCCCTCCTGTTATCTCTAATAGGCCCCACACAGCTGGATTGCGGAGAGTGGTCCGAGGCCACGCCCCCTTTTTACACCACTCTGCAAATGCACCTCTTGGCGCACTGCTGCTTGGGGGATGAAGTCCACTTTAGTCCTGAGATCCTCAGGACACAAGAGGACCTCATCACCCCACCAGCAGTGCACCAAGAGTCACAAGATGGCTGCCAACAATTCTTTGGTGAAGTGTTGGCAGCCAATCAGAGTCAAGCTCGTGCTCTGGAGGGTTCGCGGATCCACCGCGGTCACCAGATATATACATTTTTTATTTTAGAATTTCTCAGAAACTACTGAAAGGATTTACTCCAGTTAAAAAAAGGTCGCTTTTTGAACCAAGAGCTACCTTTTTGCCAAATTTGGTGTAATTCCGTTCAGCAGTTCAGGCTTTTGCCTTCTCCAAAATTTCCTATGGAAATTAACATGGAAAACGCGTTTTGGGACCCCCCTTTTTTCTCGGCCCCCGCTTGACGAATCACCCCAAAACTTTCAAGACAGGAGCTCACCGAAGCGCCCCATTAGTTTTGAAAATTTACGAAGATTCGTCAAACGGGGCCAAAGATATTGGCAAATCAAAAAACGCTTTTCCTATGGAAACTAGGTCCTAACTATAACTACCAACTGGTGACCGCCAGTAGGTAACATATATATATATATATATATATACATATATATATATATGTATATATATATATATATATATATATATATTCATCAACAGCGGGGTTGCCAATCACGCTCTCGGGTTAACGCACAAAACCAAGCAGAACTCCAGAGTTAGAAATGGGGGTTTATTATTGTCATAAACCCTCCGTGACGCGTTTCGACTCCGTAGAGTCTTGATCACACAGTGAGGCAACCAAAAGGCAGTTGTTTTCATACACTTCCTGTAGCTACTAGACACAGAAAACTGACATTTTTTCACACGTGATATTGTACATCAAATTACATGGTCGCCATTTGTAAATGGTAAAACAAATTACGGCTTGTTGCAAAATTTCTTGAACAGAACACAAAGTGTGTAGGACCATGTTTCACCTCAAGCACACTAGCTTATGTATGTGTGTATACTGTGTGTGTTGTCAGTCCCATTAGTTTATACTGAGGCATGCTGGTCTATGTAGTTCAGTCGGTACGCAAAACCATCGTACAAAAATGGGACATCCTTAAAGGTGACCCGGTGATAGGCAGTACCATACCTACTAGACCTATGATTACGTACAGGAGAAACCGTAATCTCAGGGATCTCCTAGTACACAGTGATCTTGAAGATACTACAACGACAAGGGGCATCAACCTGCAGGGCTTTTTTCCATGCGGTCATTGTAAAGCGTGCAGTAATAGTCGCTTTAAAAAGGAGTTCTGGAACACAAGTACTAACAGCATGAGGAGTATAAAGCAATTCTTGACATGTAGTACCACTTTCGTGGTCTACGTACTGGAATGTCCCTGTGGGTTGAGATATGTAGGCAGCACCACACATATGGCAAAAAAAAGGATTCTAGAGCATATGAGGGCCATCACTAACAAAGATAAACAGTACCCAATTGCTCGACATTTTGAGTCACATCACTTCTCAGACAGTGCCAAATTATCTTACTATGCAATAGAACAGGTACTAGGTAACAAGAGAGGGGGCAATCGCACTCTTAAGCTCAGACAACGAGAATCTAGGCACATCATAGGGATGGCCACACGTTACCCTAAGGGACATAACCTGGATGAAGAATTGGCCATACACTTACAAGAGTACTAGATAGTAATAGTGCCCAGGACAAGTAATAACATAGAAAAGTTAGGAATTGATTACTTTCATATCTGCACAAGTAGTATGCCTTACAGTGAATTGTGATTTTCAGGATTATTATGACTGTGTATGACTCTTTTCTTTCGCTTTTAATCTTTTACAGGAGGAAAGGAAGGGACCATGTCTCGTGCCTGTGACAGAGGGATCCCTAACCTTTTCTTCGAGACATCATTCTGCAGCAACCATGTCCACAGATAAGAATTTTCTTTGTATTGTTAATTTTGTGCTTTGTTAATATTATTCAATTGTATTTCACTGCACTTGGTATGTCACCACAGTTTAGGTTATAGATACATAGCGATGGTAGAGGGGCACAATAATATAACACCACAGGCAAGCAGCCGCAGTTGCTAGATCACACTTCTCGTTTCTTTTAATAGATACACAGATATGATAGCGTCTTCTGAATTAGTTACAAACAGCATAACACAGAGACGCTTGTATCGCACGGGCTGTGCAGTTCAGTCGAACCGCACTTTAAGAGCCTAGTAGCATTGTAGTCTAACCCCACTAATCAGGGGATTATCATAAGCAGTGATATCTGGGAGGTATTATTACCAAAACTATCCAGTTTTGTTCGCACTGTTCCCATTACATTGGGGATGACTATTACGAGCGGCATCAACACGCACAATGCGCTCATTACGTTACTTCAACTTAGATTTAAATTCAGCCAGGACTGCACAAGCCACTAGATAACCTGTATTACCGACTGAACTACATAGACCAGCATGCCTCAGTATAAACTAATGGGACTGACAACACACACAGTATACACACATACATAAGCTAGTGTGCTTGAGGTGAAACATGGTCCTACACACTTTGTGTTCTGTTCAAGAAATTTTGCAACAAGCCGTAATTTGTTTTACCATTTACAAATGGCGACCATGTAATTTGATGTACAATATCACGTGTGAAAAAATGTCCGTTTTCTGTGTCTAGTAGCTACAGGAAGTGTATGAAAACAACTGCCTTTTGGTTGCCTCACTGTGTGATCAAGACTCTACGGAGTCGAAACGCGTCACGGAGGGTTTATGACAATAATAAACCCCCATTTCTAACTCTGGAGTTCTGCTTGGTTTTGTGCGTTAACCCGAGAGCGTGATTGGCAACCCCGCTGTTGATGAATATTGAGTTACCGGTTTTCTCCGCCGGCATCGCGCCACCCCTCTACGGGCCTGTGACCTCTGGAAGGAGAGTCGTTGTTTGGTATATATATATATATATATATATATATATATATATATATATATATATATATATATATATATATATATATAAATTGTGGTAATAATTTCATGCTTCATTGCTGCTTAATTCCATTGGCCCTACCTACAAGTGATCAATTGGAATAAAAAGTAACATGTTGTGAATATTTTATCACAATATACTTGTTAATAGTGATTATTATAGACAAAAATGATGGAAACTACAAAAAACTCCAAACATATTTCCCTGTGACACTGTATGCTAATTTGCATTTAAAGAAAACTCATTTAATTCTAAAATCACACATCTGGTTGGACCTTTCTGACAAAAATGAAACCAAAATAGTGGGTGTATTCTTGGGGTAATCAGTAAATAATTCTCAAAATCATCAGGAGTAGTTTCATCATGTTAAAAAGAAATGACGCTTGTGGAATGTTGGATGTTTATTTTCAAATCATCAACAATAATTAAACCTTATGAAGTAATCAGATACTCATTCTTAAATCCTCCTGAAGTCATCAGGATTAGTCACACCTTTTGAAGTCATCAGATACCTCTTTCTAAATCCTCCTGAAGTCATCAGGAATAGTCACACCTTTTGAATTCATCAGATACTTATTCTTAAATCCTCCTGAAGTCATCAGGAATAGTCACACCTTGTTAATCCATCAGCTACTCATTTTCAAGTCATCCGCGAGTCAACAGGCTCAAGTTTCTAAACTTTGCTGATGACTTGACTTCAAGAGCTTGATGATGTGAAAATAACTTCCACACTAGTTGGATGATCATCAAATCACTCTGGGATGACTTCTAAAGTAATACTGTTTGACATGGGAGATGTGTTTCCATTGCCACAACACTGAGGGCAGGATTCCAAGTTGGTTAGAATTTGACCTGATTTCTCCCTCCTCACCCCATGCCCCCCCTGCAGTGACAAAAACTGGGGCATCTATTACTCTAGTGGGCTAAAATCCTCCCTTCTCTGATATTTTGGGGAATAACATGTAGAGATCAGTGTTTCTGTGACGATACCTGCATTTCCTCTCGGGGTTTCACTGGGAGAGCTCATTTGCCTTCAACAGCTGACATCACTGAGTGAAACACCTCACCTGTAATCTTGATGTGGCCAGTAACTCCTTCTACCCGCCTCATCAGGAGTCTCGGAAGCACTCATAATGAGACTCTACATATCTAGATGTTAATTATTTGATGCACTATAGCAGAATATGACCATCATTGTTTTGTAAAATAGGCTTATAACTGTGTGATAGTGTTGACACATCTTTTTCCCATGACTTTGCTATTTTATAAAAGAGAATGTGGTCTCAGACGTTATGGTAATTCTGCCATAAAATATAATAACCATTGTCACAGCATTTTTGCAGGTATGCCAAATTTTCCAAATTAATATGCCTAACTACTTTAGATAATACATACTGCAGTGTTAGAGATGGCTTGCTGAACCATAATGTGGTCTGAACATGAAATGGAAAATGCCCTCCAGATTGAGTCAAGAAGAATTTTCACTTAGGTTAGGGAGCAGAAGGAGGCTAAAGGATGACTTTTACTTGCATTGTGGAGGATCTTTATGGGGTATGTCAAAGAACTTAATTTATTCAAACTGGCGTGAGACCAGAGGATTTTGTTTGCAGGCGATGGACCAAGATGAGTGGTACTTATTGTACCACTCATCTACAAAGGGGTAGTGTACAGCTCTGCAGTGCAGTTTTTAACAGAGTGGGAAAATGGTATTAAAGGGGCAGCTGTTTGCTGAATCTAGGGTGAAAGATGAGGCCAGAGATGAACGAAAAGGAGTTTTAAGAAGGAGGCCTCTGGTATCTAGAAGGGAACTGCTAAGGAAACCTGAGAGTGAGCTGAATGACATGGCAGAATCCTGGAGGTGGGACCGAGGAAGTGATGTGGAGAGCATCAGGTGCAAATTAAAAGGTTATCTAGTGCTGATTATGTAACAAGAGCAATACCACACCTTGGAGAGGATGTCTGATAAGTCTGCAATGATTTTTGAATATGGTGCAGAGGATACTTCACACAATGGGTCTCTGGTATGGTGGCACTGAAGTGTGAGATGTGACACGGCTACTAGTTAGCTAATAGGGGGAACAGAAGTATTGGGTTGGAGGCAAGGTACTGGAGTGTAGAGGATGACAGAGAAGTAACACCCTTAAGGCAGTTGGGGTTCAAGAGAAATCGTTTTTATAGTATTAAAGTCAAAAGCACTGAAAGGTTACTTGAGGTCACGAGGGACCGGGGTAAATCTAAAGTTCAGGCCGACCGCGATGGAGGGCAGGCCGGCTACAGGACTCAAACAGGTCCTGCTGACAAAGTACCGTGGATGGAGCAAAGTTTCGACGTCAAAAACTCAAGGTGAGGAGGCACCATGTTGTCGTTGGTCCGTGGATGGAGGCGAGCGTCACTGCTGATCCGCGCCATCAATGGAAGCTTCGGTGTCGAACCCCTTTGCAATGCAGGTGCTGCATTGATGTCAAGTTGTGCTGTCCGTCAGGCATTGAGCCGCCCAGGCTGTAAAATCGCTGTCATCGAGCGGCCGCTGCATCGACTTTGAAGGCGATGCGTCGGTTTTGATGACTTAAAGTCACCTCTGCATCAACTTTGTTGTGGAAAAAGCTGCAAGAACCCAATTCTGAGACCCAGGACAGGTGGGGCACAACAGGCAAGGGTAGGACTCACTGATGGCAGAGTCCAGCAGCACCAGCAGGATTGTAGGAAGTCTTTTGTGTCCCTGAGACTTCAGAAAACAGGAGGCAAGCCAGAAAGTCCTTGGAGTCACTCTGGGTTCAAGTGAGATAGGCCTAGTCCTTGTTCTCGGCAGAGCAGAGATCAGCAGGCAGCATGGCAGCTCAGCAAATCAGAGAAGCAGTTCCTCAGAACAGTCAGTCAAGGCAAAGTGGCAATTCTTACAGCACAACAGTCTTTACTACAGCAGGATTCTGCCCAAGTCCAATAGTGTATTGATTTGGCAGGGTCAGAGACCCAGTACTTACACCCAAATGTGCCTTTGAAGTGGGGGGTGACTTTAAAGCAGCTCCTTGAAGTGCACATTTCCCCTTTCATCCCAGCCCTGCCTGCCCTTCCTGCCCAGGAAGGCTATCAGAATGTATATGAATGCAGATGAGTCCTCTGTCACACCCACCCTTCCTGTATTTGTTGCTGTGCAAAATGTGTAGCTGTCACCCAGCCCAAACATGTATTGGAGACAGGCTGCAGGAACACAGAGCAAAGTTAAGAGCAGAGAAATATCCACTTTCTAAAAGTGGCCTTTCTAAAATAGTCAAATCCAACTTTACCACTAAAGAGGATTTATCATTAACATTGCAAAGTTATGAAATATGATTTAGCTACTCTTTTCTAATCAGGAATTACAGCTTAAAAGTGTTTTAAGGAATTCCCAGTGCTAGCCTATGAGAGGAGTTGCCCTCATAGCAGGGAAAATGAATTTAGCTGTATGCCACTCCCAGGACTTGTACAATTTAAAAAGTATATGTCCTACCTTTTACTTACACAGCACCCGGCCCTTCGGGCTACTAAGGGCCTGCCTTGGTGGTGACCTACGTGTAATAAAAAGGGAGTTTAAGGCTTGGCAAGTAGATTTAAATGCCAAGTAAGATGGCAGTAAACTGCATACACAGTCCCTGCAATGGCAGGCTTGAGACAGGTTTAAAAGGATACTTTGTGGGTGGCACAATCAGTGCTGCAGCCTCACTAGTAGCATTCAACTTACAGGCCCTGGGTATATGTTATACCACCTTACAAGGGACTTACAAGTAAATGAAATATGCCAAACAGGTGTAAACCAAAAATACCATTTTCAGAGAAGAGAGTACATGTGCATTAGCTATGGGCAGCAATGGTAAAGTGCTCAGAGTCCTAAGGTCAACAAAAAGATACAGCAAAAAGTGGAGGTAAGCAGGCAAAAAGTTTGGGAAAGACCACCCTAAGGATGAGAGGTCTAAGACACATCATAGACAGCATGTATCAAGATGCAGGTATTGGAGAAGGGGAAACAACAAATATCGGCGTTTCGGCGCGGTGGGAGGGCGTCACACTACTACTGCTGGAAGGGTGAAAGAATGTAAAGGAATTTGAGAGAGATAAGTTAAGCACTATCATTTAGAGTAGGAGTAACCTTACATCGATAATCATATGAGAAAATGGGAGCGGAAGGGCATAAAGAACATACTTGGGGGAGAAGTGCAGCCATGCTGTGCAAGCTAGAACAATCATCAGCAAAGCCAGGAAGTCTATCTTTTTTATAATAGAAAGTTATTATTCACTGATAGGTGAGGTTGTGTGAATTGGTAAATGTGATAATAAGATAATGACTGGAAGAATGTGTGAGTGCATGGATAGATGAATAAGTTTATAATTCATAATTCGATGATGGTTGAATAAGTGAGTGCATTGAAGGATACAGGCAGTTTACCCCAACTTTATAGGCAGAGGCCTCCAGCAACAATAGTGATAGTGTTATAAAATGCCAAGAATGGCCAGTGTTTTACCACTGCAAGTGTTACATGAAAGCTGAGTAGCATTCTGCTAAGAATGTCCTCAATATGTGTGTGCGTGTGTGAATATATATATATAGATATATACGAAGGCCTCTGGCCGAAACACGTAGGTCGTTTTTTTCTCTTGAGGCACTGACTGCACTTTGCACTTTATATGGGAAGAAGATAATGCGAAAATAAGAAAATAAAATAAAACAAAAAAGATTTCTAAGGAGCTACAACCTGGTGTGGTCTTGCTTTGTGGCGTGCTGCCTTTCTGTGTCCCTTGCCTTGGTTATAGTGGTGGAATGAAGACGAGGGGAACACTGGATACCAGTTTCCATATATATATATATATATATTCACTGAAAAAACCATAGGTTTCAGACACGTTATAGTTTGAAATTAGCATTTAAAAAACCTTTGAAATTCACTGAAAAAACCATAGGTTTCAGGCACGTTATAGTTAGAAATTTGCATTTAAAAAACCTTAGAAATTCACTGAAAAAACCATAAGGTTTTAGGGACAGTTATAGTTAGTTGGACATTGCACTCGTACAAAACCCGTGAAATTCCCCCGTTATAGTTAGTTCAGGTAACTATAACTCGCGCCCCGCAATGCACTGCTGATGACGTCACATATTACATCACTCATGACATGGTCAGTGACATCACTGATGACATCACTGATGACATCTCAAATGACATCACTGATGACATCATCCAGTGACTGTGTGTTTGTGTAAAGTTTAAATATGTTTAATATATATAGGGAAAGGCGTATTGAAGAATGAGTGGGTGTATAAGTGTCTGAATGGATGATTTAGTAGGTGCGTGACTGAGTCTATAAGTGAGTGATTAAACGTATCTTACTGGATGCATGGGTGAGTGACTAAACTGTGTGAATGTCTGTATCCGTCTGTCTGTTGTTGTGTAAGCAGCTGCATGGGTTTCTGACTAGCTAAATGAGTGTCTATATGGGTTATGGATTGGTTCTCTGAGTATCTGTATGGGTGCCTCAGTGTTTGTGTGGGTGGGGTGAGTGTGACTCTGTGCATAGATGTGTGAGTGGGTGATTCACTGGGTGCATGGTTTCAAGAGTGCGTCTGTGATGGACTGTATGGGTGGGTGAGTGTGTGTATGGGTGTGTTAGTGATTGAATGTATATCTCAGTGGTACATGTGTGAGTAACTACATATGTGAAAGGCAGTATATATGTGTGTTGGAGTATATAAATGGCTATAAGTGAGAGTGTGTGATTGTGAGAGTGGCTATATGGATGAGTGTGTGCTTGCATCAGTGATTGCATAGGAGCGTAAGAATGTGCTAGTATTTTTATGAGTAAGTGAGCTGGTGTGTATAACTGTATAGGTGAGTAAATTGGAGTGTGATTAATTATTTGCATGACTGACTAGGTGTGTGAGTACCTCTATGGATGAGTTGCATTGTGTGAGTGTTTATATAGGTGTATGAGTGCATATGATAGTCCTGTACTGAGTGACTGTAAGTATGAGTGACTGTACGGGTGAGTGAGTAGATGTGTGTGTGTAGACCTAAGAATCAGTGAGTGGGTATGTACTTATTGGTATTGGAGTGTGTATGGTTTTGAGAATGGCAGTCTGTAATTTAGAGTGGGTGTTTCAAAACTTATATTAGGGTGTGAGAAGATGCATTAAATTCTCACATGGATGATGTCATCAGTGATGTCATCAGTGATGTCATCAGTGATGTCATTTGAGATGTCATCAGTGATGTCATCAGTGATGTCACTGACCATGTCATGAGTGATGTAATATGTGATGTCATCAGCAGTGCATTGCGGGGCGCGAGTTATAGTTACCTGAACTAACTATAACGGGGGAATTTCACGGGTTTTGTACGAGTGCAATGTCCAACTAACTATAACTGTCCCTAAAACCTTATGGTTTTTTCAGTGAATTTCTAAGGTTTTTTAAATGCAAATTTCTAACTATAACGTGCCTGAAACCTATGGTTTTTTCAGTGAATTTCAAAGGTTTTTTAAATGCTAATTTCTAACTATAACGTGTCTGAAACCTATGGTTTTTTCAGTGAATTTCAAAGGTTTTTTAAATGCTAATTCCTAACTATAACATGTCTGAAACCTACGGTTTTTTCAGTGAATTTCAAAGGTTTTGTAAATGACAATTTTTAAATGTATTAATTGTTATATTTATTTTTTTCATACTGATTTACTACATTTTTAGAAACATTTTTTTTTACGTATTTTATTTTTTAAATTACATTGTAATTACTTTATACATTACAAAAAATACTTTCTCAGAATGAATTACTTTAGTTTAAATACTTTGCACATAGGCAATAGACTTTTAAGTACAGTAGTTACAGTTGTTGCAATGGGCAACACATTTTCAAACACAATGCAACATTCAGCTCAATGTGAATTTCTAGTTAAATGCAATTAGTTACTTTATGGATTACTTTTCTAACCACAGGACTGGATCCTAGATTCAGTCCTGGGACATCTCCTGTAAACAGTTGAGTAAAAGCGTTTTGGTTACAGTAGTGATTTTTAAGGAATATTATTGTATTTTAAAAGTTGACACTTAGAAACTTTTTCTCATAGAATCACCAATGTATCCTATGGAAGGAAATTCACTTAGCAGGTAAAAACTGTTATCGTTACTTTTTCTTACTCAGTGTTGGATCCTGAATCCAGCACTGGTGCATCTCCTGTAAACAGTTGAAAGAATGCGTTTAAGTCATACAGGCGATTTTTAAGGAATATTTGTAGTTTGTGAAAATCGACACTGAAACTTTTCTGCTGAAAACCAGACAATGGATTCCTATGGAAGAAAATATAAGTTACTGGTAAGTACGGTTAAAATTACTTTTCAGGGTCAGTGCTGGGCTAAAAGATGCAGCACTGAGGTCTCTCCTGATAACAGGTGAGTAAATCGGAATTCGTATTTCGGCTGATTTTAGAGGAATATTTTAAAGTTCCAAAACTCCACACTTAGAAGAATTTCCAAGTGAAACCAGTCAATGTTAGCCTATGGAAGGAAATTCAAGTTACTGGTAAGTACGGTTAAAATTACTTTTCAGGACCAGTACTGGGCTGAAAGATACAGCACTGAGGTCTCTCCTGATAACAGGTGAGTAAATCGGAATTTGTATTTCGGCTGATTTTAGAGGAATATTTGTATGTTTCAAAAATCAACACTTAGAAACTTTTTCAGCAAAAAGCAGACAATGATATCCTAGGGAAGGAAATTCAAGTTACTGGTAAGTACGGTTAAAATTACTTTTGAGGATCAGTACTGGGCTGAAAGATGCAGCACTGAGGTCTCTCCTGATAACAGGTGAGTAAATCGGAATTCGTATTTCGGCTTATTTTAGAGGAATATTTTAAAGTTCCAAAACTCCACACTTAGAAGAATTTCCAAGTGAAACCAGTCAATGTTAGCCTATGGAAGGAAATTCAAGTTACTGGTAAGTACGGTTAAAATTACTTTTCAGGACCAGTACTGGGCTGAAAGATACAGCACTGAGGTCTCTCCTGATAACAGGTGAGTAAATCGGAATTCGTATTTCGGCTGATTTTAGAGGAATATTTGTATGTTTCAAAAATCAACACTTAGAAACTTTTTCAGCAAAAAGCAGGCAATGATATCCTATGGAAGGAAATTCAAGTTACTGGTAAGTACGGTTAAAATTACTTTTCAGGATTAGTACTGGGCTGAAAGATGCAGCACTGAGGTCTCTCCTGATAACAGGTGAGTAAATCCGAATTCGTAGTTCAGCAGATTTTAGAGGAATATTTGCACAATGGTGAAGGTAGGGGCGGGGCCTGAGGTGACATCTGTGCAAACGCGCCCCGTGGCGCGTTTTAAGTTGGGGGATTAAGTCCCCTTGAATCATGAGGGTCCCTAGGGGCCAACTAGCCCACCAGGAACCTCCAGTATGCGCCAGGGGCTGCGTTGCAGAGAGCGTGTAGAGAGGCCACACCCTTTTACACCTCTCTGCAACGCAGCTCTGTGGCGCTTTCTGGATGTACCTGTTGGGCTAGTTGGCCCCAGGGACCCTCAGGATTGAAGGGAATTTAATTCCCCATCTTAAAACGCGCCACGGGGCCTGTTTGCACACATGTCACCTGAAGCCCCGCCCCCTCCCTTCACCACTGTGCAAACGCGCCCCGTGGCGCGTTTTAAGTTGGGGGATTAAGTCCCCTTGAATCCACAGAGCTGCGTTGCAGAGAGGTGTATAAAGGGGCGTGGCCTCAACGCAGCCCCCTGGCGCATACTGGAGGTTCCTGGTGGGCTAGTTGGCCCCCAGGGACCCCCAGTATTCAAGGGGAATTACTTCCCCATCTGCAAATGCGCCAGGGGGCGCGTTTGCAGAGTGGTGAAGGAAGGGGGCGGGGCCTGCGGCCAATCGTTTTTTTTTTTTTTTTTTTTTTCCTGAAGGGGGGCTGTGTGGCCCCCCTTCCTTTTTCTTATTTTTGGGCCCTGGGGACCCCATCCCCCAGGGCCTTACCCCCTTTTTTTTTTTTTAAATTATTTCTGGGGAGGGGGGCCGTGTGGCTCCCCTCCCGGGCCACTACTTGCCCCGGGGACCCCATCCCCCGGGGCCTGGCCTCTGGTTGGGGACTGTGGGGGTCCCCAAACCCCCACAGTCCCGCCGGCTCCCCGTGTCCTACGGGAGCCGGCATTGCTTACACATGGGGAGCAGCTAACATGCTGCTCCCCGTGTGGAAAACCAATTGTCTTTGGATATTGGAAGCGAGAGCAGGTTTCCCTGCTCTCTCTTCCAATATCCAAAGCAGTTTGCAATGACAGGACGGGAGCCGCGAGGCTCCCGTCCTGTCATTGCAAACAGCAGTGTCCCGGGGTAGGCACCCCGGGACACTGCAGGAGCCGGCCCTGGGGGTGGCGGTCCCCAGGGCCACCACAGGCTCCAGGAGGGGGCCGCGCGGCCCCCTCCCCACATCAGCAAAGCCCCGGGAGGTGGTGGTCCCGGGGCTTCGGGGTCCAAAACGGACCCCCATTTTAATTTGTTAGTGCCCCGGGAGGTGGCGGTCCCGGGCGTGTGGGGCTCGAGCCCCCCACACAGGAAAAACTAAAAAAAAAGAAGCCCCGGGAGGTGGTGGTCCCGGGGCTGCGGGAGGGCTCAGAGCCCTCCCGCACCATTTTAAAAAGAAAGCCCCGGGGGTGGCGGTCCCCGGGGCTTGGGAGCCCTTTGAGGCCCCCATACATAAATTTAACCCCCACCATGCCCCCGGGACTTGGGCCACCCGGGGCAAATACAATCGAAGCGCGGGAGACCGCCCTTCGATTTATTTTTTTCGGCAGGATTCGCGCTCCCTGAGCGCATCCTGCCGATTTAAAAAAAAAAAAAAATGCTTTTTTCTGCCCAGGGGGTCCTTGTGGGACCCCCTGAGCAGACCTAGGGGGTCAGGGTGTTTCTACCCTGCCCCCTTTGTGCGTTTTGCGCACTTTTTTTACTGCTTTCTTGTTCCTCGGTTCTACCGAGGAACAAGATGGCTGCCAACACTTCCTGGTTTGGAGTGTTGACAGCCAATTAGCAGACAGCTCGTGATCGGGAGGGTGCGCGAATCCGACGCGGCCATAGATATATATGTACTTTTACTTTTGATTTTCTCAGCAACTACTGAACGGATTTACACCATTTAACAAAAGGGTTCTTTCTGAACCAAGAACTACCTCTTTGCCAAATTTGGTGTAATTCCGTTCAGCAGTTCGGGCTGTAGCCGTGTCTAAAGTTTCCTATGGGAAATTGATTTTTTGACTCTTATTTTTTTAATTTCTCCGCAACTACTGAACGGATTTACACCATTTAACAAAAAGGGTTCTTTCTGAACCAAGAACTACCTCTTTGCCAAATTTGGTGTAATTCCGTTCAGCAGTTCGGGCTGTAGCCGTGTCTAAAGTTTCCTATGGGAAAAGGAATGGGGAAAACACGTTTTGGGACCCCCTTTTTTCTCGGCCCCCGCTTGACGAATCACCCTGAGACTTTCAGGGTAGGAGCGGACCGGAGCAGGCCATAAAGTTTGAAAATTTCGCGAAGATTCGTCAACCGACGCAAGAGTTATTTCAAATAGAATGTCGCGGATTTCCTATGGAAAATAGGTCCTAACTATAACTATCTACTGGCGACCGCCAGTAGATAATATATATATATATATATATATACATATATATATATATGTAACTCGTTCACAGCTCCTTCCGTCTTCCCCCACCCTCCGCAGTAGATCGCTCGCTGCCGGCGGAGCATGCCGGACCTTCAATTACGCCAAAATTCAGTAAAGCGATCACTCAAAGATGACAGTTCTCAAAGATGGTTTAATTCAGGTTACGCGTTTCGCTTGACCCGCAAGCTTGATCACACAATGTGTTGGAGGTACCGACATGCAATACATAGTGGTTACTGGAAATAAAGAAAGGCACAAAGAATGCAGGACTTAGCCAGCTAGCATGGCGGCCATATTGAAACATGCAGATAGAATAGAACCACAGTGGAATTTGAATGTCTCCTGCTGCTGTAATTTGACTTTGTGCAGATTGAAAACATAGTATTATATTTTGTTAATACTTAGTATTTATAGTTTAATACACAACTGTATTTAGCTCATACAGAAAAAACATTGTATTGTATTATGTTAATACTTTATACTTGAGCATACACAACTTAAATCTAGGTACTGCAGAAAGATCTGTTTCATATGATCAAACTGGATATGTTACTTACCAACACATCCGCAGCACATGTACAACCAAAAATTAGCTGGCAGTCCTTGCCTATCAAAACGGTATTGTATTCATACAGATTGAACCAGGTTGCTCACCTTGTTTCACATGTTAGGAGTAAGAGTCCAGGCATACCATTGATCTAATGGAGCCCGGGACTCATACGGGAAGGGGGGCGGCCCGTTGGTATATCTGAAATCAGGAAGAGAGACTACTCTTGGTCTAGTGCCAGTTTTATAACTATGATCTCTTCTTTTTTTCAGAAAACAAATTTGCTACTGTCAAAGGCCAAAGATACCTGTATTGGTAAAATACCAATCTCAATTAGTCCTTACCATCCCCTTGGTGCCTATTATTGCCCAAAATTTGAACCTCTAAACAGTATTGTTGTCGGAAACCTATGTCACAAAAACCAAATTCATTCTACAAATTATTTCAAATCTACATGTTTAAATCCAAATATACCCAACCCCGTGATGTACTACTAACTAATATATGACCAAAACGTAAACAGAGACAGAGTTACATTATGAAAACAAATCTCTTATCTATGATGTTTGGCCTCCTTCCATGGTGACTTGAAGAAAAGGGTAGGGGGTTCTAATGAAGCTGATCCTCAGGTTCGACCCCTTCCTTTTCTCCTATAAAAAACAACAAATAACTCCATGAGTACCTCATAGATAAGATTAAGATCATACATCAATTACTTGTCCTACAGAGAAACACATGTCTCACATTATTGACAATATATACAGAAACATTTAAGTGAATGTTATCATTCAAACCTTGTTAGATGGCCTAAAAAGAGACCGGTCTACTAATAATCTACTCCTGTAAGTGGATACTCATTTCCTCATCCTGATTGAGCCCCTCCGGGCTCTTAGTTTGTAAGTCAATTATGTGCCAGGATTCCCTCTTGCGTAATTGGAGAGTTCTATTTCCTCCTCTTACGGTTTGCACAATTTGTTCTATAGCAAAAAAGGTTAGCAGCAAGCTATTAGACAGATGATATTCAGCGAAATGTCTAGCTACCGGGTAGTGGGGATCTTTATTATTTACAGCCCTCATATGTTCCAACACCCTCTTTTTAGTTGCCAATGTAGTGCTGCCTACATATCTCTTTTTACAGGGACATTCCAAAACGTAGATGGTAAAGCATGTGCCGCATGTAAGGAATTGTTTGATCATCTTTTCCCCTGTAGGTGTAATGTAGGTCTTTCTCATAGTGCTATTTCTACATGCTTTGCAATGCCCACATGGATAAAATCCCTGTAGGCCTATGTGTGGGCTAGTACGTATACTGGAGATATCGCCTTTTACCAGAAAGTCTTTAAGGTTTTTCCCTTTCTGTAGGTTATCAATGGTCTATCTTGTACAATATGGCCGATGGTAGTGTCGCTGGCAAGGATATTCCAGTTTTGATTAAGAATCTTAGATATTTTTTTAGATTCTTTGTTATATGTTAGTATAACTCTAGTACTGGTGTCCTTCTCAGTGATGGGTTTATCTGCAAGTGTGTCTTCTCTAGCAGTTCGTAAAACTTTTTCTTTCGCTTTTATCAGTACCCAGTTAGGGTATCCTCTCTCTTTGAACCTGGCCAACATGACCGTTTGTTCTGCCAGGTATTTTTCTTCTGTGCTGCAGTTTCTTCTTGCCCTCAACAGTTCTCCAAAAGGGATACTCCATTTGAGTTTTTCTGGGTGACTGCTGAGGGCATGAAGAAGACTGTTGCCTGCCGTAGCTTTTCTGTGAAGTTTGGTATGAATACAGTTATTTTCTATTTCTACGGTAACATCTAGGAACTCAATTTGTTTCCTGCTCATGTTGTATGTGAGATTGATGTTATAGGTGTTTGCGTTGAGTTCAGTAATGACCCTGACTGCACTTTCCTCACTCCCTTTCCAAATCACGAATAGGTCGTCAATATATCTGTACCATCTGATGACCCTCCTATCATCGGGGTCTGATTGAATTTTTTCAGAACTTCTTCTTCCCACACCCCAAGGAACAGATTTGCAAAACTTGGGGCAAAGCAAGTGCCCATAGCTGTCCCGAGCACTTGCTTGTACATAACACTGTCAAAGAGAAACATGTTGTTAAGTAAACAGAATTTCATAAGGTTCAATAGCATTTCAGTGTGTTCAAGATAACAAATATTGCGATTGCTTAAGAAATGTTGACAGCACTGGATGCCCAGGGAGTGGTCAATAATGGAGTATAAGGAATTCACATCCATGGTAATCATCAGGAAATCCTCTTCCCAGGTGATAGTCCTGATTTTACTCAAAAAATCTTTCGTGTCTCTGATGTGAGAGGGAAGATTTTCAACATATTCCCTCAAAAAGTAATCTATATACTTGGAAATATGTTCAGAGACACATCCTATAGATGATACTATGGGTCTCCCGGGAGGAATCTTGTCATTTTTGTGCACCTTTGGAAGAAGGTAAAAATGGGAGTTCTAGGGTAGTCACATTTAAGATACCGGTATTCTTCCCATTGTAGAATGCCTCTCTCCTTGTATTCAGTGAGCATGTCCCAGATATAGATTATGCTTTCATTGTATTCCTGTATGCTTGCTTTTTCATAGAATTTTATGTCATCCAATTGTCTTTTCGCTTCAGCGATATAGGCAGACCTATCCCAGAGAACAATGTTGCCCCCTTTGTCAGCGGGGCGAATAATGATATTTTCATCCTTAGCTAGGGAATTAATCATTTGCCATTGTTTACTGGTAAAATTGTTAAAAGTATTCCTTTTGTGTTGATTTGATCTGCGTAATTTGATTAGATCTTTGCTAACTGTTTCATGAAAGGCATCAATATTGTCATGGGGCATAACTGGGAGGAAGTTGGATTTGGGTTTGAAGCCGGTTTGGGCCGATAGGTCTGTTCTGGGGATTATTTGTTGGTCATTAGGTTCTAAACCTGCCTCATAATAGAGGCCTTGCATGGTCAGTAGTGCATCCCTATCTTTGATACTGAGGAAGCTGTTCTGGTCCACCATTGTTGTAGTAATTGAATCAGATTGTTCCGGTGTTCCTTTAAGGGTATGCCATTTTTTTAATTTTAATTTTCGTACAAATTTAAAAATGTCAATTCTGGTCTCAGGGTAACTGAAAGAGGTAGTGGGACAAAAGGATAGACCTAAGCAAAGTGTACGTTTCTCCCACATGGATAACGGTCTATAAGATAAGTTTATAATTGTTTTATTTACCATAATGTCATCCATTATTTCTGTTTCTTCTGGCCAGTCTGTTTGGTTCCCATGGGCCTTTTTCCTCGTCCTCTGCCTCTTGTGTTCTCTCTGTCGCTGTCGCTTCCTTCTTCTCCAGTTTCTTCCCGGTTTCTTCCTCGTCCTCTGCCCCATCCTCGACCTCTCCCACGTGCTCTCACCGGTTGCACTGTTTGCGGTATTTCCCTTCTGGTTCGCAGGATCCGGAACTCGTCTAAAAAAGTCGATTGTGTTTTCGGGCCTCTCTCCTTCTCTGTAGTATCCGACCTGGGAGATTGTTCAATTTCAATGTCACTACTCATGACAGAATCGGTGCCACTCGCATTTTCTGTTTCACTCTCCAGAGGTTCCCCTAAGGATAATTTCTCATATAAATGATCGTATTTGTGCGAGTAGGTAAGGATCCTGCCACTTTCGTAGTCTGCACAATCGCGGTGCAATTTGCGCTGTTTTCTTGCCTTTATATCTTCCTCATATGCTTTCAATCTTAATTTCAAGTCACTCACAAATTTCCTGATAATGTCCTGTTCTTTATGGTTTTTTAATTCTTCTTCTAGTGTTTTGAGTTCTTGTAATAGGGCCTCCCTATCTTCCCAGGCATATTTTACTAAGATGGTCAGCATCTGTTTTGAGCTTCTGGCTGAGTTCTCCGCCCATTCTTCCAGCATTCTGGGATTGGGGGATTCATATGATGGAGTAGTGTAGATACGTAGTCCCCTGGGCACCATCTCTTTGTCAATGTAATCTTGTAGTGAGATGGCTTCCCACCATTTAGACGTTTCCGATTTCTTGCATTTTTCCAATCTCCTTAGTTTGTCTTGTAGGGTGGTGTCTTTGGCCTGTGTTTCTGGTTTCTGCACATTTTTATTAGGCGCTCTTGCAAATAAACTTAGAGCTGCCGCCCTTCTTTCTGACTCTTCCTCCATGTCTTCCGATTATAGGGGGTTTATTGTGTGCTTGACATGTGTCACTCTGGGATATAAAAATGGATTGCGTAGAACATCTGAATAGAGTTTAGTAACTGTCTCTCCCTCCACAAATGTGCAGGTTCCTGCTGCTTTGGTGTCTTTTAAGCTTTTCTAGGCGTGCTTCTCACTGTTAGCACGTTCTCTTTCAATGTATAAAGTAAAGTACTGCGGATTCCCCAGTAACGTTATGCTCTTTTCTTACAGTTATTATAAGAATTTTAGCAAGTGAGCAAGTGGCTTGTAGAAAAGTGATAATACTGCGTGAATACGCTGTTTATAATGCGCAAGCAATATTTCCAAGTGGGCGAGTGTGAGATCTTGGCAGTCGGCTGGTGGAAGTGCTTAGGCAATTCGAAAAGCAGAAAAGCCCAATCTGAAAAACACGTAATAGGACAGTTCTACGATTTGCTGCTGAAGAAGTTAAATAACCGCTCTCAGCTGTGCTCGGCTTGTCCTTTCGTGTTCCGATATGGGGCAAATGTTAAACTAAATAGTGCCTATCTTCCTGCATGTTTCAATATGGCCGCCATGCTAGCTGGCTAAGTCCTGCATTCTTTGTGCCTTTCTTTATTTCCAGTAACCACTATGTATTGCATGTCGGTACCTCCAACACATTGTGTGATCAAGCTTGCGGGTCAAGCGAAACGCGTAACCTGAATTAAACCATCTTTGAGAACTGTCATCTTTGAGTGATCGCTTTACTGAATTTTGGCGTAATATATATATATATATATATATATATATATATATATATATATATATATATCTATATATGTATATATATATGTATATATATATATATATATGTATATATATGCATGTGCTCTCTCATTTAAACTTGGTATGATTGGTCTAAACCTGTTTGGCATATTTAATTTACCTGTAAGTCCCTCATACCTATGGTATCCCATATACCCAGGGCCTGTAAATTAAATGCTACTAGTGGGCCTACAGCGCTGCTTGTGCCACCCATAGAAGTAGCCTTTCAAACCTGTCTCAGGTCTCTGCCGCTGCAGAGCCTGCGTGTGCAGTTTACTGCAACAGTGACATGGCATTTAAAGTTACCGAAAGCCTGAAACTCCCCTTTTACTACAAATAAGTCACCACTAAGCTAGGCCCTAGCTAGCCCTATATGGAGGGTGCTGTAGGGTAGGACATGTGTCTTCGTTGTGTGGCATGTCCTGGTAGTGACAAGCAGCCTATTTCACTGCTGTGAGGCCTGCTCCTCTCATAGGTTCGCATTGGGAATTCCCTGGTATGTTCTTAAAGTGGTAATTTCTGATCTAAAAGGAGTAACGTTGCCATGTTTGGTATGTTTGGAATAGTGGTGATAAATCCTGCTTATTGGTAAAGGTGGATTTTTCATTACTATTTTAGAAATGTCACTTTTAGAAAGTGGTAATTTCCAAATGCTTATGACTCTTTATGCTTTGCAGCCTGACTTCAATCCATTTGTAGGGTAGAGTGACAGTTGGGCTTGTGCATACTTTCAATACAGCTATCACACAGGAAGGGTTTGGAGTAACAGGGTTTCATCTGCATTCATCTGCATATTGAATGGTCTTCCTGGGCTGGGAGAGTGAAGGGCGTTGACACTTTACATTTGTATAAGTTGTGTCCTGCCCTCACACAAAGGGCTCGTTTACCCCCTACTGATGTCTGGAGCCAGAGCTGGGATCGAAAGGGGGTGTTGTGCACTTTTAAAAGTTCTTTTGAAGTTACCTCCACATCAAAGACATTTTGAGTATAAGTACAGGGGCTCTGACCCCATGATTTTAGACACTGCGTGGGACTTGCAACCAGATGCTGCTGGCTCTACATACTGCACCAGAGGACTTCTGTGCTGCCAGGAAAACCACCACTTGGACTTTGCTTTGTTGTGCTGACCTGCTTGTCTGCTTGGCGGCTAGGGAGACTGCCACTTTGCTGAGGAAACCAGTGTGCTGCCCTGCTACCTGCCTCCCTGCTTTTGTGCCCCCCAGTTGTTCTCCTGGGACTGGTGACTACCCAGAATTGGTCGTGAGACTCTGAGTCCGGCTACCAAGTCACCTGTACTTAGTGTGTGAAAGCGCTTAATTTGGGGATTTGCACATGGTGAGTGCTTTATTCCTTGATGCTCTTATCCCTTATAGCGCAGGTAGAGCACTGTATTTGTATTCCTAAGCTGAGGGAGTGCTTCAACTAGCGCATGGTGAAGTGCTGCTTCGTGTGCCTGACTCTTGGGGCTCAGCATGTGGCGAGCGCTGGTGAGGCCCCTTTTACGCTGCAGTCAGCGTTTGTCGAGCGATTCTGCTTTCTTTGATGAGAGTCAGCATGTGTTGTCCGCCAGTGCGCCCCCCCCAGACAAGGAGACTGTGACGTGCAGCCAGTAGTAGAGGGGGGGCGTACGAAGGCGCCCTACCAACAGCATCACCGCTGCTCTGCAGGACTCCCCCAGTTGACCCCAACCCCGGAACTCGCCGCCATCACCAGATTCTGGAGAATGCGGGACTAACTGCAGTCGCATTGCCCGCTCCAGAAATAGCACCGGAGGCTCTTCCCTGCAGCTCACAGAGTTACTATGGTAGTGTAGGGGCCTTGTGGGGCCCGCTCTCCTGCGGGTTCACCCCACCCCTTTGCCTGGAGTAGGCCCGGAGGGTTGTAGGCAACCCTCGTCTCTAACAGCTGCATCCGCGTGGTCACAGGCAGACGCCTTAGTAGTCCTGCACACTGGTGTCCCAGCGAGGTCCCCCGCTGGAATATGCGGTGTGGGCGCTCCCTACGCCAGCTGTACCTGGGGGCTTTGGTTCTTGTGTGATTTCTTGTATTACAGGGTAAACCTCAATGAAGGTCCCAGCTTAACCCGGAAAAACCGTCCTCATCTTTGGGAATCATTGTGAGTTGCTACACTCATCGTAATACAGCTAAAAGGAGCACAGAAGCTCCGGTACGCAGTGATGGTGTTTTCAAGATGTGTGCAACATATAAGTCTTTATCTTATTGCACTTACTGGGATATTTTGACAATAGCCTAGTTGGCAAAGTGATTATTGGTTTATGTGGTCTGTGTTTATATGCAATACAGAACCGTATTGTGATATAATACTGTGTGGAGTCTCTTTTGCGGTGTATTTATTATGTCACTGGTGTGTGTGTGTGTGTTGCGCAAATGCTTTCCACATTGCCACTGGGATAAGCCTGACTGCTTGTGCCAAACTACCAAGGGATTGAGCAGGGGTTTTCTTGGGTTTGTAACTCCCTTGCCCTGACTAGAGTGGTGGGTTCTGCCTGGCTTAGGTGCATACCCTAGCCAACCAAAAACCCCATTTCTAACAGCTCCAATTAGGAATTAATGGGCTGTAGACCTACCCATGCCCATAGTAACTGACAGAAGGAAAATCAAGAAGCTTCTGCTGGGGTGAAGTCGATTGGGGTCTAGGCCCATTTCATAAAGACTTGTGATGGACCATGACTATGCTCATGTTTTTTCCTGAATAACATCTGGACATAAAATATTTCTGAAAGTAAAATATATTCATTGGGACAACACTGTAAAATGTGACTGGGAAGGGCTCTATAATACCAGATACGTCCCTTGAGCGTTCGCACTGCAGTTTTGACTTTGCACCAAAAGGTCAGTGATGGAAAATCATACACTGTTACTATGAAGCAACTGAGTTTGCATCTTAACCAGGTTGGTATATGCAGAGGATGGTTTGGGTGGGTAACAGAAGTCCAGATTTGTTTTTTTTATTTGTTGGATGCAAAGGGTATATATTGAGGGGGGTGGGGTGGGTGGCAGGAGGCCATATTTTTTAAACATCTCTTTATGAGTTATATATTGTTCCCCCTATTACTGCTCTGCCCCTGTGTATAAGCTGGAAGCAGGGTCAGGTATGATGAGGCCATATTCAGTATAAAGTTACAGATGGATAGAATGTAGATTTGAGGGATGTTTTTCACTTTGGGACTCTGAGTGACATCGTACATAACTTGAGCTTCACTCTCGTTGCCTTTTTGATGTCACTCAGAATCCTTTGGTGAAAAACATTCCCATAATTCACAGGCACCATTTATAATTCTATATACTATGCCTTTGAAGTCAATGTGTGTCACTCACTTCATTCTTCAGAAGGCCTTCACCAAGACCATTAATTGGGCCACACAGGGTGACACAGGAAAGCATTTGTTCCTTTGGGGACTCTTTTTGGAGGTCTTATTGACAGATTCCACGCAGGAATGGTTGGGAAGTATTTTGTCTTATGGTTTTCAATTATGTTTTCCGTATTTATTGTGCCAGGAAAAATGTTTGTCTCAACCTGAATTGCTTTATATGTGCATTGATGTCTTCAAGCAACAGATAATATTCTTTGCTTGCTTTCTGCAGCTACGGTAAACAAGTTGAGCGATGGTACTCACTCTAGACTACCGAGAGGGGAGACCAGTTTAGGATCTGCCCTGTTCTAAGGAACACTAAGAGTGCGCCTAGGGAGAACTTGATTTACAAGTTGGGTTGTTTCTTTTCATTGGACCCACACAAACCCAACTCGAAAAGACTAATTGCAGGATCAGCTTTGGGGACAAATGAAAATGGCAGGGATGGGACAGATGCATAGTAATCAGGGAATTTACATCCTTAGAGGTGCTATGGCCATCTCAGCCCTTTACGGTTGATGAGCTGCATCCTGTGATGGAAGAAGGTTCATAGCCTCTCCTTTTTTATGGCTGTCTTTGTGAATGCCAAACTGCAGTAAAACATGTACGTTCCTGAATCTCACGACTTTTTCATCCATTCTGCCAACAACAGAAATATGCGTTTCAATTGTTCCTTGTTGCATCATATCTTTGGTTTACATTAATGATGCTACCACACGTATCTCTTGACAACAAATGTAAACCCCATTGTTGGTCAATGCTGTTTGGAGACTGTGCAAAGTGATGGTCCTGCTCAGATGCTCATGTTTAAGATGCAATCACAGTTAGTAGTAGTAGTAAACTTATATTTATTTAGACCTTTGGTCTTTAAAACAGTTAACACCTTCCAAATATATTATCCTATGCAATATATACCAATTAATGACACAGACATCTAAAATTACAGATTATTTCCCCATTCAGATAAAATCAACAAAAATCTACCAATAGCAGAGGTTACATCTAAAAAGTTAATTTCATATAAAGACCTTATTGCATCACATCGAAATTTTTAATGAAACCTGACTTTGAAATATGTCACCTCAAGCCTAACAAATGTAAACAATCACATACAAAAAGCACTATAGCATCACAAGCCCTAAAGCCACAGGAGAATACTCCCACCTCATTTAGTCTGCACTTTAGTACTTCCTAATACGTGTATGAGGGGTTTAGGCCTCTCCTAAATCTTAACAATATTTACTGCATTGCTTGATTAAGTAATGTTGTCAAATAAGGGTACACAGTGGCTTCTTGCCAGGATGCTCTCAAATAAAATGTAGATTTCTTTGCTGATACATGTCCCAAGTGCCTTAATCTTGAGTCCCCCAACACCCTCATTCCTTCTTGGGGGCAAACTAGCTTCCTCAATATTTACATTTTGTATATTAAGATCTCTTGCCATTGATTCAAGTTGTCTCCTTGCTTGGCTAGCCCATTCTAATTCACTGTTTATCATTTCTTTCATACACTAGCTTTACATTTTGGGATTTTGAACCCTTAACTGCTTATTCTAAAAGCTCAAGCTTGTATTCATTGCTATGTAACTCCAGGATTTTAAATTTGCTTCTAATCTTAATGCCTGGATCATGGCATATTTAGGCATTTCTAGTAGATTTTTCAAGACAACACCCTTCAGCCTTATCCCAATTAATTTTCATACCTAAACAGGGGCCTTGAGCCCCATATAGAATTTGTGGGGGGATATTGTATGCAGTTAATACAGGTTGTAAAAAGGGCCTCCCGAAGTCCCTTTTACATTTTTTTAGCCCTCCTGTTGTACGGTGTCCAAGTGAAATTGCCATGAAAGTTTACTATTGAATATCCATCCTATATATTTGTATGAGAAGGCATCCTTGACCACTTTGTTCCTAATTGACCAAGTAAAAGGTTTATTCTTATAACCTATAGTTAGTATTTTAATCTTATCCATATTGAAAACTATGTGATTTTTCTCGCAGTATTATCTGAATGCTCTTAATTTCGTTTGGGGACTAACTTGGGTTAAATCCAAAATTGCCAGATCATCAGCGTAAAATAGGCATGGGATATGTAGACCCCTATTTTAGGTGAGAAGGATTGACTATTCTATATTCTCTCAGGATGGTCAGCTACATAAGGTGCAAAGAGGGGGGGCGATAGAATGCATCCTAGACATAGCCCATTCTCTATTAGTACTTTATAAGAAAGGGATCCAGTTTTGCCTAATTCCAAGACATCAAATGAAGATACAGATGTGGCAAGATATTGAAATGTGCTACACTGGCAAGCTGCTTAGTGATACATGTTGTAGGTACACGTGTATGACTGTACATGGCCTTTGTTTTTGTATGCCTATGCACTGTGTTAACTGTAGTTCCTTCATTGTTGTAATTCAGGTGGCCAGAGATGGCATCACGCTGATCAGTGCTGTGAGGAAGGGATTGCTGTTTAGAAATGTGTTCATATGGAAACGGTTTGCTTGTGTACTTTTTGAAAACAACCCATAATGGAGAGGCTGCTTTACAAATTCCAAATCTCTGCCTCAAACAGCCAAATAACTCATCCAGCAGGCTTATTGGACGTTCGTTCATTCACATTCTCAGCAGTGCCGGAATCCTATGCATTTTTCATGCACACATCATTGACGAGATGGCAGGAAATCTACTGGAGACAAACAGAATTACTTGTTTATTTCTTTGCTGGAGTGGCCAGCGTGGACGTTCACACAGGCGCCATCTTGTCTCCACTGCCTGATACTGTGAGAGGACGGGAATAAGGAGATGTTCCCCAGCGGAGAAATAAACAAATAATACATATGAGAACTTACTGGCATTGTAGGCCCCGGACCGTGGCCGTGTTTCGGGCAGTCG
This sequence comes from Calotriton arnoldi, assembly GCA_963921515.1. NCBI lineage: Eukaryota > Metazoa > Chordata > Amphibia > Caudata > Salamandridae > Calotriton > Calotriton arnoldi. The sequence continues at coordinate 301,460 of CAWUFW010000032.1, read as the reverse complement.
AGCCGGCATTGGTGACAGTGGTGCTATCTGGCGTGCTGGGTGCTCGCTGCATACTGTGGCTCACACCACCTTCGGCTTCGGTCTGGGGAGGAGGTGGAGGGGCCGGTAGGATTGGGTGGCTCACGGCCAGAGCCCGCACCAACAAAGGGATGCCTCCCAAAGCAAACCGCTCTGTACGGACAAAGAACTCCAACAGCAATGTTACCGCTGTGACACCAGCGTCTCCTAATGGAAATGCTATATCCTCGCAGCACTCCAAGGCAGAGAAATCAGGAGCCAACACTAATACCACTAATATTATCAACCCTAAAATATTTTTAAAAGGAAAGCAGAGCCTGGATGCTGCTAAAAGGGGAGATGGAAAGGGAGATGGAAGGATGGAGAATACTAACGGAGAAAGCCAAGACTCCCAGACTGGCCAACGGCAGCAACAGCAGTAACAGCCTCAGCAGCAGCAGAGTATCACATTTTTTTCCCACTATCTCGTTTGCTGCTGGAGACTCCGTGATGGGAACATTGGGGGCGCCAGGTGGCAGTAGCCTGAAAGACCTACATTGCGATGGTGGCAGCCTGGAGAAGACCGAGCTTGGAGGGGAATGCTCTGCAAACAAGGTGGAAGTGGTGATTGAAGGACAAGCTGAGCAGACTAGGCTTCTGGTAAGCCCTATCTCTGAATTTGCCTTAGGGAAGGGATTGGCAGACACTGATAACCAGAAGCATGCAGCGCTCCCTCCGAAAACAGCATCAATTGAGGCGACTAGGCACCATAGTCCTGTGGTGACTAGTTTACCTGTCCGATCATCACAAATCTAGGCACAGGATAATATGGATACCAGTGTTTTAATTGAAGGGGCAGTGGGGCTTAAGGGGCTGGAAGATCCTCAGGAGCTGGGAGACAAAATCTTCTCATTTACTGATGACTCAGAGATTAGCTCAACAGATTCAGAGACAGGAAGCAATGCTCAGTTATCCAGTTATAGCCAAGTAGCCAGCGGGCAGGTACCGGGACAGTGGTAAGAAGAAAAAAGCTTTACAGAAGGAGTAAAGATCCCCAGCCACTTGGTTCAACTGCAGGCGGATTATCCAAACATAGCGCAAACGCTGCCCTGAAATGGGATTATTCAGCAACACAAAAGTCTACCCCGAGCCTTTGGTGCAGGAAGATGCTTCTAGCGACATGAAGACAACACAAACGGAGGAGCCCTCCTTGAAACTGATTTATGAGTCCATCAAGCAGCTCCAAGAAGAGACCCAAGCAGATGGGAAAAAAAACGGCTGGCAACTAAAAAGCTGCAAAGGGCAGTTAGAAAGATGGCTGAAGCCTGCATAGATATAAATACAAGGCTGTCTGCTGCAGAAGATCACACAGCTACTCTAGAAGTGGATGTGGCTAGAGTTCAAACTCAGTCAGAGTCGCAGTGGGCACAAATCCCTAACATCCAATGGCAATTAGAAGACTTTGAAAACAGACAACGGAGAAATAATCTAAGAATTTTAGGCATCAAAGAAGGAGTTGAGGGTAACGATATCCGGACCTATATGCTGTACCTAATGAAGGGAGCTTTTCCGGAACGTCAACACTGGAACTGGGACCTGGAAATTCAGTGGGTGCATCGCGTCCCATTAACCCTGAAGAAGCCAGGCCAGTCGCACAATGGAGAAGCTCCGAAGCAAAGAGCAGTCATAATTTATTTTGGAAACTACCTACTCCAAGAAGCAGTGTTTTCAAAGGCATGCCCCAATGCCAAACGAACTTACGAAGGCCAGTCTTTTTTCGCAAGGCCAGATTTTTGCCACTTTACAGTGGAGAGACGCTGGAGGCTCAGACAGTTAATCCAACCGTGCCAGGCGCTGGGGGCTGAAGCATATTTAATGAACCCCGCTGCCCTGAAAATTACATTTCAAAATAGCACAAGAGTCTTCACCTCTGAAATACAAGCAAAAGAGTACATTGAAAAACTAAAATAGTTCAGGCCCTTTTGCTAACCAGTTTATTTCTGGATTTCTACCTATGTTTTTTTTTTGAGTAAGATGAAACTTGAGGGAAATCTCTAAATTAGGTATCAAAATGACCTATGACCCGATAGGTGGCAGGGGACCCGATCACAGGTCCCATCACTAAGACCTTTGGTCTGTTTGTCTCACAGAATAGGCGGGGGCATGGGTGGGGGGGAAGCAAGGGCAAGGCGGAGGGGGATGGGTTCAAGAGAGGGGTCATTCAGGGGGGTGAAAAGAAACGAGGGAAAACACCGTTACAAGAGGAAATTAAAGAGGTTGGGGGAGAAAGGGGGAATGTGGTGGAACAGCTTAAAACAGTGCAATTAAAATGCGAATTGTGACAGTAAACATATATGGGTTGAATGACCCGGCAAAACGGCGTAAAGTCAAACAAGATTTGCAAATGCTGTCTGCCAATAAAGTGTGTCTGCAGGAGACACACATTGAGGGAGCCAGGAAAAATTTGTTAGAGCAGCTGGGATATCAGCTTGTGGCATATACCACACAAGGAACTAAACCAGGGGGCTGGCTATATTGGCCTGGAAGGGGGGTATATCATTTCAAAAGCGGGTAACTGATAGATTTGGTTGATGGGCAATCGTGGAATGCCAATATCCCAGGCTTAAATTTGCTCTCTGTTCAGTTTATGGTTCTACGGGAGATGATCCTGATATTTTCGAATATCTTAATACGGAGCTCACTGAGTGGCCAACACCAATTATACTCTGCGGTGATCTGAATATCAATGGCTTAGGTGGGCTATGGAATGGGAGCTTTAGCAAGTATGCTGGTCGGAAAAGAAAGGTTTATCGAGCCCTGACTCACCTGGTACAAGATAACGGGCTTACAGATATTTGGCCATACCTAAAGCCTCATGATGAGGGTAACACATATTTTTCTGCCCCGCATAAAGCAATAGCATGTCTGGATTCTTTTTTTGCCTCGCAGCAACTGCTCACGGCATGCACCATCAAGAAGTTGCCCAGGGTTATGTCAGACAACAACCCTTTGGTCTTAGAAATTACTAGTACAGGGGTGGAAATATTAGAACGAACTTGGACATTTGAGAGGGGCTTGTTGCAAGACCCTGATTATATTAATCATATGAATAAATGGATGGGAGAGTTTCTGGAGATCAAAAGGGGAAGTGATGGGAGCGAAGTGGTATGTGATGCTCTCAAGGCCGGGGTTAGGGGGGAAACTCTGAGTTTTTCTTTGAATTGGAATAAGAAGCTATCCCAACGCCTAAGTGAAATATACAATACAATGGCGGCCATCGAGGAGGAACTTGTCAGAGCTATTGCTAATGGTATATGTATAGAGGGAATCTTACATAAACTTGCCCTGGCAAAGGCAGCCACTGGCAGATTTTGGCAGCAAGAGTAGCAGAAAAATATATGGCCTGGTGGCAAAATCGCTACGAATATAGTGAGCGAGTGGGACATCTGGTGGCCATATGGACAAGACATAAGGCTGTTAGCGGGGAGATTCTGGAAATTAAGAACCACAAGGGTAAATTAGTGTACGGCCCTGGGGACATACAAGAAGAATTCCATAGATTTTATGAGAAGCTATATGGAGAGGAGGGGCGCCCTGATGTAAGAAATTTAAAGGGGTATCTAGACTCTCTTCAAATTGAGCAGTTTTCCCAGGCAGAGGCGGAATCTCTCGATGCTACATTCTCAGGGGAAAAAAATAGAAAGTGCACTAAAAGGTCTCCCCTCTGGAAAGGCTATGGGTCCTGATCAAATCCCGCTAGAGTTATATAAAATCTTCTTTCCAATCTTGGGGGCCGACCTAATCGATTTAATGTGTTAGGTTCAGAAAGGGCAGGCCCCCCCAGAGTTGTGGGCTTGGGCTAACATTGTTATTTTCTTAAAGAAGGAGAAACCTTCAAATGAGACGGGGTCCTATAGGCCCATAAGCCTCATAAATAGCGACACAAAGATGTTTTTCAAAGGTACTGGCTAACCGGCTGAGCTGTATTATAGGGAAGGAGATATCTCCCAGGCAGCATGGCTTTATCCCAGGTAGGGGAACGGCCGACCACATTCGTAGAGTGGTCACATTATTTGATGGTAAGTCAGTCTCTGGAGACCCTCTGGCGCTTATTCTGCTTGATTCTAAAAAGGCATTTGATAGGGTCTCCTGGGAGTATCTATGGGCCTCTCTCAAGTAGGTGGGGATCGGAAAGGGGTTTATTGAGGCCATACGGGCACTCTATAGAGCCCCCCCAGCTTCGATTAATGGGAGGCCAAACGGAGCCTATTCATATCACACGAGGGACTAGACAGGGGTGTCCTTGTTCTCCCCTTTTATTTGCAGTTTATATAGCCTCCCTGATCCAGAAAATGATTGCCAATTCGAAAATTCAACCTATCCCACTTCAAGGCCTTGATACCAAAATTCTGGGGTACTCTGATGATCTTGCGGTAGTGACACCTAACCCTCATGCAGCCTTAAGGAAGATTGAGAAAGAGGCTAAAGATTTTGGGGAGGTTTCAGCCTACTCGCTTAGTCAGGATAAAACACAAATTGTAATGAATAGCAGGACCTGCCTATCGGATTCTCGGGTGACGAAATCAGCAGTCTACTTACGGATCACTATAATATCCAAATTGGGAAAAATTGTCGAGGACAACCTGGCCTGGTAATCCAGAAAGGGAAGAAAGACCTAGACAGGCTGAGTAATTTGCATCTCTCAATTGTGGATCGGTGTAACATCACTAAAACGATCTTCCTCCCAAAGATTCTGTATCTCTTTAGAACAATACCTCTTGAGATTGAAAGGCATTGGTTTAAGGGGATGGAAAAGGATGATCAATAAGTTTTTATGGGCACACAGGAAGACCAGGAGGGCGCTTAGATTCATGTCCCTTCCCAGGGAAGGGGGGAGCGAGCTGTCCCAGATTTAAGAATGTATTATTGGGCTGCAGCAATCCCGTATATGCGGGGGTTGCTTGGAGGGAAGGTTGTGGACCAGTTGAGAAGTGATGCCCCCCCAGATATATATGAATTGTTACTAGGTAAAGAAGCTCATAATTGGCTTTTGAAATACAATGAACCTAGCTATTACAAAAAGGTTAAATTCAAGACCCTAGGGGTGGCATCTACCATGTGGACGACCGTCAGTAAGAAACTAGGGCTAGGAAGGATGAATTTCGACACTCCGCTTTTTGGAAATCGATTATTTCCAGATATATTTCACGATGGTGTGATATTGCGGTGGGATGTACTTGGATTGGGGAAGATTGGGTATCTGCTTGAAGCAAACGGAATAGTGCCATTCGAGAATATCCAGCTATCTTTTAATGTTTACAGGAACGATTTTTTTAAATACCTACAGGTTCGGAGCTATATAGCCAAAAAGAAAGGGGGGGAAAGAGCTTTTAGCAAAGACCCTATAGTGGAGGTGATTAGGGATCCAGAGGGTTGCACTATTACTCAAATATATGGAGGGCTGAGACGGTTGATGTCTGACGATTTAGAGAAACATGGTGAGAAATGGAAGCAAAGACAAGGTATAGACGGCGCCAAGTTCTTTGACTCACTAACACTGGGCCACTCCATTTTGAGATCGGCTGGGCTGCAAGCGCAGCACTATAAAACAATTTTCTCGTTATATTATATGCCAGCCAAGATTGCTCAATGGGGTGGCACAGAAGGAGTCCTCTGCCCCCGATGCCACAGTCCAGAAGCCGACATTATCCATCTACTCTCTACCTGTCCGATCCTAGGGACCCTGAAGACAGCTATAAAAACCTTTCTGTTGCATTCTCTGAGGATTAAGATAAAACTCACATCAGAACTAATGTTATTAGGGGTCATGAAGGAAGCAGTGACAGAGCACAACAAGACTTTGTTTTACTGGCTATGGCAGTAGTAAGAATATGTATCTCATCTGCATGGTTGGAGCCAGCTCCTCCCTCGTTTCAACAGTGGCTTGCGCGGCTCTTATCTATTTACAATCTTGAAAATGGGATATATGAAAGAAAGGGATGGAGGGCCAAAAAACTAGGGAAACGTATCTGTGCTCCCATGCACAAATGGAAAAATGATAGTGAGGCTGGCTAAGCTACAGTTTGAATGATCTGGAATCCCTTGTACTTTGAATAATGGCAAATAGTGCTATTTTACTGTCTGATATGAAATGTTGAAAAAGTGCTTTTATTCTCCTTTTTATAATTTATTTATTATTGGTAGTATTTCCTCGTGTATCTATGTGATAATCTCTCTATAAGTATGCAATTGATAGTGGTAAAAAAAATGTTAAAAAAAGGAGACAAACAGAATTACATGTTTTGGCAACCTTGTGAATCAATTCCCCATCCATGAACAAGATAACAGTTAAGAATCAGCGAAAAAAAATGTCTTCATCCTTCCCATCTGTCAATGGTACCTGGACCTCTTACGTAGCCCTAATCAAGAGTGCTCAGCATTCTGTAGAAATGGATGCCCTGCTGGGCAATTACCCATTAAAAAGGAATTCCTTTCCCATTACCTCACCCCACAAACCAACATCTTCATAGTGAAATAGTTAGTAGGAATGGTACAATTCCGATCTCTTCAGCCACCGCTTAGGAATTCCCCTTTCTCTTGATTTAGTGAACCAGACAAGTAAGGAAAAACTAACTTACAAGGGGTGTTCTACTTATTTACTCCAATGGCTCTATTACTGCCGGATCTGGAAAGCGCACACATACAGTCACATTCAAAGCCAAGGTGGCTGGCAAAAAAAATAACATAATGAGGAGAAAGAGAAAGGGGACGCCTCTGCATGCCTATCTGTCAATCTAAGGCAAATACACCTCTCCCTTCATACCCACAGAGAAGCCCTACCCTCTAACCTGAATAAAGGTGTTTACTGTAACTCAAAACAGCCATGAAAACAATAGCTGGATCTTTATTTCACACAATGGCAGTCACCACTTTGTTGTTATAGTTAGGATCATATTTCAACAGGAAATAGATTTTTTGGTTTGCTAATAACTTTGCCGCCAATAGAAGAATCTTCACAAAACTCTTTTTCTTAAAAGGGCTCATCAACCTCAGCTCCTTCCTGGAAAGTTTTGGGGTGGTCCGTCTGTGTTTTGCAGAAATCTAGATCCTTACCCAGAAAGCGTGCTTTTTGTGATTTGGTGTCAATCTATTCAGTAGTTTTTGAGAAAATAAGGTTCAAAATATACAGGTAGCTAGAAATGGTGAATTACTGGGGGACGGGCAGATCAAAAGATAAGATCTGATTGGCTGCCTCACATCAACAAAGATGTTTTGCAGTCCTTTTATGACTTGGGGACTGAGTCCTTGTGTCCTGACAAAACTCTAAAAATGACAAATGGTAGATAGGGGAAACCCTGAACCCCTGGGCCTTATAGACCTCTAAATCTATTTAAAAAAACACAATTGGGGTGAATTTCAGCATGTTTTTTTAAATTTTAAAATGTTACTTTTTAACTGACATTTTCACCTAACTGTAATGTTATAACTATGACTATAATTTCACTTAACATCTCTTTAACCTTTGTTTTTTTCAGTGAATAAAGGTCTAACCTTTTCAAGAGGCTGATATTGGCAAGTTTTTTTAAGGATCAATTTGCGCGAGACATTCAGAAATTAGAGTCAGAGCATCCAATAGGCTATTTTCCCACTGAGTGACTTATCCAATCACTCCTGTCTCACACCAAAGCTGTCTTCTGGACTGAAAATTTCAGTTTTGTTTCCCAGGTTAATGATTATGTGGACGCATGGCTCTTGAAACTATAACGGGTCCTGATGAGTGTTGCACAGTGGGCTGAAGTCTGCCAAAACTAACAGGTTTCCGCTTTGAGACGTTCAAAGTCAACCCCTGTGAAGTAGCAGAGCTCGCGGAGTAATTAGCCACCACAACCATAACATAACACAGCCGACTGACTTACGCACTCCGCGAACGGGCAGGACCTGTTGTTTTAAGCCGCGGTTGCTTAGTTGTTAGTACAAATAGGCTGATTCAAGAGTGACTTTCAAAGCCGAGCACTCTGAAAACATTCAGCTAAGCAAACAGAGGAAACATTCACACACGCCTGGATACAGCATCCTTTCATTTCCCGTATTAGTGAGAGGGATTAGGCACTTTGAAGCACATTTTGTGAGGTTCACTATAACAAAATCTTACATCATTTTTTGACTCTTTTATTAGGATGAAACATTTGAAGTCAATATTTGTGTGCATTTGACTGAAAGGGAATCAAATTCTTATTAAACTGAGAGCGCAGTTCAGATAATATGAGACAATATTCAAGATGGCACTGCATGGTATATGTTCAGTTGGTGTCCTACCTTATATTATGTTTATTGTTATGTTTTATGTTATGTTATGTTTTGTTTTATGTGATGTGATGTTGTTATGTTATGTAATGTTATCGTGTGTTATGTTATCTGTATTATTTTTATGCTATGCTATGGTCTGTTATGTTATGTTATACACAGATTTGCAGAGCGCTGCATTGCCTTTGGTATTACCTCGCAGCGCTGTAAAGTTCGGGTACCTTCACGCCCAGCTCTCAAGGATTTGGTCACAAATTTGATACAGAACAAGGTTTACACTCTGCATTTCATGTTTCAAACGTACTGAGAGGGGACATGCTAACCTTACAAGATGCTTTCTCGTTTTACATTATTGACTATTTCAAAGCTGGACAGGGCCTAATGTCACTATGGATAGGATGGGTTTAGAAAACCTTATTGTAACAAATACTAAACTAATGATAAAAACTCAGGGCTGGAATGTTTTATATCTGAAGTTGTAACACAAAGAAAAGCGTGATTTATTGTTAGGACATATACCTTGAGGTACTATTTTATACTAGTATATGTACTCAGCTCAGGAATTTTTTCCCCGATGGCTGCTGTAGATGAAAACATGAGCAAACTATGGCAAAGGCAATGGGTTTGGTCTTTCTAACCATGCAATTTTGATCGGTTTAAATATTTTTGCAAACATATGCAAAAAATTGAAAAAATATAGAAATATAAAAATAATGGAGTAGCCCAGAAGAGTCAGCATTGATGTGCACTCCTTTTCAGGTGGCTGAGCTCGTATGCAGGCAAAATGTCATTACTTACAGTGCAACCCAGCCAATGGATTAAGTGGGCAGACCTATTGCCCCATGTTATTATGGATGGAAACAAAATGTGAAGGACAGTTGAACAGACCAATAAATGAAGGGTGCTGGCTGAAGAGCCTCAGTATGTGTTTATAGGTGCATTTGTTTTTATTCTGGATTTTTTGGCGAGACTAAAAATGTACCCCTCGTTTCACAGTTACCTTTAATATATTGTTTAACAGAGGAACCCAGACCACATTCAAGCTAACATCAGATGAGAGAGCCCCATTCATCAAAGGAATAATTCCTGCATCTTTCCCTATCCTCCGGGCATCAATCCAATCCAAATGTAAGTACTGGTGTTGCAAAAGCCAAATATACAAAGCCATCATTTTACAGTGCAAGGTCTACAAATGGTAATGAACCACTACTACTGATTGGGAAATTATATTTACCAAAAACGCATGCAACCAGGATTTAGGTAGCAAAATCTCACAGTGCAAATAGTGCCCCAGGTATTAGATTATTCAGCCAAAAGGCGGCATCACAAAGTTTTCTTGACTATCTGAGTAGATGTTGGCCAGCAGTCAAGGCCTAGCTCAAAGAGGTGAGCAGGACGTGTCTCTGTAGAGTACAACACAGTTATCATGTCTGCAATAGTGTATGACAATCCAAACGCATTTCTGTGACAATGTAACAGTGTTAATAATATATCGTCAACTATCATATATTTTTGCAGTGTAAATCAGAAAGTAGATGTACAAAAACACAGTACACAGACCTAACACAACTGGTAATAACAATGAAACTAGTAATGCAATAAAATTCACCAATACAGTAGCAAATCAATGTAGTATTAAAACAGGGGGCCTTTGCCATTCTCCGCATGCAGTGTTCAAGAACAGCTATTGCTTGCGAAATCCAGAGCACATTTAGAATGTGAACAAACACCCAAACAGTAGATTGCAATCTGAGATTCATAGACCAGTAATGCACTGTTTGCCAGTGGCTATTTAGAGATGCATCTTCCAACAAAATGAGGATCACAGTCTTCCTACAAAATGCACTATGGTAAACATTCAACATATCAATGGCATACTACTTTTATCTTGCTAGAATGCGAAGAACCATCATGATACTGGCCGTGTTAGAATGCCCTATAGCAGAAACAAAGGTGCACACAGAATCTGCCTATAGCACTGCGTAGGCCCCAGAGGCAGTTGTTACAGCAGAACTTTGAGGACATGAGAAAATCCAAACAGATAGGTGCAGGGGACAGAAAAGGGGCCCAACATGGATGCTGAGAACTACAGTGATGTCACTTGCTTTGGAGATAAAGATTGCGGTATGAATTCCATTTGTCTGTCTTCTTCTTTTAAACATTGTTTTGGTGGGAAGCCAATGATGTCACTTCCTGTAGGCATAGATGTTGGCAAATGCAGCAATATCATTTCCTGCGGAGATGAATGCTGGAAAATTAAAATCATGAACATATCACATTGAAATTCCAAAAACAATTTAGCAAAATGTAAACCAGGTGGACTTGCAAGACTTTCGCAACCCCTGCTTAATTGAGGTCATGCAAAAATCATGCCTGGGTCCTAGTGTATAATGACACTTTGGGGGATATTCACAAGAACGTGTGATAATTATCGCAAAATTAGCTTAACGCAACTTTGCACATTGCAGTCCATGGCGGGAAAATAAGGCAGTGTTAACGTTTTATTCTCAACACAGCGGTACCATGCGATAGTCACACGCTAACGCGTCGAATGAACGCGATAAAATTACCTTGATGGCAAAAAAAAGCGAAACATGAACGCGAAAAAACTTTCGATGTGGCCAACAGCGATAAAAAAATCTGCGATAACCAGCGACAGGCCTGCAATTCCCATGCGTCATGCGGGAAAATGCACCATAAAAGTAGAAGAAAAAAATTAACTGCTTAGCACCATGGATGCACCCGGATCGAGTGCAGAGGACAACGCGAACCCCACAAGCCCCACAGACGACCAGCAAGAAACCTCGGGGTCGGGGAAGGGCAAGGAAAAGAGGAAGAGGAAGACGTGGTTCAGTCCGCAGGAAAACAGGATCATCGTCACGGAGGTGATAGAACACTACCAACAACTGTTTGTCACCTCCACTGTGTCATTGGCAACACAAACGGAAATATGGCAGTCGATCGTGAACAACGTGACTGCAGTCGGAGTGTCGAGGAGGTCAATGGAGGAGGTCAAGAGGCGCTGGCATGATGTCAATAGCCAAACCGAGCAGAAACTTGCTGCCAACCGGAAGGCAGCAACGGCGACTGGAGGTGGGAGTCCTGCGCCACAGGAGGAGCTGGATGAGCTGGAGGAAATGGTGGCCACAGTCATCAGTGTGGAAACGGTGCAAGGAGTTGGGTGTCCGGACACAGCCCGACATGACCTGACCCAACAGCAACAGGGTGAGTAACGACCAGGGACTGGGGGGACGGTTGGAGATGGGCACAAAGGCACAGATGCACAATTATGTATAGCACACTGCACACCCACAATGATTGTGGAACATGTCCCTCATACCCTTGGCACACTGCAGCACACATAGAAACACCAAGTAGGCCTCCGTCCACTATGTGCACAAAGGGGCCCCCTCCCTATCACCAATATCACAACCTACCCATGCACATGTGCCGAATCCAGCAAAGCAGCGGCTCTGTGAGCCACACTGACAATGCAAGTGACACTGCATGACCAATAGCATGGCTGCAGTCAAAATACATGACATGGTGCACGACACGACACTGAGGTGGCCCAGTGTGGATCACAACTTCAAAGGAGCAGGTCACACTCTGACACATCCACGTGCACATACAACCCCTGACGTCAACAACACATCTGCAGACAAACAATGCACAAGAGTACAAAAAACGTCCAAGAGCACAAATGACCCAAGTCGCCAACATCTCAGCCCCTCAAAAGCACACATGTCAAAGGCACACTGCCCCAAAGGGATAAGGGGCCGCTAAATCAGAGCTGCAGGGGCGACTCTCCCACAATGCAGCACACACACATAGCAATCACAGCACATCAACATTGACGACAATGTGGTACAGAGTGCAACACCTTCACTACAGAACAGAGGACACAACTGGTGTCGCTTGTGCGTAGAAACTGGCCAATCACATCTGGCATAGCAGGAAACTGTGAGATCATAATGTACGAGTACAACCTCACATCCGTCATGTAGTCGAAATGTCCACTGTCCCCCATCAAATAGCCAGCTCATCCAAAACAGTCACAATGTACATTGTCATGCAGTCTGTATGTAAACATGTAAAATGCGTCAACAACCATCGAACACACTGTGAACCTGCATCTCCCCTTTACATTGCAGAGGGACAATCAACACCTCCTGCAGAGCAGACCAGACATCTCTTCAGTGATGATGAGGAGGAACCCCTGGCCATCTGCTCAGACACCCTCCAACGGCTCGTGGACAGCCTCCGCACCCCACCTCCAGGAGCAGGGCAGCCCAGCTGCATCGAGGTGACCCCACCCCCTGCACAGCCCACACAGCAGGAAGCACCCACCAGCAAGGCTGGCTCCCAGCATCTCACGGAAAGACACATGGCATTCCAACACCGTGTGTCAGACTGCCAGAGGGGGTTGGCTGAACAGGTGCAGGTGGGTTTCGACCTCATGGCAGCCAAACTTGATGCTATACGTGGGTGTATGAGTCCCATCAGGGACCACTTACAGTCCCTAACGGACACCCACAGTCCGTTCCATGTGCTACAACAATCCCTGGCTGACCTCGCTGGAGCCATTACTCGGACACACGAACTGTCTAGTCAGACAGGCTCCAGCGATGGCAGCACAGAGTTGGCACAGATGCGGAGGACAATGGAGAACATGGAGCGGATGCAGGCTGGAAGGATGGCTGCCACGGCTGTACACCAGCGAGATGTAGCTGGGATCTACCATGCCCTGCAGAACATCATCTTGCCATTGCTGCCACAGAGCCTGTCCCAGATGACTGCTGCAGGAACTTCGACACACACATCTCCGCCCCCTGATGCGTCAGTGGCACACAGTGATGCAGCCATACCACCTCCGCCCCCTGATGCGTCAGTGGCACACAGTGATGCAGCCATACCACCTCCGCCACCTGATGTGTCAGTGGCACACAGTGATGCAGCCATACCACCTCCGCCACCTGATGTGTCAGTGGCACACAGTGATGCAGCCATACCACCTCCACACCCTGATGCGTCAGTGGCACACAGTGATGCAGCCATAACACCACCACACACACCTGACACACCTGACACAGAAGACATATCAGAGAACTAAGATCTGGATGGCAATGACTCTGTTTGAGAAAGGAGGTTGTAGCATCCATCCCCGCCATATGCCTGTCCTTGCTTGGTTTAGCCCTCTGCATCATGCCTGGGAACAACACCTTCCACTGTCCCCCGAAACACTCTGCGACATTCACCTGGACCCCGACATGGACTGCCACATCCGCACTGGTTACCAATGACACAGCAATCAGGCTGCGGACTGAACTCTTCCTGTCCCGATTAAATTGTCATTCCCCAAAGGACTCTGGTTGGCCCTCCACTGGGCAACCATGTTATGTGGGGTTTGCATGGCCATGTACTGCTCCAGCTCCGACACTCCACAGAATGTGAATAAAACATTCCAAATCACACAGATGTGTCATGTCTATGTTCAATTAAGTATAAGAGTATGGATGAATGTAGGGACATTGATTGCATAAAAAGGTACACCCTGGGAAATGACATCAATGCGCAGGTTTGACCCTGACCCACATGGCCAATTAGATGACTGTGTACGTGTGAACTAGCTGTGGCCTCATTGCCCATGAACAACAATCTCGCAACCCCCCAACGTACCCCCACGTCCATGTATTGAATGGGGCTGTGTGTAAGAATGTCTAAATCGGTAGCAGGCCTAAAGTAGTGTCCCCATCACATGTGACGACAGAACATCTCTTCGCATACCTACTCACACTCAACTGTGTGGACACAGCCTGTTTTGATGGATCACATTGATCCACATGGCAAGAATTTGGACACCATACTCACATTGCTGAAGACACATAAGAGCACCGGTCCACCAGCAACTATCCCAACCACAATGTCTGGCTTACAGAGGTGGAGCTTGCAATAGGGACTCACCCCTAACTGAAATGCATCAGTCAGTCCCTCCCTCTGTACGGACAATGCTCATTGAGGCACACAATTTGTCATTCTAATCAACACCCATCACAGTTGAACGCTAGTGAAGTGGCGTAGACTTTATTCGCATGTGCGTGTCAGTACGGGCAAAACAAGGGCCACAACATGCAGACCAATGCTTCAGACACTAACAGGCAGCATGGGAACATGTAGATGTGCAAGAACTGGGGAAGCAAAAATGAACACCAATCATTACGGATGGCAACTGTCTCAGCCCACCTTGCCTTGCTGGACGAGTCATGTGATGTTTGGCGTATGCTCATTGCCCAGTGTCAGGGGACACGACTCACTGCCCATGGGATCTGCATTGTGCTGTACCACCGGACTGCGCAGACTGTCTGCTCTGCTGACAGTGAGCAGGTGAAAGGGTCCAACAAGGTCACATGTAGTACTACATTGCCATGTGTGTACACTCCCTCCAGCAGTATGTCAGAGTAAGGAACCTTGCCAAGCGACGCTGTGCAGCTCCGCCCATGGGACTGCCTCACCTTGCACAAGTGTGTGTCAACACACGTAGGTGCATGCACATGCATTCTGAGTCCAGGCGAATGCAGCCATGTCCACTGTTGTGGTGGGATATGTGACCATTTCTCCTAGATGCAAGAAGGTGTTGGGACCTGTGCTCTGGGTTACAAGCAGTTGTGGCTGCAGGAACGTAGTTACTCGTCCATGAATGCGAGCGCAGCTTCCTGGGCAATCAGTTCCAAGAGTACGTCGTTGTCGGCCTCAACAAACACGGGGGCGAGCCAATCCATTAACTGGTCCGGACAGATGTGCTCCGTCCACGCCGTTTCACCAATCCGCAACACAGCCCAATGGCGGAGCGCTTCGATGTGGTCACTGCACACGAGGACTTGTGCAATTTCCCATGCCTAACTGCCAGCATATACGACAGATATCAAGGCATCCCATGAACGGGTATCACGGTTACACTCCTGGTCGTGGGCCAACAGGGGGCGCACACACAAGTCATAATCCAGTTCAGCTACTGTTGTGTTGGATAGGCAGACATCCATGGGCCACTCGAATATGCATGATCGGCAGTGGAACCAGGGCTGGACGCTAGTGACTTATGCTAGACGGAAGCGCAGACGGTAACTGATGCGCAACACTGCCAGTGGCAGTGCCCCCAACAAATGCAGCATACGTGCACGGTACAGTTCCACGTGACAGGGGTTGTGCATGTGCCCGGGATGTTCTGCCATTGCGTTGGTGGCTCTGGTTGAAGCAGCACTGTTCTTACCTGCGCCAGTTCTGTGGATGAAATGCCACAGCTCGGAGCAATGAGTTGTTTTAGTGTGCAGCGGTTGTACGCCTGGGTTAATGTGGGAGTAAGTGTGAAGGACATTCCATGCAAGATCACTTCGGGAAAGGACTTCTGTGTGTGGGGTGTGTATACGTTGGTCTTTCGTCGGGCTGTGCGTAGTGTGGGAGTCGTCATCATCTGCTATGGTATCTCTCTCACGGGGTGCCTGCCGCATGCAAGACCAAGGTCGGAGGTGCAGATGTCCTTCCGCCTTATGTATTGCGACAAAGGAGCTTTCATCCCTAATGTTTGTCTGACTACTGCTTGCATCCTGGAAATGTGATGTGGCTTTCACACTGCAATTGGGGCTAGGCCTTAGGCTTATGGTGCACCAATAGCGATGCACACACAACAGTTGGCATGCATGAGCCAAGAGCCCGAGCGGCCTTGCGCTCCCTGTACAATACCTTCGTGCGCGGCTGACCTCCGGGTGCATGCAACATTGCAACAGTGTCGATTGCGGGCCGTGTGGTGCAGACACTGCAACAGAGACACACGCATCAGTTGGTTTCCTGTCCAGCCCAGAAATTAACCACGCCCAGAGCCCAGGGATAATTATTCACACCCCTACGCTGGCCTGGCATACGCCGACCCAGCCCACTCGGCGTACGTATAAAGGGGGGGACGACGACGCTACGTGTCCCAGTTCTTCCCCACTGCCGGAGTTGACATGACTGCGTCCGCCTGGCATTTCACGGGACTCAATCAGAAAGGGTCCATGACTTGCATTGCACAGAGTTGGTGGCACCGGAAACACTGCGGCCGGCACGGGCCTACCGCCACGGGACGGTGACTTTCGGTGCACTGAGGTAGGGGCACCTTAGGTGCTGAGCGGGTGTGCAGCCTGCGATGATGCGCCGTCCTGGCGGTCCGGACTGGCAATGGTTTGTGTGAGCCCTGCTGGACCGCAGTGTAGGCCTGAGCCAGCGGGCAGCGCGGGCCTACCGCCACGTGGTGTTGCCTCGCGGTTCACGGAGTTAGTGGCACCTATAGCGCTGAGCGGGTGTGCAGCCTGAGATGATGCCGTGTGCACTGATATGATATCTGCCATTGCAAAATCAAGACCCAGAATCACGTGTGTGACCTGTTGGCCCGCGGGCGGGGCTGCATGATGTGGAGGCTGCCAAGGTCGCCGGCCCTGGGCTTGGAGCTTGCACCGGCACGTGGTGGGCCCTCTTGGAGACACGCTGGTGGCGGAAGGTGAGCAGTGAGGCCTGGGTGCGCAGAGGCAGGCAAACACCGCTGGGCGGCGGGAGGGGCTGGGGTGCAGCAGCCTGTGTGCGCAGTGGCAGGCAAACACCGCTGGGCGGCGGGGGGGCTGGGGTGCAGCAGCCTGTGTGCGTTGGGGCGGGCAAACACCGCTGGGCGGCGGGAGGGGCTGGGGTGCAGCAGCCTGTGTGCGCAGGGGCGGCCAAGCGATGATGGCGTGTGCACTGATATGAACTCTGCCATTCATAAATCTGGACTCGGTTTCAGATAGGGGAGCTGGTGGACTGCAGAGTATACCGGCACGTGGTTGGAGACACACCGGTGGCAGCAGGTGAGCAGTGATGCCTGGGTCCGCAGTGTCAGCACTCTCTCTCCTTCTCCCTCTCTTCCTTTCACTGTCTCTCTCTCTTCCTCTGTTTCTCTCTCTCTCTCCTTCTCCCTCTCTTCCTTTCACTGTCTCTCTCTCTCTCTCCCTCTGTTTCCTCTCTCTCTCCTTCTCCCTCTCTTCCTTTCACTGTCTCTCTCTCTCTTCCTCTGTTTATCTCTCTCTCTCCTTCTCCCTCTCTTCCTTTCACTGTCTCTCTCTCTCTTCCTCTGTTTCTCTCTCTCTCCTTCTCCCTCTCTTCCTTTCACTGTCTCTCTCTCTCTTCCTCTGTTTCTCTCTCTCTCTCCTTCTCCCCCTCAACCCCTTTCTCTCTCTTTCTCTCTCTCCCTCTCTTTCACTCTCTCTCTCTCTCCCTTTCTTCCTCTCTCTCTTTCTCTCTCTCTCTGTCTGGACTCGGTTTCAGATAGGGGAGCTGGTGGACTGCAGAGTATACCGGCACGTGGTTGGAGACACACCGGTGGCAGCAGGTGAGCAGTGATGCCTGGGTCCGCAGTGTCTGCACTCTCTCTCCTTCTCCCTCTCTTCCTTTCACTGTCTCTCTCTCTTCCTCTGTTTCTCTCTCTCTCTCTCCTTCTCCCTCTCTTCCTTTCACTGTCTCTCTCTCTCCCTCTGTTTCTCTCTCTCTCTCCTTCTCCCTCTCTTCCTTTCACTGTCTCTCTCTCTCTTCCTCTGTTTATCTCTCTCTCTCCTTCTCCCTCTCTTCCTTTCACTGTCTCTCTCTCTCTTCCTCTGTTTCTCTCTCTCTCCTTCTCCCTCTCTTCCTTTCACTGTCTCTCTCTCTCTTCCTCTGTTTCTCTCTCTCTCTCCTTCTCCCCCTCAACCCCTTTCTCTCTCTTTCTCTCTCTCTCCCTCTCTTTCACTCTCTCTCTCTCTCCCTTTCTTCCTCTCTCTCTTTCTCTCTCTCTCTGTCTGGACTCGGTTTCAGATAGGGGAGCTGGTGGACTGCAGAGTATACCGGCACGTGGTTGGAGACACACCGGTGGCAGCAGGTGAGCAGTGATGCCTGGGTCCGCAGTGTCAGCACTCTCTCTCCTTCTCCCTCTCTTCCTTTCACTGTCTCTCTCTCTTCCTCTGTATCTCTCTCTCTCTCCTTCTCCCTCTCTTCCTTTCACTGTCTCTCTCTCTCTCTCCCTCTGTTTCTCTCTCTCTCTCCTTCTCCCTCTCTTCCTTTCACTGTCTCTCTCTCTCTCTTCCTCTGTTTATCTCTCTCTCTCCTTCTCCCTCTCTTCCTTTCACTGTCTCTCTCTCACTTCCTCTGTTTCTCTCTCTCTCCTTCTCCCTCTCTTCCTTTCACTGTCTCTCTCTCTCTTCCTCTGTTTCTCTCTCTCTCTCCTTCTCCCCCTCAACCCCTTTCTCTCTCTTTCTCTCTCTCCCTCTCTTTCACTCTCTCTCTCTCTCCCTTTCTTCCTCTCGCTCTTTCTCTCTCTCTCTGTCCTTTGATGAGCGCGTGACACACCTTCTTATCTTGAATTTTGTCTTGCAGGCTGTGTCTTACAGATTGTCCAGAGAAGACCCGCCATGGCTCTTCCGAATAGTTGTTTTGGGTTGAATTTGAATAAAATCATTTGTTTTGAAATTCAAAGTGGATTGGATGATTCTCCTTTTTCTGACCACACATGAATGTTAATTGTTGTACTTGTGCGACATCAGGCGAATTGTTTTGTTCATGATTTTGTAGAGTTGATGTTAAATATCTTGGTCCGTGGTAGGGCCCCGGGGGGGGGGCCTGGGTGTGGTGGCGGTGGGTGTTGTGGCCCTCTTGGGGCTCCGAGCTGCATGATCAGTGGCTCCATGGCATCTTTTGTTCTTCAGGTGTGGCTCTGGTCTGGGCTCCCTTTTGTGGTGCAGGTTGTCGTCCGACTTAACATCAGGTAAGAGCAGGTGTTAAATCCCTGCTGCTAACGCGCCTTATCGTCTGTTTTGTGATCTTATTGCCGATCTGGCTGGTCGTAGAGAATATTGCGATGTGGTGTTGTCGCGGCGTTTTGCACGGGAACGCCTACTCTGCATCTCATTAGCGTTAGTTGCTGGTGTCATCCGTGGCGATGTTTTTTGCGGCTGCTATCGCAGGTAAACTGGCGATGTCGGCTGTTAGCACCAGCTTCTGAATGGTGTGATATATCTATCGCCACTTTGGCTGCGATAAAGTGCCGCTAACTCGGCGATAAGTCCTTGAGAATATGCTCCTTTGACTTTAAATGAAGCTTTGTCATTTCTTGGTGCTTTTTACCTTAAAACATAAAAACAAATCGGTCTCTTTTCCCTTATTCCGATGTAAATTATTTCTATGTCATTTTGCTCATTACATTTTTCTTGATTTGTTTCTCAATTTTTCTGAATTGATTTGGGATTTTATTGAGTTACTTTCATCACTTTACTGCTATTTGATACTGCTTGAACCTATCACACATTTCTCTGGGGAAAAGCCAGCTTCTTGATCCAATGCTACTAGGGGTCGAGCAAAGTTTCCTAATTGAACTGCTTTGTTACTTAAGAAGGTTGATTTTTAATAAATTAGTAGGGACACCCCACCCAAAATATTAACTCTGTTTCTGTCTGGGACCCAAAATATAAACCCAGTTTCTGTCTAGGACTCGGGTTGCTTGAGGGAACCAATGGATGTAGTGTATGAAAGCAAACCTGAAGTCAATCAAAGCCGTTCAAATTAATCGTTTTGACAAAAAAGAGCAGATCAGTAGCAGTGAGATGAAATGTGGATTATCTGTGGGGGGAGGTGAAAGTTATAAAACAAAAAAACAATAATCACCAAACATCTCGTATTTACCAATTTAGGAGTGTATTTTTATTAGTGTACATTAGTCCCTGAATGAGGGGCACCCTTCAGTCCAGTGAGCTATGGTTTTGTTTTGCAGCACTAAGAAGCTACCTGAAATACTCTACTGGGCCAGGTCAGAGTATTAAAAATGTAAATGTATGCATAGATAACTTACAGATATGACTTAAATAGATGTCATCGTTTTCTGGGATTCTCAAAATCCCAAAGAGTATGTTTCAAGATCTGGAAAAATGTTGCTTATGCCTTATTCACTTGTTTGTTTTCCAGTGGATGGTTCACAGCTAGACAACTTGCACCACTGGCGGCCATCGCGGAGCAGCACCTGCAGCATGTGCTTTAAGGAAGGGCCCGTTTTAGGCGCTTCACCTCAATAACACAAACCTCTGGCCGAAGATGGGCTGAGGAAAGGCGTGGCAGCGCATTGTTTTTCTTTTTCAGTGTCTTTTCAAACACTTTAGCTGCTGCTGCTCGCATTTTTCTGTGCTAGGCAAACAAATGATGGACGGAATGCTGAATAAATCATACATTCACCTCCAGTCAAGAGATCTGGGCTAAATCCATGGTTCTTTTGCTCACCATGACCCCCCAGTTTAGACCCAGCTGCATTTATCTCGCAAAAGCGTTAAGGTTAGCCGCTTATCAGTGACATGCATGCATGTACATTTTTAAAGTTTATCTCTGCGCTGTCACACACTGGGATGTTTAACCCTTGATTTCCTATAAGGAAGAAAGGCAAAAAGTCATGATCTAAATTTTATTTAGCACTTTGAAAGTCTGCCCGTTGGCACTATGACACATATTTAAGGCCGCTGGAATTATGCGTATCTGCGTCTGCAGCGTTTTCTGCATTCTCCTCATTTGCCAAATAATGCACCATCTGCTGCATAATTTGAAGATTTCACCAAGAAATACATTTTGTTTCCAGAGCCAGTGGTTGAAAAGTTATTAAATAAAATGTACTACATGTAATTCCTTTGCAAGGTTCAAGCATTCAGCTCCACCGTGGGACATGTTTCGTTTTGAATGCTGTTATTATTGGCTCAAACTCCGTGCATGCAAAATGCTGTTGGTTACAATGCTAGATTTGACCTCAGGTGTTATGATTAACATTAGGCCACTTGTGAGCTATGTTTTAAATTTTTACAAAGTCATGTAGTCCATTTTACCAAAAAAAACCTGCTTGTTTTATGCATAAAACAAAAAGTAAAACCTCACAAATTTTGAAAGGCTCTTTCACTCGTGTCATGCATTAAGACAAACACAGGCAATGTGAATTTCGTCTTTTGTGTATTGGTAAGTTTAATGCTGAGCTTTATATCACAACAAAGGTACAACATGAGCAGCAACAGCACAACCTTCCCTAACATAAAGAATAAGTAAAAGCCAAGTCACAGAAGCAGGCGGGACATCACACGGCTCTCTCATGCATGCAGTACATGTACAATACAGATAGCTAACACTAACGAGAGAGAGGCGTTGAAGGACTGTTGTATGCTCTCCAGGAACAGACAAACATTCAAGAAGTACAACAGTCCTGGAGCAAACAGACAAACCTCCTACGCAATTTCTCTACATTCATGTATTCATATAGGATAATGCAGGGCCGGCGGTAGGCATGGGCAGTGTGGGCAGTTGCCCAGGGCCTCGCGGTCAGCTGAAAGACGGGTGGCCCCGCTTCCGTGTGAAAGGCCACACTTTCACAGTTAGCCCACCTGCTCCTACGAGGCCCCCTGCCCCACACTCTCACAATACACATCTTGAGTCGACCTTGCTGGTCAGGGCGTCGTCGTGGCATTCCTGGGGGTGCAGGGGTGGGGCGAGGTACAAACAGAGTGGGGAAGGCACAGCAGCCAGGCCAGCAATTATGGCTCACAGTGTCAGGGGAGGGGCAGCACCTCTGTTAAGTACTGGCCATTCCCTTTCTGCATTTTGTTGCTAGGTGACAGAAGGCCCCTTTGTTTCCAGGACCAGCCAGACACAGGTAAGGCGAGGTGGATGAGGCGAGGAGGGAGTAGCCAGATCAACTGGCTTTTGTTAACTTTTACATCACCCATTTTTTTTTTATGGGAATGTGTATTTAAAATGTATGTAGTACTGCCGGTGCTGGGGCAGTGTTTTACAAAATGCCTCGTTACTGCTTCGAAGGCCCAGGGGAGGGGGCCCCCTTTCCCTGGGCCTCAAAGCACTAGAGCAAGCTGCGAGGTCCAGGTGTGGGGGTCCCTTCCTGGGCCTCTAAGCACTAGAGCAAGCTGCGAGGTCCAGGTGTGGGGTCCCTCCCTGGGCCTTGTAGCCAGTACTCCCTCTTTTCTTTCCTTTATTTGTTCCCCTGTGAAACTAATCCAAAATATAAAAACGCTTTTGATGGAAAGGTCGTCTTTTTTCTGACATTTTTCACTTCCAAAGTGCAGCCTTGGGATGGAGAGAAATAAAAGGTTCAAAATGTAAAAAATAACTAATGCAAGACAGAGTGGGTCGAAAAGGGGCCAGATTGATTTTATTCACACCCAAAACACATTAGTGCCACTTTACAGAGTTTGCCAGTGAAGCGCTACTTTTCTGTTTTCCTCGGGTGGGGAAGTGCACCATTCCTGGATGTACTGCAATACCTGCTTGATGGGCGGATTCGAAAACAAAATGCATACTGCAGCTCTGTATTCACGAATGTGGTCTTTTTAAACCATATTGCTTACGTTTTGTAAGGAGATAAGCAATGGACATTGAAACTGGTCCCGTCCGGCCCTGTAGTCATGGCCTTAACTTTTCATGCAAAAGCACTCATTGATTTCTGAATAATAAGTGCAAAAGCGTTAAGGTAACCATGTTGTTCCTGCTTACATTTCACATGCTTTTACTTAATCTTGCATTCCTTATGAGTGTTTGCTTTTTCCAGGATGTTGTCACTTTTTTTTTTAGGCAGCATATTGCTCGTCTAGTGCATAATTTGAATTGAGTCGCCTCCAGGTGTTTATAGCGCAGTGCAATTGGGTTGTAGTTGAAGGCAGTGCGAGTTTCTCTCAGTGGGGCAGTCTGGTGTTCAGTGGGGGAGAGGATGTGGCACTATGGTCAGAGCTGCCGAATTTGGAACTGGGGAACCAGGTTCAGCCTTCATGACCAGTCCACCAGACCACTCCCCCTGAGGGAGCACATTTCCATGCTAGACCTTAGAAGGCCTCGAAAGACCTTAGAAGAGTGGTGTCTGAGCACCAGCAGGTGGACCATAGCGGTGGCAAGTGTGGGTTAACCTTGAAGGCCTGTCCACTACAACCCTTATTGAAGCTCACCTCGAGTCTTTTGGGCAGGCCTACGAAGCAGCACACCCTAGAGCAACAGTGACTCTGTCATTGAGGTCACAGGACCCTTGAGGAGGAAGGCTCTAGGGTGGTGCGACCGATGAGATCGCAATGAGGCGCTGACTTCGGGTGGGGGCGTCATGTTTGCAAGTATATTATGTTTCTAAAAGCCCTTGCTGCCTCCTTCCTGGCCTCCAGCAATTATCGGCAACAATAAAAATGTCATGATAACTCCGGTGATTAATGTTCTTCCTAGAGAGAGATGGAGTTTTGTCAAGTGGAAGTTTTGGCTTGTGGAAAGGTAGCACAGAGGGTTAATGTGCCTGCTGCAAAGAACATGTACCATGCAGATCACTAAGTCCACATAATGTAAAAAGGCCAGTGGGTTACTGCTTTTGTCAGAGAGATCCTATTGTTACTTGCAGTTTATAAGTCAAAATCCTAACATAGAACAATGAGCTATTAACTGTCATCTAAGAGCTGCATGCAAACTGCAAGGTATAAATTACAGCATTATGGTTTTTTCCCCAGCCTTTGATTATCCTAATGTTGCAAAAAGGGTTGATTTGGACAGAAATCAATTCTGGTTATTAAAGAGAACCCCCAACCATGGTATTACGTTCTAAATTCAGAGTTTGTCTTTCTCCAGATCAATCACTATTAAACTATACTGCCTACTAGTATGATTGTCATGTGACTCCTAGTCCTTTGTCTTATGTAACATTACCTCTTGTGATTTACACATGTATGATTGATTGTCTCTGTGTAATGTGTGATATAAAGTCCTCTGACACCCTACACTGGTATCAGTGGCGCTGTAAATCAAATGCATCTGAGCGAGAATGTGGTTATGGAGACTTGAGGAGCACTGTTAAAGGGTGGTAGTGAGGGAATCCGTGGCAGAGCGAGTCATTGGGGGGCACCAACATTGTCGCACAGGGCTCCACCAGCGCTAAAGGCGGCCACTTCTACTTCCTACAGTTCTAACACCAAATCAAAAACGTTGATTTGAAAACCCCTTGAATCTGAAGCATACCTTCAAGTCAATGTATAATTTAGCAGTGGTCTCGGTTGTTCTAAGTCTTTTTTATTTATGTACAATCTTTATTTGTTTGCAATGGTGTCTTGTAATTTTGTACTATATGTGTTGTGTTTTTGCACTTAACATAATTCTGGCGAGTAAAGAGCCCACACACAAAAAAGATTGTCCTACGTCTCTTAGCATGTGCGTGTGGGATACTGGTGAGAGTATTTACGTTAAAACAAATTGCAAAGTATTAATGTCATCCTAAGGTAGCACAATAATGGCACAGAAAGATAAGGGAGCCTTTTGAAATTTGCAATTATATCCATGGTGTGAGAGGTTTTCTCTTGTGTCATTTTATATTTTGAATGATCCGCCCCTCATTACCTCAACAGGATCTCCCCCTTTATGAGGCAGAACTGGAAATTGTATCATGCACTCATCTGGAAACAATCAGTTAACGAGGAGTAAATAATATACATCTTTGTGAGACCTGCACCTAGCTTTTCCATCCAATGTGACAAATGTAATCCATTTAATACAGTTTTAAAATATATGGACTTATTTCATTTGTATATTTATATTTTTGTCCATGTTACTGATATCCACGTTAGGTCTCTTCAGTGATGCCAAATAAGATCAATAGTCCTGCGATGTCACTTTCTGTGATGTCACTTCTTGTGATGTTACCAAGGGCAGCTCCTCCACTAGGGCGGAGGAGCGTCACCCCACTGCTTTCTCGCAGTGCGAGAAGCAGAAACACAAAATGCTAAAACTACCATTTTATGTTTCTGCTTCTCGCACTGCGAGAAAGCAGAAGTGTTTGGTTGGGGGCGGGCGGGTCTGCTTTAGGGCAGGGGAGGAGTGCCTTGCCCACTGCTAAGAGCGCTGACTGTTTGGTCGGTCCTCCGGGGCCGACCAAACCAGTCATGCGCACTCTGGCCTTTCTCCATGTAGGCTGCAATGCAGCCTACATGGAGAAAATGGCCTCCCCATAGGCGCCTGGCTGGTCGGCGTCCCGACCAATCGCAATGCTGCCATTGCGGCGTTGTGATTGGCTTAGGGGAGGGGAGGGAGGCTGCCTGCTTCCTGTTCCTGCCAGAGGCAGGAAAGCAGGAGAGCAGGTCAGGAGCAGAGACAACGCGAGGCCCGGGAAGGTAAGTTTATTTTATTTTTAAATTAACCCCCCCCGCGCGCGAACCACCGCGAGACCCTCCACCCGCGAGTCATGCCGGCCGCGACTGGATGTTACATGCAAATTAGAGGGGCCTCACATCTTCCCTTTCGCCCGGGGCCCCAGAAGTTCTAGGACCGGCCCTGGGATAATGAACCTTCACCTATCTGCTGATGTCTTCCTACTACAAGATTTAAAACAGGTGAGTCGGGCAATGGACGCTACTTTTCTTTTCTGTCACCATGGTTTGATGCTTGAATATTGCCCCTACAGGGCCCTGCACCTTCCTCAGGACTGTAATCAAGGAGCGGGACTTGGAAGTTTTTCTGTGCGTATGCTCAGCTTCCCAACTATTGAACAACATCAAAAGAGAGGGACCTCACAGTAGCCCTTTGTTATTGTCTCTTACTGCATACCACAGTTTTTTCTTTTTTTTTTAAAGGACTCTCACTCATTAGGGCTACCAGTGGCATGCTTCATCGTCGAGCTCTCACCCAGATACAATCTTGTTTCTGGGTGGGCCCAAATTTGATAGTCAAGTGAGCTCTTTGCATATTAATGTGGTAGGATCTATATTTAAAATGGCTAAAGGTATCCCAAACAGTTTCATAATTTACTCTGGGGGTCCTTCGGCAAGGTTAAAAGAAGGAGTGTGTTGTAATAGAGTTTACAATGCACTCAAACAATCTTTTTACATGTTTCAGCCATATTACTTTGCCTATATGGTCAAGCGGCTTTCTTCAAGACTCTGCTATTCAAAGACCTCAAAGTTTTTCACTATTTTAGGATAGCTATATTCTACGCTGCTGCCTACTTTGTGCCTGTTTCACTTCATTCATTCACATTTATTGCAGCAAGGCTTTCATACAAACCATACCGAGGGCTAGCCTCAGTCATGTATCTGCAAGTCTGAAAAGAGGCATAGCTAGTTAAGGCTGTAACTTGATCCTATTCCAAAATGTGACCGCTTTCAGTGGGCACTGCACACAAAAACATTTTGTGTGAGCACACAAGTGGGGTGCAATTGTTTTCCTCTCATTTTCAGACCATTCCACAAAGATCCATAGGCTATTGTGAGGCAGCAATTGTTCATGATCCGTGTTCTGAGCAAATGAGCTTTCACCTGCTCACTTTCACACTTTCACTCCCTGTCTTACACAGAAGCACACATTCAAGGATGGCTGTGTTTTTTATGGTCCCTATCATCAGTTTGAATTTACAGATTCCTGGAGTTTGTGTTGATTCTTTGGTTTCTCATGTCTTGAGATGTAGCCGTTACTTAGCAGGTCATTGTTATTTGGAGCATCCCAGCCACAGTGTGAGTATCAGGCGCCAAACACTTCAAAGAAGTTTTGAATGCGATCTTACTAGGCGCTGTGCAGTTCGAGCCTCGATTCTGCACCAGTTCAAAATGTTGAGGTCCGCCAGTGATTTGCACATTTAATAGGAGGACGAAATGTGCAATTTTCTATTGTTTTTCTGCCTATTTTGTTACTTGGAAATGTTCTCAACACACAGAAACCCTTTATACTACCCCATTAAAAACAAGGGCAGATGGGGAACATTTCCCACCACAAATAAACACTTGCTATAACTTTTTGTGGAGCACCATTGTGAATTTTTGTTAATACCCACAGAGTTAATATCCACAGAGTTCCAGCATTGTGTGTCATCTCCCCAATACCAGTGGCCACTTCTCGAATCCTCACCTAGGACCATAGTTTTTCCTACCTCTTTCCAAACTCCATCACTTGGTGATCTTATCACAATTGTAAATTCCATAACGAATGTACTCAGATCCAAATTCTGTTAATCAGAGTCTGTGATTTGCACCAATGGTGCCGAAGATTCTTTTTACCCACCCAATCACGCAAATGGCCTTCTGTTAATCGGGTCCTTTGGGTTTTTCTAGAAGCTTCTGTTATTTCACCGGAATGCCTTGTGTACAGTGTGTTGCTGTGGTGACAGTGTGACTTCTGAAAATAAAGGATTACGGTGGATTATGGTGGCGAGTCTGTGGGAATATACGTAAAGCACTCACCGCAAACCTAAGAGGCAATTAGGTTTGCGGTGAGCAGTGTATAAATGTTGCCACTCACTCGCTCACTCACTGGCCTTTTCCCTGTTTTCATTGGGCTGCGGAGGCAGCGTTGCTTGCGCATGTGGGCAGCATGAAAGATGTCTGGCCCATTATCTGTGGGTTGATACCTCCGAGATGCAGAAAGGGACCATATGACCTTGTTTAAGAAACAAATGGAGCTCAGTCCCTTGTGAATCACGTATGCTGATGGAATCTTAGCGCTGGCTACAGCCAGGAAACCAAAAGTATGCAATAAAGTAATACACAGGTCTCCACTTTCGGTCAGACTAACATTTCAGCGCGCGCATCGTGGCACATTCTAGCTTTAAGGCTGAAATCAAGCCTACCCTCGCCTCTGTTGCTTGCACTTCAAAAACACATACTTGGAATCATGCCGTCCCCGCAAATTGCAAAACTAACATTTTAGTTGTCCAAAGACATTACTCGAACCCAAAGATCTGAAATTCTCTTGTAGCCCTAACCCAACTGAATGATACTACTCAAATATTGTACGTGCCAACCGCGTCTCGATGGTTTGCCCTCTGTTGTGGCCTGTTACTGCTACATCACATGCTGTTGTTTCTAATTTCAAGAACAGTAGTTCTTTTGACAGCTCTCTGTCTCAGTACACACGGAACGGTGTCTACACGTGCACCTGAAAGACACTATTAAGGTTTAGCGTTACACTTAGTGGTCTAGTGCAGAGACCATAAATGCACTGCTGACATGTCCTTATGACAGTGATGGATATGATGCAGAGTGAAGGCTCGTTAACGACCCCCATGTGTGATTCTCAACTCTGTTTAATGGTGTAGTGTACATTTTCTGACAAGTTTGGATAAGGAATTTGTTTTCACTAAATGAAAAAGGAGGTTTGGCAAGGTACGTAATCGAATGTATTTCCCATCATACACTAGGCAGCCTACCTTCAAAGGGGTAAACAAACATTGCATGCTATGTATACTCAGTCCTTGACCAATTAAAAACAGCACCTAGTCTCCTTGCTTTCAGGAAAGCTGTAAAGACCTGGTTGTTCAGGTGTTGGTAATTTTGGCGGCCCTGTGACAATCTGAGCCGGAACTGAATAGCGCTTAGACGCCTCTGGGCAGTAATGCGCTTTCAAATACCCGCTAAGATAACAACATAACAATTGGGACCCGAATTATTGTATCGAAATATGATCCTGATACAGGTAGATATTGTCAGAATGCAGACCTGGCCCTCCTATTACATAGCCGACACACTTGCAAAATGTATGCCCTTAGCCCTTGTACAAGATGAGCCATATATGATTTTTTAAATATATGTGCTGATGTTTCTTGAGCTCCCTAGTACTTGGGTTGACATTGAAAGTGCAGAAGGACCTTCGGATCGTGCTTGAGAAGGAAATAATCTTTTTTTTAGATCCTTGCTACAGAGAGCTTTAGCTGTCTGTTGGCCAGACCTATTGTTTCTAACATACATCGACTAGGTTCTGAGTCAGCCCCTTGCACATGGTTGAATGGTTTTGTTGTGTCTCAGTTGTCTGCCCTTGATTCAATGGCTTTCCTCCCTATTCATGTTTGTCTCACCCAGGTGCACTTAGATCTCGCAGTGTTCTGATTGAGTGAGTTGTGTTACTCCACTGCATATTAGAAGGAACTCTTTTTTGTTGTTGTAAGCACTGCGTGTGTTTCCAGGGCTGCTCTCTTTTCTTTATGACCTCCCATCTTTAACACCCACATTGTGTTATCATCCTCCCCCTCCTTACTTCCCCATTTCCCATCATGTTTCCCTTGTATTATTTACTTATTTACATCCTTGTTTGAAAATGGCCCTTTCTGCAGCGTCACCCCCAGACATTTTGCCTTCCTCCTCCACTTTTTGAGACCTCGGTTTTTTTGGCCTTAGGACTCTGAATGTTACTAGTGGGCGTGCAGCACTTATAGCACAACCCACTTAAGTAGACCTAGAATCATGGCTCAAGCATGCCATTACAGAGCCTGTGCATGCAGTTTACCCCGCCATTTCGACATGGCAAAATAAAACAAAGAAAGCCATTTTACAACATCTAAACGTGCAATAATTGATTGTAGATGATCGCTTTAAGGAAAAAATGTATACTTAAGAAATGTATTTAAGTTTGCAAGTGTATTTTTATGTTTATTTTCACCGTTCACATTATTGGTCTGAGTCATGTTTCGAAATAATTTTCTAGTGGGATTGTGGTCTATGTAGTTCTTCCTTCTGTTACTGTCACGTTTATTTTCCGGTTTGACGTTAGCCACTTAGTTTAGTTTTGTCAAATGGTTTGCACCTGTGGAGATTTTAAATTGGGCTCAAAATGTGCAGTTTAGTTAGTAAACATTTTCAGTTGGTTACATGAATGCTAAGCGAATGAGTCAAGCAGCCGGTTTCGGCATTGAGAAATGAAAAACTTTAATGTTGCATCCATGGCACAGTAAGTTTATTACAAGGTTTATGGTATGTTAGGCACAATATTATTTTGTTCAAATTGAACACGTGGCACAGTTGATTAGGAGTCTGCCGTTTTTTTAACATGTATATTTTGATGCAGCAGCATACACTATGCATCTTAGCTAGTTCTGTTTTATTTTATATGGTTTTTACAAAACGCATAGACACAGAGGGTAATGCTGGTTGCACATTTAGGTTTTGTTTCATAGAATTTAATGGTTAGTTTATGTTTCTTTTGTATATAACAATAGGAGAGGAAGGGAAAATAAAGGACACTCCTACTCCCCTCAAACTAAGTCAAATAAACAACAAAGGAGTGTAACACTAGAGAGAAGAGCACTCATGTATCCTTCTTCACTGTAGCGTTTGCTAATAGAAAAAAACCTCTTTAGGTTTTTCAGAAAGCCCTCACTCACCAACCTAGTTGGTGACATGCTTCATCATCGGGCCCCACCAGGAGTGGCCGAATGCCACCCTAGTGTGCTACAACGCCAGAATTACTGCGGAGCTGGTTCAGTGATTGGTGAAGAGTGAAAAAAGTGAATGTTAAAAAGTCCAACTTGTGTCAAAAAAATCTTTTATTTATTTTGCCAATTAGACTTAGTTAAAAACAAGTGTAGGATAAAGGACCAAATTAAAAGTCCAAATTTATCCCCAGGTGTAGGTCAACATGTTTCTGCCTTTCAGGGACATATCGTCAGGCATTCGTCAGGACCAATATTTGTAGTGAATGAACCCGGCGGTATGGGCGCACTAAGGCCCACCCTAACCATGGGTTTCTAGTGTTAAAAATGTTTATCCCAAAACACTAGAGAGATTCCCTCAATTTAGAGAGGAACCGAGTTTATTAAAAAGTGCTAACTCTCAAAGCACCATGGGTCTCGGGAGATGGGTGATGGCGCTATTGGCACACCGCCCTGTCCGCCAGGCACCCGTTTGGAACCTGAGTGAAGTCTCTCTAACCGGACCCCGAGGACCCATGGTTAGGGTGGGCCTTAGTGCGCCCATACCGCCGGGTTCATTCACTACAAATATTGGTCCTGACGAATGCCTGACGATATGTCCCTGAAAGGCAGAAACATGTTGACCTACACCTGGGGATAAATTTGGACTTTTAATTTGGTCCTTTATCCTACACTTGTTTTTAACTAAGTCTAATTGGCAAAATAAATAAAAGATTTTTTTGACACAAGTTGGACTTTTTTAACATTCACTTTTTTCACTCTTCACCAATCACTGAACCAGCTCCGCAGTAATTCTGGCGTTGTAGCACACTAGGGTGGCATTCGGCCACTCCTGGTGGGGCCCGATGATGAAGCATGTCACCAACTAGGTTGGTGAGTGAGGGCTTTCTGAAAAACCTAAAGAGGTTTTTTTCTATTAGCAAAACGCTACAGTGAAGAAGGATACATGAGTGCTCTAGTTTATGTTTCTGCCTTTTGAGATTTTCTACATGGTAAATGGGCTTTTTTATATTTCAGTCACCCCTGAAGAAGGGCTTGTAAGCCCGAAATGCATTGGGTCAATCATTACATGGTGAACCAGGATGTATTGTCAATTCCATCATGCTACAGGATAAAGCCTGGAAAGGCATATCTGTAACATTTGAAGCTTGGAATTAATCTTCCTCCGTGGTGCAAAAAAGTACAGAAAAACATGAAATACATTTGGATTACATGGAAGAGAATTGGAAGTTTTGTTTGTTACCTGAGTAATTTACGTCAGTATGGCTGTGCAGCTTGGGACTGGAGCGTAATGATGCACCAGCTTGTTTCGGGAAAATAAAACCTTTGCCTGGCCCAAACCTTCCCTTTTCATGCATATAAGTTACCACTAAGGTAGGCCCTGGACAACCCAGAGGACAGTGTGCAATGTATTTAAAAGTCTGGACATGCACTTTTAAGTTTTACATATCATGGTAGTCAAAAACTCTCAAATTCGTTTTTCAATACTGGAAGGCCTATCTCTCTTATAGGATAACATTGGGATTACCACATTAATTTGTATAATTCCCAATTGTGAAAAGATGGGCTTTAAAGTCAAAATTTATAGTGAAGTCAGATTTTAAATTGCAATTATGTACTGAACCTCAGACACCACCACTTCAGTGCACTTCTAGACCTGTGGATACTCTGCCAGGAAGAAGGACTGCTTTGCAGCCGAAGGGGCTGTCACTCTACTGGACTGTCGCTCTGACGGAGCTGCTGCCTTGCTGTTCTGACCATCGTAAACCTAGGACCACAGAGGGACTCAAAGGGCTAGTGTGCTGGCCTACTGATCTGTGCCTCAGTCACATAACAGGCTCCCCACAGCTCCTTGACGCGTCTTCAACAAGCTTCTGACCCCCAAGAGGCACCTCTCAGGTTCCGGATCCTTGGAAGTGGTTCTTAAGCTCTTAAAGTCAAGCATTTGTGCTCTTCGCAAACGGGCCCGGATAGAGAATCAGCGCGAGCCACCACAAGTTACTCTGTTCGCACAGCAAGCATCGTCTGCCAGCGTGGATCGTCACTGTGAGTCCCCGGCCCGCCTGTCCATGATGCCCGGTCTGCTCTTCGCGCCATGCCGACCATCACCAGCAACGCTCTCCTTGCTTCCAGCAAATTTCTACCCCGCGAGCGGGACTCTTGGCACATAAATTGAAAAGATAAAACTTCAGCAGGAATAACCTGGGACTCTAATAAGCCTGCACTCCTTCACGGTCAGCTTGAACATTTGGATTTGACCCAGTCTAGTGCAACCAGATATCCCCGTTTGGCGCTTTATGCTTCTAAGCACTATTTTACAGTTTATTTTAAAAAAATTCTTAATTCCGGTTCGACTGATTGGAATTTTGTCGCTTTGGTCTGGTCTTATTTATAAAATTAAGCTCTATTTTCCTAACCTGTTGTGGAATATTTTTGTGTGGTGTTTTCACTGTTTTACTGTTTGAAATGTTGCAAAAATACTTTACACATTGCCTCTAAATTAAGCCCGACTGTTCTGTGCCAAACTACCAGAGGGTGAGCACAGGATAATTTAGGGTTTGCCTGCTTCTTACCCTGAATAGGTTTGCGGTTGCTACCTGACTTAGGCTCACACCTTAGTCAACCAACAACCCAATTTTTAACAAACCTTTTCACTCCTTGCCTCCTGTCCCATTCCCTGACGCACTCCTGGTGTTTTCAACATGTTTGTTATTTGTTTATTTATTAATTGTTGCTGGGACACTTGCAAACCTTCCGTAGCTTTCTTTCTCTTTTGTTTTTTTTAACGTTTTCATTTATTGTCCTAACATGACCCTCTATCATATTAGAATGTCCAAAAATGGCCGGCATGCGTTATGTTACACAGATGCTTCATGATACACATGTGCACATGTGCATGGAGGCCAACTTGGAATGTGTCTCCTTTAACAGAAAACCCATTTCAAAATTGTCAGCCATGTGTGCACATGCCTGTAGGTGCATAGATTCACATGCCAGTTGAAACAAGCATTGGAAAAGGCAAATGCTCAGCCATTTAAAGCTGAGAACTACTGACTTTGCCAATGCTTGTTTACATTGCCATGGAATGCCTCTCACTGGAAGGTCACAGGGAGGAGCTTATTCTCCCATTTAGGTAAATTGTGGACTGATGTCTAGCACAAATTGACATATGAGGTTACACATTATTTCCTATCTCAGATCCCATGTGGACTGTATTAAAGTAGTTGAATATTTATCAGCTGCCCTGCATGCGTCTACAAGTGCCTGTGCTAGTAATATATTGAATGAACTAAAGTGGCAGGGCCATAAATCTCAAATGTAGTATGAGTAACAAAACAGACTATGAAAAGGAATGCCTTTTGTATGTTGTAAATATTTTTGGGTGGAATAATGTGCAGAAATGCTAAATTGGTCAAAGTAGAGGTGTGAAATAATGCAATTATATTATAATATGTAACAGCATTTTATCTATGTGAAATAGTTTTATATGTATTTGATGGTCTGCTTTATTTTTAACACAGGTGATGTGCATCATTTAATAAATACGTTTACTGTCCTTATTAAAAAAAATATTGGCAGAAAACAGAGAGCTTGGTGGGCATGGAAAAGCCTCTAATTTCTGAAGGAAATGCTATTCCAGAGGGTGAATCTGGTGGTAGAATTTCCACAAACATGGGATGGAATGGGGTATTTCCTCCTTATTAGCACTGCTCTACATATTGAATGTTCACATATTTCCAACTCTAAATCATACCCATGTTTCCTATTTATTGACCATTGAGATGGTTTGCTTGATTCCCTTGCCCAAATCCTCAGATGTCTTTCATCAACTTTTATTTAGTTGGCCAAACACTTAAAAAAAAAAAAATGTTTAGCAAAACGTATTTGTATGAAACTGGATTAATTTTTGGGGTGGGTGACAACCCACCTCAAGGAATAATAAGAAGCTTTGTCAGGGTGAACACTCAAAGTTAAGCTAAGCTCAACCCCCTAGTAAATATGGCACAGAGCAGACAGGCTTAATTTAGGGCAATGTGTGAAGTATTTATGCAATATCAAAACAGTAATAAAGTTAAAATGCAAAACAATAAAAATCCTAATCCAAATTAGAACAATAGAGTGCAGTTTAATAAACAAAATGACACCATAATGACTACAATCCAACAAGGAAAGCAAAACATGAGTACACTTCTAAAGCGTCCCTGGGACCTCTGGGGAGTCACTTAGAGACTCACAGGATGTTAAGCTGAGGCCAACAGCAGAGTCCAGTTTATGTCCAGTGCCACTGCTCAGCTGGGCAGTTAAGGAAAGACCTCTTGTAGCTTGTTGCCTCTCGCTACTCAACAG
The DNA here is from genome assembly GCA_963921515.1 of Calotriton arnoldi. Classification (NCBI taxonomy): domain Eukaryota; kingdom Metazoa; phylum Chordata; class Amphibia; order Caudata; family Salamandridae; genus Calotriton; species Calotriton arnoldi. Next base: position 266,602 of record CAWUFW010000032.1, on the reverse strand, counting down.
GAGTCCAGCAAATGAACTTTGGAGTCCCCTTCTGGTACAAGAGGGATCCTCTCAGGTCACAGATAGCGGGTCCATTTCTCTTCTGATCTTCCACAGGTCAAAAAAGTGTTCTGAAGTGGGCCTGATATGAACTAGTGGGTAAGAATGACTCCTAAGCAATGGGGTAAAAGTACCCGGGGCCAACTCCACCCATGTTGGGCATTTTCAAGTTGATGAAAGTCTGCAGCCAGACTAAAATTGGGCTTTGAGGGCTGAGAGCATGTATGAGGAGTTACTATGGTAATTCTAGTGTGCTCTCACATTTAACACTAAAATCCAGTTTGAGGCAGCCACTGTACCTCCAATAAAGCCAGGGAGAGGAGTCTGATAGGGCAAAAGCAGGGTTTTCCAGTAGCCAGGCAGTGGATAAACAAGAATTTTCTTGACACCCTGTTTCTTTCTTTTCAAGTGAGCCCCAAGTGTTACATGTGAAACCCATAGACAGAAATCTGAAAGTTTTTCAGCAACTAGACAGTGCATACACAAGGATTGTCTTGACCTCATGTTTTCTTCCTTGCCAGTGTACCCTGAGTGTTACATATAAACCCGAGCCAATCAATCAAGCAGGATTTGATAATGGAGCAGGATTTGGCACTGTTATTGCACAAAGGATGCCCAAAGCCCCAACCCTGCATATTCTGTGAAAAGTCATCTCATCCCATTCAGGTTAACCTGTCAATCACAGTGACCTATTGTGTAGCTTCTGGGAGGAGTTTCACACCTCGTTCATACCCATCAAAATGCCAATCACTGCCCAGGAAAATTTGAAGAGGAAATCAAAGCTAGCCTTCAAGAACTTCAGGCAAGGAAAAAATACTTTTCCTTAATATATATTTTTTTGTTGTTGAAATTTTTTATTGAGCGTAAAAAACATAGCAGACATGTTAACCAAGGTACATAAAGCAGACAAATTTACAAACTCTCCAATCTCATATAGACAATAAGTAGAACAGATTTCATAATCCATTTGTACACGATAAATATAATACACAAGATATACAGAAAAGGAAAGATAAAACCTATAGAATATTGAGTCTCATATTTAAACTGTACACTAATAAAAAGCGCAAATTCATATCCCATTTTACATGGTATGCAATAACAGCATTCTTAAATAGCAGCTCAGTGATAACATGTGATCCCTACCTTGATGACCTATGTGATTACAGTCTTTTATTTGAGAGGTGGTATTTCATAATTAGTTTGATTCTGCAACCTGAGCTCCCTCCTGGGGACTCCCCTCCTTTTAACTGTTACAGTACCATACAGAGGTTAATAACCACTGATGTTAAATTTATACAAAAGATCACATAAATAAATTACATAGTATCATTTGCATGCGTGGTTACAGCATAGCCCTCCCATGTCATCCCAAATCTCCGCACCGCCCCTATCCTCTTCGCGTAGGCCTCTTTAAATTTGTAGGTCCTTTCCAGCTTAAGTAGCCACTGAGCCAATGTAGGGATTTTCTGAGATCTCCAATTCTGTAATATTAAAGATCTGGCTACTGCTATGGCTAGGAAAACGAAAGATTGCCTGTATAATGAGACCTGGCCAACTACATAGGAGAAACCAAATAACGCCAACGATGCACATGGAAGGATAACTATTGACAGACATTTACTAATAAACCTAAACACCTCCTCCCAAAAGTATTGTAGTCTCAGGCAAGTAAAAAATATATGTGTCCAATCCCCGCCTCTGGCAAATTACATCTAAAACAGTCATTCGGTGTCGTAGGAAACCATTTATGGAGTCTGGAGGGAGTGTAATAGGCCACCCATCTAGAAAGGAAGGACATTTTTTGAAAATTGGCCGCCCTCAATGCCCTGTGGCCAAGCTCACAGACTCGTAGCCATTCCTGGCTATTGAACCAGCAGTTGGTTTCCTGAGCAATTTTTGGGAGCATTGTTTCAATGAGGTTCTTATTCGTCTCCTGGCGTAAAAACTTATATCAATTGCCAATACCAGTTAGATTTACCTCAAAAGCTGCTTTTAAAATTAATCTCGCTCTCACACTGATTCCTCTATAATTCGTCAGGAGAAAGCATGTAATCTGCCTGAAGCTTAGCCAGAGATCGCGGCTCTGAGATTCAAATTGTTTTGCGAAAACATCCCACGTCAACAGAATAGCACCGTTGTAAAAGTTGCCCAGCTTACAAAAACCTAGCATAATATAGGGCTGAACCCCTTTTGCGAGAGGTTAAAGCCCCATACCTCACAGTCGTAAAGAGAGGAATATGCATAGCATATTGGAATATTATAGATTTTATTAAACCGCTGCATGCGGCTTGAGAATGTATTCACAACTTTGTATCTTGTCTTTTTTGGTAACTTTGCAGTGCGCAGGAATGCTGGTAGCTTAATTGCACTCTCTATTAACATAAGAGCAAGTAGAAAATTATAGAAATTCGAAATAGGGGGCCAATAGCTGAGTTGTTAAACTAAGTAACGCAGCTTGATAATAAGTATCTAAATGAGGTAATGCAAGACCGCCCTGTTCTACATCCAAGTGTAAAATAGAAAGCTTAATCCGAGGTTTTTCTTAGCCCAGATAAACTCCAGAATCACCTTGTCCACTTCATTAAAATACGAGATTGGAATCTTTAGAGGAAGATTTAAAAATAAAAATACCAACAAGGGGAGAATCGACATCTTTATCGTCCTATTATCGACAAGGGTAAAAGTGTCCATCTTTCTAGCAGACCTTTTATTTTATCAAGTGGTCTACCATAATTCAGATGGAAAAGTTGAAGGAAGTCCACTGTCACGTACAGGCCCAGATATCTAATAGGACTGAGAGGCAGAACTTTTAACCCTTCCGGCAGCTCTATTCCTGGTGCATTAAATAGGAGAAGCTCCGTTTTAGACTGATTAACCCTGTAGCCCCCCAGTTCTGTAAACGCCTTGATTTCTCCCAGCGCTCTCTGGATGTTTGATTTCTCTGGGTTCAGGTACAGGATCAAATCGTCGGCAAACAACTTGATTTTTGCCATTCCTATTAGGGGAGCTTGGATTAATACATTGGAACTAATTTTTATCGCTAGTGGCTCGATAAAGAATGAAAATAAAAGGGGGGAAAGAGGGCATCCCTGCCTAGTACCCCGCCTTTTCACCACTTCTCCCGCCTCCTCAGAGTTTATAATTATTTTTGCGGTGGCTCCCCTATAAATTCTCTCTAGCATCTCGATCAGATGGCGTGGAAAGCCAAACTCGCCCAAAATAAAGAAGAGGGCCTGCCAATCCACCAGATCGAATGCCTTTTCAGCATCCATCATTAAAATGGCCGCATCATCCTTTCTAGCAGAAAGGTAGTCGATGGCCTGGATCTTGCAGCCATGGATCTCCCAGGGAGAAACCCTGTTTGATCTGCGTGTACCAGATATTGTGCACAGCCCGCGATTCTATTTGCCCAGATTTTCATAAAAAGCTTGTAGTCTACATTTAGTAGACTTATTGGGCGATAAGAACTTGGGTCTTTAGGGTCCTTATCCTTCTTTAAAATTGAGATTACGACTGACTCCTTAAATCTATCTGAGACCGCCATTCCGGCCATAATTTGATTGTATAGTGATACCAAGAACGGGGCGATTTCGTCTAAAAACAATTTATACACTTCAATAGGGATCCCATCGTTGCCACTTGCCTTCTCATTTGCCATTTTTTTTATGAGTTCACTTAGTTCTGCAATTGTGATCGATTCACTCAAAAGCATACAGTCCTCCTCACAGATCGTAGGTAGCTGGACTGTCATAAAATAATCCGCAAGAGCTCGAGGGTTGACTATCTGGACTTCCGCATATATCTTACTGAAATGGGACACAAAAATTTCGGCAATTTCGTCTTTATCATTCACCAGGCACCTAGTACTGGGATCTCTAATTTTGGAATAGACTGCTTGCTCTGATGCGATTTTGTGGACCAGGCTAAAAATTTGCCGATGTGCTGGCTCTCTTCGTAAACCTTTTGTCGAGAAGCTTTACTTCCAACAATTTCCTCGAGCATAAAAAAACTTTTCAGCTCCTCCTTCGCCCTTAATAATTCCAATATTTGTTAAAAAATCTAAATTTACCATTGAATGGATTTTTAATAACTATTAAGAGTAGTTGTTCAAAATAGTTATTCAATTATTTTTCTTCCTAGTCCTATTCCCAAAATACAGTATTAGGATTTTAATCTGTAAAACGTGCTCTGGTTTTTTACATAGGACAGCTAGGCCTGCCACAGTGAGAAATAGCTTTTGTATACTAGTTATGGCGGGGGCATGTTAACATTACATTTCTACATGTTCTACTTTTAAATACCAAGTGCCCTACCTTGTGGACTACAAGGTTTATGTGGGGGTGATTTATTAATATATAAAATGGAGGTTTTCACCTGTCAAAAGGATTTATTTTGACTGGCCCAGATCCAGTTTTAACTCTGCTACAGTAAGGCTACAAAGAGTATGATTAAAGCTATGTTTACATTGCCACTGTAGTTGATGGCACAATAGGTGCTGCTGTCCTCTGGTGGCATTAACTTTCCAGACCCTGGGTACACTTTGCATCATATACTAGTGACTTATAGGCAAGTTAAATATGCCAATTAGGAATATGCCAATTTAACCATGTTTAAAGGAGGAACACAGGCACTTCACTACTGGTTAGCAGGAGTAATTTGCACATAGTTCTAAAGCCAGTAAAAGTATAGGGTGCAACAAAAGGTAGAAAATCCAGGGTGACCACGCAGAAAAGGCAGATTTCTTATACAGGGTTCCCCCAGCTAAGAACTAGAGCCAACTAAACAATCCCATGATGGGCTTTCTGGCTAAAGCAATAGAATGTGAACAATTTGCAACCCCTGCAGTGGCCCTTGCCTGTTCTATGCCCTTCTGAACCTACCTGTACCCCTCAGTTAACCTCTTTCTTAGCCACCAACCCTGTCCATAGGGAATCCTTCTCCTCACCTGCAGACCCCACCTGGGAAAGTACTAACCCTAACTTATACACAGATGTACCCCAGCAGGTGAATAGTACCGCCAAGGCCAACAAGGTAATGTGGGCAGTGTGTCTCATATGTCAGATCTCTGCTCCCAGGTGAGGACCAGCTCTCCCAAGGCAAGCAACCAACAGAGGACACTGACAGATGTCAATGTCAGGAACCAGCCCACTGGCAATCCACTGCCACATGGAGTATCCAATCTGGAGCATTGGGTGGGTTCCCTTCAGACCCTGGGGTTGAGAAGGAGCCCCTTGGTTTCTCCTGAAGTCCCTCATGTGCTAGACACCCTCCTTCCACCCTTTTTTCTACCATGTTTGTGGTGATGCCCCAAGACTGGCTCTTCAACTCAAGGCCTGCACCCAGAGACTTAACATGTGTCTGGCAGTGCAGGAATTCTACAGCGGACCCACACTCCTCCTCAAGAGTGACACACTCTTTCTGAGTAACACAAGAGTCTGCATGGCTCAGATCTCCTGTCCTCTGTCTGTGTGACAGTACAGGCAGCATCTCTAGGTCATCAGCGGCCTCACCAGGGTGGTTTTGGGGCACTTTCTGCTCAGAGTAGGTACCTGTGACCCTCTCCCACTGTGGATGGCATCCCTCTACTACCCCTTACTCATTGTCTGTGCCATTGATTCCTCCGCTGAGGAACAGAACCTCTAGAAATCTGTGTTTGTGGGGCACCTGGGTGACCGGCTGTCCAAGATTTTTTCTCACCGGTGGGAGCTCATTGCCAAGGATGCAGTCAGTGGCCATCTGGGGACTGCCAATGACCTTCCCCATGGCAAGTACCCCCTGCCGTTCTAGGGCTACCAGGGCCTTTAAGGCAAAAAAAATCTTGCCCAAGTGCATACGACACCCAACAAACCTATCCTGGCAGATACTGTTCTGGAAAACAAGCCTGCCTACAACTAGGCCTGGGCAGAATTTCAATTAAGCCAGAGAAATCGGAGTAATTTTGGTAATTTCTTGCTGCTCTTTGATGCAGAATTACCAGTAATAACACAAATATGCCAACTTGCGTAATTAAAAGTAATTTGGGGCAAAATAATGCTACCACAAGAGTAGACTTAGTGGCTGCTCATGCTGCTGTTTCTGTTTTATTGCATTTTGTGATCAAAAACTAGCGCTTAATGTTGGGAGTACATTGGGGGATAATGCTATCTTAAGTGCACAATTAGCAAGCACGAGTAGCTGCTCACGCTAGCTATTTATGTTCTGCTGCATTGAGCGCTATTTCATAGCGTAAAATGGATCTTTGCATCCATTTTGGATGTGAGGGGGCATTTTCGCATTGCAAAAATAGGAATTGTGTGACTTACGCCCACCCTAGCCAGAACCATGTTCTGACTGGCACAGGTATCCCTCAGAGCAGTGACAGGGACCCCATAAACTCTGACGTCCTGGAAGTGATGTCTACTACCATCAGAGATCACCAGTTTAACTTCTAGTTCACCTCCCAACTAAGGGATACTAGGGCATGATGTCCTCTCTCTCCTCCTGGGAATAAACACCCTCCTTGGATACATTGGCCACCACTGTGGAGATCTCACCTGTGGATATCTTCTTGGGACATACAAAGTCCCATTTTTTATGACTAGGCTGGTGACAGTCAGAACACCGGGGTGGGTGAAATGGCGCAGGCGCCCTGGGCATCCACCCATCAAAACCTCTCCTCCTGTCCTCTAAAGGGGTCTGGGAATCCTTCCCCTTAAAACATTTTTGGGGCCATTTTGGGGCTTTCTCTTCTCTCTGCAGAGGAAAACCAGATCTATCCTTCCTATGGTTACTCCAGGGTACCTTCTTTGGCACTCTGGTGCTAATGCAGAGGTCAGATTCCTCCTAAACTCCCTGGGCACAGTAAGATTGCTCTTTAACAGGTGCAAGTACAACTCTGTAAAACAATGACTTAAAATCAGCTCTTTCATCATTACATTGTTCAGCCTATAATCATTTACTTTACTGCCCTTCTTCCAACCATCCAGTGCTTTACTGGAAGAATCCACAAAATCCACCCATGACTGGTGTGACTGCTTCTGGCTGTCTCTGAATTTCAGGCAATACTTCTCAGTGGTTAGACTAAACTTAATGATAAGGACTTTCTGTATGGGAGCCCACTTCATCTGTTCAGCTACTTCAAGGGTCAACAATTTATCCATTTCTGCAATTGGCGTGTGCTTCCACAGACCGGTCCAGCTCACCACATGTACATAGGGATTGGGACAAGGAAGAGATAATCTGAGTAATGGAGGTTAGCTTTAAATAATCAAGCATTCCACTTGACAGTGGCTTAGCCTTGCCTAAGTAGCTATAATACTTGTGATGAAATACCTGTGCCAATGTGCTATGAAACTTCATTTTGTATGGTGAATGTCATTTTGGTCATTATGCTAAATGCCATATGAAGAGAGAGAATTCAGAACAATAACACACTTTATCAACCCCACTCTAATCTGTTAGAAGAACATCTATCTTCCAGTGGATGTCCACTCTAACTGTCCCCAGCATGAAAGACATACATTGTAAAGCCAGGAGATGCTATTCCATTCTGGAACCTTCACTCTCAAATTCAAAAACATGAAATAACACTTTAGGATGTTATGAATTTTTATTAATTTAAATGTAATACATCATTATGACCCTCTGCTTAGGACTATAACAGTTGTTAAAGACCCTCTTCCTGAGTTATTTCCCAAGCTGCAGAAGAGGGTCTATAACGAGGGAGATTATAATTTATTTAAAAAATTGTAAAATGCAGCGTTCAGCCAGCGGACATCTTGGCGCTATTAAAGTGTCAGTCTACACTGAGGTTTCTCTAGGGAATTACAGATGGGGGAGCTGTGTTATACTTAGGCTAAGTAGGAAAAAGCTATTTATTCATGTCTTCCTAAAGCTCAGCAGATTTGTGTTTGTTCTCTGGGTAGTTGGTAGTTTATTCCAGAATTGTGCTGTCTTTACTTGAAAGGATCTCCCACAAAGCCTTGTCTTTTTAAAACTAGGCACACAACCCAGGCTTCCTGAAGACAATCTTAGGGACTGTGAGGATTTATATTAACAGAATTTCTTTTGTAGAGGACTAGGCCAAATTCCATTCAGGGCTTTGTGCATTATGCACATGGCCTTAAGGATACATCTTTCCTTAACCAGTGACCAGTGGAGTTCTTTCAGAGTGCCAGACGCCAAGTCGAATCTAGTCTTGTGCAACGCTAATTGGGCGGCCAACACTTTTATCATATAGAGCCTTTTAAACAGATATTCTGGAGCTCCTATCAAGAGAGAATTGCAATAATCTAGTCTGCTTAACACTGTACATTGCACTACCAACTTCCTAGCAGGTTGAGGTAAAAGAGGGACGATTTTTCTTAAGTTCCTCAGAAGTCCATGGGAGGTAGCCACTGTTTTGTTAACATGAGCCTCCATAGAAAGATTTTCGTCAATCTGGACTCCTAGGTTCCGGACTGATTGAGCTGTTTTCAGGTCTGTGCCCTTTTCCATAGCCAAAAATCTCTCAGAAGTTGACACTGTAATTTCCCCGGGGAACAGCTCAGAAATTCAGTTTTGCTTCAGTTTAATTTAAGTATATTGCTATTGAGCCAATTAGGCATCTCAGATAAACAAACATGACCATTTTCGAGCTGGGTAGTATTATTATTACTAATGATATTATTAATTGGGTATCATCAGCCTAGTCTATAAATGAGACCCCAAAGGATTTGATCAAGGTCAACAGTGGCCAACGATAAACATTAAACAGAATGGGGCTCAGAGCTGATCCCTGTGGTACTCCATGTAGGATATCTTTAAATTGTGACTCAAAAGGGGGGGAAGGATACTGTCTGAAGTCTTCCAGAAAGGTACGAGTCAAACCAGTGAAGAAGGGCGCCACCTACCCCAATCTCTTTTAACCAACTAAGTATGATTTAGTCATTGACTGTGTCAAAAGCGGCCAAACGATCCAACAGGGCCAGGACCTCCAACTGACCACCGTCAATCCTCACCCTTAGTTCTTCTGATGCCAAAACTGGTGCAGTCTTCTTGCTGTGAGCTGGTCTAAAGCCCATTTGCTCAGGTTCCAGTAGATTATTGTATTCCAGGAAACCAGCTAGGATTTTACTGATGTACTTTTCTAGGATCTTAACCGGGAATGGGAGCCGGGAAATTGGGCGGTAATTACTGGGGTTGTTAATGTCAGCCAGAGGTTTTTTTTAACAATGGAGTAATCAGCACCTTCTTCCAGACAACTGGTACCATACCTGTAGCTAGGGACTGATTACAAATCTTTTGTAGAGCTGGGAGGAGTTCAGTAACTCTGTCCTTCCAGATTCTGGTGGGAATAGGGTCTATAGAGGAAGAGTCTTAGGAGACTGATGAAGTTAGAGTTCTAAACACTTCATAGTTTAGCAGTTCCACCCTCTCAAGAACACCCAAAGTACCCACTCTTGGGGTAGAGACTGTTGTTAATAACTAGTGTACACAGAGGCAGAAGGGTTCTAATGCTTTTAGAACATTCATCCTACTGAGAGTAGGATGTTCTAAATTAAAAAGTGAGAAGCAAAAAGAACAACAATTGAATGTTGAATCAGAGGGAATATACTAGGTGTTACTGGCCATGGGGCACTCCATTGTCCTCAATGGAGCTTTCAAAATTCAAATGTTCTAATTAAAGGTAATTCTTTTTTGTTTCTAAGAGAAGTCATAATTTTAACAAGCTATTTTAGCTGTTACCACTTTTTAGAACAATTTGCAGTTTTTCCAGGGTCAGCCTATATTTGTTTGCCTTTTTGCTGAACCCTATTTTGTTGTGACTGTAGAACTCTGTGCACTTTACGTATGCTAATCAGTGGTGAAGTGCCTGTGCTCCCCCTTTCAGCATGATGACATTGGCATACCTCTGATTGGCATATTTAACTTGCCAGTAAGCCCCTAGTATATAGTGCAAACGTGTACCCAGGGCCTGTCTGTTAAATGTCACAAGTGGACTGCAGCACCCATTGTGACATCCACAACAGTGATAGTGTAAACATGACTGCAGACCTTCTATGTGTTGCCTAGCTGTACATCTTTAAACTGCAAATGCGACTTATCAAATCAACCCATTTGACAGGCCTAAACATTCCTTTTAAATAGTGATAAGTGACCTCTAAGTAGACCCTGGAGACCAAAACGCAGGATGCCTGGTATTTAAAAGTAGAAAATGTAACGATTTAATGTTAAATTTGTCCCTCTAGTGAAAAGGCCCCAAAAGCTATTTTCATTGTAGCCGGGTTTGCTGTTCGGTAGGAAATTATTGGGATACATTGTTAAATTTAATGTTATCTCTGGCTAAAATCAGCTAAAAATTAAATTCTTGGACTTTTTGAAATATTTATTACAATCCCATTTCACTGGTAAATTTGGGTTTGTACTAAATATTTCATAAAAGGTACTTTTGGAAAATTACATTTTCCCTGCCTAAAACCTCTGGATGCACATTTACATGAGCTCAACCATCGCCTGGCAGTTGACTAGTTACTTTGATGAAATGTGAACTTACTCCCAGAGCTGAGACAAAGGCTGTTGGTGTGGGGAGGTGTTCTGTTCCTCTGGCAGGTTGACCATCTACACTGGGCCCAGGAATTCAATTAACTTCAAAGAGGTCTATCTTATCACAGGCAAATGTTTGCAGACACCTGGGTGGGGCCTTTCCTTTTTACCCCATCAGGCAGGCTCCAATATGAGTGGGAGAAGAGCTGCTCCCAGAACTAATCTAGAGTAACCACAGAGGAAAGTTCGTTCATTGCACTGGCCACATCTTTAGGGTGGGCACACAGGTTCTGCATGAGGGGAAAAGGGTTTCACCATCTTGGATTTAGGCAGGAGAGGCACTATAGGATGCAGGAAGTGTTGCAAACATGGGCAGGGTTGCCCCTGAGAACTTTTACCCTGTTGGTTAAGGAGGGGCCAGTTGTTACCCCGCACCCACAGGCTGATACCAGGCATAAATGTGTCACCCACAGCACCCTCTTCAGAACATTTTGTGGACCTGTGGAAGAATAAAAGAGGACTGAACCTACTAACTATGTCCTGAGAAGAGCCTAGAAAACTGCACCTGCTCTCCCTCTTGTACCCAGGGCAAAGAAGTGGACTCCAAGGACTCCAAGAGTCATAAAGCTGACCTTGTGTTAAAGTTACAGGGTCAAATGCTACAAGAATCCTTTCTTGCAAGTGCCCAAATGACCAGTTCTAACTGGACCTGCCCTGAACCCTGCTGCTGGTCTCTGCTGCAGTGAGTTTTGACCCTCAGGTGCTCTCCCCAAGGCCCTGAACCCCTGGCTAGTGTAAAAGGCTACTCCTCCTAACATTTCCTGAAACCAGGGAAATGTTTTGACTCCAAAGACCACTTGAGAACCAGGACCAACCTGCCACGCTGATCCAAAAAAGGTGAGTGTCCACTGGGTAAAGGTTATGGTTAGGCCCGCTCAGAGCTTTCCATAGCAGCAAGTTCTAATCAACTGGATCTTGCTGAGAAGGTATCCGGTTTGGTGGAGCCCTCTTCGGGTACAGCCTGCAGCCTTGCCCTGATGGAAGAATCTAATCTGCAAAAAAGTGAGTATTTTGAAGGAAGAAATCTTCCTCAGGCAAAGGCACGAAAAGTATGCAGCCAGTGAGGGACCTTTTTGTGTGTGAAATTCAAATTTCTCCCACTCTGTGCTTTTTCACCAAAAGTCAATGGCTTCATCAACACCTCACCTAGCAGCTATGCTACAACTTGATGCCCTCTTCAGCCACAGCCTGCTGCCTCACCCCGCTGATTATTTTAGACTTTCAATTCAGAAACTAAGTCTGAAGGTAATACTTCCAACAAGGCCAAACTTGGTTTCTGTATCTGACCAGCTCTCCGTCACGGTCAGCCTTAACTTGCGCCTAAATACCAGGCAAGCGCAACCAGTTGATCACTGTTGCTGCTTAATGCTTTTTGCAGCTGTTTTGATCTTTAGACTTGAAAAATTCATAACACTGGTTTCACTTTTTTTTTTTGTTTTAGTGTCATTTTATATATGAAAATGCACTCTATTTTTCTGAATTGGTTTGGGTTTTCTTGTGTTGTGTTTTGACTTTATTACTGTTTTGGTGCTGCATAAATACTTTGCACATTGCCCCTAAGTTATGCCTGCCTACTCTGTGCCATAGCTACCAGGGGTTTGAGCTCAAGTTATTTTAGTGACTTTAAGGTTTCACTCTAACAGGGGGTTAAGGTTATTACTTGAGATGGGCACTCACCCACTTCAACTAAAACCCCAAATTCTTAAACCACTGCTGGAAATGTCCCTCTCTGCAGGGTCACCCCCAAACGATTTGCCCTTGACTTCCGCCGCGGTAGTACTAGAAATAAGTAACCTTCCTCACAGGTAAGGTTTGCTATGCGTTTCATGCTTTTATTTATATTCAGCCAAAAACTTTCTAGCGAAATAACTTAAATTCGAAAAAACTACATAAAGTAAATTCGATACAATAGGTGCTCCTATTAAGTGACGGGACAGTGCAAGTGAATAAAGTGAGCACTCAGTGCACCAGTGTTATTTACAATGGCAATATATACATTTGACTGAATGAGATGTTATAATGTTACTAACAACACTCATGATACAAGTGTGAAGAATCACAGTCAAATTTTAAGTTGAATTTAAATAAAATGCATGAAAAGTATAGCAAACCTTACCTGTGAGGAAGGCTACTTATTTCTAATAGTACTGCTGTAGAAGTTAAGGGCTGCACGTCCCCCATAAGGACCATTTTTCCTTACATTTGTTTACCCCCTGTAACTAGTCTGGAGACAGTTGTTACAGGGCAGGGCATCTGTACACTTCAAAGGCTTGTCTTTGAATTCTCCCCCACTTCAGAAGCACCACTGGTAATAAGTAATGGACCTCAGTCACAACCACTTCAGTACACCTCTGGACCTGTTGATACTCTGCCAGGAAGAAGGACCGCTGTGCTGCTGAAGGACTGCTGCCATGTTATGCTTTCCTGCTGCCCGCCTTGCCTGGGTGAGAAGGACTGGACCTGTATTTCTTTCACTCAGAACCCTGAGAGACTCCAAAGACAAGTTGGCTGGCCTCCTGATCTGAAGACTCAGGGACATAACAGGCTCCCAAAAACCTCGCATCTGCATCTGGACTCAGCCAGCTGTGAGTCTATCCTGCCAAGTGGTGCCACCCCAGGCTGGACCCCTGGAAGTGGGCCTACGGTGCTCACAAGCAGAGTTGACACATCTTCTCTGCTGAGCAGTGCACCCTCTAGCCGAACTGACACATCTCCTTGGCTGGGCGGTGCACCCTCGAGCAGAACCAGCGCATCGTTGCTGTTGCGTGGATTGAGTCCGGTGCAGAAGGTTCATATTACACTAAAATCTTTTGGACCGATACATCACCGACAACGCGGTGCATCTCCAACCCAGGTCCTTGCATCTCTTGTTGACGGTAGCGTGATGACGACGACGGCCTCCGCATCACAGCCTCACAGCTCATCGGAACCAATGCATCGCCTTGGCTGTGCACAGCATCCTCAACGCCGGGACTTTACATCGCAAGCCCCGTCGATGAGATCTTTGAAGATGACGCAACAGGACCTCACACCACAGCCTTGCCGCATCACGGAACCAACGCATTGCTTTGACTGCTTGTCGCTTCTTTGCTTCGGAAACAGGAAATGCTCCGCAACCAGGATTTAAGCTACTTTGTTCAGTGGGCCTAACCTGGTCCCTGTAGCTGGCCAGATATCCCTTGTTGGTGGTTTGTGCGTTTTGGCTCTATTTTACCCTAAAACTTTCAAATTCAATATCTCCGATTTTCCTGATTGCAATTTTGTCATTTTGGTTTTGTTTTATTTTTTATAAACCTGGTGTGTGATCTTTTTGTGTGGTTTTTTTCACTGTTTTTACGGTTTGAAATTTTGCACAAATACTTTACACATTCCTCTCAGTTTAGCCTGAATACTCCTTGCCAGGCTACCAGAGGGTGAGCACAGGTTAATTTAGGGTTTGCGTGCCTCTTACCCTGACTAGGATTTTGGTTGCTGCTTGACCAGGGCTCATATCCCAGTCAACCAGCAACCCAATTTCTAACATTGCTGATCAGCCGTGAGGACAGGACTTGTTTTTGTGCAGTGCTAGACAGTAATTGGGTGTACACTACTATCTCATACCAAAGACCAATTCGAGTAAGTTCCCCCAAATAGCCTTTTTGCTTTTTCCAAATTTACTCTCACCCTACTTGACAGTTGTGTCTGGGACCTCACCTGCAAAAGATGGAGTTTGGCCAACCTGGAGAGCTACACAGTGGCCCAGGTCAAGGAGTTTTGTCAGGAAAGAGGGCTGCCTGCTAAGGGGAGCACTAAGAAGGAAGAGCTCCTAAAGGCCTTAAAGGCATGGGCAGAGGCCAATTAGACCCCAACAGACGATGTTGAGGAATAGATGGATGAGGAGGAATTGGAGCAAGACCAACAGGAGAACCTTGGAAGGCGGTCTGTTGAGGAGGGGGATAACCTACTCCCAGGATTGAAACTCCTTCCTCCTGCAGGGAACAGTGTGTCTTCCAGGGGACTGTCCCTAAAGGAGTTGGAGGACGGGAGAAAAGAAAGAAAGCTCAAGTTGAAGACTGCGAAATTGGAAAAAGAGAAAGCTGAGAAAAGAGACTAGCTATGGAGGAAAAGCAAATGGCCCATGAGCTAAGTCTCAGAGGGCTGGACATTAGAGCCATGAATGTGGAGTCCAGCAGTAATGGTGGCAGCATATCAGCAGTGCACAATGGAGAGGTGAAAGTTCGCATACCCAAGTCCCTCATCTCCAGTTATGTTGTGGGAGATGACACAGATAAGTGGTTCTCAGAGAATGAAGTGTCTCTAAAGCTACACAAAGTCCCAGAGGAGTACTGGGGGGAGGGGGCAGCTAGTGGAGTTAAATGCCCACGGTGGGGAGTGACACACTCCTGACACTAGAGGTAGAGGACCAGACCAAGTATGCCCCCATGAAGGCCATTCTTCTTAAGAAATCTGGGCTGACCCCTGAGAGATATACAAAAGACACACAAATGATGGACGGAATGCAGAACAAATCAAACATTGACCCCCAGTCAAGAGATCTGGTTTAAATCTATTGTTCTTTTGCTCAACATGCCACCCCAGTTTAGACCCAGTCATATGCAAATCAGTCTTGACCCTGCTTCTCATGGGAACAGTCCAGCCCCAACTGCCAAGCCAGGTCCAGGGAGGACCCAGGTTGGCAGTTCGGACAGTTCAACCTGTGAACGTTTCTGTTACCACTCCCACACGTACTCCATTATCCCTCTCCAGAACGTTTCTTTGGAGATCATGCAAAATATGAAATTTTTATGAATCAATACCAGCTGCATTTTCTTTGTCGACCATCTGCCTTTCCCAATGATGCGGCAAAAGTCGCATTTGTCCTGTCCTATCTAGGGGGAACAGCTGCAACTTGGTCCATTCCGTTCGTCGAACGAGATGATCCGTTACTTTATGATTTTGTTTGTTTTAAAGAAGCAATGCGAAAACTGTTTGCGAAACATCAGTTCATTTAGGCTTGTGATAACGAGCTTTTGAACTTAGGTCAGCGTAGTAAGGATTTATTAACATATATTACATCTTTTAATTGTTTCATTGCTGAAACAGAGTGGCCAGACGAAAAAGAACCTCATTGTTTTATTGGGGACTACGAGACGATCTTACGGATGTACTTGCTCAGATTGTAGATCCTCCTACTGATTGTTCGGAATTCATTGATCTGGTAGTTCATTTAGATCATTGATTAGGTGAACGAAAAGGTGAAGAGAGTCGTGGAGACACAACTAGAATTGTTGTGGTAAAGCAGGAAAAGAAAGAATTGTCCAACCCTACTCCAGATACAACTGAACCTATGCAGTTAGGGAGTGTAAGAGGACCCCTGACTAAAGACGAAAAAGAACGTAGATGTTGTTTAAACTTGTGTCTATATTGTGGTAGATCTGGATATTTTGCCTGTGACCGCTCTTTAAAACCCTCCACATCCCGAAAGGCAATAGGGCTTACAGAGTTACCCTCCTCTGATAAAGAACAGTCGGGAAACTTCTCAGCCCGGTAAGGAAAGAGACCTCCTTATCGAGCACATCTGAAACAACGGTCTCTCCTCATTATTTGGCAAATACCATTACGCCTAATCAATGTCATTTAACATTAATAGTAACCTTGCTCTTGGCTGCTCAGACTAGAAAAGTGATCCCTATTTTATTAGATTCTGGGGCTATGGGAAACTTTTTGGATATAGGTTTAGCTAATACCATGAATATTTCCACAGTTAAAAAGACCATTCCTGAGCCCATTCGACCCGTCGATGGCTCTGAGTTGTCATCTGGTCTGATTCAGTATCAGACTATTCCCCTGACCATGATTTGTGCCGATGGACACACGGAGCAGATCCAATTTGATTTGATTGATACACCTGTGTCTGGGGCCATATTAGGAATACCTTAGCTCCAATTACACAATCCTAAAATCGATTGGCTTAAAAGAACTGTCACTTTAGATTCTACTCATTGTTCACAGTCTTGCTATCAGGAAAAACAACAACCCATTACACCTTTGCATTATGCCTCTACCATGGAAAACGCAGAAACTGAAAAAATTACACTACCCAAAATGTATGAGGGCTTTCATGATGTTTTCTCAGAAATTCAGGCCACCCAACTACCCCCTCATCGGTCTTATGACTGCCGAATAGATCTGGTCCCTGGAGCCACCTTGCCTTGCAGTCGTGTTTATGCCTTATCTGAACCCAAAACTCGCTATCTACAAGAATATCTTGATGATTTATTGGCAAAGGGTTTTATCCGACATTCCACCTCTCTTGTCAGCTCTCCACTCTTTTTTGTCCCAAAGAAAAATCAAGAACTACGTGCCTGCATTGACTATCTTGCGATAAACAAGGTCACGGTTAAGAATAGATATCCTCTTCCACTCATACCGGTATTATTGGATCAGATACGTGATTCCACTATCTTTAATAAATTGAATCTCCGAGGTGCATATCACATGATTAGGGTGAAAGAAGGGGATGAGTGGAAGACGGCATTTCGGACCAAGTTTGGTCTATTTGAGTACACCAGTAATGCCTTTCGGACTATGTAACGCTCCTGCAGCGTTTCAAATTTTTATAAACAAAGTACTGCAGGAGTTCCTGGACATCTGTGTGATCTGTTACATTGATGACATCCTGATTTACTCTTCCTCGACTGAGGAACATATAGGGCATGTACGGGCAGTTTTACAACGCCTGCGGGAACATCATTTGTTTGCCAAATTAGATAAATGTATCTTTCACGCTACCAGTTTTGACTTTCTGGGTTATGTTATTTCACCACATGGCATCACCATGGACCAATCAAAGGTGCAAGCCATAATGATATGGGACACCCCAGGGTCACTCAAAGATATCCAACGATTCCTGGGGTTCACCAATTTTTATCGGCGTTTCATCCCTTATTTTTCTTCAGTCGTTTCCCCTATCACTCAACTTCTAAAAAAGGGAGTTCATTTTCGTTGGTCGACTGCTGCAGAAAAAGCCTTCCAACATCTGAAAAAGGCATATACTGAAGCACCCATTGTGCATCATCCTGACCCCACCCAGCCTTTTTATGTGGAAGCGGATGCCTCCCTAGTGGCAGTGGGAGCTGTCTTGTCTCAGAGAGATCCACATTCCGGTCATCTGCATCCTGTGGCATATTTTATCCAAAAACATTTTCCTGCCAAAAAAAACTACACGGTGGCTGAACGAGAACTATTGGCCATTAAGTTAGCCTTTCAAGAATGGCGTCATCATTTACTGGGGGCCCGACACACAGTTACTATTTATTCTGACCACCATAATTTACAGTTTTATCAAAATGTTAACGCATTAACACCACGTCAACTTCGTTGGCTTCTTTTTTTTAATGAATTTGATTTCATCATCACGTACAGGCCTGGCAAGGAACAACAGAAAGCTGATACTCTGTCACGCCTGTGCTATCCTAGTCCAGACCTTGATAAGGATCAATTTAATCCTATGATCCCTGAACATAAAATTGTCGCCCTTTGTGCTCCACAAGAATTTTTATCCCAATTCCAGAAAGCACAAACCTGTTCTCCATTGCCACCTGAATAGGACAAAAAAGGGGATTTAGTCTATTATAAAGATTGCTTATATGTCACAACCCAGGATTTACAACAAACTGGCTTATTTTGGACTCATGATTCAGTTTTTGCAGGACATCCAGGTATAAAACAAAATATAGATTTATGTCACCGACACTTCTGGTGGCCCAAGCTCATTGCTGATGTTAAAAACTACGTCCAAACCTGTCCCATTTGTGTACAATCTAAAGCTCCACATGTGGCACCAGCTGGTTTATTGCATCCTATGCCCATACCACCTGCACCATGGCATACTTTGAGTATGGATTTTGTCACTGATCTACCAGTGTCTAATGGGTTTTCAATCATTTGGGTTGTGGTAGACTATTTTACAAAAATAGCCAATTTTGTTCCTCTTAACCGCTTAACCGCGGCGGCAATTCCGCCGCGGTGCGGCGGTTTAGCGGAGTGGGCGGGGCCGCGTCGGCCAACGGACGTTCGCAGCACTACAGAGGTAGTGCTCACGACGGCCGTTGGCCGACAGACGCACGCAACAGGTTAAACACATGCCTACAGCTAAGGAACTTACTGATCTGTTTGTACAGCACAGGCTCAAAATACATGGATTACCAACCATAATTGTATCTGACCGTGGTCCACAATTTATTTCCAGATTCTGGCGCAGTTTTTGTTCATCAATGGGCATTGACGTCCGTCTGTCTTCTGCTTATCATCCACGGACAGACGGAACGTCTTAATCAAACAATGGAACAAACTTTACGTTGTTTATTAACTACCTGGACAACAGAATGGGAAAGAACTTTGCCTCTGGTAGAATTTGTTTATAACAATACTGTCCATTCGGCTACAGGGGTTTCTCCATTTTATTGTTTATTAGGCTATCATCCAAAAATGTTACCCATGCCACAGGACGCTATTTCAGTATCTGTCCCCGCAGCCCACATTCATCACACACATCTACACAAAATACAGGAACAAGTACAATCACATTTAACACAATATCAGCAACGGGTTAAAACGCAAGCTGACAAACACAGGAAACCTGCCCCGAAATATGCTATTGGTGATAAGGTCTGGTTGCCATCAACGAATCTGCGTCTAGCCGGATCTCGTAAACTTCAACCTCGATTCTTAAGTCCCTTCCCTATAATTAAACTCATCAACCCTGTTACTGTTGAACTGTCTTTACCTAGTGAATACCAAGTTCATCCAGTATTTCATGTCTCTCTTTTGCAACCCTATGTACCAACTACTCATATGGGTCCTCTACCTCCTCCCATTAAGATAGATGGTCAGTGGGAGTTTGTGGTCGCCAAGGTCCTTGATTCAAAAAGAGAGCGAGGTATCCTGTACTACCTTTTAGCGTGGAAAGGTTATGGAGCTGAAGAGAACTTCTGGGAACCAGCATCCTTGGTCCATGCTCCTCGTTTAGTTAGACAAATCCATTTCCAAAATCCCTCAAAACCACGTCCAGTACTAGGGGTTTTGAGAGGGAGGACTGTCAGAAACCGGCGCACTACATCAAACATCATATCTTGTATGATTTGTCAACATCCCCAAGGTTTTTAATTAAATCATATAGCCTTTCATTAAAATGTTAAATACTGCACAAAATATTTCAAAGGCAGAAGTGGTACAAGACCTGTGTAAATGTTTTACTGTTTATTTGTTTTTAACAATGATTGTTTTGATTTCAATAGTATTAACGCGCTGAAGAAGACTCACACTGGCTTTTGTTTATTGGTTGCCAAGGAAACCAGACTTCCTGACAGCCACGTATTTTTCTTGAAAGTTCAGGACGCCACTGACACGCGCTTAGTTACGCGGTCGGCAACGCCCAATGAATGGCTATAAATAGCCGCGCCCCCTGCATTTCGTGCTTGACTTCGTTTCTCAACTGAAAGGACTCCCGCATCAAGAATTCCTTTCCAGCACGGGGATCAACGAAGAGCAAGGCTCCAACGATCAACATCGGAACTGTTTCCTGATTACAGCCAGCTAAGTCCTGTGATTGCACGGCAATGTGTTTACGAGTGTAGCTGATGTCCGGACTTGGTAGTTGTTAGTTTATTTGTTTTTAGAACTGATTCAGTACACGAGTTGAATATTTAAAGCACTCTTGTGTTTCCCACGTTCTCTATGGCAATTAAGT
Source organism: Calotriton arnoldi (assembly GCA_963921515.1). Taxonomy (NCBI): domain Eukaryota; kingdom Metazoa; phylum Chordata; class Amphibia; order Caudata; family Salamandridae; genus Calotriton; species Calotriton arnoldi. Next base: position 246,267 of record CAWUFW010000032.1, on the reverse strand, counting down.
TCGCATGTGTTTGGCAAAGACATATTCGGTGCATTTGAAGTTGGCAGTCACTTTTGAGTTTCCGCTTGAGAAGAATCTGAGTCTATTTGTTTTTGGGTCTCATTTAAGAACCATTATTTGGTACAGCAATCACAATAGAGATCAAAGGTGAGATAGTTACATATCTAAAAAACATGAATGATTGTACGAAGGGAAAACTATCTTTTGGATGCATGACGTTTGCTTTCTATTTCCTGTCTCATTTGTAGCTCGTTGATAAAAGACTACAGGATGATTTAATTAAAGTCTTCAAGCAAGGTGAAAACTCCTAACTCAGATATAGGTTATCTGTCATATAAACATACGCTGCTCCTTAATGTTGTAACAGGTGATTATTATACATTGCAACAAATAAATGTTATATTATTGTTGTTTGCCTGCTATCATTGCTTAGCTCATACATTGACTTCTTTCTTGGGATAGAGCGAAGAAGGCAGTTCTGCAAGAAAGATCCCGGCTGGTCCAGGTGGCGGAATCAGGCGGTGTCTTTTTCTCTCTGTGTCTTATTTCTCATCCCAACCCCTTACCTCTTGGAATAATTGCCAGTGCTGCTGTTTACCTTTTTCAGTAGCGCTGAGAACTATTCAAAGAGGGTTGGGGCACTGTCATCGCCCCTGCGGACTACCTGGTTTTCAGGTGAGTGGTTGGATCATAACACCTCACGTACTGCGTCATAACAATTGTCAAAACTTCCAAAGAAGCAGAAAGGAGGAGAGCTACACCCACTGCATTACCCGACAAACAGGTGGCCTCTTCTGTCCCAGCTATGATAGCAGTATCAGTTAAGTACAGCACTGTCAGCGTTAACAAACAATTTTTGAAGATACAGTTGACATGACTCCAGAGGTCATGTGAAAGAGCTCTGAACTGTGTGATAAATAATTTCAGTGCGGTATTGCAGGGAGGGGAGAGTTCAAGCACTGCAGCGGGCTGCTGCCTCCCTTCAGGAAACGTACCCTGTGGCGGCTTGCAACGACGATAAGCAGACACAATTTGTGTATGAAAATAAGTGCATGTTGCAACGCAGCAGAGAGTTCTCTCCCGCACGCCGACATCAGCGGGAATCACAAGCCGCAGGAGGTATGGCTTCCAGCACTGCATCTTCCCCTGCCATCAGCAGGATAAAAATACATGTATGTGGCAATGCAGCAGCACGTTATCTCCCGTACGCCAACATCGGCGGGAATCACAAGCTGCGGGTGGCATTGCTTATCATCAGGATGAAAATAGGTGTATGTGGCAGCTCTCCCGCACGCCGATAACAGCAGGACTCACAAGCCACAGACGGTATGGCTTATAGCAGGCCATCTTCCCCCGCCATCAGCAGGATAATAATAAGTGTATTAAGCAACGCAGCAGTGTGTTCTCTCACACACGCCAAAAGCCGCAGGCAGTATCAAAAGCTGCAGGCGGTATGGCTTCCAGCTGGGAATCACAAACCGCGGGCGGTATGCCTTCCGGCAGCGCCATGAGCAGGAGCAGCCTGCCGCGAGCAGGGTGTGCAGATTGCACAAGTCAGGGGAGAGTTGAAGCACTCCAGCAGCTTGCTGCCTCCCATTGGGAAACGTACCCTATGGTTACTATATCAACAAATATTTTTTTTAAAAGAGTTTGCCGCCATAACACAAGTACATTGGAAGAGGAACGAAACTGTAGTTGGCCGGTGCTCCTGGGGGAGAAAACAGAAGTGACATTTCGCTGCATGAGCCATTTAGGATGCAGCAAAAAAGAGGGACACAGCACTGAACCAATGGGAAGCCAGCAGGCTGGAGCTAAGTCCTTTTAGAGTACAGCAGGTCTTCCAGACAGCGCATGTGCGCTGCCTAGGCTCGACCTAAAAATGGAAGATATGTTTTTATTTGCTGCCTTCCGCACTATCAGAGGGTGCAAAGTTGAAAATGCTGCCATTAATGGTTGCTTTGTGTGAGAGTGGTGTGCCATTCTTATGCTTAATTTTTACATTTCCTGACATTATTGTATCTATCTGATAAGACCAAAAAATAATATTTGATCAACGAACTCAATTTTCAGGTATGTGAATCACATTTAATTTGGAGAAAAAAATGAATGAAAAGGCATATGTGAGAATGTTATAAGAGAGTTTCATATATTTTTGAGAAAATATTGGAACTATGTGCGGTAATGTAGGAGTGGTTTTGTGAGTGGCTTTGTATGTTTAATAACAGGTGAGTAAGACACTTTATGAGTGTATGAGAATGTGATAGTTTATCTAATTTGCAGACTAGGTGTGTGAGAAGTTGATTCACAAACTGTTGCTTTGAAATAGTATGCTGTACATTTGCTGCTTACAACATGTTGTAATTGGTAGTAATAAAAACTGTAGATTAAGAGTTAAACTTTTAGTTAGTAATGTCGAAATATGTACATGTGTATATATGATGTGCAGTTACCAAAAGTGTTTTTCTTTGAATTCTGAGTGTTGTAGTTCTGTTACACTGCTTTGTCAGGCAGCTACAAAAGCACATATACATACAGTCACTTACCCAGAAACTACTTGTGCATGCAGAAGATTAAAATATAGTTGTAGTCACATCTATATTGCTTTCTTTTCCTTAACACAGGCACGGGGGTGTTTGTTTATAGCCACTTACATTTACAAATATTTAGAGAGTCATGCAGATACAAAAATAGTCACATACAGGCACATTTACTTAAACGTCTCATGTCACTGCTGCAGGTGTACTCCTCTAAGATTTCTCGGATATGTTGGCAAGTACTGACACAACCTTCTCATTCATGTGGAGAAATACTCTCTCAAACATGTATGATTCTTTGTAGAACAGGTCCAGTGTGTGCACTTTCATTTCAAGCTTGATTTGCCATGTAAAATCTGTTTGTGAAGTCTTAAATCCAAGTTTCAGTATTTGCACTTGCATGCCCCTATGTCATGTACTACATAGAGAATGCCATCCCTAAAGCAACTGACATATATGTTCAGAAACACATAAAGGCTCTGTTTCAGCTATTGAGATGGCTACATAAGCACGTTTAGATTCTGTCACTCACCAAAAACTACTGATACATGCATCAGACTCAAAGGTAGTTGCAGTCACACCTACGTAGCTCTGTATTGCCTAAAACAGACACTAAAGCATTTCTGCAGCCAGTTACATATTCCTTTAGACAGCCATAGAAATACTATAGCAGGCAGTTACAAACCACCACATTTACTTATACATCTCATGGCACTGATAGAATTCTACACTTTCTGAGATAAGTAGGCAAGTACTGACACAATCTTCTCAACCATGCAGAGAAATAGTATTTCAAAATAGGTGATGGCTACTAGTGCAGACCGTGTCTTTGCACTGTCACTGTAAGCTTCACTTGGCATGTTATAGGTGTTTCTGAAGTGTACAACCCACGTTTTAGTGCACATAACACACTTCTAAGATATGCTGTACATATGCCAGAAAGGATGCTGTTTTGTGCTTAAGAGATTGACAGATGTCTTTTTGAGTTGAATAAGTTACTTGAGCACTTGTAAGCCCCTATGTGAAGGACTGCATAGAGTATGCACCCCTAAAGCAACTGATATACATGTTCACAAAAGCATAGAGCCTCTCTGCAACCGAACCAGACAGCTACAGAAGCACATATAGATTCAGTCACTTACTAGAAACTACTCATGCCTGCAGCAGACTCTCAGGTAGTTGCAGTCACACGTACATAGATCTCTATTCCTTTACAGAGGCACTGAAGTATTTGTGCAGCCACTTACCTACACATTTTGACAGCCATAGAGCTACAAAAACACACAGTCACATACCATCACATGTACTCAAACATATTATGGCACTCATATAGATATATAGATGTACTGCTACACTCACTTACATATGTAGGAAAGTACTGACACAACCTTCTGAACCAAGCAGAGAAATATTTCTTGAATCATGGGTGATGGCTACTAGTGCAGACCCTGTGTGTGTAGCATGAAAGGGGTGGGCAATGGGTGTTGCGGTGGGCATTCAGACGCAGCACCTATTGCTTTTTTATGCTGCCCCCTATTTACAAGGGTGGAGTAAATAGGAGGCAGTGCCAAAAATAAGACCAGGGAAAACCTGATCTTCACCTGGCAAAACAAGGAGAAATTATTAATTTCTCCTCGTTTTTGCTGTTTCTATGTATGCTGCATTCTGCAGCACTCATAGAAACAGCAAATTGCCACTAGTGATTGTTCATGCGCAGGAAGGAGTACCTTCTTGCACATAAACAATCATTAAAAAATGACAATTTGCAACTTCTAAGTGTGCTGGATAAAGCAGCACGGTTAGAAGTTACAAATCGCCATTGCTGATTCTTCATGTGCAGGAAGGTATACCTTCCTGCACCTGAACAATTATTCAACGCAACACAGGAACCCTGCACTATGGTGAAATGGGGCCTGCATTGGCGCTATGCAGCTAAATTTAGCGGCAGTGCGAGGAGGAAACGCAGGGGTGTGCCGCATTCTTGTAAATATGGCGCAAACCTGCATTTTCAGAGTGGCCCTGCGCGGCATTAGCAATTTTGGCTTAACGCCACGCTATGCCATTCTCTTGTAAATAAGCCCCTATATTACTTAATGTATATGTTTCCATCTATCCTACAATTTATCTGCATGCTTTTAAGATGCAGTAACTAAGTCTTCTCATGATTTTTCTCATGTTTCTTCAATGTATAATTTGCACAGTTGGCGCACGCTTGTAATTTATTTCTCAAATTTGCCATAATCGGTTTTATGTGCCAGTTAAAAAGCTCAGCACTTTATCTGCTTCGTCAGTAGTGTTATTCACCATTGCCTCAGTCAAAATAAGATGGCTAGAAATTGAACCCTCAAACCATGAAAGCACCATCTCTGCCTTGGGAGTGACATTTGATTTGTTTGAATTTTATACTTTTGTTTGATTTGAAATATTCTTTGGATCGTTAACATTTTTTTTGGTTTGAGATCATTTTTTGAGGATTAACATGAATTGCAACTTTCATTAGACTAACACAGTATTTCAGTGCTGGAAGCTTACCTTTACTATTATGTTGATAAACACAGAATTACCTGGTGTGCATCTAGGGGTCAGTGACACCCAACCAAGAATATAACTGGTGGATAGTATATACCAGTCCGTGAGCAACAAAAACTGGAGACGACATCTAGGTAACTGTGTATCAAACCAGACATTCAGTGCATTTTTTTACATCTCAACACTTACCAGGCTCTGTCCGCCTTTCAGTCTGTGTGTTCAGTCCAGAAGCCACTGCAGGAAAGTGAAGGTGCTGGCATGTGTTGAAGGGGTTCTCAACACAGGCCCAGGAATGGTTATATAAACAGAAAATATATTGTTCTATGAGGAGATGTTTTTGTGTATGGTTGACCATTATAAAAGAGCACATGATGTGGACAGAGAGACGTTGATGGTTGGAAGACCTATTAAAACCAAAAGGGAGGAGTATACAGTTGATCTACTCAGAAAACAGTATTGTGGCACTTATTTTGAGTGTGTGGGTAGAACTAACATTGCTGAGTGAGAGAGATGGACTATACGGTCCGTCCTGGTTCTGCCCTTGCCAAGTCAATGGTGTGCACTGCTGTTGGTAAATTGTGATTATTTTTGGGAAGAGGAAAGGAGATTATCCGTGGTGTTTAAATGTGGTTGTTTTCTTGTGAAGATGTGGCATTACGTGTAGGGTCATTTATCGTTTTTGCGTTTGGGTGCCTGTTGTGATATACATGTGGCACTTCAATCGTTCTGTCTGGTTGATATTTGTGCTCTTTATAGCTGTGCATCATTTGTGGAGACTTACATTGGTACCTGGACTAATGAGTGAATGTAACCTAGAATGACAACTGTGCTTTCAGGAACAGGCAAGCCATGACTTCTGAGGCCATGCATGAAGTCAAGAGTACTCTGCTCCAAGTGGGGTTAGTCATGAAAGTAGTCCGGGTTCCCCACCAGGCATGGAGTTCCTAGTGCTCAACAAGAAAAGCCAACTAAAACCTCATGCTGCGCCTCAGTGAAGCAACTGTTCCTCCTCAGTGGAGGCAGTGCTTAATTTGAGCAGGTGGTTTCTGGTGCGAGGAGCTCCGGAGCTTTCAGCGGGACAAACCAGTGTGGTCAGGCCGATTCGCAAGTCGGCAATGGCGGCTTGACATCGAGCTGGTCTCCTCCTGGAGCTTTTCTGAAAAACTTTGCAGAAAGTTTCTTTCTTTATCTTGCAGTTTCTTGGTTCCTTTGGGGAAAGTTAGTGTCCACTAGCACAGTCCAACGGTTCCGAGACTTGGGATTTACTTTTGGGGGCTAGGATTCAATTTCCCACAATGCACCAGCACAGTCCAGGAAAAGTCCAGTTGCAACTGGTCAGCTGGGGTGATCCTCTCTTTGGGCTTGCAGTTGACTTTCTTCCATCTCTGTTGTCCCTGTTGCTGATCTGGGAGTCCACTCCTTTTCCTTTAAGTCAGGCAGAGTCCTTTCTTCGTGGAGACTTGAGAGTGCAGCAGGTGCAGTCCATTTCAGTGGAAACCTTCTGTGGTGCAGTCCAAGGTCCAGGCTGTGTTCTCAAGAGCTCGTGCATCTCTCACATTTTTATCCTCCATTCTGAGCTGGCAAGAGGGGAGGACACCCCAACCAATAAGGGTAAAGTTACCTTCCTCTTCAGTGACCTCTTCCTGTCTAGCCTATTTTTGACCCATAATGCACTGCTCTCTCAAAAATCAAAATGGAGAAAATATCCCCTTAGTGTGAGTGTCTGTGTAACCCAACACAAAGATGTGGCTAACAACTCACTACACTCACTGCCAGCCCCTCTCCAAATCTAATTAAGGGGCTCCCATCTGGCTGTCAATCAAGGAAGTGGGGACTGGCCAGGTTCCTATGACATCTGTTCTCCTGACTTTGAAGTCCAGCTTATCTCCCCAGCTCCCTTCCTCTCCTTGGTGTCTCCAGTAAGCACATCTCCTCCCACCAAATGGCTGTATTGTTTCAGCCCCAGGCCTCTTCACACCAACACAGGGAGGAGCTTGGCTCAGGCTGTCAAAGGCTAACCAATCAGAAGAGGCTGCTACAGGGCTGCTTTAGGTAACTTCAGGATAATAAGTTCTAAAACGGCTTTCCTGTAATAGTTACATTAAATATAACCCTGGCAAGTTGTTGGATTTAATGTTACCACTAATTTGATACTTTGAATGATATTGTTAGCTAGCACTAAAGCAAAGATGCACTTTATTAAGGTTAATAAATCCTTAAATCCTTCCCCGTGTTAGCATAGGGGACAAGCAGTACAACTGTAGGGAAAAATTACTTTGGCTGTTTTTGCCCTACCAGGGCATATAAAACATCTTTTATACTGTCCCTGCTTTTTAGAACAATTCACCCCACCCTGGGGGCACCTATGACAGAACTCAGGGGTGACTTATTAGGTATAAAAAGGTAGTTTTGGGCTTTGAAAGTACTTTTAACTCCAAAGTCGAATTTGGACATAGTTGTATTATAAAACCAAAGCAGGCCTGACTTTAAAATGACACCAGACACCACAGCAGTGCAATAAGTCAACGGGGGTCTTTAAACCTACATGCCCACCATATACTAGTGGCTTACAAGTATGTTGTCTTGGCCAAATAGAATTATAGCAATGATCATATACCTTAAGAGGACAGAGAACTGGCCCAGGGCCTGGTTAGCAGAGCCCAGGGCACTTTCAGAGTCAGTAACCATCAACATCAGTCAAAAAATCAGGGCAAAAAGGATGTCTGTCCTACATGTGTGAGCTGAAATGTAGTTACTATTACTATTTTCCTCACTTTGGACAGAGAGTCCTCAGTACACTGTGACACCCAAAGTTGCACATATTACTTATTGGTGTTGTTATCATATAATTTTCAATGGGGGGGCAAGGAGGTAAATTCCGATCCCAGTGCAAACTCTTCTTTCAGCAGGAATCGTAAGTCCATCAGCTGCAGTAAACACCCACACCCCACAATATCTCCTTGACGACAAAATCAAGCCTGCAGAAATTCACTGGAGTAAAAACTTGTGCAGAATTTCTATACAAGTGAAATTCGATTTAGTGCACATGGTAATACTGCATGAAATTCCTTATTTCCAGAGGAAAAATTGGAATAAGAGATATTTGCCTTAAATGCCACACCCTGAGGGATCCTAGAGCCTTTCTTTTCCTTGTCATCACTGAATCAATAGTATCTTTCACTGTAGTCTTCATCTCCTGATTTATCAACTTTCTAATCTCCTGACTGATTTTGCCCTCAGGAATCTCCTGCACATTACTTTCCTCATGCGTAGCCGTTCCTTGCAAATTTATTTGTACTCATAATTCAATTCAAGTATATACAAAAGCCTACAAATTCCACCTCTTGGCCTGCCTTCCTCACGATAGCCTACGTCCGACCATTGCTAATTAGCAGATTCCCCTACTCGTGAAACGCTTACATATCATGATGCATTTCAGTGCATTCTTAGCAAAGCCAAAATGGTAGCCAATTCACGAGAGAGCCGGAGTGATTATAAAAAACGTCAGTACACAATATACGCGTCAGACTGTTCCCTTCTTAAAGTACCACGGCTACAGATGCAGTTAATGCGCATGTACCTCCCGCGCGAGGTAAGCCAAAGCACATTTTGATACCATTTGAAATATTTTGGTCACCCACATCAACAACCTCCCCAAAGCATCCAAGAGCTATAAAATCAACCACTCCTGCCTGAATTTCTCAGCCTTGTCCCTAAACTTACCTTTGCCTGACGAAATCAATTTTGCCAATTTTACAGCGTAATCACACAAACTCTAAAACAAACCATACACTCTGCTTCCATAAATTAGAAGCAACAAATCTCTGTCCAGCACACATAATAGTCACCCAAGCACCACACATTAAGTATACTTATCTGTCTCAGGAGCAGCATTTAAAAGAGAAGGAGTATTCTATGTGGGGATTATTTGTGGGCTGATGGTGTCCTAATTCTGGATTGTTGTATTAGTGTAGTGTTATAGTTCTTTAAAGGTGCTGCAGGAGTGGCAATTTAAAGATGTAATGCATAATGGTAGTCTCTGGTCTTGAAATGAAATTTCTATACGTGTGGAATTCGTTTTGGAACACATTTTTTTGCAGTTTTGTATAGTGCGAACGTAACCCAAAGGTATTGGAGTGCTTTACATGAGCACCGGTTACATTACACAAGGACAGATTTATTTTTGGTAGGCACTGGGACATTATGTGATTTGCCCAGAATCACAGGATGTTGAGCCGACTCAAGACTCGGACCTGGTTCCCCAGCTCCAAAGTCAGCAGGTCTGGCTGTTAGTCCACATGCTCTCCCTAACACATACTGAAACTGCCTGAATTTCCTTACTTCCAGAGGAAATTTTGAAATAGGAGGTATTTGCACTAAATACCACTCCCTGCAACCTCGGTATTTACCGGGTGTTGTCAATAGTTCACCCTTTACCAGCCCAGTAAGTAGTCCTTCATACTGTTGTACTATCAGACACAATGACCACTAGACTGAGCATTATGACATGCTTCCGTTCAAATTGGAGACCAAAGAATTCTGTCTACAACAATTTCAAACACATTACTCGATAAAGCCCATTACTGCAAAATATAACTTAGTTCAAACGTGGGGAAACAATTAGAGAAATATTGGACTGTTGTCAGAATTCAGCCTTAGCAGGGATAAGAAACAGCAAGCCATGTGTAAACAGATGGGAATATCCACCGTGTTCTGGGATGTGCCTCCAGCAGCGGCAGAAGAGTGACCAAAGAAATTAATAAGTACAATACGGCACACAAAAGCCATGAAATACGAAACATATGTGCTATTCAAGATCAGGGAAAACAATGTTGGACTTTGCGATAAACCAGAAACCGGCGCATTACTGGAAATACTTTTAACACATGTAGCATAAACTTCCAAATCTGACGTCATTGGTGGCCAAAACTCAAAGGGAATCCCGAAGCTTAAGGAAGCCGTTCGTCGCTGCACTAATGGCTGCAAGTCACATGCGGGATGTCATAGCGGGCTCATTGATGCAAGGCATTTAATTAATTGCATTATCTGCCCCTTTCTGAAGGAAGGGCACAATATATTAGATTCGGTTTCCTTTTTTTCCTATTTATTAATAATAGTATTCAAATGTAATTCCAGACACCCCATAGGAACGGCATATATAATTTGACCCATTATTTACTTTAGATGCCATAGCGATTAAATAAGGAATGGAAGCCAGACCGTATTGTGCAGAAATCCTGGTAAGCTTCCAGGATGACTCCATCACCTGTCATGAAATAGGGGATATATTCAACACACAACACTCATTTGCACCCCACCTCAATGTTATTGAGCTGGGGTGCAAATTGAGTCAATGCAAGTCTCAAGATCCAATTTACAACTACCCACGCCGATAAAAATCACTCTGCTCCTATAAACCAGCCATGGGTGGAGTTTGCAAGGGCCCTAATGATGTCGCAGCTGGACTTCTGAAACATACTCAAATTTGGGCTCACCAAAATGGGAAACAACCGTTACAACGCATGCTTTCCAACGCATGCTTTTACCCCGTATTCCATTACAACAAAATGGCTTGCTGTAGGGGGGTATAAGGTGTTGGATTTAACTCCAACACCTTCCCTACTGTTGCACAGACTGGAGTTGGAATAGTAAATTATACTATTCCAAACTCCAGCGCACCCCGACAGCAAGTCGTTGTAGAAACTTGCGTTGTAACGGCATGCGGGGTAAAAGCATGCGTTGTAACGTCATACAACCCACCAAAATACTTAGCAACAGATTTGGACAAGCTACAAAGTCAGAGAGCCATTTGGTGCCTAATCCTTTTGGAAGCTAGACTTGAAATCACTCCTCTGCCTCCTGATCGCATTGGAAACTTCTCGATTCATTCCATAAGACTATAGTGGCACAGGCCAGAAACTCTGTCTCCTCACTATAACCAAGAAGTATCAGGACATTTCTGCCCTATTGTGCGTCCTGAAATGGCTCTCGAGTCAGAACATTCACAAGTGCAGATCTGCAATACTTCAAACGTTGATGGTGCAACACATTCACAAGTATGGAGATAACACGAAGCACTGCCACATGAACCCGCATTTCCTTCAATGTGGTTGGGCAAAATTAGCGGCAACAGTGTTCATTTGCTAGGTGCGGAGCATATACTTCTGTAATATGGCTATATAAATCGAGAACCAGAAAGTTCTCTATGTTAAATTCATTCTTCTTTGGGCGTAGGACAGGGGCGTATGAAATTGGGTTTTTGAGGGGGGTGAGAACCCTTCTTAAGCGCAAGCTACAATCACTTTCAGGGTGAACCACACAAGTTACTAAAATATTGTGTGCTTATCCCTCTGGTAGCTTCGCACAAAAGCAGCCAAGCAATGTGTTAAGTATTTATGCAGCACTCAAACAGTGAAAACACAACACAAGAAATATCCCACACTGTTAGACTTGGCACCATTGGCGTGGGTCTCCCTTCCATTTTTTTGCTGTTGCCTCTTATGTTTTGCTGGTTTTAGATGCTTTTGGGCATTGTGCCACTGTTGTTCAGTGCCACAGTGCAAGTGCTCCCTACTGTAAATTGATGTATGGATTAGTGACTCCATGATTGGATGATTGGTTTACTTGTCAGTCCCTAGTACAGTGCACTGAGTGTGCCCAGGGCTTGTAAATCCAATGCTGCTGGTGGGCTTGCAGCACTGGTTGTGCCACCCACAGAAGCAGCTTGTAAAATGTGTCTCAGGCCTGCCATTGCAGAGCCTGTGTGCGGTCTGTGACTGCCATGTCGACTTGGCAAGTGCACCCACTTGCCAGTCCCTAAACCTTCCCTTATCTTCATATCAGACACCCCTAAGGTAGGCCCAAGGGCAGGGTGCATTGTAAGTATAAGGTAGGACATGCCCTGGTGTGTGTGGCATGTCCTAATAGTGAATTACAGCCATTTTCGTTTTTCACTATTGCAAGGCTACCTGTTCTCCATAGGCCAGAATGGGCAGTTTGATTATTACACCTTATAATCCTAACTGACCCAGGGAACATGGTAGAAAAACGAATTTAGTATGCCTGAACTCAGAATGATAAAATACATCTTTTAGTGAAGTTGGTTTTAACATTCTGTGTTTGAAAATACCACTTTTAGAAAGTGGGTATTTTCTTGCCTAAACTTCAAGCCTGCCTCTGCTAGGTTGTGTATTCCTTGTCTGGAGATTGAGTGACAGGGGCTGGGGGTGGCTACAGGAGACAGGGTGAGTCAGCACAGGGCTGAATAGAAAGATCTGCATCCAGAGTGGAGGGAGGAGTTGCACCTGGGTCTGAATAGGGCTGTGCCTGCCTTCCACAATGCTGGCTCCACCTCCTGCCGGGCGTCTGATGGCTCTGCCCCTCACTCACAAAGGAAAGAAGGAGTCAGAAAAACAAAGTGCTCCAGGACTGACCAGAACTGGTTTTGGACTAGGCAGAGGCCTCTCTGCCTTCAGAGAACAAAGAGAAACTGTGTATAACAAGCATTTGCAATGCAATAGGTCTCGCATTTACGCCAGTTTGAGCTATTGGCATTGTAAATGACAATGCCTTTAATTTTGTTTTGGTTTTTGAAAACATAAATAAAACGCAGTGTCAATTACAATGCCGATAGCTTAAACTTGCGTAAATGCGAGACCTATTGCATTGCAAATGCTTGTTGTGTAGTGGTACCAGTACTGAGCCCCTCCATGACTCTGGGACAGCTGACCCCAGATATCCTATCTTGCTCAGCTGGGCAGACGCTTGCAGTAACAACTCCAGTGTGTCTCGCTCAGCAGTCCACTTTTCTAGGCAGACTCAACAGCAGGATATAGTCTAGGGTAAATAGTCCCTCACACCCTTGGGGAAACTGGTAGTCAGAGGCTCTAGCCCTGGATCACAGAAGTCCTCCTACACCCTGTTGGGTGCACTGCTTTAGTCATGGAAAACCTTGCAAACACTGAATGGAATCTAGAGCCATACTTCATACACTCTTTCAGACATGTTTTGTTGATGCTGGGTGATTGTCCCAAAAAGACTTTGTGATGCTTCTCTCAGGGCTAACCAAAACACTGGCACAACAACCTTCACACTTGCCAAATCGGCTAGCTTTTGTATGTAGCGCCTTTAGCGGAACATAAGTCAGGACAGGAAACACCACTGTCCTTCCAAGATACCCCTGTCACCTATCCTTACACACACTGCTTTCATTAGTTGACAAAAATCTAAGTCTGTATCAGGGATCTGCAATTCACTTAGCCCATCTGGAAGGCGACTCCTGTCTCTCCATTTTGTATACGGTACCTACACAGCTATATCAAAATACATTCTGCATCACCCATTGGTTTAAAATAGCACACAAACTCCTTGAACATTTCTGACATACACTGAAGGTATGCCCACATACAAGCGCTACACGTGCATACACAGAAAATTAATGTAGAGTACAGCTGTCCTTATCACTTTACAGGGACGAAGCCAATAGGCCACTCACCTCAGGTATCAGTAAAGGGACTCCGCTCCCTTCTAGAAAGAAATCAGGCTGCCACCTCTGGCAATACCTTACAATCCAGTGAGAGGACATTGGTCCCTCTCTCTACAGAGGTCACATTATTGCGTCCCTCTATACCACAGATCCACACTGAGTTACTGCAGTTTACAGTGCCTACAAATCGCAGCTCTCGGCACACACGCACGATTCCCTTGTGTGCCAAGAACATCACAAAAAAAGCAAAAACTCACCTATGCGCCCAGTAAAAGCAGAGGCTCATGCCTGCAAATCATGTAAGGGGCATTGCCTGGCCAACAACCCACTTCAGCAGCCTCCAGCCCTTGAACTGGAAAGGACTTTTCAGCACCCCACCAAAACCGGAGAGCACTGCATCCAGACCCAAGTGCCCTCCTGCGAAACCCGTTGAACCCACTCCAGTTGCGACTACTTCCAACACCCACCCTGAACCTGTAGCTCATAAGTCTGACGTGTTCAATCCCTTACCTGTGGTGTGGCCGAGCCCCCAAGCCGGGCTGCCCCCAGTAGCTCGGGATAGCTGTATTCCGTGCAGCTCTCCTCCGTGGGGTCCCGAAGGGCTAGCTCCAGCCGCACTGTCCACCGTTTCTTAGAGGGGGGCCCGGACTGAGGCTCCGTCGGAGTCCCAGGCGGTCGGTGCTGCTCCACGCAACGTGAGCTGGACGTCGTTCCTTGCTGCACTTGGACTGGACGTGTTCCTAGCTCGTGTTGCTACAACCGTGCTTGCTCCTTATGACGTACCTCCTGCTCGCGTACCTGTGCCAAATGTTGCTCATTGTGACGCAACTCTGACTCGCGCTGTGGCAGCCTTTGGGGCTCACTGTGACGTGTGTCAGACTCGGGCTGTGGAGGTCGTTGATCATTGTGACGTGTCTCTGACTCAAGGTTGGGCCATGGTTGTTCGCTGTGACGTGATTCTGCCTCTCGCTGCGGGGTTAACGTCACACAGAGCTCTAGCTGCACTTGGCCATGACGTGCTTCTAGTACACGCTGCTGTTGTGACGCTTCTTGCGGTGCCTCCTTTGCTGGCAGTGTCGTCAAGCCTATGTCGAGCTGGCGCTGGGGTCCCTCGAGCTGCTGCAGCGGGCCCTGACGTCTTTCATCCACCTCGTGTCCCGGCGAGGGCGCAGCCATGTTGACTCCTCGGAACCAGCGGGAAGTTAAGCTGAAGACACGCCGTGAGCGTGCCTGGACAGGAGATGTGCACGCGTATGGTGCGAGCAGGCGTTGTGATAACGCCGCGAGCCGTACGCGTGCATATCTCCTGTCTGTTTAAGATTCGGCACAGACAGTTGATGTGCACGCGTACGGCTTGCGGCGCTATTACAATTCCTGCTCGCACCAAGCGCGTGCACATCTCGTGTCCCGCATCGGAGCAAAAGTCGGCAACAATAGATCTCGCATAGCGAGCAGCGCTTTGCGCTGCATCGCTAGGCGAGACCTAAAAAGGGGACCCAGACCCCTAGGAAATTAGATTACTTCTGGGAAATCAAGAAACCTGTTGCCAAGGAGAAGAACCGGAGAAGCTGAAGGAGGAGTACTGCCCCTGTGCTGTTTTGCTGATTGGGGTTGGCCTGCAGTGGTTGCTTTCTACCAAGGACAGGAGAAAAGACTTTGCTGTGCTTTGTCATCTTGAAGAAGAGAATCTCCAAGGGCTTGAACTAGAGCTTGCCTCCTGCCTGAAGTCTCAGGGATACAAGACTTCACCAACCAGCTCCCCCTGCATTCCCTTGCTGGGAATTGAAGTGCCTGCTGTTGTGCTGGGCCTTCTGAGAGACTGCGTGTCGCTGGGAGCTGGAAGCGCGACGCAACAACGAGAAGCGTGTCGCCACCGCAGCCGCGGTCATCGCATCGCCAAGGAAGCGAGACGCCGCTGCCGCTGTCATCCTCGCATCGCCGAAGCGCAGCGCATCACCGGAGAAGCGGGACGCTGCCACAGAGGTCATCGTCGCATCACCGGAGAAGCACGTCGCAGGGCCTGTCGCGGCTCCAAAGATCATCGAGTCGCCGCACGGCCGTCGGGCGTGCACGCATCACACCAACGTTGTCACATCGCAACCAAGACGCCATTTTGTCGCATCGTACCGGAGAAGAGTATCGCATCGAGGTGCCATCTTGTCGCATCGCACCGGAAAGCAGTAAGAAACAGACGCATCACCTCCCCACACAGTAAGGAAGCGAGCATCAACTCCCCTGCGCAGCAGTAAGGAACCGACGCATCCACTCCCTGAGTGTAAGGAACCGACGCATCACCTTCCCTGCGACCCTTTTGTTTTCTTTGCGTTACGCATTCAAGGTACATTGAGAGTAAAGTGTCGCATTTACAACTTGAGAGAACTGAACTATTTTATAACCTTTTAAAGTCTATTTTTGAGTACAGTATTGTGGATTTTTGCTATTGGGTCTTGTGATAAGTCTATATAAAGATTACTTATTTTTACATAACAACCTGTGTGGTGTCCATCTGTAGTGTTTTCACTGTATTACTGTATGTGTTCCCAAATGCTTTACACACTGCCTCTGAGATAAGCCTGTCTGCTCGTGCCAAGCTACCAGGGGGTGAGCAGGGGTTATTTTAGGAGTGTATCCCCCTTATCCTGACTAGAAGCAAGGGTCCCTATTTGGACAAAGGTGCAAACCATTGCCAACTAGAGACCCCCAGTTCTAACACACACCAATTTAGAAACATAGAGAAACATGCAATAAATAATTTGAGACGAAAACAACAAAAATCCAATCAGTAGAACCAGATTTATGTTTTTTAAAGGTTTTTAGTAACGCCAAAAAGATCAATGCACCTACCATGGGCATCTAGTCATGCAAGACTGGGACAAAGTCGAAGGTAATGGCCGACTGCAATGGAGTACGGTACGGATACAGGAGGTGGACTGAGCCCGGTCTTGTCTTACTTTCAGAGAAATTTTGAAGAAAAATGTCTGAAACAAGGTAAAGTTCAGCTGGGCAAGGCAGCCCGCAGTGTCAGAGGAGGTGGCGTCTTCATTGTCTGAGAGCCACTGGATGAAGTCACAGTGAAGATTTCTATGTTTGGATTTAGTGTCTTTTTTGGAAGTAGAAAATCTCCTGTGCGACAAGGCTACTGGCTGTATCTAACCAGGGCTCCAGGAGGCCTGATACCCTTCCAAAGGGAAACTGGTGAACAGAATTTGCTACTGTAGAGAAGAATGTAGCAGGAGTTACCGCAAAGTCAGTTTGACCAGTGATGCACCTTTGGTGAATCAGTGAGCAGGTACGTCCCTCTCTCCTGTCGGTTCTCATGGTACTTTTTGTTAAAAAGAATTCTAAGTCCCAAGTTTTGGGTTTAGGGTTTTGGCTGTTTGGGAACCTTTAGCAACACTTCCAAGGGTCCAGGACTGGGTGGACACCACTTGGAGGATATGGCTTACTTCAGGCAGGGTCCAGGTGCAGGGTTCAAGTTGTTGGAGCTTTTTCTGTCCCTATCGCTCAGAACAGGAGGATAGTCAATTATGTCATTATCAAGCAGCAAAGCAGGTTTCAAGGAGCAGGGTATTCCTTTGAGGGTCCAAGGTAGGCTTCAAGCAGCAAGGTAGTCCTCTGGTAGCAGCAGGGCAGTCCTCTGAAGTACAAAGCAGGCCTCAAACAGCAGAGCAGACCTCCGAAGTACAAGGCAGCACTTCTGGGAGCCTTCTGTGGGTGCAGACGTGAACTGAAGAGTGTGCCTGAGGGTCCTATTTTTATGCCTGGTGTCACACTTGAAGTGAAAGAAACATCTGGCGTTCTCCCCCACAGATAGTTCTGGAATTTTCTACCTCCATGCCCATGATCTAAGGGATTTGGGGTAACAAAGGGATAGTGTGAAGTTCTTTGAGAGTGTGCTGAGGCACCTCCTTTGAAATGTAAGTGGGGCAGGGAAAGGCTGTGTCCCACCCATCCTAGCAGGATGGACATTCTGCTAACATCTAGTCCCTCTTTTTCTTACTGTTGAGGAGGCCAGGCTGAGGCAAAAGGTGTGGTTCCCTGGCATGGAGCGGTTGGCAAAGGAGAGACTCAAGAATTGCCCCTCGTGCTTTATCATGGGTGGGGATCCGCCCATGGCACCCATTATCACTGAAGCCCCCCTGTACAATGCCGTAGTCCTCCCACGGTACGGACTTTGGAAGCTTCACAGACAGTCGGCTGACACTTGTGCTAATGGAGAGCCATACCAAGTTCCCGGTCATCGACTGGGAACTTGGTATGGCTCTCCAATAGCACAATTGTCAGCCGGTCGTCAAACTGGTGCTCTCCACGGCATTCGAGTGCGTGAAGCCGGCGTTTCAAAGGGTGTTTGCATTACTGGGACTGCCTGATGAAATTAAAACTGACAACAATCCCCCTTTTCAAGGCCATGAGGTCAGGGAATATCTGTAACACATCAACGTTCGGCACTGTCGCACCACACCTCTCATGCTAACAGGGAGGTAGAGAGGTTCATGAGGACCCTCAACAAAGCACTCCGTATTGGCGTGGACTAAGGGGAAGACCTTGAGGGTTGTTTGCATCAGTTTTTGAGGGCCTTCAGGCTGACTCCTCCTATCACTACAGGGTGAGCACCAAGCGATCTATGTATGAAGCGACCCATGAGGGATCTGTTGCCCGCAGGCCCGAGTTGGAAACCCCCAGTCCTGGATGCCCAAGCAGCCCAGGAGAAAAGAAGAAGTAATAATGATCGGGCCAGCCACGTAAGAAGAGCCGCCAACCCCACCATGCAGGAGGGCAACCAAATGATTATCTGGGACTGACATCCCGGCTGGAAGGTTCGGACTCCCTTCAAAAAAGGTGCAGGAGGGTGGTGAAAGTTCACGGCACAATCAGGACAGCAAGGCGAGGAATGACGGAGGTGTACAGAAATGTGTCATGGTTTCGGAAGGTTCCCTGGGGAAGTAGTGATGGGGCCGAATAGGATGACACCACCTATGAACCGGATATCAGCGGGACGGAAGGAATGCAAAGGGGAGACGGCATGCGCATACCAGAATTGTGTCAAATAATGGTGATCATGCTCCGCTTTATACTGAAAGAGATACCCGGGGACATCCTTATGGGTTAAGGGCTAACCCCCAGCCAAATCAGAGACCACAAGACTTTTTGTGCTGATTTCAGAAAGCTGGTGACTCAAGAAATTGAAATTTGTACTTGTAAAGCGCACTGCTACCCCAGCTGGGGTTTCCTGGCGCTGTACACATACCGCTGTGGAACCCTTCCTGGCTTTTCCCTGTGAAATGTCCACTCCTGGGCACCCCCAAGGTGAAGCCAGGCATCCCAGCGCTGGTGGGGCCGTTGTGGAGATTAAGCAAGCTATTGCCCAGAGTTGCAGAGTGGGACCCATGATTAGAATAGGCACGAGGCGAGAATTATCAGGTCCGAGGAAATTGAGCCCAAGACCCGCCGAGGCGGGAATTGAACCCTGGTCCGGGCCAGATCTCTGCATCAGGGTCTGCCGCTCTAACCATTGAGCCACACTTCTCCACAAGAAGGAGGTGACCTAAGTAATTCCTGCATTTGCCAGACTTTATGTTTGTAGTGTTTTCAATTTCTGTGTTTGTTCAGTTGAAAGGTTGGATGGGATGTAGTGAGCCACTCGGCTCCCATCAAAATGTTGCGCGATGCACGTATACCGACAGCTGAGCGCGGCTCGAAGTATTAATTAAAGAGGGGGCTACCTGCTCGAGGTTAGACCCAATTAGCACCATACTGATGTGCTGCGTGCTTTGTGGCCGTATCACCTCCAGGGCTGGAGGCAAGATCCAACAAGGCACACAATCTGTCTAAATCTTGGCATCGGTATTTGTTGTTGCACCAATTTTGCGGGAGCAAATTTTAGAGTAG
Source organism: Calotriton arnoldi (assembly GCA_963921515.1). Taxonomy (NCBI): domain Eukaryota; kingdom Metazoa; phylum Chordata; class Amphibia; order Caudata; family Salamandridae; genus Calotriton; species Calotriton arnoldi. The sequence goes on along the minus strand of CAWUFW010000032.1, from coordinate 226,830 downwards.
GGGTGCTGTCAAAGCATAGGTATCTTACAAAAAATGCTGTTGGAAGATAAACCTTTAAAGAGCCCCTTTATGGTTCATTCTCTAGCTATTATCTTTTAGGTTTCATTGGGGTGCTGTGGCACCTTCATCACCCCTAGTTCCAGCACCTCTGAGTTGCCCAAAGGTAGGATATCCCTGTGTTGAATGGTCCCATGTGGTCTGAAATGAGAAGGTAGATTGTCATCTTCTCATTTCAGACCCCATGGGACCTTTCATGAAAGTGAATGAACTTGATAATCTTTCCCTACAATAAACATGAATACTATGAATGTGACTGTGTGAATATATAAACCCATTAGATGAAATATACCTCCCTACTGAGGACACAACTCTTTGCTCTTAATAGCGTTTTAAGTACTACTTCATTGTACGACCTGGAACCCAAACAGACTACTGAATCGCCCTAAAAAAAGAACTGGGCCAGCACATAGGGAGAAACACGTGTTGGCTGAGTGTCTGCACCCAACTACAAACAGACATATATATGTAGCCATTCATCTATATAAAATGTAAGTAAACAATCATTATATATACTACAAACGTTGTTTCTGATCAATTCATTTTTGCCTATGTTACTTATATTTTTCACACTGTGATGTTTATGAGAAGTGTGGCCAATCCTTGATTTAATGTGGCAAATGTGGACGTCCACTATACAATCCATAAGCCTCTAAGTGCAATGGTTTATACCTAGTTAGATGCATTTCAAAACCGCTGAAAGAATCTCCTATATAGAATAGGGTATTATGGGACAAAGGGAATAGCCCTTCTTCTTCCCTGAGCACGATCAAAGACCTGTTTAGTATTTATGAGGAAATGCTGTGTCACAACTAGTCATCACCCATACCCTCAACAGAACTTTGTGACAATCTCCTGTCATTCTTTATCATGAAAAGTAATCCTTTATGGGTTGCATCAGCACCTCTACCCACAGGCCGCAAAGTCTAGTCCTTACCCCCTATGTTTATGTGTGCAATGCACCTTTAGAAGATAACACTTGAGTCTTAAAATTACAATAATAATACCCTGAACTCACCTCACTGCAATATTTGCATTGCAAAACTCATCAACCTAGGCCTCACAGCCATGACATCAATAATGACATGTCTGGTTAATTCCTGCTTTTTCACTGGAGAAATGGCTTAGGCTGCCCAACGTGCAATCATCACGCCGATTCTAAAGAACCCCACTTTGGACCCTTCCAACTAGAGGCAACTCTCTTGCCACCTTCTATTGCAGAGGAGCAGTTGGTACCTACCAATTGTCCTTCCAGCTGAAGGGAAATGTTCCTCTGAATTCCCATCGAATGACTTTCAATGCATTTTTTTAATGAATGATTTATTGTGTGATTACTTAAAATCATTACTTTAAAAACGGTAACAGTAAAAACATGCAATTAAGAGGAGGGTGATAGAGCGCAGTGATATCCTGAAAATTGTTGGGGTACATTATATTCATGGATAGTCCGTACCCGCATATATTCTTATGTGTGTGTTAACCTTAGTTAGAACTCGTGCTGTAATAATCAGTGGTAAATGAAATGTTAAGATGAGTTGTGCCATTCAAGAAACGTAAAGTGGCATTTAGAGGGAATTATGTAACTTTTGATGTTCATTGCAAATGCATAATGAGGTAGTTATATGTAATGTAATGCAGTAGATTTAAACGTGCATCAAGTTGAAGTTGCACACGCATAGGTGACTAATTGTGTTTAAATGTGATGAAATGTAGTGCTTACAGATGTAACATTTTAAATGTGTTTAAGTTGATGTTAAAGGCCTAGATGGAGTATTTGCTCCTTCGCGTTAAGAAAGGCCTATTCGTTTCCTTATGTTAGCTGGTTTATGTAGGCCTGAAATGTGTTTTCTCCTGGTGAGGCTCTCATTTGGAGACAGACAGCGAAATTTATGTGCGTGCAAGGTTGTTCTGTTCTCATGCTTCTGTTGCAGGTGCAAGGACACCGTCCTCGTTAGTTAGAATAACGTGTTTTAGGAGTTAGGTATGGAAGAAACCGGTTACAAAGTCTTTAGGAATGCTGATAATTGGGAGTTGTGCTGAAGAAGCCTGAGACCCAAGGACACACCAACCGTTGCTGGAACGAGTACAAGTTTTGTGGAAAGTTACCTACGAGAGGTGCCTGGCCAGAGGAGGTGTTTCAGGAGGCGTGGTCATTAAGTGTCCATTTTGTATTAGGGACAGTGCCCCGAGGGATGAGGGTTAGAAGAGAAGAGCAGAGAGGAGAGGGCAGTGAGCCGTTAGAGGGTAGAAGGAAGGGATCGATTCTTAGGATGAAGACTTAGACTGGCTTTTAGAACGTAAGTGCACTTCTGAGGAAGTCTTCACGAGCTGACACCTTTTTCTTGATCTTGCTTGGGTAAAGTTAAGTAGGGATGCCACTTTAGAATAGTGTAGGGACAGATTAATGGATTTCCTTTACAGATACTAATGAAGACTAATATAGACGTTGGTGCAGTTATTGCTTGTTTAGTATTCCTGGAATTGCTTATTCTCTTTATGCTATATCGGATTAGATTGGTTCGTAGGATGGACTTTGTATTAGTGCCTTTGTATTTTTACAACCTCGTCCTGCGGTGTCTGTATGTTCAGTTATTTTTGGTTTTGTAATAAACCCCTAAACTTGGAATTCGGAGTCAGTGATCTTTTCCGAGATTTTCTTAAATTGATTCATGCCAGTTTGGAACGAATGTATTGTTTCTCCCCTTTACACTTCTCAGCAGGTAATAAAGATCCAGTCGACCGAGGGTTCCTAGTAATTTGTACTGAGGAATCCGGCCTTATCAGTTGGTAGCAGAGGATGGTTACCTCTGTAGTAAGGGGAGAAGTAGAGAAGGGTAGTCATTGAATCCCCATAGAGCCCAAGTGATGGTTATCCAGTTGATTGTGAGCGGAGGACGACGGCGTTTGATGGAAATCGACGGCGAGTGATGGTGCGGCGGAAACAGCAGTTCGTGGTGGAGTGAGTATGAACAGGGATGTGTGTCTGCTAGATTGCGGTGTTGTTTTGATTGTGTGATGTCTTGCGGAGTTGGAATGAGAGTTGAGTGATTGTGGTTTCGGGCCGAACGCGTGCGGTCCATGAGATTTGATTATTGATATAAGAGATTGTGGTGTAGAAGACACCCAGAGTTGAAATTGTCTGACCAGAGATTGTGGGAGTCATGAGACGTCGTTGACTAACCCACCGGTGATAGGGAAACGTGTGTGTGAGTGTGTGAGTAACCGACGCAGGTCGTGGGTTACTGCATGTGGAACATAAAGTGATTGGATCCTATCGATTAAGTACGACCGTCCGGCCGTTCGTGGGCAGATAGTCTGGGGCAATTGTCCGGTCGTTCGCGGACAGACGGTTGCCAGAGTTGAGGTTGACAATTGCGAGACTGTCCGGTCGTTTTGTGGACAGACAGAGAAGTGACTGTTCGGTCGTTTGGTGGACAAACAGTTATTTCAGCCCATGAGTGAAATGCGTGAGTGTGCGAGAGACGAATTGTAAAGGAGGGGAACTGCCGCATGAGTAGGAAGAGTGATGTCAGAGAGTGTCGCGCTGTGATAGGTCGGTTGGTGTGAAGCCGCGCTGGTATTGGTGGATTGTCATCAGGAAGTCGAGTGAAAACAAGTGAAGAAAACGTTGATTTCATCATGAAATGTTTTAAAGTTTTACGAGATATGTTTAGAGGAGACAGACGAGTGGTTACTCGGGGGGAGAAGAAGCTCCACCCGAGGATACCCCAGCCCATTATATGGCTACGAATGTGGGATTGCATACTATAATTTGGCTCGAAAATTGGCATAAAATGACTGAACATGAGGGAGAATTGACTTTTCCGCGCTATGGCACTTTCAGGTTGGAAGTGTTGTACCAATTGAAAATGGTGATGTCCTCATTGCGACCTTTACCCAGACCAACACAGTTTGAGGTGCTACATGCATGGATAACAGCAGCACATGATAGGAAAAGAGACAGAAGGCAGGAAAGGGTGAAAAAGTCATTCAGGGCGTTTCAGGATGCGCAATGGGACGCATTGGAGAAGAGATGGAGGGTGGAAACTATTGAAGGGGATAGGCTATTTCCGTTGATGATAAAAGTAGGAGAGGCCCAGAAGAAGTGGGGTGAGGAAGACGATAGTGACACAGATGATAGCTTGCTAGACAGATTGCTATCAGAAAGACCACCTCCATATAATCCAGATTCCGTAGAGGGAAAGGCAGTATCAACAGAGGGAACTGGAGAATCGCAGACTCAACCTAGTGCGAGAGTAGTCGGAAGAATATCAACCCGAACGGAAAGGATGGGAACACACACACCAGCAAGCATTGAAGCTAATGGAGTTACAGTTGTTACAAGGCTACCGGATGCTCTTACAGTACCGGTTACCATCGGCCCCATAGTGTCAGTATATGACCCAGATCAGGCAGGAAATGGAAGTCTAGCACGATCAGTAGCAGGAGAAGGGACAGGCTCTGGAGGGAATGGCATAGTGAGTGGAATAGGTCACCTTCCGAGACCCATGGAATCAAGTACTCCTTTGCCAGCCACGGCAGACTCCTCTAGAGGACAGGGAGACGTAAGAACGGCGAGACCAAGGTCTTTGGCCGACTCAAGATCTGACATAAGGATGTGGAAACCACCAGTGAGAAGCCTTAATGATAGGATGACAGGAGACTGGGATCGCGGGAATACAGGAAACCGACCAGCCCTAGGGAATATAGTGGAAGGGAACCGATGTGAGGATCAGGACAGTGAGAATGGAGAGTCAAGTGGTGCATCAAGTCGAGGGACCCTTAAAATTGCTATAAGAGCAAAGATGTTGGATGTGATGAGGTTAAAAGCTGAGGTAGATGAGATAATTAGTGGGAACCTGCCATTGGAAAGAGTAGAGCTTTATGGACCAGACCAGTTGCTGTTTGTAGCAAAAGATGTAACTCGCAAGGCGAGATCAGCGCATGAGAAACTGACAGACTTGGCAAAGAGACACGAGGTGGATCTGTCCAAAACTAAGATGCTGCAGGGAAGTCACAGGTTGCAGTACAGTGACCAGGAACTGGAAGAGAAGAGAGTGATAGGGCTGAAAACTCACATTCGAGAATTGATTGTAGGGATACGTGCATGGAGCATGCTTGACAAATGGGAGGAAAGATGGTCCAAAAAGAAGAGCAACAAAAAGAGCGTAGGAGAGACACCGCTTCCAGGAGGGGGTATGATAGGAGTGGGAAATTTTCCTTTGCGAGAGGTACAGAATGGAGGGTATGTGCATGTGCCTTGGAGTAGAGGCGATTTGGCAGCGTTTACAAACGAATTTCCTCGGCTGAGGGAGAAGCCTGTCGAGTGGTACAAGCAGGTCGACCGATTCGTTAAAATCTCGAAGGTGTTGTGGGTTGACCTGAACACATTGTTTGATATTGTAGTACCAAGTTATTTGTGGGCAGCTTGTAAAGTTGCAGTTGATTGGCCAACTTCCGAACCAGACAGGGATTTGGTTACCAATGGTCCTTCACCAATTGTTATGAAAATGTTTGAGCAAGTAATTACATGGCTGAAATCCAAAATCTCACCACAAGACATTGATTGGGTTAAGATAGATCGAACTGTTTAGGAACCAAAAGAGTCCGTACATGAATATTACGAGAGGCTCTTACAAGCCTTTAAGCAGTACAGTGGGCTAGACACGTTAGACCCCAAAGACATGGGACAATTCGTTTCCAAGTTCGTCTTGGGTCTGAGACCAGAAATCAGCTTCATGATTCAGCAGCATTTGATCTGCTGGCAGGACAAGTCGGTGGACGAAATACTGCGGTACGCCAGGTACTGCAGCAATGAAGTGGACTCGAAACACAGGAAGCTTAAGGATAAGCTAATGCTGGTCCAAATGCAAAACGCTGACAGGGAAGTTCAGACACAGCACAGTGGAGGGACGCTAGGGAGAAGACAGGGAAACAATCAAGGAGGGACCCAGAATGGGCAGGGTCCGTGAAGGGGGAAACCTATAGACCCTAAGACAGGGATGGATGTGGCAACACTGAAAAAGACAACTGTGTGTCACTTTTGTCACAAGATCGGGCATTGGAAGCGCGAGTGTAGATCGAATCCAGCGAACCAACTGCAACAAGAGGGAGAGACGGTGCAGGTATCTGAGGTCGTCAATACAGTGACGAGACCCAGGTCCATGCAAGTGGGGACATTGTGCCCGCAGGTGCAAGTTCCGCAACCTCCGAGAATTCCGCAGGGAAATCGAATGTACCAGCAGATGCCCCTTTTCGAGGATTGTGATGATTACAGCTCGGACCCGTTGACATGACGGTGCCTGAGGGGGGAGGAAGACTGCACTCTTGGGGCAGTCTTAGAGGTAGACCAGAGGGGACCGTATGTAGAGGCGAATGTTGATGGTCAACCCACCACCTTTGTGGTTGATACTGGTGCTACCCGTTCTACTGTGAGATCTGCAGTAGTTCCCAACCTACCCCTCTCGGGACAATCAATCCAAGTAGTAGGAGTGGCGAATAAGAAGATGACTAACCCATTGACTGAGCCGATTCCTGTGAGAATAGGAACTTTACGAGATCGACACCAATTTGTGGTGTGCGACTCAAGTCCAGTCTGTTTGCTAGGACGTGATCTTTTGTGCAAACTGAATTGTACCATATATTGCACCCCCAAGGGAGTGGAATTACAGACAAATGATGATGATGCCACCTTCAAGGTTGCAAATGAGCATTTCAGCATAGAGATGTACCCTATGTTAACAGTGGAAGAGCTTCCACTTGACTTAAGAGACTCTGTTTCATTGGATGTGTGGGATTTTACAGGAGAAGAGATTGGACTGATCAGAGGTGTTGAGCCAGTTAAGATCCAGGTCAAACAAAATGTTGAGTTTCCGAGAACACCCAGTATAATCTGTCGCCCAAAACGATCACAGGGATTAAACCTGTAATCGATTCCATGATTCAGCAGGGAATTCTGAAGGAGATAATGGGCAGTCCATGCAACTCACCCATTATGGGATTGCAGAAACCAAGTGGGAAATTCAGAATCGTGCAAGACCTGCGAAAGGTCAACGCAATTGTGGTTCCGTGTTGTCCAGTGGTACCGAATCCATCAGTGATACTATTCCAGATTCCATGTGAAGCCGAGTGGTTCACAGTGATTGACTTGTGCCAAGCATTCTTTTCGATACCCTTGCACGAGGAGAGCCAATTTTTGTTTGCTTTCCGTCTGGAAGATCGTGTGTTAACATAGTGTCGTATCCCTCAAGGGTATACAGAGAGTCCATCAATCTTCAATCAGATCTTGAAGAAGAATCTCGAGAGTCTTGTACTATCGCAGAATTCTGTTCTCGTGCAGTACATTGACGATCTCCTCATCGCGTCAGAAATGGAGGATGCTTGTAGGATAGATACGATCGCCTTACTGAATCATTTAGGGGAGAATGGACACAAGGTGTCCCTAAACAAGTTGCAGTACTGTCTGAGTGAGGTTCAGTACTTAGGTCATCGAATTGAGAAAGGCAAGAGAAAAGTGTCACCAGATCGAATTGAGGCGATCATGAACATGACTGTGCCTACCACTCAGAAGGAAGTCAGAATGTTCTTGGGAATGGTTGGTTATTGTCGCCAATGGATTCCCAACTTCTCACTGAAGGCGAAGCCTCTGCAGAGGCTGACGCATAAGGACGTGAGTGATCTGGTACCATGGGACAATGACTGTCTGATTGCGTTCTTGGAGTTGAGAGAGGGCTTATGTTGTGCTCCGGCTCTGGGAATGCCTGATTACAACAAGTCCTTTTCATTGTTCTGTTATGATCGAAAAGGTTGCGCATTGTCAGTCCTGACTCAGAGTCATGGAGGTGTCCGTAGACCAGTTGCCTACTTTTCAGCTACTTTAGATCCAGTAGCTTCAGCGTTGCCCGGATGTCTCAAATCCGTTGCTGCAATGGGTGTCCGCATTGAGAGGTGTCAAAGCATCGTTATGGGTCACCCACTCATGGTATATGTTCCACATTCTGTTGAGCTTTTGATGACAAGGACTAAAACACAGCACCTGACAAACAATAGACTCACACGTTACGAGCAAGTCATACTTGCCGCGGAGAATGTGACTCTGAAAAGGTGTTCTGTTTTAAATCCTGTTTCATTGATGCCATTGCCAAATGCAGATGATGAAGATTGTGAAGACCATGACTGTCTTGATGTGACTGAACTTTGCACCAAACCGAGACCTGACATTGTTGATGAACCTCTGTCTGACCCTGATGAAATGTTCTTTGTCGATGGTTCATGTTTAAGAGACAATGTGGGTCATTTGAGAGCAGCGTTTGCTGTATGTACCATTACTGGAGAGGTTGAAGCTGCTTGCCTAGAAGGAGTATACTCCGCACAAGTGGCCGAAATCATTGCTTTGACTCGCGCCTGTTTGGCAGCTGATCAGATCCGAATCACCATCTACACTGACAGCCAATATGGGTTCGGTGTGGTTCATGACTTTGGACAGCTATGGTCTCAGAGGGGTTTCTTGACATCATCTGGATCTCCCATCAGAAATGGAGAATATGTGAGACAACTGTTAGAAGTGTTGCAATGTCCCAGGGAAATAGCAGTGGTAAAGTGCGCTGCACATGGGAGGGGGACGGATTTTGTTTCTATCGGAAATAAGTATGCGGATGAATTGCACGTTTTTGCGCTGAACAAGGGTGTATATTTACTGGAGATTACACTGGAGAGAGCCAAGAAAGAACCGAGCTCAGCATGATGTTAGCCATGGCAGACACTTGGGAGGAGCTCAAGAGCCTGCAGGAAGGAGCTTCAGATCAGGAAAGAGATGTATGGATCAGATCAGGGTGCGAGAAAGGGGATATTGGCATTTGGGTTTCAAATGATGGTCAAGCAGTGTTACCAGATGACCTATTGAGCCCGATGGCAAGGCAAATTCATGGTGCTGTGCATCTAGGAAGAGATGCGATGGTGCGAGTGTTCAGACAAACGTGGTACAATCCACGGTTTTGTGCGTTTGCTGAAGCAGTGTGTCATAGGTGTGTTACCTGTCAACAAATGAATTCTGGAAAGAAAACTGTGGTTGCACTGAGTCACATTGGGAGGTCGGGAGGGCCTTTCAATAGGATACTGCTTGATTTTATCGAAATGCCTAGGTGCAACGGACTGAGGTACATTCTAGTGGTGGTATGTGTTTTTTCACGATGGGTGGAAGCTTACCCAATACGAAGGTGTGACACCCTTACAGTAGCGAAGCTATTATTGAGAGAGTTGATTCCAAGGTTCGGTTTTCCAACTTCGTTGGAATCGGATAGAGGAACACACTTCCACAGCGAGATCATGAAATTGCTTTGCGCTGCTTTAAATGTTGATCAGAGACTCCATTGTAGCTATCGACCAGAGGCTTCTGGGATTGTAGAGCAGATTAATGGAACTTTGAAAGCACAGATGGCAAAAGTGTGTTCGTCTACATCTCTGAAGTGGCCTGATGCGTTGCCTCTGGTGTTGATGAGTGTTCGCAGTGTCCCAGATAGGAGGACCGGTCTTTCCCCGCATGAGATCCTTATGGGGAGGGCGATGCGATTGCCAGCAATACCATTTTCAGCATTGATAAACATCACTGATGACTTAATCCTTGATTACTGCAAAGGACTAGCTGATGTGGTCCATTCTATGTCTCAGCAGGTGGAAGCTGCTGCGGTTCTGACTTCAAGAGATCTCTGCCACGGCCTGTGCCCAGGTGACTGGGTGCTTGTCCGTAAGCACGTGAGGAATAGCTGTTTGGATGCTCGGTGGCGAGGCCCTTACCAGGTGATACTTGTAACGAACACAGCGGTGAAGTGCGGAGGGTTGCCGAATTGGATACATGCTTCCCACACCCGTCGAGCTTCAGAACCCTTGGAAGAAACAGCTCCTCTCGAGAATGAAAATCCAGCTGTGGCGGCAGGGCCACGAGAGAGGCCAAGCTGTGAGGGTTGCTGACGAAGCTGGTTGCTCACCAGACCAGGCTGAGGAGGGTTACGCTGCACGCAAACCAGGTATTGACTCTGAGGAAGAAGGTAACATTGCGGGTGATATAGAGTCAGACTCAGCCGAAGGAAGTGGTGTGCAGAGTGTTCGAGAGGAGAGCAAAAGGGCTGACCGAGCAAGAGAATCGTGGCCTGAAAGACAGAGAAGGCTGAACCTACGATTGGCCCCCGAAAGAGATCTTGCCCCTGTGTCTGAGACATCTGAATCAGAAGTGAGTGAAGAAGAGCAAGCCCAAGGAGGCCTGAGAAGGTCGAGAAGGACAAGAGTGCCTTGCCAGAGATACGCTGCCCCGGAGTGGACTTACGTAGTAACTGATGCCGGGAGTAGTGAGTTCTGGGAGGCTGAGGTCCGTGCGAGCGATCAGCAGGAATCCTCTACTGAAAATTGATGTGGGACTGATAGTTCCAGGACTCGAAGTTGAAGGAGTGCTGACAATCACAGTCCTAAAACCTCCAGTTTTGAGTAAAGTGCGAATTCTGATATTGCATAAATTAGTTTTCCCAACGTTTGGATTTGAAGCATCACCTCATGAACTGGTAGATGTTCGTCTTGAGATATTGCAACATGTTCTAGCTGCAATCGGATCTGAACTTATCGTAGAGTGCGAGTGAACTGTGCGTTGTAAATAGGTGCTCCAAAGAAGATAACCTAGGCCCGAGTGGAAGAAGAATAAAATTAGGGTTTTTCAGTAGAAGAAGAAAGAGGGCTAGGGAAGACTTTTTTGGACTGTGTAAATAAAACCAGAAGAACTGAACTTTGAACGAATTTCCAGGATTTCATGAACTTTGTTTTAGTATCTGAGCAGCAAATTGAGGTGGAAAGAAGAGACTTTTGTGTATCCTCTAATTTGAACTGTTGTAACGAGAGAAGATGGAGTCTGGAACTCCGAACCGTAGATCCAAGTGTATGATAGGTGCTTCCATAGTGGGAGTGATAGTTTTAATAGTCATAGTTATTGTAGTGTCAGTTATTGTTTCACAAGAGGTAGAAGTCGTAGCGGTGAAAGGGACACCTACACCCAGTACTTCTAACAAAAAAGAGGATATCATAGGAGCTGAAAAGGCTATGCTAGATCAAAATAGTCGTAGATTGCATGTAGATTTGTCTAGAAGTTATTTTAAGCTTAATGCTTATGCCAAGCTGCTATATGAGTATATCGAGACGATGGATGTGAGTGACTGTTATGTATGTATGCAATTGCCTGCATCAGTGGATGAGGGCATTAGATATCATCATCTTCCGTTGACTTATGGGATTTCATGTAGTTTAGCATATTTTATGGGAGAGGTCATTATGAATACTTCTTTTCCAATTACGATGCAGTGCTTTCAGAGGCTCCAGCATATAAGCACCTGAATAAGTACGATTATTTTGAAATGAAATTCGTACTTGTAAAGCGCACTTATACCCCCAAAGAGGTGTCCTGGCGCTGTATGCATACCGCTGTGGAACCCTTCCTGGCTTTTCCCTGTGAAATGTCCACTCCTGGGCACCCCCAGGGTGAAGCCAGGCATCCCAGCGCTGTTGGGGCCGTTGTGGAGATTAAGCAAGCTATTGCCCAGAGTTGCAGAGTGGGACCCATGATTAGAATAGGCACCGAGGCGAGAATTATCAGGTCCGAGGAAATTGAGCCCAAGACCCGCCGAGGCAGGAATTGAACCCTGGTCCCGGGCCAGATCTCTGCATCAGGGTCTGCTGCTCTAACCATTGAGCCACACTTCTCCACACTTATAAGCAGGAGGATAGAATTGGGAAGTATTTCATACCAACTATAACGTTAGATACCGCTTATGCACACAGACATAACCTGACGTGTTCACTAACAGAGATAGAAAAGAAGTTTGTAGATCAAATAGAGGATAGATATAGACAGCTAACACAAACACGTAACACTAGAGAAAGTCCATTAGATTGGACAAAGGAGGAGTTGCGAAAGGGAGCTATGGCCCTATAGCATTAGATCTGGTGCAAAAAGGGAAGCTGTGTGTGAAACGTGTCCAGACCTATTATGATAAGGTTTACGTGGGACAGAGTGCGTGTGATCACGTTTTCACCATGGAAGAGTCAGCGAAGAACTTTTTGCAGGGTCCGCTACAAGTGGTGCCAACAGTGTACTTTGTATGTGGGAAAAACGCTTATGTGAGATTGCCTGCAAATTGGTACGGTACTTGTTACCTGGCAGCTGTTTTCCCCAAGATTTACCATGTAGAGGAGCTAGGACTCCTGGAACGAGGAATACATTCTAGGGTAAGGAGAGATGCAAGTGCAGGAGGAGTGATTGGAGATATTTTTTGAGCTGTGATACCAGGTTTAGGAGTGGTTTTGAATGATGTGAAGATTAGAAAGCTGGCGACTATTGTGGACAAGTTGTCGACGAATACAGCTAAATTACTATTGCTTGTGGATGGAGAGATGTTGTCGATAAGGACAATGGTGATGCGGAACCGTCTTGCTTTGGATGTCTTATTGGCAAAAGAGGGCCGAGTCTGTAAAATGCTGAAGGTGCAAGAGTGCTGTACTTATATACCAGATAATAGTAAAGATCTGAAGAAGTATATAAGTAACATCACTGAGATTCATCATGAGATCCAGGATCTGACTGAAGAGGGTGTTTGGGAGAAAGTTGCAAAAGGGTTTGGTAGAGTGGGGAGTTGGTTTGCAAGCCTGGGAAAAGGTATTCTTGGTTACATTCTGAGACCTATCATTATAATCGTGGTCTGTGTGATTTGCCTGTGGGGTTTTGTGAGAGCTTATCAGTGGTACAGGGCGAATCAAGTCGAAAGATCCTTTAGGGAGAGAGAGGTAAGGATGTCTCAACTGCAGGACAGTCATTATGAGAATATCAAGAATCTGGAAAGGTTCCGACAGGGAAGATTGGCTACAAGCTCTGTTTAGGTCGGTTCTTTCTCCAGGGAGTTGTGATTTTGTTGATGACACTAGTCATCAGAGGGGGGAACTGATAGAGCGCAATGATATTCTGAAAATTGTTGGGGTACATTATATTCATGAATAGTCCGTACCCGCATATATTCTTATGTGAGTGTTAACCCTAGTTAGAACTCGTGCTGTAATAATCAGTGGTAAATGAAATGTTAAGATGAGTTGTGCCATTCAAGAAACGTAAAGTGGCATTTAGAGGGAATTATGTAACTTTTGATGTTCATTGCAAATGCATAATGAGGTAGTTATATGTAATGTAATGCAGTAGATTTAAACGTGCATCAAGTTGAAGTTGCACACGCATAGGTGACTAATTGTGTTTAAATGTGATGAAATGTAGTGCTTACAGATGTAATATTTTAAATGTGTTTAAGTTGATGTTAAAGGCCTAGATGGAGTATTTGCTCCTTCGCGTTAAGAAAGGCCTATTCGTTTCCTTATGTTAGCTGGTTTATGTAGGCCTGAAATGTATTTTCCCCTGCTGAGGCTCTCATTTAGAGACAGTCAGTTAAATTTATGTGCGTGCAAGGGTGTTCTGTTCTCATGCTTCTGTTGCAGGTGCAAGGACTCCGTCCTCGTTTGTTAGAATAACGTTTTTGTTTTAGGAGTTAGGTATGGAAGAAACCGGTTACAAAGTCTTTTGGAATGCTGATAATTGGGAGTTGTGCTGAAGAAGCCTGAGACCCAAGGACACACCAACCGTTGCTGGAACAAGTACAGGTTTTGTGGAAAGTTACCTACGAGAGGTGCCTGGCCAGAGGAGGTGTTTCAGGAGGCGTGGTCATTAAGTGTCCATTTTGTATTAGGGACAGTGCCCCGAGGGATGAGGGTTAGAAGAGAAGAGCAGAGCGGAGAGGGCAGTGAGCCGTTAGAGGGTAGAAGGAAGGGATCGATTCTTAGGATGAAGACTTAGACTGGCTTTTACAACGTGAGTGCACTTCTGAGGAAGTCTTCACGAGCTGACACCTTTTCTTGATCTTGCTTGGGTAAAGTTAAGTAGGGATGCCACTTTAGAATAGTGTAGGGACAGATTAATGGATTTCCTTTACAGATACTAATGAAGACTAATATAGACGTTGGTGCAGTTATTGCTTGTTTAGTATTCCTGGAATTGCTTATTCTCTTTATGCTATATCGGATTAGATTGGTTCGTAGGATGGACTTTGTATTAGTGCCTTTGTATTTTTACAACCTCGTCCTGAGGTGTCTGTATGATCAGTTATTTTTGGTTTTGTAATAAACCCCTAAACTTGGAATTCGGAGTCAGTGATCTTTTCCGAGATTTTCTTAAATTGATTCATGCCAGTTTGGAACGAATGTATTGTTTCTCCCCTTTACACTTCTCAGCAGGTAATAAAGATCCAGTCGACCGAGGGTTCCTAGCAATTTGTACTGAGGAATCCGGCCTTATCAAGGGCATTCATCTCAGGTTTGAAAACGTATCATTGAGGATCGTGCTTTAGTACTTCCGACAGGCCACTACTGGTCTGAAGTGCAGGTGCCTTGTCCAACTACTTAAACAAACTTCCCCACTGCAAGTGCACATACAGGAGAAGTGAAGCAACTCGTGACCACTTAATTGTGTTTCATGGGACCGTTGTCGATAGAGCTCTGAGCTACAGTGGAAGGGGCACTTAGTGGTTGATATTCGTGTGGCCTATCATTTAGCATTGCCTCCACCTGAAGCATTTACTGCCGAATTATGCCAGATCTGACGCGGAGTCCAAGGAATACAGTAAGTTCAGCACCTCCATGACCATGCAAGTCCAATGGCTCCCTGTTAGGCACAGATTTACCTTTAAAGCGCTCTGTGTAGTGTATAGAGCACTTCACGATCAAGGACCGTTCTTTTGGAGAAAAAGCTTCTCCTGTACACACCAGGTAGGTCACTATGCTCAGCATCAGCCAAATTGGTGGCAATCCCTAGATTTAAACGTGCACGTTGGGGTGGCAGAGGCTTTGCGCTCGGTGCGTCAAAAGCCTTGAATGCACTCCCCTTGCACATCAGAACCATGGCCAATATTCTGGCCTTTAGAAAGTGCCTAAAGACATGGCTTTTGTCTTCTTGCTAAATTATCCTTTGGGTTCCACGGTTTCAGCTACTTCGGCCACCTCCAAGACGCCTTTTTGGTGTTCGAGCGCTTCAAAAGAACACTTAACATAACAGAACATGACATAGAAAAATTGGTTTTGATAGCCAGCATCGGGCATTACGCAGGGCGGGGCAGCAGGAGATTTCCAGATGATGTTAATTTCTTTTAGTAAAGGAGAAACTAGTCGGGCCCATAATATTTGCTTTAGGCAGCGTTTTCCTAGTGCTTGATGCAGATACGTTTGCGCATTACAAATTGTATCAGCTGTTATAAGTGAAGCGTATGACCCTTTCCCCAATCAGGCCCTAATGTTCGATGACTTTAACAGTATATTGCTTTTTTATGGAGCATTTAATCGCACTATATGGAATCAAGTCTTTGCCCCAGTTTTCTGTAGCCAGATTTTAAGTTTTTCTGAGGCAGTGATCAGGTAGTTGTGCAATGGATTGTTCCAAGATGTAAAAATTGTTTTAAGAACCTCTATCATTGAGTTTTCAGAAGTTTTGATTGTCCGGAAGAAACATTTTGCATGAGCAGCCATACATTCATAGTTTTGTGATGTTAGGGCAAACCTCCAGGTGAACCAATGTATTCTGAGTGTACGAAGGAAGTTGGAAAATTGCTTGTACCTCATGCATTGTATTTGATCTAAATCGGTACTAAGTAGACCTGGGTACGCTTGCTGGCCATAGTTGACAGTTGGCATGAGATTTGATTTTATCACCCTCCGAATGGCCTAAGTCGTGGGGCTATAGAGGCTAGATTGTAGCTTGTACAGGGCGTATAGGGCCGCTTTTCCTTTAATTTTCATTTTGTGTCGGTATGTGTCAGGTTGCCCTGTATCATTGAACCACACACCAAAGTAATTATAATTCCAGATGCTCTCTATCTTCTGTGACCCTATTCTTCATTTCTGGGCCCTATTTTGGGTAGCATCCAAAAAGGACCACTTTGGTTTTGCTTACATTGGCCACTAGCTCAGTTTATTTGGTTATATTTGTTCAACACCTCCAGTGCCTTCTGAAGACCTGTTTTCATGCTGCATTAGAAAGATCTTATTCTGGCCTATCCTCGGTGTCGCCAGATTAGCTCCCGATAGAGCAAGGCCCAAGTCTGCTGCATACAAGTTGAACAAAGTAGGGGCAAGGGTGCATCCTTGTTAGAGCCCTTGATCTGTTGGTACTTTGGAGGTAGCCGTTTCACCGGAAAGCTTGATGCATACGCATGCCTTAGTTTAGAGTGGCATGATAGCTTTCAGCAGTTTGTCCAGAATGTTCACATTTTGTAGCTCCTGCAAGACTTTTTGTGCACCACTCCATCGAATGCTGCAGAGTAGTCAACGAAACAGGCAAACACAGGTAAGCTACTAGTCGTGGTTGTTTGATGGGCAATGTATGAGAGGGCCACGATGTTATCCATCAATGATCCACCCTCACAGAAGCCAGTCGAAAGGTAGAAAGGGAGCAGATCCTCTCCGGCAACTCATTCGACTAACTCTTTTACCAGAATGCTAGCATAGGCACTCCCCTCAATATCCAATAGTGCGATGAGTCTGTAATTTTTGGGGCGTGTCTTATGGATTGGTTGGAGTAATGAACCACACCATCAGTCTGGGACATCTTCATTCATTTTGCACTCAAGATACATAGAGGAGATGACAGCTGCCCAGAAGGTGGGGACTTCTCTAAATGGGGACCCCGGAAGGCTGTTTGGACCTGGTGCACCATCCCTCTGACGCTTTTTCAGCGTGTTAATTACCACCTGTTAATCCAGCGATGTGTGTTCTGGTTTTGTGAATTGTGCACAGATTTTTTATCTGTTGGCAAGTGCAGAGTCCCTAATATTCCAGTGGTTTGGTTGTCTGATGTCTTAGTATATAGATTCTTGACATGCGCTACCCATTTATCTGCTGGTACTGAGTAACCCATGTCAGCCTTGGTATAGCTTAGAGTGTTTATATAGTGCCAAAATTGCTGCTACTTATTTCTTGACACTAGATCAAAGATTTTGACCCATTCGGCCTCTTGATGTTTTCTCTTTTGAGATCATACCAGGTGCTTTTGACTTTTTTTGCCCTTTGCTAGCTCTTGCCGTGTAGCCATGGTTCCTAGTCTATTGTTTGCCCGGAAGGCACCCATTAATTTGTGGGTGCTTAATTTGACCTCCTATTTGAGACCAACGGTGTTGTTATTATAATTGTTCTGGTTATGTCGGTGCTGCTCTAAAAGGGAGGACAACAGACTGATAACCAGTTCAGACCAGCCTTGGATGCTAGTGTAGCTTTGCGACTTGATTGAGCTGCCTCCCCACTGATTTTTCCAGGCTTCCGTCTTGGTTGAGCTTAAGGCTGTCCATTTTATCTTTCTTGTCAGTTTGTGGTGTTCCTCATCTTTTGTTTGCTCAATTGCTAGTAGCCTGACCAGAGTTGTTGTTTGTAGAGACAAAAGGGTCAATTGTGCAGAATGGTCGCTTTTTGCCCTATGGACTATCTTGAGATCTAAAAGTGCTTTACTCAGAGTAGTGCTCAGGAAAAAATAATCGATTGTAGTTGAGTTGGTAAATTAATATGTGTATCTTTTGCATGGGTGGTTGTTTGCTGCTGTAAACAATGCTGATTCATGTTTATGGGTTTGAAGGAAAGTATTAAATATCCGGCTTGTTTGACAGGGTGTTTTTGTGCAGGAGTGGTCATCTCCGAGGCTATGCATATTGAAGTCGCCCAATAAATTGATTTCTGATGACATATGCTTGCTGATTAGTTCTTCTAGGAGGGTGATCATTTTTTCTGTTTTCTCCAACCTCTTTCTGTTTTGAAAGATGAGGTATATGCTAATTATTAAAATTGACAATTTGCCTCCATTGCCTCTACAACCCGTCATGATTCCAGTTTGTAGCATTTCTGATTTATCTTTTATTTCTGTGATGGTAAGTTTTGCAGAGTGTTTTACATATATCGATATGCCACCCAAGGGCCTCCTAAATAGATGGACTTTTTTGGCAGACTTGTGGAACTCTGCAAAGCCGGGCAGAAGTGTGGGTGTGGTTGACCATGTCTCTGGAAGACAGAGGATGTCTGCTTCATTCAGGTGCTTGATTATGGCATTGCTTTGAAGGATCTTCCTAATTCCTTCTACATTTCAGGATAAATTTTTTGTTATTGTGGCTTGGTGATTTACACTTTTTACCGCCATGAGGTCAGTGCTAGGTATGTCTACGTTTTTCCGGAGCGAGGTTTGTGGTAATCCAACTCCAATCATCTACTTGATCTCTTGCCACTCCCGGCATTGTGATTGTTCTCTGTTCTCTTCCTTGAGCCTCTTGTTGATGCAAAATAGTTAGGTTCCTAATACTGGAGTTGGACTACCAACCTGACATATGCATGAGAATGCCTTTTTTTGTAGACCGAGAATGGTGAGCGCCGGCCATATCTTTTTAGCACATGGGGATATTTTCTTCTTCTTTGGTATGCATGACGATTCCCCAGTTGGCAAAATGCTCTTTTTCTTGTAGCACTCTTCTTGCCATATCGCCATGTCTCCAGGTAACTGTGATTCTCTTGTTTGGTCTCGACTGCTGGTGACAAATTGCAGGCTTAGTAGGACTTGACTTTTGATGGAGGCTAGTGACGGTATATACTGTTAGAGTTTGAGTATGTTGGAACGATTAAGGGTGTCTACCTTGCACCAAAATTTGTACTGTGGAGTGAGTATTGGGACCCCCTTTTCTTCTGGCTTAAGTCTTTCTGTAAGTTATAAGTAAGGATGCACACCTATTTATCAAAAAAGTATTCAAATTTGACCTCATCCTCCAAGATTGCGTGTGTGCTGGAAATAATGCCTTGCCCACATGGCATCTGCGTAAATATCAACTTGAATGTGGAGTGGCATGTCACCCCACTGCCAGTCGCACAGCTGAAACAGCGCTTGATCCGCGCATTGGTATCTTTCTGCCATCGTAATCCTTTTTGTCACATGTACTCCATATTTCTTATGTTTCCTACTTCCACTTAAAGTAATGCGAACCACACGCAGGAATAATGTGCCATTTCCAAAGCTTCACATATTTCCATTGTGTCCTCCGGGCCTCTTATGAAAACACGAACTAGTGCAAATTCGTCCAAGGCAGTGTTTATTAAAAACCCGATGCATTTCAGGCTACCAGAGCCCTTCCTCAGGGGTAACTGCAAATAACAATAAAACATTTACCATTACATTATTGTTCATTAATGTACATTTTAAGTATTGTTACAATTATTAGACCGATACATTGTCCTTTAATGACTTTCCGTTCTCCAATAGTCGATTTCAAATGCATATCACTACTGTACATGTGTCTTCATTATCAAACCCCTACAGCGCAAGTTGAACCAATAACCAACCCTTTAATACCCAGAACATTATCGTCACGTTGTAACCGTAGACTTCTCCGTCTCCAACCTCCCCGTCTCTACACTCACTTAACCTTTGCTTTCTTTCTCCAACTTTCATACCTTTCAGGACCCTTTTCTCACTGCCCATAACGCCATGATTCTTACTCCGCTTTCATGCAAATTATTGTTCACCAACTGCTTACAGGTTACGTTTTGGCAGCTTACTGCTAAACTCCCCTTATTTATCCACAATCAATCATCCTCACAGCCGCTGCACCGCGCTCTATTTGCACACATTTTTTTTGAGTGCGTGTTGCAACACGCACTGTCGCTCATTTTTTACTTGTGGTTGAACTAAAAATCGGCTCACTAACATACTAATCAATGGAAAAGGTCCTCTCTGCTCTTACACATACCTGCCTTGATGTTTAATGAACAATAATGTAATGGTAAATGTTTTATTGTTATTTGCAGTTACCCCTGAGGAAGGGCTCTGGTAGCCTCCGCATGCTTCGCAAGATCTACAGGTGGATCCCGACAGACACAAGAAGAACAGTCACCCAGGCCCTCGTCAGTAGCAGACTTGACTATGGGAACGCCCTCTACGCGGGAGCCCCGGCCAAGCTCATCAAGCGACTGCAACGCATACAAAACGCCTCCGCACGCCTGATCCTCGACGTACCACGCCACAGCCACATCACCCCCCACTTGAGGAACCTGCACTGGCTCCCCGTCGACAGGAGGATCACCTTCAAACTCCTCATCCACGCACACAAGGCACTCCACAAAACTGGCCCAGCCTACCTCAACAGACGACTCTTCTTCTACGTCCCCAACCGCCAGCTCCGCTCCGCCGACCTCTCTCTCGCCACCGTCCCTCGCATTCGAAGAACAACCACCGGCGGCAGATCCTTCTCACACCTCGCCGCCAAGACCTGGAACACCCTTCCACTAAGCCTACGACAGACCCAAGACCTGCTGACCTTCAGGAGGCTACTCAAGACCTGGCTGTTCGACCAGTAGCAGCACCCCCCCCTTCCCTCTCCCCAGCGCCTTGAGACCCTCGCGGGTAAGTAGTGCGCTCTACAAATTCTGTGATTGATTGATTGATTGAATGCATCGGGTTTTTAATAAACACTGCCTTGGACGAATTTGCACTAGTTCGTGTTTTCATAAGAGGCCCGGAGGGCATAATGGAAATATGTGAAGCTTTGGAAATGGCACATTATTCCTGCGTGTGGTTCGCATTACTTTAAGTGGAAGTAGGAAACATAAGAAATATGGAGTACATGTGACAAAAAGGATTACGATGGCAGAAAGATACCAATGCGCGGATCAAGAGCTGTTTCAGCTGTGCGACTGGCAGTGAGGTGACATGCCACTCCACATTCAAGTTGATATTAAGTCTTTCTGTGCCATGAGGTTGATACCAAGTGGCTATTTTAGTAGGCTAGAAGTTGCCCTCCGATGACTTGTATGTGGTCCACCTGGTGACTGTATGTGGCACTTGCCCTGATTCTGTGCTTGTTGAAGGAAAATTATCCCCTGGGCTAATGTGTACTGGTCCCTCTTGGCTAGTTGGGGCCATGCAGTGAGTGCTAGTTGAGTGTGTAGATCTCATAGGGGCATAGTTTCTCTTTCCTGATGTGATTGCGCTGTCTATCTCTGCGGTGAGGCATCCACCATTTCCTTTACCATTTGTTAGCTGGTCGCTGTTTCTGGATTGTTGCCCATCAGCTTGTATCTCTATGATCGTCATTGATATCCTGTTTAGTGGGTCATCATTTGCGTCGCTTCTGGTTGGCATGAAGGTGTCTGATGATACTATTTTTGGAGTTTGAGGATTTGGCCCCATTTGAGGGGGGCCTTGTTCCCTGGACTCAGTGTTTCCTCATGATCCTGGCTTGA
Source organism: Calotriton arnoldi (assembly GCA_963921515.1). Classification (NCBI taxonomy): domain Eukaryota; kingdom Metazoa; phylum Chordata; class Amphibia; order Caudata; family Salamandridae; genus Calotriton; species Calotriton arnoldi. The sequence continues at coordinate 205,449 of CAWUFW010000032.1, read as the reverse complement.
TTTGTGCTGGTCCCTCCTGGAGAACTCTGTTGTTCCTTCACTCTTTATTGAATGACCATTCTCACCAGCTTTTTGTCGCACGAATTGTGCATATGTGAGCCTATTTGAGGTAGGAGGGACATCTGGCTCACAGGTCTGTTGGGCCGCATTCGAGACCCTTTTGGTGAGAAAGATTGGGTAGACTGTTTAGTCATACTGTTGATTTTTATTAGTGCCACCCATGACTCGTGCAAATTTATAGCCCTCCTTTTTTCACGTGCTGAACCTTCTGCATTTTTTGTTGCTTTTTGAGGCGCTCTTTTGCTCTCCATGACAGCACCATAAGAGTTTGATAGTTTGTTCTTTCTTTGCCATCTGAGTCCTTCACTGACTCGGCGAGGAGGGGCTGTTTGCTTCCAATCATGGTGTGACCTGTAGTAGCATCTGCTTTCCTATTCAGTTCCACATACCATGCTTCAGAGATGTTATCCCTTTGATTCATTTCTGTTGTCACTGTTTGTGCCCTGAGATTGCTGGTTCCGCCTTCCATTTCCCCCTTGGCTTGTGTTCCTGGCTGGAGTAATAGTTTCAAGTCGACGACCATTGTTGAGAGAACAATTGGTAAGGTGGACCATTTTTCTATTAACTTCGGGGAATGACATTCATTTGTTGTGGCCCTTTTGTCTATATTGTCGATTCTCCTAGCCATTTCAGACATTGTGTGGGCCATTGCCTGTATTATTTCAATCTGAACCTCCAGTTTGTGGGACTCCAATGTCAGGGCAATTGTTGCCGCCACCAGTGTTAAGTTGAATGACCTTAGTAGCTTGTCATGATTGGGGCATGGGCTACTTATGGCGAGTGATTGAAGCTCTCTTGGAGGGGTTGAAAGTGCTCTTGGCATGTGGATGCTTCCTTTGACAGTATAGAGTCTACGAGAGATTTGAGGATTGAAGGAGTACAGCCCTTGTTTGGGCAAGCAGATTTGTCTGTCTTGGGAGGCTGCAGACCCTTCTTTGGGCTCGTGCCCATTCTCCTTGTGGACCTGCGCTGTGACCGTAATTCTTTGGTGCATTGTTGGGTGTTTCGGAAAGTAAAAAAGGTGTGATCGATACGTTTGTCCAACCCCCGTTCCTCATTGTGGGGTAATGGTATGTTCACTATGGCTGAACCTTCCAGTGTTGGGCTTCGGCCACCTAAATTCAGGTATGAGCATGTGCACCTTATTTTTTTTTGGATTAGGTTCCCCGAATGACTGATCTGCCTAATTCAAGACAGGAATGGGTGGACTCAGCGTAAATGCAGGGTGCCCCAGGTAGGATATTCCTTATTCTTTTTTTTCTCTTGTTCCTTAGCCACTTTCATAAAATAATCTGTAATGACATTAAGCAATTGCCTGTTACTACTATTGGGGTTTTTCTGGGTCTCCTCCGGCCAGAGGTCACTTGAGTGTTTTGGAGCTGGTGGGGGACTGCCCAATGGGATGTTGCTATCTGAAGGGTTTGTACCATCGCCTGTGTTTGACATTGTTGGGGTCTTCCTCTTGACCATGGCAGTGACCCTCCTTGTGATAAAGACTTTATAGGATAACTTCCAGATCCATGGGGTACTCCTCTTTGATTCTGTCCTGTGGGATCGTTGAATGTGATGGAGATGACGAATATGGCTGCGTGCTACAGGTGGAGCCTCCAGGTTTCTCATCGAGAATGGAGTCAGGGCTGGTTAGTGGAGCTGGCAGGAGTAAGGAAGATCAGGGAGGAGCGTACCTCAGGCCCACAAGCCTCACCCCGGCCTAGCAGGGCCGCTTCTGTGGGCCTAGGCTCAACACCCTTAAAAAAAAAAGACTTTCAATGCAATTTCAGACCCCGTCAGGTCACAGAACCCACTCGATTATACATCAGGCAAGAACTACTCAAATACTGCGATTGGGAGCCCCATTAACATTGATCATATTTGACGTTTCTGCTGCCTTTGACATTATCAACAATCATGTGCTAAGTTCTAAAGATTATCTACTTCAGTATACAGCCGTGGAACTGCGATGACATGGGTTCAATCATTCTTACAAAACTAATTCCATCAAGTGAAATTAAGCCTATTCATCTCAAGAATAGGCAGCATCAACTGTGGTTCTGCTTTGGACTTTGTCTTTTCATCAGTACCATTCAATGTTTCCATGGCCCCCTTTTTATTTTTGCTGAAATTAAGTCTATGTGCACTATGAAACTGTCATACAGGACTAGAGCATGGACTGTACATATAGCTATGCACAATTGGCATATTTACATTTCCAGTAAGGCCATGGCACAGAAAATGCATTCTTTGTGTGGAAGTTAAATGCCATTTGTGGGCTATACCATGTATTTACATCACCTACCTACATGATTAAAATATATGGCCCCAGAATCTATCATTGTGCAATGGCTGACTTCAGTTTTAAAACTACTGTATAACACCTGGCAGTGAAAAGTATTCAGTCATTTAGAAAACGTACTTTTATGCATTAGGTAAGTCAACCCGAAGTGGGCACTGTATGCCTTCAGTAGTGGGTGTCTACTGTACAAATATACCAACTTGGGGCATACTAAATATCGAAGAAATATATGCCCGCAGTAAAAGGTGTCCAAAAGATTTTGTCATAGTAATTTACATTTTCCCTGAGCAAGCTTAATTGTGAATACACACTTATTTAAAAAATTCAATCAGGGAAGATATGAGAAACTTGCTTGAAAGTTATTTTCTACTATTTATCAAAAATTGAAATCAGTGTTGAAAGTAGGTGTAACTTTAAAATAGTTGCTGTTTATGTTGCCTGAAAGCCAACTGTAACTAAACCAGTTTGGTTGGTTGCCTTTTCTCCAGGGACGGCAAACAGCATTGTAATTAGATGTGAAGTCCTGGTCTGCTAGAGAACCATACAGCAAATTCTAAAGCCTGTTGTGGTATAAACACTAATCACATGGTGGGAATGACCCATCTAGGAGGAGCCAGGAACTAATGTTTTCACTAATGACTTTGGCAACAGCCTTATCTTTCACATAGAAATCCCAAATGGTGACCCAGTTAATAGGAACCTAATATTCTCTTTCACATATAAATCCCAAATTATGATCCAGTTCATAGGAGCCTATTCAATCAGAGGTCTCTTAGACATTTGTCTCTTTCCACAGCTGGAAAGGAATTGGTTTATATCACATGGAAACTAAATGGTTCCTCATTTCCATAGGAGTAGACTTGGGAGGGGACGCAGAGCTCCTGAGAGGGGATCCTAGCTAGTAACATTTTAAATGAGGAACCCTTGGACGGTCTACAGTAAGGTGAAAACGGGAGTGCTGAGAGGGGGCTGGGATTTGGTGGCAATTCTACAGGGATTGGGTTCAGGAATTCTCCAACTGGCTCATTCACAGGATAACAATACACTACATCACAACCTCCTCTGATTATTCCGTGAGCTGAAAGAACACAAGAACATAAGAAGAAAGAATTCTGCATGACTTTTTAGGAAGGAAGTCTGATGGACTTGTGATCTCGACTGCCACAAGGAGACTGGAATTGTGGCCCAAGGATCATCTTCCCGGCTTTCTGTTCACTGTTACACAGACACAATAGGCTTAGATAGGTTCCATATTGTGAAGAAGTTGCAGGTGTCCAGCTAGTAGTGGGCTGCATTGTAGAGGCCTGTCTGGAGATTGACCTGCTGCCTAGGAGCTTGCTATGATGACCTGGCGACTTTAGAAGAGACCAGGACTGACTTTCCCAGCATCAAGACAACTTGGGACTAAAGCAGTTTTCTGACTCTTGGAGGACCGGCACTAGGCACCAAAGCTCCTAGAGGAATGCCTGATCGAACTGACCACAGATTGCTAGTTTTTTAGGCTTAGACCATTGCAAAAGTATGTCCGACCTCATGAGGCTTTCATCAGATACAGTCTCCTTCTTTGCTCTGCTGAAATGAGAGACAAGAAAGTTACAAAGTCCGATTGTAGGACTTGTGAGTGCGGCAAGGCAAAGATTTCATCCTAGCAGGGAAGCATTCTTGATGGCTACGGAACCTGACTTTGTTGGTGACAAAACTGAAGGCTTTGGAAGGGCTCAATGACAATATATCCAACCTCGAAGATACCTGTGCTGGTTTCAGAACTGTGCCTTGTCATGTTGAAGCATTTTGAGAGACAAAAAAGTAACACATTCCCAACATAAAAACCTCTACTGGTGTGCTCCACTAGGATTACCAAACTTCTGCTCCATTAGGGTTAACTTGAAAATGCTGCTCAAATATGAATTTACCTTGAAAAAATGAAAGACAAGAGGCGTTTGCAAAACAGGAACAGTTGGTTCAATTACATGCAGTGGCTGGGTGAGCAGGCTACAGAGTCGGGGTCTGAAGACTGTCTCAATGTACATTGGTTTTGGTCGTCATTTTATACATTTCACAAGGTATAATAAAGCAATTGGTGCGTTCTTTTTAGAACAGGAATCTGGGCCTAGTCACAGAGTCATAAATCTGGTCACTTGATAAGAAACGCAGGTGGGTCTTGACCCTACTTGGACACAGGGCAGAGCTAATGGGTATGTGTCCAGATGTCTGACATGGTGACAGCGTGATCACTGTGTGGAGTGTGCATGCTGTGTTCTGATTGGCTGAGAGTTCCTAACTTAGTTTGACATCTGACTTTATGGTGTTTTCGGAATGTCGCCCTCCGGCCAAACGTGTTTTATTGGGGTTCAATCTCCTGAGACCATTGTGGTGTTGCTGCCCATCTGTGGGATCGATCTGGGTTTTCCTGCTCGCACGTTTGTCTAAGGCTAACGTGTGCCCCCACCTGTGACCTGTCAATCAGTTGCTTTGGGCCTAGGTTGCATGGCCTTCCTGACCACGCATTTATGACTTGGGGTTGAGGGGGAGGTCATATCGGGTGAATTCAACCACGGAGATTCGAGTTTGTTATTATACGTACATATCATGGTGTATATCGACTTTGTATTTATCAATATTAACAAAATCTGCTAGCATTGGCTCTCACTGGTGCAGTTTTGTTTTGTGCTTCGTTTTAACTTAAAACTTTTAAAAATCAATAACTTTCTTCCCCTAATACCTTGTAAATCTTTCAATAGTATTTTTGCCTATTGCATTTTTCTTGATTTTTCTAAATTGCTTTAGGAATTTTATTCTGTTGTGTTCTGAACCTTAGTTTGGTACAGTTTGGGCCTGCTTAAAATTAAACCACAATTCTGTGGAGAATGTCTTCCTGCTTGTACCATAATATCAGGGAATAAGCACTTATCAGTTCTCACAGAACTGAAGTGAACTGTGTCCTAACCAGATTGTATTTATTAGGGTGGTAGGAGTATCCCCCGCCAATGTATTAATATGATTGCTTAAAACTGCCTTTGCTGACATCTTAGACAGCTGCAAGATTGATTACCACATTTGTGTAAATGATACAAAATTCAATGTCAAGCTTCATTATGAATCTTACAACAACACCCCACCCCCAAAATTACCCTACTGCCTTTTGCCCTGGAACACTTGTGAAATCCTGACCCCGGGCCCTGTCAACCTTACCCCTTCTCTGTTTCTTGGCCTGAGGAAACAAGCTCCCCTTCAACCACATGGAGAAAGCTCGCAACCTGGGAGACTTTTTTTATAGTATGCAGCCTCTAAAACACTGCTCTGCTATTTACGCCTGCTTAAAGGGGTTCTGCCATTAATCTGCTGCCCCTGAAAATTGTTTTAATTCTCACCATGGCCATACCTTGAATGATTTAGTGCAACATGTACACAGGCCTTCCTAACATATAGATCTGAAAACTACAGAGTTGAAAGTTATACAGTCCATCTGTTATTTGCTTTGAAACACAATCACATTAAACCAACCATGATATACTCCTAATAAAAGAAAGGGTCACTTTCAAAACTATGTGCTTAATAAATATAGATTCACAGTGATCAATCACCAAACTACCTCACAAAACTGTTTGTCCCTTACATACTGATCAGAAGCCTCAGGACCGACAGCTGACCAACCAGGTGCCATAAATATATTGTTTAAGCTTTTCATGTTCAGTGCTCCTCGGCAAGGAATTCCTTTTCACTACATTTGAAGTCAGAAAATGACTTCTTCAAATTATTGTGATTCCTAAATAATCACCTTGTCCCCATGGACTTTGGATATCATACCATACATACATTCGAATAGTCCTCAAGGTGTGCACCCTGAATATCGAATCCAGACTATCAAGGCCTGTAACTATTGAGGACAAAAGATTAGATCCAAAATACTGAAAAGTAAGTAATTATAGATTTTCTTTACCTAACTCGACATCTATGTATATAATTATGGATATATATCTTCAAGGTACATAGATAATGGTATTAGGAAAAGTAAAGCTATAATTCCCTATATGCACTTACCTTTCCATATTCTGTCCCTTGATATTCTGTCAATGATAGTCTTGAGCTTGATATTCAGTAATACAACCTTCCCCAAGGCATTGCTTCTCATTTGGTCCTTTGTGCAGTGGCGGCTCCTCCGCTAAGGCGGAGGAGCATCGCACCCCTGCTGCTGCTGTGCAGAAGTAAAAGAAATAAAAATAAAATGATAATAACGCGATGTTATTATCATCTTATTCTTCCCTGCTGCAGCAGCATGAGGGCGGGGCTGCTCTGCTGACAGAGCAGGGGAGGAGTGGTGGGCACACTAAAGTGCGCATGATGCTATGACCGGTCCTTTCGGGCGGGCCAAACAGTCATGCGCACTTTAGCCTGTTCTCCATGCAGGTCGTATTATAGCCTGCATGGAGAACATGCCCAGGCCCCCAGTTTCCATCTGAACACCGAACCGCGGCGCTCAGACCAATCACAGCGTTGCATTGCAGCGTTGTGATTGGTTTAGGGGAGCCAATCACAATGTTGCATTGCAGAGTTGTGATTGGCTCAGGGGAGCCTTGCTGCTTCTTGTTTGGTGGTGGAGAGACGATGTGGGACAGATCGGCGAGGAGGATAGTGACGTTTTCTTTTTGTTACAATTGTACCTCCTTACCTCCTCACCCTCCCCGCCTCACAACCCCAGATTCGTGCTGACCGCCACTGCCTTTGTGTCCTGTATGGTCAGACACCTAAGACCAGCAAACTTTCTTCAGTCTTCATGTTAGACCTATCTTTCTTAGGATTGTTCTTCCTCTAAACATTTTGCCTTCACCCTCCTATTTTTCTTACTTTATTTTGTTGCCCTTAGGACTTTGTGCACTTTACCACTGCTAACCAATGCTAAGGTGTTTATGCTCACTCTCTAAAAGATTATAACATTGGCTTACAACTGATTGGCATTTTTTATTTACATAGAGGTCCTTACTAAAGTGGTAGTCCATATATCCAAGGCCTGTATATTAAATGCTAATAGTGGGCCTGCAGCACTTATTGTGCACACTGTAGGAAAGTGCCCCTTTTTGACATGGTCACCCCCACTTTTTGCCTGGTATCTGATGCAATTTTGACAGAAGTGCACTGGGTTCCTACTATCCAGGCCACTAGTGCCAGATCTCTTTCCCTAAAACTGTACAATTGTTCCCCCAATTGACAATACCTTTAGCACTCCCTGTAAGTCCCTAGTAAATGGTAACCCTGGTACCTACAGTATGGGGTACTAAGGAGAGTCCCTAATGGGTGCAGCATGTATTGTGCCACCATAGGAGTCCCCTGAGCACCAACATACCAATACCAACCCGTAGCTGTTATTACCTCCATTGGTCACACACTGCATGTACAAGCCTTCTGGTAAGAGTCCACAGACGGTTACCTTCCTGTCTAGAACCTTGCACCCTTGGTCAAGGCGTATCTCTCCTCTCACCAACGCTCGCTCCTCCACGACACCAAAGTACATAAACTGCTTACTGCCTCTCTCCTTACATCGGCACTTGTTCCTCTTCTGCACAGAAGACGTTAAAACATTGCAACAAACGTTCTCTTGCACTGCAGTAACAACATCTGTATGCCTCGGCACAGCTACCCGCAATTCCACCAAGGCAACTCCTGATAGGGGTGTAGGAAAGAACACTCCTTTCTCTAGAACGAATTCCAGAGAATAAGCTGGACACTTGAATGGCAGCTGGTAGATCCCAAACAGCTGGAGTCACCTCCGCAGGCTCCGTGTCTTCACGTTGTGCCCTGGTTCAGGTAAGCTGATCTGCTTGAAGGCTTATTAATATTAGTTCATGGATGCTCCCTTTGAGTTAAAATCCCGCCTCGTCGCCAATATATTGTAGTCAAATAAACCACAAGGAGAATGAAGTAAGAGCTTTATTGGAGTAACGACACATCAACCTAAAGTTAGTCTGACTACTGCACATGCACACTAGCTAATTGAACACAGGTCCTTAACAATCTAAGTTCTAACTTAACAATAAATACTACTACAAAATATACACATCTACGCTTGAAGTTAGTTTCCAAATTATAGCATAAAACATTGGGAACAAGCAAAGACAAAAGTTTCATGCTATTAAGGGAATGATGAATGCGGAGTTTGGCAACCAAGCGGACGATTTGGACGAAGCACACTGTCAGAGACGGACAATTTAAAACTGCACAAAACTGGTGATGAAGCGACTAGAGAGAGGTTTTGTATTTGGAACTCACGCCAGGCGGGATCAGGGTCGTAGCCAGTGTGGCATGGGCCCTCGTGCAAGGAAGGAAATGGGGCCCCTTGGCAAATGTTTGAACTGTGAAATACAGCAATAATGATGGTTCAGTGGGGTCCTCAGGCTTCTGGGACCCGGTGCCACTGCACCTACTGCACCAATGGAAGCTACGCCAATGGGCGGCATGGTATTAATTGTGCATCAAGGTGAGATGGCCAGAATGGATTGCTGTACATTACACGAACATTACACCATTTTCCACGGTTCCTTTCTGTGGTAAAACGCATGGTGAGTCATAAAGTAAACAGGAAGCTGCGTGTCGACCACTGGCAGGCCGCGTAGAGGGCACTGCCCTGATTTCAGTCCGGGGCCTCTTTAATGAATGTCACGCTGCACGGGCAGCGCGACTGTGAAATGTAGGAAAATTCAAGTAAACAGCTTTCAAACTGCATTTTATTCCAGAATCACTGGATGGTAAAAATCATTACATGCAAGGTGAAGGACAGGCTGCCTCTGGGAATAAGTAATTCTTGAAACATTTCGATGACATCACCTTTGTTAATGTTTTCACTGCTACCAACATTTGAAGTCTTACAAAACGAACATTTGAGGAAAAATAATAATTCTCTATATAACCCTCGACTGAAAAGCACTAGACTAGAGAGGTCATCGCCAGAAGAAAAATAAACGCGGGACGGTTGTTAAAAAAGCGCGGCCAGAAATGACTGCGCGAGCCCTCGCACCTGCGTCCAAATCTGTGCGCCGCGTGCAGGTCAAAGATTCAAAGTGAAGACAATGGATGAAGCCTCGCAGACTTGCATGGTTTGGTTGCACTTCAGGTGATCTTTGTTACATTTCGTTTTGCATTCACAATAGTACAACAGTGCAATGCAAAGTCTAAAAAGGTGAAACTGCTCGACCAATAAAAATGGAATCGTGTGATCCTGACAACATTGTTTAATTTCATAGTGACCTGAATCCTAAATATGTTTGAAATGTGATACCATTGTAAATATGTATATTTGAATAGTGAAATACAAATGTATAAATCCTTGATTGCTGTACAGCGCTCTGTTGCTGCACTGCTAGGTTTGCGAGATATACATACCAACCTATATATACATAGGTGCTAGGGCCGGCTTTAGCGCTGGTGGCGCCCTGTGCAACAATGTCTGTTGGCGCCCCCCAATGACCACCTCTGCCAAGGATTCCCTCACCACCGCCCTTTAAGAGTGTCCCTCAAGTCTCCAGAACCACTGTCTCGAATTCATTTAGTTTTATAGCACCACTCATACCAGTGTAAGGTGTCAGAGCACTTTACATCACACACACATTGCACAGAGACAATCATAGGTGTGTAAATCAGTGTTTAGGAAATGTTACATCAGACAGGACTACAAGGTGTAGTTTAGGAGTAACATGTCATCAATACTGGTAGGCAATATAGTTTAAGAGTCCTTATTCTGGAAAAGCACAAATTCAGAATTTAAAATGTAACACCATTGTTAGGGGTTCTCTTTAATAACAAGAATTGTTTTCCACCCAAATGAACCCTTTTGGCAAAATTAGGATAATGAAAGACTAGGCAAAAAAAACATATAGCTCTAACATACACCTTGCAGTTTACACACAGCTCTTTGATGACAGTTAATAGCTCAATATTCTATATTACGATTTTGACTTACAAACAACAAGTAACAAAAGGAGCTCTCTTACAGAAGTAGTAACCCACTGACCTATTTACATTACATGCACTTTGTTATCTGCATGGTACACGTTCTTAGCAGCAGGCATTTTAACCCTCTGCACTACCTTTGGATGAGTCAAAACTTCCACTAGCCAAACCTCCGTCTCTTTCCAGAAACACGATAAATCACCGGAGTTATCTTGACGTTTTAATTGATGCCTACAAAAATTGATGGAGGCCAGGAACGCGCCAGCAGGTTGGTGCTTTTAAAATGATAATATTACTTGTAAAAATGACGCCCCCAACCCAAGTCAGCGCCCGGTGCGGTGGCACCGATCGCACTGCCCTAGAGCCGGCCCTGATAGGTGCGTAGCTTGGTTTGGTCAGTAAGACTGGGGGAAGTGATCTTCAGATTTTCCGACAATCATGCTGGCATTTCATGCTGGTTAGAGCAGTTCCAGCTAGTGGAGATGCAGGCCCCCCTGTCCAGACCCCACTTATGGCAGCCGGACAGGCGGGAAAATTAGTAAGCAGCGTAGGAGAGTCCACCTTAGCCTGGCACACCCCTAGGGTCACCAGGAGCTGAAGTGAACCCCTCTCTTAGAAAGTCTCCATCTTGAATTGGAGAATTAGGTCCAATAGGAACAGGGATGTGCTCCTCTCCCCAAAGGGTGTAGTCACCCTAGGGGACAGAAGTCTATTGGCTACTGCCCCCGACCTCAGTAACGCCCTCAAATCTAGTATTTAAGGGGTCCCCTGAACCTTGTTCCTCAGTTTCGATGGACCAAAAGAAGAAGACGAAGGAAGACCACTGCCAGACCAGGAACTGAACCACTGCAGAAAGAACCCGGCAAGAACCCGCCGCCGGTAGCCGGTTCGACAAATAGAATTGCTGTCCTTCCAGAAACTCTGCCTGGCCTCCAAGAAACCCCGGAGACTGTCCAGCCTTAACCAATGTCTAAGACCCTCCTTTTGGGCTAGAGGTTTTAGTCCCCGGTGTCCACAGGTACAAAGACTGCAGTAGTTGAGGACCGACACTTGTGTCGACGCGACTCACTACTCCAAAAGAAACCACAAGACCACAGCGGTAGAGGACTGACACTTATGTTGAAGTGACTCTGCCCTGTCAGAAGAAAGCACCGCAGCTGGATGGTCTCCATGGCCTAGAGGGATCCTCTCGACCCAACAACCCAAGCTGATCCCAGCTCCATTCCCGAGAGCCGGTACCCTCCTCCATGTTGCCCTGTTGGCCTCCTCCTGCCCCGCCTGCTCGACCACGGCCTCTCTGAGACGGCCCAACCTCGGCGGAACTTCTCCATCCCCTACGCATCTCCATCACAATGACTGCAACTGCTGGGCTGGTGGTGTCTCCCTTCGATCTACACTGACTCGCTGATGACGACCGGGACAATCCTGGCATTCACCCCCATTGTTCTCCGGTGACCCCAAGCGCAAACATCATTCCCGGTATAGACCGCCGCGGAGTATATACAGAACTCTGCACCCGGCCGCCCAAGTGCTGCTGGTGGTGCAGTGCCCAACTCAAACTGACCCTTGCCCAGGGTCGGACTAACCCTCGAAGACTGGGCCCGTAAGTCATGTACTTACCCGCTGATGCATAACACTGTTTTCCTTCCTTAGGATTGCATTGCACTCTATCGATTACCTGCAATGGTCTATCTTGTACCAGTACTGAATGTTACTGTTCTGAATTGACAATACCAAAGTACTTCCAAGACCATAAAGTATTCCTACTGCCTTTTTGAAAGTATTACCTGCCTGTAACTGAGTTCAACTTGGTTCCTAAAATAAAAGTAACTAAAGTAATATTTTTACAAAACATTGGTCTGGAGTTAGTCATTGAGTGTGTGTTCCTGTCTAGTATGGGTGTGTACAACAAATGCATTCACACTACCCTCTGATAAGCCTAACTGCTGAGCCCACGTACCGCTACATTGAGAGTAAGGTATTATCTACTTTAACCACTGCCAAACCTAAGGGGACTCACTGGACTCTGTTCACATTATACCTCTTTTTGGTGTTGTAAATACAGAGCCGGCTTCCTACAGTGACTCTTTATTTAGTAATGCATGTTTACAATCCACATGCTCCCCAGAGATTTATAAAAAGAAAAAAGGAAGTGTAGAGGCACAAAGGGGCATATTATCAAGAACGGCGTTAAAAATTATCGCCGCTAAAGCGTACATAATGGGCTTGATAATATGCCCTTGAGAATTCCAATAGAAGTCCATGTTTTGGTGTGAACATGGGCTTCTATTGGAATTCTCCAGGGCATATTATCAAGCCCATTATCGCCGCTTTAGCAGCAGTTTTCTGCCGCTAAAGCGGCGATAATTTTATCGCCGTTCTTGATAATATGCCCCAAAGTTTTTTTAGGAACCCACCTGCTGTGTTCCTTAATGCCGGGGTAGCCAAATACCAGGGCTACCTAGTTTTGATTCAGCTTTATGTTTCTTTCTTCATGTATCACTCCTATGTGTAACACCTTTCATGCATGTGAATCTACCATTCAGTGACTGCCATGCCCTCGAATCTGCCTATTGTATCAAACATACAGCAATCATACAAGAGACACTGTCTGAAAAGGACTAGTTAGGTATGCAAGCGACAATTATGCAGGAATAAAAACAGTTTATGCCGCCTCGTATGCGTAAATGGATCTTGAAAGGCATAAGTTAAGTCACTTTTGTCTCAAAAAACGGTTATGGCTGTGTGGATCAGGCTCATAGTATTGACAATGCATCGGGTGAAACTTAGCTGTTATATATTCCCAAGTCCAAATGACTTACAATGAGTAAGCTAGAGTAGCGAACCATTGTTACTATGACAAATAAGGTATAAGATCTCAGTTAATGAAATCAGAACAACCACAAGAGCAAGAAGTACACCAGTCACTGGAAGGTGTCAAACCTCCAGAATTGTAGATGCATGAAAAAACCCCAACCATTCCACAGCTGAGACAATCCACCCAAAAACAAATCAAGCAAGTGCTCCAAGAAAAGGTGCAATGGTATATAGGGCAGTGACCCCAGTTGCACCTGACTGATTTTGGTGATCTATTGATGTGTCCTACATGCAGATTCTCTAGTGAGATACATTTTGTACAGGTCGCCCTGGGATCAAGTAGGCTCCTTCACACAGGCACAGTCCAGCATTTTGAGCAGGAAAGTATTGTCTCTGTCTCTGCTTAGACACAATAACAAGGCTTCATTTAAAATTCCCAAAAGAACAATTGATGGACAGAATGCAGAATAATGTCATACATTTACCCCAGTACAGAGATCTGGGCCTAAATCCATCGTTTTTTTGCTCCGCATGCCATTCCAGTTTGAACCCAGCCATATACAAATCAGTCTTGACCCTGCGCCCAATGGGAACAGTCCATCCCGAACTGCCAGGCAAGGTCTTCCCTGGACTGGAAACAAGCATCCTAGGACCGGTTTGGAGGCTTCACCCCTCATCAGCCAGGATAGCTTGACTCCATTGGCATGGAGAGCACGGGACCCACATCTGGGCATACCTGTCCCACTTGGGGTCATTTAAAATTCCCAGCCATAATACAAGTCTTGAATGAGAGTAGCAACCTGGCAGAGGTTTTACTCCTGCTGAGATGTCTTCCCAATAATCGAGTACAGAACTTTGCCAGTGCCCAGACGATTGCAAAATATTGTCTCAAGGGGGCTAGTATTTATCCTGTGATGCTGGCCAATGTGGGATACCTGATATAACTAGAGATCTGCCTTATTTCACAGTTCAAACACTCCTTCTGCCCCAGAGGGTGCATTGTCTTGTTGTTGATGTCTTTTTCAACGTTCTGGAACCAAGAGTCTCAAGGAAGACATATTTGGGTGTGTCAATGTGGTTTTATTTTATTCCACACCAGGCAAAGGTCTCTATGGCTTGTTATTGCCAGCAACAACACTGCAAGAGGAGCATGGATGAATATAACTTTGGGGAAATATATTTTGGACAAAATATGGAACGGATGATCTACCCTCATGCACAAGTAGAACAGGTTTTCAGGGATGGGGCTGGCTAGGAGTAGGTGCACTCTAGTATGTTCAATTTGGAAAAAACTAGAATTCTCCAAGGAGATACTTCAACTTTTACAGCACACATGCAGTTAAAATTGAGCCTACTGTTCATCAAGTATACTATACACCCATATACTACACACCCCGTTTTTCACGCAAACACACACAGATTCCTCATATTGCTCCCACAGGATGTCATTTGGTCACTTTTCTAGACATGGATGTACTGGAGTCTTCTCAGACTGTTGCCATCATCTGGCACATTCTGCGTCAAATACTGTGTTCTGAACACAGTGTTCACCTCAAGGTCTTTTTATTGCATGTGCCTGAAGGGGGCTGTTGTATTATAATGCAATATATGCTGTATAGAAATGCAATCACTTACAGTAATGCAGTCCCTTATTGTGTTAATTTTTTCCATTGTTCCTATGTTTCCCCTACCCTAGTGATCAGATTAGTTCCTCCTAGAATGTTAGGTTCGGGAGTATTCTAAGCTCAGCGCCTGTTCATTGTGAGTGATGCCGTCCAGCGAGAGGAAGTAAATAAAGTGTCCTCTTCAGCAGAAGCTTACTATTTCTTTAATTGTCTGCATTATAACACTTTTTGGCTACGAGTGAAGGGATATGATACCTCCCGCTTTCAACTTCGGCCAGGCTGCTGTCATCATTGCTGTTCAGGTGCACAGAAGCCAAGAACTGTTTGCAAAGTTTGGGTGAGTAAGGCGAGTCTGATCGCAGCGAGGTGATGCATGTGTTTACGCAAGGCTGCGGCTGGTGACTTCGGCCCGCCCACACTTGAAGGAGACGCTGGCGATCACGAGGTGGAGGTAGGCTAGTCGGGGAAGAATTTTGACTAGGCTGGCCCTCGCTCTCTTATTTTACAGACTCTCCATGATCTTTACAACTGTTCAAGGCTCGTATTCGCACTGAGGCTGCCATTTTGATTCCCATTGCTTGGCCTTTTATCTATTCGTTCCAGCCACATCCAGCCATTTTAAATTATTTAATTTACCTCAACAATTCCGGATCTGCATGAGACTGTTTCTTACCAACCTGATCGTAGGCAGTGGAGATAAATTACATTAGGAGTAAACATTGACATAGCTAATATACGCTGGATCAAACAGATTGGATGTCATTTTATACTGTGAGTCACCATACCTGCTTTACATTTTCAGCAGAGGGGATATGTTTTTATGTTCCTGGTATACATCTGAACACTTTATTGAGCAAAGTACTTCTACCTGTCAACTATCAGCGCTACAGTTTTCTGCTGCATCTCTAGTTAGATTCTTTCTAACATGGGAAGCGCAAAGCTTGAATCCTTCTTTGTTATAAGTTAACAAAGCCAGCTAACTCAAATACAGTTACTATTGTCAAACTCATAACGTATTTCTTCAGCAGAACAACGACATAATGCAATTTGATCTGCCTCACAAATTTTTACAGACCAAGGGAGATCCACCAGTTGAGTGGAAAAGTTTGAAAGAAGAGTTGACTACCTATCTCACAGCCATAAAAGCTGACAATATGCCTGTTGAAAGGAAAAGTGAATCTTACTCCATCTACTAGGTTCAGAAGGTCAAGAAATTTTAAGATCGCTACTCAAAGTACAATCGCCCAATGAGGATGAGAATCTAGATGAATTTGAGGAGGCTATGTTGAGACTAGAAATAAGGTTCAAGCCTACTATAAGTAACACCCTAGAAAGATACCACTTTTACACCTGGAGACAAAGGGAAAATGAATGTTTTGATGAATTCTTCACAGCCTTGAGAAGCCTTTCCACCACCTGCAACTACAAAGAAGCAAAACGGGGCAGCAGTGCGAAAGGTGCCCAAATATCTGAAGGAAGAGTCAGTGAAATCAATGCAAGAAGTGAGGAAGAAAACACTGATCTAGAATTGATGATTAGACCAAATGTAAATAATGACTCTGAAAACTTGAAACCTCCCAAATGCGTACTCCAGCTTAGGGAGGCAGAGTTGATATTCCTAGCTGACTCAGGATCACCAGTCACTATAATACCCAGAGACATTTTGGAGGGAACATGATTAACAGGCCACATACCATTGCTTCTAGCTGATATCTGAGTGGTGACGTTCGATGGGAACAGGATAAGTCTGATTGGATACTTCCACACCAAAGTGTCCTTCAAGAATAGATCCACAGCCAAGAAATGGGATAAAAAATGGAGTGGGTGGAATGCATATCGAGGGGACTTATGTATATCCCCGACTGTGGAAATGGAATTGTCTAGGAGTAATGTTTGTTCACCTAAAATGATTGATTGATTACATGTTCGCTGCTACATAATATGCACCAGATGTCATAAGGTCGAACTGTATGCATACTAATGTTTTGTGATGATTGGAAGTTGTATTTAATAAAAAAACTATTTAGAAAAAAAAAAAAAAAGAATAGATCCACAGAAGTAAAAATATACATTGCCCATACAGGAGTCTGTGTGTTGGGTTGGAGAGACCAAAAGCTCTTGAAGATAATATTAAATCCTTATGCTGCTGAACCAGTCATGGCCATCAATGAAGATGATCCAGGAGTGTGACTTCATCACTTGTTCTCAGAAGTTTTCTATGACAGGATTGGGAAACTTAAAGGATTTACCCATCGCATAAGAGTAAAAGAGAATTCTAAACCTTGAAACAGAAAATGAGAAATTTAGCACAAGAAACGACCTACAAAAACTGTTGGAGAAACTTTATAGGGATGATATCATTGAAGAAACAGAATCCTCTGACGGGATATCTCCAGTAGTACTAACAAAGAAATTGGATGGAAACGTGTGTAGCTCAGAGCTGTCAATGTGTGTATCATAACAGATAGCAATCCCCTGCCTAGTATCAATGATCTGCTTCCAATGTTGAACAAAGCAATAGTCTCCTTCACTCTGGACTTACACCATGCATATCATCAGGCTGAATTGTCAAAGCAATCCCACCACTTGACAGCTTTCATTACTCCTTTCCGAGTATATCAGTACAAAAGAATGTCCTTCAGCTTATCATATGCCACTTCTGAGTTCCAAAGGATGATGTTTCATCTTTCCAAAGATATGGAGGCCAAGGTATGTTGCTTCCAGGATGATATGTTGATCTTCACAAAGACTTAAAAAGAACAAGAAAAAGTACTCAGCAAAGTATGCAGAAGGCTGAGAGAGGTGGGGATAGTTCTAAGTTCTCACAAATGTGAACTTTTCAAACCAGAGGTAGAATATCTAGGCCACTTGATTTCGGGAAGCAGAGTAAAACCAAAGAAATCACTAGTTGATGCTATATTCCATGCCCCTCCACCGGATGAAGAGGATAAGCTGAGATCCTTCTCTGGATTATGCAAATACTCTAGTAAATTTGTTAAGAACTTCGCCACCTTAATGGAACCCTTACACAAATTGTGAAGAAAAGATGCAGAATTTGTGTGGAGTAACAAACAAAACAAGGCATTTATCAACATCAAGGGACAGACAACAGCGGCTCCTACACTGTAACATATCATTGAAGGAGAAATGGTGAATTATCTCAGTGGATGCCAGTGCTTATGGGCTAGGCAGCATTCTCTCACAAAAGGCTGGCAACAAAACATGAACAGTATCATATGCATCCAGAACTTTGAGCGAGACTGAAAGGAGAAACTCTGTAATTAAAAGAGAATTACTTGCATATGTTTAGGCAATAGACCATTTTAGGCACTACGTATGGGGAAGCAGATTTTGACTACACAAAATCACAAACCAACAGCACAGGTCACAAGGTTATGTTCAAAGTTGCAAGAATACAGTTTTGATGTCTCCCATGTACCTGGTAAATGTAACCAATCAGCAGACTGCCTTTCCCAGCTTCTTGTAGATGACCCCCTTTAGTGAAGCCTATGCATGGATGAGCGTGACATGGTGGCATGCATTGGTGATGTGGGCAGAAGTTTTGGGGAAGGAATAGAAGTGAATGTGGATCGCAGAGAATGCTAAAGATGAAGAACTAAAAAAAATGAAGAAATTCATACTTAAAGGGTGGCCACCCTCCATATCTTTGAAAGATTCACTGCATTCTTTCTCCCAAATTGCTCCAGAACTAAGTGTGGTGGATGATACGGTGTTTAGGAATGATAAATGTGTTCCTCATAAGGGCTTTTGTGAAGGACTAAAAAAAGTAGGTCACCAGGGAAACATGGGAATGTCAGCATTAAAAGATCTTTTGAGAGAATACTATTGGTGGCCAGGCATTGACATCAAGGGTGAGCACATTATAGGGTCATGTAAAGTGTGCTTCACCACTGACAACAGTTGTAAAACCCATGAACTCCCCATGAAAAGTGTAGCCTGGCCCACTCTGGTGTGGAGGAAATTAGGATTAGCTATTTCTGGCCCATTCAAAGGTTACCATCGAACATGCAGTATGCCCTAGTGCTTCTTGACTACCACTCCAAGTGGCCAGAAGTAAAATTTACAGACTGGATCACCACATCACTAGTGCTGAAATTCCTAATGGAAGTGTTAAACAGGGAGGAATTCCCAGAAACTTTAGTTACTGATAACGGGGTCCAACCGTGTTCCAGGGAATTCACTGAGTGTTTGTGACACTACCACTTCACCCACATTTGTTTGGCCATATATAAGTGGAATGCTTCAATTGGTACCTCAAAGAGAGTGTCCACTTAGCGTTCATGGGCCATTACCCATGCATTTTATTTATTTGTAAGAGGTTGTGGGCCTCTAACCCATTTGGTAGACTTTCTGGCTACTTAAGGGAAGTCAACCATCCTCTAACCTATGCCCATGGTGGCTTAAGACGAAATTGCATAATGAAAAGATTCCCTATACTATGCAAGAAAGGGTGGCCATATAAAGCAACATTTCAAAAAATGAGAAGATAGAGACAAGATATAACTCTCTACACAGGTCCATAGTACAGGATTTACAGGTCAGGGATTTTGTTAGGATACGTATAACCAAGAGAAAAGTGAAAGGAATGAGCAGGTATTATAGACCTATAAAAGTTGTCAAAGTAAACTAAAGAAGTATTGTAGCTCAGGATGGAAAGTGTTGGAAGAAGAAACAGGTGTCAAAGTGTGATGTTAACCAGTTCATTCTAGAGCATGATACTTGCCCAAGGAGTGGATGGAGAAGATGTTCCACCTTCATGCCAAGTGTCCCAACCCATGTCAGGCACCTCCCCTCCTATTGCGCTCAGTCCAGCAATTCCTTCTAGTGGGTTTTCTGTAGGAGGAACATAGACAGGAACCCCTGTGATTAGAGAACCTCATGCTGACACCTCCACCATAGCAGGTAGAGTGCAGCTTAACCCCTGAATGAGAACACTTTCTTTTAAAATTCTTCAGGGATGGTAAAATCTTTGTTTCCATTAAAGAGAGGAGATGTGTTGTATTGTAATGCAATATATGCTGTACAGTAATGCAATTACGTACAGTAATGCAATCACTTATTGTGCTAATGTTTTCCATTATTCCTATGTTTCTCCAGCCCCAGCAATTGAGCCCTCAGATTGGTTCCTCCTAGAACGTTAGGTTGGGGAGGATTCTAAGCGCAGCGCCTGTTCATTGTCAGTGATGCCGTCCAGCAAGAGGAAGTATATAAAGTGTCCTCTTCAGCAAAAGCATGCTGTTATTTAATTGCCTGCAAATTAACACAGGCCCTAAATGCGGGGGCATCATCACCTGTGTGATGATATATTCTCTGCATCATAAGCTCTGGCATTATTAACAAATAATTAATTAAAGTAGCATTCCCCCCATGGGGAATGTCCCCCTGGGCACCAAGAAATCCTCGATAGAGGCTTTAAATCCCTTGTTTTGACGAATTTTTGTTGAAAAAGAATGACGATAGTTCAAAGAGATATTTCATCTGATATATTTGTAGCCATTGTTACATGAATTCACTTCATTCATGAAGCATACAAGTTCCATAATGCATTTGAGTTGTGGCTCAATTAATGAAGTTTAAACATACACAACTCGTAGTGCAGGGGCCACAACCAATTTTTGATTATTAACAAATAAGCCTGCTTTTCTTTTATATGATATAGAATGGTGGCAACAGCAAATTGTTATCTAGTCCTGAAGATGACATAGTCCAAATTTAGAGAAACGAGGTTGAAACGTAGACAACTAATGTATAGAGTAAACTTTTCCCTGTATATATAAAGATTTGGATCTGTTTCATCCATCTGTTTTACACATATTGAAATTTCTAATGTGCATCGCTGTTTACCCTGTATATAATTGAGCACTAAAATCACTTCCTCGCTACATCATCTGCACCTTTATGCAATCATTCCATTTAATTTCAGTTTAACATATTGGTTTTTAAAAATATGTCTCTCTTAAAAGAACCTGTAGGTAGGCATCTCTGAGGTCTCTTCACTCATTTGCATTGTATAGATTCTTCAGACAGTCAAAGTTATATTAGTTCCATTCACAGCAATTGTTTTGTTTGAATCCTATTACCCAGGTTCCTGGTTATTGCTCTGTTTTTCTTAAATTCACACATGATGAAGGCAGTCATGGTGACAGAATGTAGCATTCACTGGTGAGGGCTAATAATCATCCTCTCCATAGGGAAACTTCCAAAAAGGCCTCTTTCCCTGACCTGCAAACTCACTGTCAGCACCTCATGTCACCATATAACCTGCCTTACTCATAATGGGGGTCCTTTTTAGGTCTTCCTAAGTAAACAAAGGAGAACCCTGATGAAAATTGCACACTAAAAAGACAGTGCACTACAATTGGACAATTGTCAAAATGATGGGATCCGGTGGCCATAGGAACTGAGACTATCTTCTACTCCCCAAAAAATAGCTAAACATCTGGGTGTCTTCATGGATGACAACCTTTCTATGAATGAGCATGTTAAAACAATTTCTGGGACTTGTTTTGGTGTGATGTGCATGGTTAGAAAACCCTTACACTGGGTTCTTTTGTAAACAAGGAAAACCCTGGTCCAGGCTTTGATAGTGAGCCTCCTGGATTATAGGAACTCCCTCATGGTCCGAAATGAATGAAGGCCTTTTTTCTAGATTTTGGGTGGTGCAAAACACGGCAGCACGCTTGTCTGCAATCTCCCTCTGCAATCTCCTTCTAAACCTTTACTGCATTCTCTTCATTGGCTTCCCATGAAAAAGTGTGCACTCTTTAAACTTTTGTGTCTGTTTTTTTAATCTTTGCATGGGAAAGGACCAGGTTATCTCAAAAAGAAGAAACAAGTTGCAGCCATTTATACCGGCACATCAGCTTAGATCCAGTGATCTACTAATGTTACGCCCCACGCGCATTCTTACGGCTAGGCATTGGGCCGCTCTTTCTCATTTTTGGACCCCAAACACTGGAATCAGTTACTCTTACAGCTACGTTCTTGCTCAGACTTACCTTCTTTTAAGAAATCTTTGAAAACCTGGCTGTTTGATTTTAAATATTTTGATTGAATTGTGACCTGTACAGGCTGCTCTGGCGCAGACTGATTCCTTCGGGGAGGATTCGTGTGCCTAACAAAAATTCTAAATCTAAATCCATTTCACAATGGCCTTGAGACAAATATGACACCCCTTGAATGGTTGGGGCTCCCCTTTACGGCTGGGGGCCTTTCTACGCTGCAAGGACTGCAATGGCCTGTGTTCCTGATGATTGTTGAGTTCACTGGTGAAAGCACCTCAAACCAGAAAAAACGGACGGAGCAAAATGGTGCAGCTTTTCCAACCCATGCATATGACGTTTTCACAACAGACACACAAACACACTTCTCATACATGCATATGGAAAACTGTTAAATTATGGATTATGTTTTTTAAATGGCAACTAGTAGAGAAACATCCAGGGAGGATATCTGATGTAATTTGCACCATTGTGCCAGGGTCAAATAACAAGTGTGCACAACTTTCTAACAGCTAATGCACTGGAACATTTTCCTATTAGAATAGCCCACCACTGACAGATAACCAATATTTTATCTTAACATTGCATCTGCACTTCATTATATAAAACCTACACTGTTGACTCTGTAATGGAATGTAGGCCTGGGGAAACTGGATTTGTTTGGTTTGTGGAAGTTATGTGAAATTTCCAAGAAATTACGCAAAATGATCTGTTATTATAGAAAATGTTGGCATGGCATTTTGCACTAATCCTTTGTGGGAAATTGTGTCCTCACACCACTATCGGTGCATAGACGCATTTTGACTTAAAAAACACTGTGCAAAATTGTGTGTGATAAAAACAACAGCTACTTGCAGTCAGTTGGTTCTCGTTCTTCCCGCTCTCCTGCAATAGAAATTTAACCCTAAAGAAATCTCTGTTTCGCTATTTGGCGCAATGGCGTAGTGTCAGGCCTTTGCAGGATTGCAGAACTTTGTTCCAAATTTCCTGAGCAGACTTATTAATTTTTGGATTCACACAAGACCCACTATTCAGTTGCTGAACTGGCTATGTTTGGAGTTCCTACAGTTTCCATTTGGGGCCAGATGTATGACCATTCCATTTTGCGGGTCGCAAATTGCAATTTTTTGCGACTCGCAATTTGCGACCCGCTAAATGGAATGTACTGATGTGTCTCAGACACATTAGCAATTCCCAGTGGGGTAGCAAATGACCTGCCTCATCAGAATTCATGAGGCATGATGCAATTTGCGACCCATTGGGAAAAGGGAATAACACAGGGATGGTGGCTTGCTGCGGACAGCAGACCACCATATCTGTGTTTGCTTTTTAAATAAAGCAACTTTTTTTTCATATGCAGCCCATTTTCCTTAAAGGAAACCGGAATGCGTTTGAAAGAAAACAAGGAAAAGTTTTCTTTTCATTTTTTAAGGGCATGCAGTGGATCATGGGACCACTGCCTACTCTTAAAAAATATTTTCGCTGCTAAACACACTGTTTGCGACTGGCTTACCACCAATTTGAAATTGGTGGTACCTGTGATTGTTTTGCGACTGCATTTGCGGTAGCAAAACAACCATACATCCCCCTGCAACTCGCTATTAGGAAGGGATGCCCTTGGCACGCCCCTTCCTAATAGCGATTGGCAAACCCGATTTTGTGAGTCGGTAATAGGTTACTGTTAGATTTGGGGGTCTCTAGTTGGCAGAGGTATGTACCTTTGTCCAAATAGGGACCCTTGCGTCTAGTCAGGGAAAGTAGGTACACTCCCGAAATAACCCCTGCTCACCCTCTTGGTAGCTTGGCACGAGCAGACAGGCTTAGTTCAGAGGCAGTGTGTAAAGCATTTGTGAACACATACAGTAATCAAGTGACAACACTACAAATGGACACCACACAGGTTATATATTTATAAAAATAGGTATACTTTATATAGATTTATCACAAGACCATAAACGACAAAAATAATCCACAATACTGTTAAGAATACTTAGTTCTGATCAAAAAGGCTTAATTCAAGGTTCTGTGCGAGTCGGTAGCCTCCTCCGGCTACGGCGGAGTCGAGAACAAACAGAGTCTAACAAATCCAGCTGACCGCGTCGAGACGGGCCAACCCAGCGGAGACAGACTCGGTCACAGTACCTTTACTTGAAGCGGCAGGCACGGGCGTGCGAGCCGGATGGCTGTTCGTCGCGGTCGCGATGCAAAAATGGAAGCGTTGCAGGACGCGTTGTCCCTCGATGCGGTGCAGGCAGCGGCTCGTTGACGTCGTCGAGACGGAGTCGGTGAGACCAGGGCCGTGCGTTGCAGGGCGAGACGGTGCTTCGATGCGGTGCTGGCAGGTTGCGGTGCGGCGACGGAGCCGGATTCAGGAGCTGGCGTCGATCAGTCCGGACAGCGGTGCGAGTCGGGCGGTGCGTCGCAAAGCGTGCGAGCGGTGCCCAACTCCGGTGCGGTCACAGGACTCGAACTCAGCAGCAGTGACCGTGTCGGTCGGACCAGTTCGATTCGGCGTAGCGAGCGTTGCAGGACGCGTTGTCCCTCGATGCGGTGCAGGCAGCGGCTCGTTGACGGAGTCGGTGAGACCAGGGCCGTGCGTTGCAGGGCGAGACGGTGCTTCGATGCGGTGCTTGCAGGACACCGAGTCGGTCGTGAGAGTCGGTCACAGCTCCCTACCTCTGTAGCCACTGAAACAGAGTTTCCAGCAGCAATTCACAAAGGGGGTGAAGTCCAATGGTCCTGGGACTTCGGTCAGGGAGCAAGCTCTCTTCCAAGCCCTTGGAGATCCTTCACAAGTTGATGAAAGTCACAGCAAAGCAAAAGTTCCTTTCTCCTCTCTTTGGCAGTCAGGCAAACCACTGCAGGCCAATCCCCCAAGCAGCACTTCAGGCTTAGGGATAGTTTCTCCTCAGTTTCTTCTTGGTTCCGCTCCTCAGTAAAGGTTTCTTCTTGTTCCCAAAAGTGATCTAATCTTCCTGGGGTCTGGGTGCCCCTCTTATACCCTGATTCTCTTTGTTCTCTGGAGGCAGAGAGGCCTCTGCCTAGTCCAAAACCAGTTCTGGTCAGTCCTGGAGCACTTTGTTTTTCTGACTCCTTCTTTCCTTTCAGAATGTGGGGCAGAGTGCTCAGCCGCCCGGCAGGAGGTGGAGCCAGCATTGTGGAAGGCAGGCACAGCCCTATTCAGACCCAGGTGCAACTCCTCCCTCCACTCTGGCTGCAGATCTTTCTATTCAGCCCTGCGCTGACTCACCCTGTCTCCGGTAGCCACCCCCAGCCCCTGTCACTCAATCTCCAGACAAGGAATACACAACCTAGCAGAGGCAGGCTTGGATAGTTAGGCAAGAAAATACCTACTTTCTAAAAGTGGTATTTTCGAAAACAGAATGTTAAAACCAACTTCACTAAAAGATGTATTTTATCATCCTGAGTTCAGGCATACTAAATTCGTTTTTCTACCAGGTTCCCTGGGTCAGTTCTGACTATAAGGTGTAATAGTCAGTCTGCCCATTCTGGCCTATGGGGAGCAGGTAGCCTTGCAATAGTGAAAAACGAAAATGGCTGTAATTCACTATTAGGACATGCCACACACACCAGGGCATGTCCTACCTTATACTTACAATGCACCCTGCCCTAGGGCCTACTTTAGGGGTGACCAACATGCAGTAAAGGGAAGGTTTAGGGACTGGTAAGTGGGTGTACTCACCAAGTCGACATGGCAGCCCGAGGCTGCACACAGGCTCTGCGATGGCAGGCCCGAGACATATTTTACAGGCCGCTTCTGTGGGTGGCACAACCAGTGCTGCGAGCCCACCAGCGGCATTGGATTTACAAGCCCTGGGCACACTGAGTGCACTGTACTAGGGACTGACAAGTAAACCAATCATCCAATCATGGAGTCACTAATACATGTATCAATTAACGATAGGGAGCACTTGCACTTTGGCACTGATTAGCAGCGGCAAAGTGCCCATGAGCATCTAGTCCAGCAAAAACATATCGGCAACCGTGGAGGCATTATGAAAAAATGGAAGGGAGACCCACGCCAAGGATGCCAGGTCTAACACGTGTCCCCTCCAGCTGAAATGTGGGGAGAACTATCCTACCCCTAGGGAGTTCTCATCGCTAAGGCGGAAAAATCTGGACAGTCCATCAGCATTGGCGTGTTCTGTACCAGGGCGGTGTTCCACCGTAAAGTCCATCCCCTGTAGGGAAATGGACCACCTCAACAGCTTTGGATTCTCACCCCTCATCTGCATCAACCATCTGAGGGGCCTGTGGTCTGTCTGAACCCGGAAGTGAGTCCCAAACAGGTATGGTCTCAGCTTCTTCAGTGCCCAGACCACAGCAAATGCCTCACGCTCAATAGCACTCCATCTCTGTTCCCGGGGAAGTAACCTCCTACTGATGAAGGCTACAGGTTGGTCTAGGCCCTCCTCATTGATCTGTGATAGAACAGCCCCTACACCATGCTCTGAAGCGTCGGTCTGAACAATGAACTCATTGGAGAAGTTGGGTGCCTGGAGCACAGGCGCCGTGCACATGGCAGTCTTCAAGGTGTCAAAAGCTTTTTGACAGGCGTCAGTCCAAATCACTTTCCTGGGCTGCTTCTTGGAAGTCAGCTCGGTCAAGGGGGCAACAATGCTGCCATACCCCTTGACGAATCTCCGGTAATACCCGGTGAGTCCTAGGAAGGCTCTCACCTCTGTCTGGGTCTTGGGGGGCTCCCAAGCCAGAATGGTATCAATTTTCGGTTGGAGGGGCGCCACCTGGCCGCTCCCAACCTGGTGTCCCAAGTACACCACAGAACCCTGCCCAATCTGGCACTTACTCGCCTTGATTGTGAGGCCTGCCCTCCGCAGCGCCATCAACACTTCCCAGAGGTGGCGCAGATGCTCTTCCCAACGGGCACTGAACACTGCGATGTCATCCAGGTAGGCGGCACTGAAATCCTCCAGTCCAACCAACACCTGGTTGACCAACCTCTGAAAGGTGGCAGGGGCATTCTTCATCCCAAAGGGCATCACCCGGAACTGGTAGTGCCCATCTGGTGTGGAGAATGCTGACCTCTCTTTTGCCCCATCAGTCAAGGCGATCTGCCAGTATCCAGACGTTAAGTCAAACGTGCTGAGGTACCGCGCAGCCCCTAACCGATCTATGAGCTCATCAGCTCTGGGGATGGGGTGGGCGTCAGTCCTGGTGACGGAATTGAGTCCCCTGTAGTCCACACAGAACCGGAGTTCTGGTGTGGCACCAAGCGCGGCAGCTTTTGGAACCAAGACCACGGGGCTGGCCCAAGGGCTGTTAGAGGACTCAATCACCCCTAGCGCAAACATCTTGGAGACCTCCTCCTTGATGCAGGCTCTGACCCTGTCAGTCACCCTGTAAGCCTTGTGCTTCACAGGAAGACTGTCCCCAGTGTCCACATCATGGACGCACCAATGAGTGACACTGGGAACCAGGGAGAACAGGTCAGGGAACTGTCCCAACAGTTGGCGACAGTCACCCTGCTGCTCAGGTGTCAGGGAGGTAGAGAGGTTTACTCCCTCCACTGATCCATCTTGCTCTCGGGCTGACAGGAGGTCAGGAAGAGGCTCGGTCTCCTCCTCCATTCCATCATCTGTAGCTAAGAGCATGCCCACTTGGGACCTCTCCAAGTGGGGCTTCAGGCGGTTCACATGCAGGACCCGCAAGGGGTTCCTGGGAGACTGCAAGTCCACCAAATAGGTAACTGGACTCTTGCGCTCCACCACCGTAAAAGGGCCGGTCCACCTGTCCTGGAGCGCACAGGGCTCCACAGGGGCCATGACCCACACTTTCTGACCAGGCTGAAGCTCTACCAGAGTGGCATTCTGGTCGTACCACCGCTTCATCTCCTCCTGGCTGGCTTCCAGATTTGCCTCAGCAAGCTCTCTGAAACGCCTAGTCTGGTTCCTGAAGGCCAGCATGTAACTGTATACATCCTGGGGAGGTTTCCTGGGAGATTGCTCCCAGCCTTCCTTGACCAAACTCAGAGGTCCTCGCACCGGGTGTCCATAGAGGAGCTCAAAGGGACTGAACCCTAGAGACTTCTGTGGCACCTCCCGGTATGCAAACAACAGGCATGGTAAGAGGACGTCCCATTTACGCCTCATGGGTTCTTCCAGACCCATAATCATGCCCTTGAGGGTCCGGTTGAATCTCTCAACCAGACCATTTCCTTGAGGGTGGTAAGGAGTGGTGAACTTGTAAGTTACACCGCACTCCTGCCACAGGGACTTCATGTACTTGGACACGAAGTTGGTACCTCTGTCAGACACCACCTCTTGAGGGAATCCCACACGTGAGAAAATTCCCATCAGTGCCCGTCCCACCACGGGGGCCGTCACTGTCCTCAGAGGGATGGCTTCAGGGTACCGGGTGGCATGGTCCACCAAGACCAGGATAAACCTGTTGCCCATGGCTGTCTTGGGGTCCAGTGGCCCCACAATGTCAATACCCACCCGTTCAAAGGGGGTGCTGACCACAGGGAATGGCTGGAGAGGAGCCTTGTGCTTCCTCCCACTTTTTCCACTTGCCTGGCAAGTCTGGCATGTTCTGCAGTGAGTGGCGGCACTCCTGCGCATCTGGGGCCAATAGAAATGGGTAACAAGCCTGTCAAAGGTCTTGTCCTGCCCCAGATGTCCCGCTAACGGTACATCATGAGCCAACCCCAGTAGGAAGGCTCTGAAGCGCTGGGGTACCACCAGCACACGGGCTGACCCAGGCTCAGCAACCTTAGGCTCTGAATACAGGAGACCATTCTCCCAGTAAACCCAATGTGATCCAGACTGATCACCTGCTGCCTGGTCTGTGGCCTGTTGCCTCAGACCCACGAGAGAAGGGCATCTGTTCTGCTCCTTGCAGAACTCTTCCCTGGAGGGTCCTCCTTCTTGCTGCCAATGGGTCAGCTCAGGTAGGTCCCCCAGTTCAGCTACCTGTTCCCCTGTAGGCTCCAGGGCATCCCCCTCAGGGTCTGCCTCCTCCTGGACCGTGGGAACCTCGGGGGCCGGTTTCCCGCGCCCCCTGCCTCCTCTCTCTCCGGCAGGCACCTGGGCCTCCCTCTCAGGCTCCAGGTCCTCTTGAACACCTTTAGCTGCCATTGACCGGGTGGTCACACATGCCCAATCAGGCAAGCCCAACATTTCTAAATGCGCACTCCGCTCCACCTTAGCCCAAGGTGAGCTCTCCAAATCGTTCCCTAACAAACAGTCAACAGGCATGGCTGGCCTCACAGCTACTTGAAGAGTACCCGAGACCCCCCACTCAAAGGGAACCTGAGCCACCTTGCAGTGACTCTCTGTGTTGTCAGCGGCAACAACCGGATAGAATGCATCAGGGATAACCTGCTCTTTAGACACCAGGTGACACTTGACAGCTGTCACACTGGCTCCTGTGTCTCTCAGAGCCTCCACCCTATGGCCATTGATGGTCACCCACTGCCTGTATTTCTTAGTGTTCTCAGGCAGCGGGGTCCTAGGGACCATCTCAGAGTCTCCTAATGAGACAAGGGAAAACACTGTGGGATCCCCCACCTTGGGCACCCAACTCCTCCCCCAGGGCTACACTAGCCAACTGCCGGGGGACTGCACTGGTGGGTGCTGGTTTTCCATGCAAAGGGCAACGAGGATCGTTTGCCTTGTGGCCAGGGGCGCCACACTTGTAACATACCAGTGGTCCCTGGTGAACAGGGGGGCCTGTCAGGGCCACTGGCTTCTTCTCAGGGGGAGGCTGGGAACCTTTCCCTTGGTTCCCTTGGGGTCTACTTTGGGGCCCTTTATGGAACTCCTTCTGTTTACCCTTGTCCCCCCACTCTTCTGCTGGGGACCCTGCCCACCCTTGGCGGAGTCTCCCACGTGACCCTTGTGGACCCGGGTACTCACCCAGCGGTCCGCCTCCTCAGCAAGCTGCCTAGGGTTAGTCAGCTTACTATCAATCAGGTGCTGGCGTAGCTCAGGAAAACAATTACCGGACAAGTGCTCCCAGGCAATCAAATCAAAGAGCGCCTGAAAATCAGTCGCTTTGCTACCCTTTACCCAACCATCCAAGGCTCTGCAAAAGAAGGTCACATATTCAACCCAGGTACTGCTTTCAATCTTACTACAGTTCCTGAACCTTTGCCTATAAAGCTCAGGGGTCAAACCATATCTAGTCATTAAGGCATCCTTCATGTGGCTGTACGAATTATAGACTTCAGAGGGCAAATCCAACAAGGTATCCCGCCCTTCACTGAGGAACCGTCCCCACAACCCCGCTCCCCAATCCTTCTCAGGGACCCGGTGGGAAGACATGGCTACCTCATAGGCTTTGAACCACTGCCCTATGTCGTCATTTTTAAAAACTCCTTCACCACATCTTTGGGAATATACACCCTAGCTTCAACAGGCACAGGCGGTACACTGCCACCAGAGGGAGTAATCTCTAAGCTCTTGGCCTTCAATTCCAACTCCCTCAAAACTTTCTCATGTTCAAACTGCATTTTCTTTTCCTCTAGGGCTAATTTCCTTGTTTGCATTTCGAATTCTAACTGCTTATTCAGCTTGAGTTTGGTCAGCTCCATTTCGTGCACCCTACTCTCTTTCCTGTCCTCCAACTCCTCTGGAGACAGTCCTCTGGCAGAAACACTGCTACCTACTGGGGAAGGTGGTCTTCTAGCCCCTAGACCCAATAGCCCCTCCAGCTGCCCTTCTGCATTCTCAGCCCCCTCCACAGGGGCACTCCTTGATTCGACCCAGGCCCTCAGCGCCTTTTGGAGGTCCTCCTTCCTGGAGATCCCGGTCATGGACACTTTAAACTTTTTGCAGAATTGCTTGAGCTGCTTAAGGGTGTAGCATTCTAGCCTCTCTTCTTCCCAATCACATTCAACAGAGGCTACTGATGCTGGTTTCTCCATAGTGACTGAACTTGGCATTTGCAAAAATAGGAAATCCCAGAAAAAATGCTATTAAAGTATGTGGTTGCGTTTTGGTCTGCACTCACTAAGTAGTGTTCACCAATCACTGTACATGAGTCACAAATGCAAGTCCAGAATCCTCACCGCTGACCACCAATGTTAGATTTGGGGGTCTCTAGTTGGCAGAGGTATGTACCTTTGTCCAAATAGGGACCCTTGCGTCTAGTCAGGGAAAGTAGGTACACTCCCGAAATAACCCCTGCTCACCCTCTTGGTAGCTTGGCACGAGCAGACAGGCTTAGTTCAGAGGCAGTGTGTAAAGCATTTGTGAACACATACAGTAATCAAGTGACAACACTACAAATGGACACCACACAGGTTATATATTTATAAAAATAGGTATACTTTATATAGATTTATCACAAGACCATAAACGACAAAAATAATCCACAATACTGTTAAGAATACTTAGTTCTGATCAAAAGGCTTAATTCAAGGTTCTGTGCGAGTCGGTAGCCTCCTCCGGCTACGGCGGAGTCGAGAACAAACAGAGTCTAACAAATCCAGCTGACCGCGTCGAGACGGGCCAACCCAGCGGAGACAGACTCGGTCACAGTACCTTTACTTGAAGCGGCAGGCACGGGCGTGCGAGCCGGATGGCTGTTCGTCGCGGTCGCGATGCAAAAATGGAAGCGTTGCAGGACGCGTTGTCCCTCGATGCGGTGCAGGCAGCGGCTCGTTGACGTCGTCGAGACGGAGTCGGTGAGACCAGGGCCGTGCGTTGCAGGGCGAGACGGTGCTTCGATGCGGTGCTGGCAGGTTGCGGTGCGGCGACGGAGCCGGATTCAGGAGCTGGCGTCGATCAGTCCGGACAGCGGTGCGAGTCGGGCGGTGCGTCGCAAAGCGTGCGAGCGGTGCCCAACTCCGGTGCGGTCACAGGACTCGAACTCAGCAGCAGTGACCGTGTCGGTCGGACCAGTTCGATTCGGCGTAGCGAAGCGTTGCAGGACGCGTTGTCCCTCGATGCGGTGCAGGCAGCGGCTCGTTGACGGAGTCGGTGAGACCAGGGCCGTGCGTTGCAGGGCGAGACGGTGCTTCGATGCGGTGCTTGCAGGACACCGAGTCGGTCGTGAGAGTCGGTCACAGCTCCCTACCTCTGTAGCCACTGAAACAGAGTTTCCAGCAGCAATTCACAAAGGGGTGAAGTCCAATGGTCCTGGGACTTCGGTCAGGGGGCAAGCTCTCTTCCAAGCCCTTGGAGATCCTTCACAAGTTGATGAAAGTCACAGCAAAGCAAAAGTTCCTTTCTCCTCTCTTTGGCAGTCAGGCAAACCACTGCAGGCCAATCCCCCAAGCAGCACTTCAGGCTTAGGGATAGTTTCTCCTCAGTTTCTTCTTGGTTCCGCTCCTCAGTAAAGGTTTCTTCTTGTTCCCAAAAGTGATCTAATCTTCCTGGGGTCTGGGTGCCCCTCTTATACCCTGATTCTCTTTGTTCTCTGGAGGCAGAGAGGCCTCTGCCTAGTCCAAAACCAGTTCTGGTCAGTCCTGGAGCACTTTGTTTTTCTGACTCCTTCTTTCCTTTCAGAATGTGGGGCAGAGTGCTCAGCCGCCCGGCAGGAGGTGGAGCCAGCATTGTGGAAGGCAGGCACAGCCCTATTCAGACCCAGGTGCAACTCCTCCCTCCACTCTGGCTGCAGATCTTTCTATTCAGCCCTGCGCTGACTCACCCTGTCTCCGGTAGCCACCCCCAGCCCCTGTCACTCAATCTCCAGACAAGGAATACACAACCTAGCAGAGGCAGGCTTGGATAGTTAGGCAAGAAAATACCTACTTTCTAAAAGTGGTATTTTCGAAAACAGAATGTTAAAACCAACTTCACTAAAAGATGTATTTTATCATCCTGAGTTCAGGCATACTAAATTCGTTTTTCTACCAGGTTCCCTGGGTCAGTTCTGACTATAAGGTGTAATAGTCAGTCTGCCCATTCTGGCCTATGGGGAGCAGGTAGCCTTGCAATAGTGAAAAACGAAAATGGCTGTAATTCACTATTAGGACATGCCACACACACCAGGGCATGTCCTACCTTATACTTACAATGCACCCTGCCCTAGGGCCTACTTTAGGGGTGACCAACATGCAGTAAAGGGAAGGTTTAGGGACTGGTAAGTGGGTGTACTCACCAAGTCGACATGGCAGCCCGAGGCTGCACACAGGCTCTGCGATGGCAGGCCCGAGACATATTTTACAGGCCGCTTCTGTGGGTGGCACAACCAGTGCTGCGAGCCCACCAGCGGCATTGGATTTACAAGCCCTGGGCACACTGAGTGCACTGTACTAGGGACTGACAAGTAAACCAATCATCCAATCATGGAGTCACTAATACATGTATCAATTAACGATAGGGAGCACTTGCACTTTGGCACTGATTAGCAGCGGCAAAGTGCCCATGAGCATCTAGTCCAGCAAAAACATATCGGCAACCGTGGAGGCATTATGAAAAAATGGAAGGGAGACCCACGCCAAGGATGCCAGGTCTAACAGTTACCGACTCGCAAAATAGGGTTTGTTCATGCTACAAACCTTTATGGTGGTCGTAAACGCCCTAATTTTCCATTTGCCCCGCTAAAAGCGGTCATACATCTAGCCCTTTGTTCTTTATTTGCTGATGCGCCTTCTAGCTTAGGTATTCTCCTTCCATTTTCTTCTGCAACATAATTTTGTGTAGGCATACAGGGTCGTTTGCTATTTTAGGCTTTAATGCAGAAATAATATAATTGTTTCAATGGAGACTGTAGTGTACGATGTTTAACGCCAAAAATCTTTTTGGGGGCTGTTCTTTTCTTTCTTATTCAAATTAATTCTAGTTATTATACATCGTTTCAAGACTTTCACTGCTTTTATAATTGCATCCATTCTCGATGACGCTGAACTTGAGAAGACAAGACATGAAGGCAGAGGAACAAGTGTATCGCCCCAGCTGTGATGAACAAGCATTGCTTAATTTGTGCTGGTGAATGCAGGTGGGGCCGTCAAAGACTATTTATTGAGGACTGGCACTTACTTTGACAGACTTACACAGACTTTGGCCCAGAGCAAGAGCAAGAGAGAAAAATCAAAAGGATGAAAGAAGTAGGAAGAGAAAGACGGAAAATAGTGATAAAGGGAGAAAGCAGGGATGAACAATATCCTGCAAGAGTGAAAAAGGGTCAAGAATTGCATGGCAGTGGAAGAAAGAGGCATGAAGTGCAATCAAGACTATGGAGCATTGGCATTTGGCAATCATGACATTTGTTAACACCAGCTGCGGGCTTCTGAGAAAAACTTTCGGCACCCCATGTATTATTTCACAAATTAAGGACTGGTTTAGGGTCCCTACAGTGCTGTTGTCTATAGTGCCTCTACTTCTTCTCCATCCCGACCTGTGTCCACTACTTTCAGCTACTGGCTGGCTGGGGGCACCTTGATGAGGAAAGTACATCTGGATCCCAGTGAGGCTCCCAGAAGGACATCTCTTTAATCGAAGGCCTCTAGTAGGACTGTATGTCGAAATATTGAATCCAAAAATTTCAACCTGCAAGTATATAGACTGCCAACTATCAACAATCACGAGATTGTCAAGGTTAGCATGTGCATATCCTCATGTAACATATTGCAGGCTATGTATATGAGGATCTGTTTCATCACTTGTACCTGATTGGACCCTCATTGCGAACATAGAAACTTTGGAAAGTCACCTAACAAGTATAAAGTTGTTTCTTGAGACAAAAGAAGGACAAAGAAATATTCAGCTATGGAGCATGAAAAACCTCAACTCTTCCACTTGGTGGAGGCAGTTTTCTATCATGAGTGCAGGACAAGGCTGTGTAACCTCACGCTATTACTTTTGGAAGCCGCTTTGATGCAGCTATGCAGATATTAAAAATGCCATATTCACAACATCGGACCCACTAAGGGTAGAAGCAGCATTCCTTCTGATTGACATTTACTAGGACAAACCAGCAGTACTTGACTCCAGCCCATACTGTTCGCACGGACATCTGCCATGGGGAACCACTAACAACAGACCACAAACCAATCCCAAGAATCGTATAACTGATGTCTCTTATTGTATTGCTTTTCTGTAGAAGAGCAAGTTGAAATTCAGAATATTCCCCAATGTTCATGTAAGTGCTTTAGCTTTTTAAAACAGTTTGGGATAGGGAAACCACTGTTCACTAGTTCTGTACATTGAACAAAGTTTATTGTCCTGTTGGGTATCTGACATCACTGGTACTAGACAGTGGGGGCATATAATGAAAACTCTGAACGACCATCAGTTTAATTTGTGTGGAGGCCTTCGTAGTTTGGGGAGACCACTGATCAATTGATGCTAATGGTTCCCTGCAGCGGAGTCGCACGTGACCCGGTTACTTACCATCAACTTTCACTTCTCTGAGTCCTGGTCTTCCTGGTTACAGTCATTATCTAATGAAAATTAGCCCCAATCCACAAACATTGCTTATCTGTCAACGCTAAAAAAACACAAAATGCTCCAACATGGCTTCCAATTTGTGTTTGCCTTAGTTTCCTCCTGTCTGGAATACTGAAGAAGGAAGCAGCCTCCCATTCTTCCTGAAATACCATGCATTTTTACTTCACCAATCTCGCTGGATGGGAGGTTGAGAATCTAGGACTGTGATGAGAAAGACCAAGTCTTGGAGTAATGAAGATCACCAATAAATAACCGTTCTCATTACCCCTCCATCTGTTTTACTCATCCCAGGCCTTACCTGATGAGAGAATACATCAGAAGAACAAAGGGCGACAAGAACAGACGTAGGATAAACAATACTTCAATACCTAGTGACTTTATTTACAGTGATAGAATTTTGTCTACTAATTAATGACTGAGTCAGAAGAACCAAAGTCAGATGAGAAACCTCCGCCCAAGCATAAGCTGTTATGAGTCATAAATGTATGAGGTGCAGACCATGTTGGAGCATTATATGTTTCACTTATAGGGTACCCTTAAAACCTCCCTCATAAATGGCAAGCCCCTCTAGTGGACCTGCCTTGAACTGGCCTTGGTTGTTCAAATCCTGCTGAACTGTATGAAAGGGAAATGACTAGCAAAAGCCAGAGACTAAAGGCCTTATGTGGATTTTGGCAGTTGGGATACTCTGACAAAACGTGAGAGATATCGCGTTCAATGTGTTATAAGCGCCTTAGGCTGTAATGTACTTGGAATATGGTAGACATGACATCTGCCATGTTTGTGGCGGAATATCACATTAGCCAAACTCTAAATAGGTCCCTAAGAGTGGAAGAGAAAGGTCAATGAACTTGACCTGAAATTCCAAAAGTCACTAACAGAGAATCAACTTTCCGAATAAAAGGCATCTCAACCCAAACAAATTGAGAGACCCTATGTTCATCCATAGAATGCAAAGTTACCTCCTCTGCACAAGAGTGAGGTGGAAAAAAGACTAGATCTTGAGAGCAATGACACCCAGATGAAATTTGGGCAAAAAGGAGGGGGCTGGATGCAAAACCACTTCATCCAGAAAAATACACAAAAAAGACTCTGATTATAAAAGGGCGCCTATTTACCCAATTGGCAATCATGAACAGATAGTCATTGACAGACCACGACTGGGGGCCTTAAGACAGACAGGGGCTACTGGGCTGCAACCATGGTGGTTACATAAGTTTGCAATGGGTGTTCTGGGGTCCATTCTACTAAGACTTTGCAAACTGGGCCAAGTACAACCATTTCCGCACTTGACTCTCAGGGAAGTGAGTGTGCGCAGTCCAAGGCTTCTCAGCTAGTGTGTGGGGCAAGAGCTCAGAAGGCATCAATCAACCATCAGACATAATGTCCAGCCCAGGACTTGTCTTTTAGTGAAAGCAAATACTTTAATTACACAACAGACCTGCATACATCAAAATCCAATTATGCTTGTAAATACAGGGTTCAATCTCTGGTTGCGTCTTTCAGGTGGTGCTATACCCTCCCATGCTAATATCCTTTCTCCTCCTTTGTGACATTAGGAGCTATAGTCCCCAGTAGCTATTCTATTCTGTTCTGTTCTATTCTATTCTATTCTAGTCTATTCTATTCATAAAGGTTTTTAAAGGGCGTAGCGACACAGAAGGCCCTCCCAGCACTAGATTAACAGCGGGTAACTCGGCTGAAAGAAGTGACAGAGGCATGAATTAGGCACACATGCAGACTATCACAGACTTAATAGCACAGCTCCGGCACTTGGGTGTACCCATGGTTTACTTTGGGTAGAAAGTCTCAAGTCTGTGTGATCATCTTCCTTCGAATGTGTCTTAGCCTGTGCGCTCTGGTCATAGGGGAAGACTCTTAGAGTTCGCAAGCTTGTCCTTATAGGTCAGATAGCAAAATGGGCACAGTCCGAGATTGTGGTAGCCTCTCCCTGATGTTGACATTGCTGGGTGGATGCAGCATTGTGCATGGCCTCACCAGTGGGGACGGCCTCCTCAACAGATCAGGCGATGTGTAGGTGTGGCCTTCCAGGACGATCAGGCTCACAATAAGAATGTACAGTTGTAGCCTCCCACGCTGATCATGCAGACAGTGGTAAGGTGCATTTGCAGCCT
The DNA here is from genome assembly GCA_963921515.1 of Calotriton arnoldi. Lineage (NCBI taxonomy): Eukaryota > Metazoa > Chordata > Amphibia > Caudata > Salamandridae > Calotriton > Calotriton arnoldi. Next base: position 168,177 of record CAWUFW010000032.1, on the reverse strand, counting down.
CTCAGACTGATGTGGCTTGCAGCAGAAGGTGCTGTTGCAGCCTCCTGGTCCAATCAAGCTTACTGTAGCGAGGTGCATTTGCAGCCTTCCAGGCTGATCTGGCTTGCAGGGGCGAGGTACAGTTGTGACCTCCCAGGTTTACAGAGGGAATGAGCAGGTACAGCCTGTCAGGCCAATCAGGCTCACAGTGACGAGGTGTAATTTCGGCTTCACAGGGAATAAGTCTCACAGCTGTGAGGTGCAGGCAGCCATACACAGTCATCTCCTAAATGGACTGCAGATACTGCATGTCTTTGGAGCAGTTCTCAGGAGAAACTGCAGAGAAAGACCATGGTCCCCTCAGGATGCAGGTCTCTCCTGGCTTCACTCTCTTATAGGATCTAATTTCTCTGAGTGCTCCCCACACTGGGATTTTCAGCAGCTTCTACTTGCAGTCTCTCCTCTTCCAGTCCCAGGCACACTCCCTCCCTCTCTCAGCAAGACAGACAGGTGTCTAGGCACTATGCAGACCCTCAGCTCCACCAGCAGTAAGTGTAGCCTTCAGGTGATGTTCCCTAATCTCTGGGAGATGGCTGCCAGGTAGATCCCAACTTTTGCTAAACATAGCTCTTTAAGTACTCTGAGGAGCACTCCCGGTGGGAGGGGTTGGTATTTGTCCCACATTTTACATATTTTTTAGACAGGGGATGTGGATCCACTGTATCAAACTTCAGAACCCGTTGGGAGTGGTTCTCTTTCAAGTGTCCTTCTCCCCCTTCATGGTTTCATAATTTCAGCTCAAATTGGACCTGATTGTGAATGGTTTAACTTCAGAAAGGAGCAAAACCTTTAAACAATCAGGTTTCTGCCTTGAGTTGGCTGGGCCCCTGTTGAAAGCCACAGGGACATCACAAGCTTCTGTGATGTCGATTCATCTCTGTGAATCTCCACGCAGCGCAAAGCAGCCCGCCATCGACTTCGGTCCAGCGCGTTGCTGCTCATCCTCGACACTGGTGCATCGCAACACAAGCCCTCACAAGCACTGGTGGATTCTTCAACACAATTCAGCCCAACGCCAACACTGGCCCAGCGTGATGCAACTCGTCCCCCGTGCTGATGCACTGCAGCATAAGTTTCCGCAAGCCCCACCGGCTTCCACAATGACAACACAGGACCTCGCATCACAGCTCCTCATCGGTGTTGATTGACTCTGCCGCTGTGTGACACATCTCGACGCCGGACCTCAAATCGCTGCTCCTCTTCAATGGCTCCTTGACGCTGGCCCACACATTTCGACACAAGGACTTCACATCTCAAGGCTCAGGCCCCAAGATACTTTCTCAGCTGACAGAATTGAGTCTTGTATCCAGCCCGTGCTCCATCCCAGTTGGCCTAAACATTTTGACTTGGAACATGTCTACCGCAGCCAGTTAACCGCATTTGGTGTTTTTTGCATCTTAGCGCTTGATTTTCACATAACCTCTAAAACTGCATATCTCAAGTTCTACTAATTGAATTATTATCATTTTGGTGTGAAATAATTCATTAAATTTAACTCCATTTTTCTTAATTGAGATTTTTCTTGTGTTGTGTTATCACTTTATTACACTTTGAAGTGCTGCATAAATACCTTACACATTGCCTCTCAGTTAAGCCTGACTGCTTTTGTGCCAAGCTGCCAGAGGGTTGAGCACAGGTCAATTTGGGGCTCGTTTGTGTTTCACCTTGAAAAGAGTTGTGGTTGCTGCTTGAGTAGGGTTTCACCCCAATCAACCAGTAACCTAATTTCCTTCACTAGTGGAGTATTGTATTATTAATTGTACTCACTCATTAAATATATTCATATAGCACGGACCTAACCACTTTGGTAATGCTGTCCTTCACTATTTGGAACAAGCTATAAAATAATGAGTAATTTGATTGTAATGATGTATACTAGTATTTTGATATGTATAGTGGAAACCTAGGGACAAAGCAATGGAAAATTGTACAGTAAGGGATGGTATACTGCGCACAGGGAGGGGGCAGTTATCAACAGTGCAGCAGGAGCAGTAGTACAAGCGTAACTGTGTTTAGGGGCTCTTACGACCAAAAACAAGGCTATATGCCTCCATTAGTCATGGCTGCTGTGTAGTGACGGGCGGCAGGGCAGCAGCTGCAGTGGTGGTGTAAGGGGAGGTTGAATTAAAAAAATTAAATAAAACTTGCCTGATCCTGAGACCGCCTTGCGGTCCAGTGCTCCTCCGTTTTCCTGCCGCTCCTGGCAGTCCCTGGGATAGACTCCCCATCCAATTCAGACGTTGCCCTCATATTATGAGAGCAGTGCCCGGATTGGCCTGAGCGGGATGCTATGACACCAAGTTTAGAGAAATCAACCTTGGCGGCCAAACAGACATGCGCACTTAGAAGTGCACATAGTTCTCCAATCCTCCTCCCTCCCATGGCGCGGCCTGGCCCCTCCCGATAGCCGCTGGCTCAGCCAGCAGTTGAAAAATAAAACAATAATAAAATGTTGTTTTATTTTTCAGCTGCTGACTCTGAGCCAGTTTGGCGACGCTCCTCCGCCATTGCAGAGGAGCCGCTGCTGGTCGCCATTAAACTGTGGCAAGTGGAGGGCCATTTTATTTCAGTGCATAAGGGCCCTGCAGCTTTATTACACCACTGGCCAAAGATGGTGGAGGTAAGGTGGGTAGTGGAAGGTGGGATGCAGAAGGGAGTAATGCAGAGGCCGAAAGAGAGGGGGAAGAGGACACAAGAATGCTTAATACAAAATAGGATGGAGTGACAGAAGAGTCAAGTAGAGGCCTCTGGCAGAGGGATGAGAATTGTATATGTGATGCCTATATCCCTTTTCTCTTTAGGGGGAAATAAAGTATGTTCTTGTTATCATAAATATGATTTGCTCAGTGATCACCTCAGAAGGTCCAACATGCCAGCCCGAGGCAACCCATCTTGGGATGGAGAAGCATTCTCAAAATCTCCAGGGGGTACCAATAGGCATTTTCGAATTTCTACCCCAAGCTGCTATTCAACACCCAGCATGAATTGCACAGTTGTATCGCCTATTGTGCCAAACAGCAAAGCAATATGCAATACTAAAGCAAAAATCAACGTAAATTTTGGAATCCTAGAGTGAACTCCATGAAGTTCCATCTACAGCTGTGTGTGAAAATGCAATTATACCCAGAGAAAGCAGATGAAAATGAAACAATGATGCTGATTACATCACAATAAGCAACCACATGCCAAGTTATTACTGCAATTAAGGGTATCTTCTTAGATGGTATTCGTTAGAAAAAATGAAAGCAAATGGTTATGGCTAGGCACAGGATGTGGGCAATTGTTCCATCACCCTAACTCATAACAGGCAGATAGATACTTCAAAGTGCATTCAAGTAATTCTGTTATTGGCAAAGATACTGAGTGTAATCAGTTTACAGCAAACGTATACTAATGTTGCACTTAATGACCTTCCTATTCTCTTGATCCTTATTTTGATTTAGGACTTGGGGCCAGATGTACTAAGCATTTTAACCACTGCAAATGCTCAAATCATGCATTTGTGACAGTTAAAATGTGTTTCCTCCTTACTAATACATTTTAGGAGTCAGAAAAGTTCGAAGCTATGATGAGCAACATCTCAGTAATCTTACTTATAATAGACGCAGAAAAAGCACTTGATCGCATTAGCTAGAACTTTTTAAACCAAACCTTGGGCAATATGGGATTTGAGGCTAAGATTAGGAATTTGATAGCAGCAAGATAGAAGGCTCCCACAGCAGGATCTCACTGAATGGGAATAAATCTGATAAAATAACAATACAGAGGGAAACCAGACAGGAGTGCCCCATTTGCCCACTCCTGCTTGCTGTCTCGATAAAGCCTCTGGCGTCAAAGATAAAGAAAGAGCCAAAGATATATGAAGGTGTGGCTGGTACAGGTATGAGCGGTGGGGCGGGTGGGAGGCAGGGGGGAGTCGACAGACACCGGGATGGGGAAAATTAGGTAAAAAATTTATAAAATGACCTTGCGCTCGCTGCATCCCCGACTCAGGGATGCGGCGAGCGCGAGATAAGTGGTTTTATTTATTTTTTATTTAATTTTCCCTTTCCATCCCGCCCACCGCTCTTACCTGTACCAGCCGTGCCTGGATATATGGGCTTTAATTTGGAGTAGAGCCACAGATTATATTCTATTGCTGAGTGAATCCCAAGAATCACTAACTGCAAAGGCAGACCATCTGAAACTATTTAAAAGCTTTGTCGGGCTTCGCTTTAATATGGAAAAATCTGAAATTTCACTCTAACCGTACCACATGGAGAGGTGCATACTTATCAAAAATGATTCATGTCAACTGGTCAGAGATCAAACAAGACATAGAGCAGGACTTGGACAGATGGGACAGCCTTCCATCATCCTGGCTGGGAAGGATTGCCATAGTTAAAATGAACATATTGCTAAGAGTCCTTTTCTTATTTGAATCCATGTCCTATTGTCTTCCGAGAAACGAAATTGTTTCCCTGAAGAAGCAAATAGAACACTTTGTATGGAAAGGGAAAAAAGCATGGATTTCTAGGAAAATAATGATCAATCAATCAATCAATCAATCAGGCGTTTGTTGAGCGCGACTACTCACCCATAAGGGTCTCAAGGCGCTAGGGATAGGGGGGTGCAGGTTCCAGTCCATCAAGGAGGGGGTCTATCAAAGAGCCAGGTTTTGAGGTTTCTTGTGAAGATGGGGAGCGATGTTGTCTGTCTGAGGTGAAGCGGAAGGTCGTTCCAAGCTTTGGCCGCGAGGAAGGAGAAGGAGCGGCCTCCCGCTCTGGTCTTTCTGGTGCGGGGGACCACGGCGTAGGAGAGCTGGGCTGATCGTAGGGTCCTTTGGGGTGCGTGGAATTTGAGTCGGCTGTTCAGGTATGCTGGTCCGGTGTCGTGGAGGGCCTTGTGTGCATGGGTGAGTATCTTGAAGGTGATTCTAGCCTCGACGGGGAGCCAGTGGAGTGTGCGCAGGTGCTGCGAGATGTGGCAGTGTTTTGGAAGGTTGAGGACCAGTCTTGCTGTGGCGTTCTGGATGTTCTGTAGCTTGCGGGTGAGGTTTTTGTTTATTCCGGCGTAGAGTGCGTTGCCGTAGTCGAGTCTGCTGGTGACCAGGGCGTGAGTGACGGTCTTTCTGTGTTCGAGGGGGATCCATTTGAAGGTCTTACGAAGGAGGCGGAGGGTGTGGAAGCAGGAAGACGAGACGGAGTTGATCTGGCGGTCCATTTTGAGCTCGGAGTCCGGGATGATTCCCAGGTTGCGTGCGTGGTCTGTGGGGGTTGGCTGGTTACCGAGGGCGGGTGGCCACCAGGTGTCGCTCCAGGCGTCGGGGTTTGGGCCCATGATGAGTACTTCTGTTTTGTTGGTGTTTAGTTGTAAGCAGCTGTTTTTTATCCATTTGGCGACGGCTTCCATGCCTTCTCGAAAGTTGTGTCTGGCGGTGTTGGGTTCGTTGGATAGGGAGAGGATGAGTTGGGTGTCGACTGCGTATGACACAATGTTGAGTCCGTAGGTTCTGACGATGGGGGCGAGTGGAGCCATGTAGACATTGAAGAGCGTCTGGCTGAGGGAGGAGCCCTGGGGGACTCCGCAGGTGGTAGGTGTAGGGTCCGAGAGGAAAGGGGGGAGTCTGACCCGCTGCGTTCTGCCGGAGAGGAAGGAGCGGATCCAGTCGAGGGGCTTGTCCTGGATTCCTGCGTCATGGAGTCTGCGTATTAGGGTGCGGTGAGAGACTGTGTCGAACGCCGCTGAGAGGTCGAGGCGGATGAGGGCTACTGTTCCTCCTTTGACCAGTAGGGTGCGGATGTCGTCTGTTGCGGCGAGGAGGGCGTTTTCCGTACTGTGGTTTTTTCTGAAGCCGGATTGGGAGGAGTTGAGGATGTTGTGCTCTTTGATGAATGTGGCGAGTTGGCTGGTGATGGCTTTCTCAATGACTTTTGCTGGGAACGGGAGCAGGGAGATGGGTCTGTAGTTTTTGAGGTCGGTGATCGCACCAAAGGAGAAAGGGGGACTGGTGTTAACTAAGCTAAGGGGGTATTACCAGGCTGCACAACTCCGATTACTGCAAGCCTGGACCATCAGAGAACAGATACAAAATCAGTGATTATGGAGCAGTTATGGGTTGGCCACTTTGGGATATTCTCTGGTTACCAAGGTGGGCCAGGCCTAAAAATGAATATGCTAGGACATCATAAGCACAATCATGAAAACATGGGATGTAGCTGATGCTGCATTAGGCCTGAAAACCCACCCTTTACCCCCATACACCAAAACCCAGACTTCATACAAAGACTCAAGGACAGACATTCAACAGATGGAAGGAGAGTGGCTGCCTAATACATGAAAGCATGCCTTTGAAAGGATCTTCATGCAGTGCAAGCCAGATTTTAAAGTTCAGGAAAAAGACAGACCAACATACTTGCAACTAAAAACCCTTCATGCAGTGCAAGGCAGATTTTATAGCTCAAGAAAAAAAAGCAGGAGCCATAAGAGAGTTAACAGACTTTGAAAAAGCTGGCCAGAGATAAAATGAGTCATTTCAAACATCTATTGAATTCTCGAAAAGGTAGAAAAGAAAGCTCACTGAGGCTTTCAGAAAACATCGGGTAAAATAATGGGAAGAGAAATAAGAGTCGAAGAATGGAGAAATTATGGGATGATATAAATAAAGAACACAAAATTGTAACACACAGAGAACAAAGATATAAACTGATGCACAACTGGTGTCCCACTCCCCACACACTTCCATAGATCCACCCCAATACACAGAGAATGTGCTGGAGATGCAGAAAAGAGGAAGGAACAACCACCCAAACATGGTGGTCATGCACCAAACTAAAGCACTTCTGGAAGTAAATCCCTTACAGAACTATAGGCTTCTCCAGACCAAACACACTGGAATCGAAGAAACGGAGGCATGGACAAAAAACACAAGAACACCAGTACATCATTTAACTACAGCCACCAACCAGTTAATTGCTGCACACTGGAAAAAGACTGAGGACTCCACATTGAATCAATGGCATAGAAAACTATGGAACTTGATAGCCATGGAAAAGTAATGTATGACTTACATAACCAGCGCCAACAAAATATTTGGCAGCCACTAATTGAACACTCACTGGAAACTGTAGCATGGTTGACTAGGCCACATAGACTAAGGGCTTTAGACCAGAACAATTAACTATCTAGAGGAAACAATAATACTGACACCTCAATGGCATAGGGAGAAGGTGATGGTGAAAGGTCTTTCACTTGAACATACAGGGCCTTGTTTATAACAAAATGACGCAGCGCGGCGCCACAAGCCATTTTGCTGCACCGAGCTCCGTCATTTGAAAAGCACTGGGATGCGTCAAATTTACAACAATATGACGCATCCCTGTGCTAGCGCACAATTGGCTGCCATGCGCCGACGCAGGCACCCCTGCACCATAGTGCAAGGGTGCCTGCGTTGTAGTGATGATTGTTTTTGTGCAGGAAGGGACACCTTTCTACACAAAACAATCACTAGAGGCTTTTTCCTCTTTCGATGTGTGCTGCATTCTGCAGCACACATAAAAAGAGGAAAAAGCCTCTAGTGATTGTGCAGAATGCAGCACACATAGAAAGAGGGAAACAAAAGGAGAAATACAATTATTTCTCCTCATTGCGCCTCCTTACGCCTTCCCTGGGGAGATGTAGGATTCTGACGCATTCCCAGGTTTACGAAATGTTGTAAATCTGGGAATGCGGCAGACTCCATGGGTGTTGCGTGGGAACTCCCACAGCAACACCATATAGCACGCCCCTTTCACGCGAAATGATGCATGAAAAGGGGCCAAATTTACAAGGCCATGAAAAGCCACGCAGGGTGGCTTTGTAAATATGGGTCAGCAAACTGAGCCACGGGTGTATCAAAAAAAGTGATGAACCGGCGGCACAAGGGGCTTGTAAATAAGCCCCACAGTGACTAAGCGTGTGTGGTAGGGGCGGGGGAAGGCTTTGTTATTGGAATACATTTAAAAGAGAAGGACTGGTGGATTAATGTCACATTCTGTATAATTTACTGCTTGTCTTTGCCTAATGTCTTTAAAAAAATGTTTGGGAAAATCAAATAAATTATTAACACCCCAAAGGAGGTGGTAATTGTAAGAAATTGGGTTATTAGTTGGCGGGAATGAAAGCCCTAATTAAATAATAAACACAATGCATGTCAGGGTTAACCGCAAAAGCCGCTAAATTAACTTGGGGTTAACCCGCTGATAGCTTGGCACAAAAGCAGTCAGGCTTAACTTATAGGCAATGTGTAAATTATTTATGAAGCACACAAACAGTGGTAAAGTGAAAACACAACACAAGGAAAATCCCAAAAAACAATTTAGAAAAATAGAGGTTATTTTAATAAATAAAATGACAACAAAACAACAAAAATCCATGCAACTGGAGTTATGAATTTTTAACATTTCTGGTGAAAATGGCACCAAAAAGCACAAAGCGCAACTTGCGGTTATCTGGTCCCACTGGACCGGAGTAAAGTCACATGTTCAGGCCAACTCTGATGAGCATTGGTCAGATTCAGGGACCAGGTTCATCCCGCTGAAGAGTTTACCTTCTCCAACCCAAGTTCATGCTAGAAGTTGCTGGTGTAGTTTGACGATGGCAGGGGCAGCGAGGAGGTCATTGGCGGCGCGTGGAGCCGGTCAGGCATCGCAGACGATCGCTGTTATGGCAAAAAGAATCTGTCATCACTGGAGCTTCACATTGGCAGTCGACGCAGACTATCACTGCTGATGCGGACTGTCGTGGCTGACATAAAGAGCAGTCGTCACTGGAGATTTGCTTAGGCGCTCGTCTCAGACAGTTGTTTGTTTGCTGGGAGGGGTCTGTTTGCAGTCATGAGGAGCCCAAAACAACTGGATTTTCACCTTGAGTACAGGAACAGTATACTCCGATGCCAGCCAAATGTTCAGGACCTGGGGGCACCTTTTAGGGATCAGATCCCACTCCAGCATAGGCTAGCATCAGGGCTCAGGCAGGTCCAAGCAGGTCTAGTTGGTTCTGGTCAGCCGGTCAGTTGCAATGAGGCCTCTAGAAGCTTGTTGCTTGTTGTGTCCCTCTAGCTTAAACAGAAGGTTGGTCAACCTACCCTTAGGGTAACTTCTGGGGAGCCTGGGTTCAAGACAAGCAGATCAAATCTTCTTTCTTCAGACAGCAGGACAGTCTTTCTTCTTAATCTTCAAAAGGTCCAGGAATGCCCTGATGAGAGGTTCTGAAGGTGCCACATTTATACCCAGAGCCAGCTTTTGTGTGATGGAAAATTCATGGTGTACTCCCAAACTGGTTCTGGTCAGTTCTTCCACCCTCCCTGGGTTTCACTCCAAACTGTCTAGGGGGACGAAGGCAAGGGCAGGCTTGGTATTAGGTTCCTTTGTGTGTGCTCCAGTTAGGGTCATTTAAAGTGTAATCAGGGCAGAGTAGGGCAGGGCAGGTCACATATCCTCCACAGAAATCATATTTGTTTAAAATTAATTGTCCTTACAATTCCTAGTTGTCATACACCGGTCTGCCTCTGCTCTATATTTCCAGTTGTCAGCACTATTTTCCCAATAGGCAGGGGCCATGTACTCTGCTATGTACTTTATTTTGCATGCCCTGCTGAGTGTTTAATTTAAACGGCATGCTATGCATTTTAGTTTGTGTGCACTGTAAACAAGTGTGTTTAATGAAGTACAAGTGGTTAGTATTGTTGTTAAAGTAACATACACTGTTGAGCAATCAATTTAAGGCCTCTGTTTCAGCTGTCCGTTTCCTGTTGGAATGTCTGATATTTTTGTTTGTACAATGGCTGCAAACTAATTATGCACTGTTAAGCAATTAAAAATCTCAGTTTCCTGCAGCCAACATTCCCTGCTAGCGTGTCTGGTATTTTGTTTTTGTTTGTACATCGGCTGCTAATTATACAATGCTGAGAAACTAAAGACCTCTGTTCCCTGCTGCTCTCAGTTCCTGCCAGTGTCTGGTATTTTGTTTTTGTTTGTACAGCAACTGCTGACTACTTGAGGGACTCTGTTTCTTGACCCTGTTTCTTACTGTAGACTGTCTCCTGATTGGCAGGCAGCACTCTCCACAAGCATGACGAGCTATTAATACCACATTCAAAGCCCGCTTGGCTATGTAAATCCATCTGAAGAGAGAGATCTATCTCAAGTCAGCACTGTCCATGAGTTCCGAGCCCCGTCGCGTGCAACAAGAGCAACCCAGACACTCTCACCTGGAGGGTGGGGGCTTGCAACTTCTCTTGGAATTCCGTCCCTTCGGACTTTCTACAACATTGAACCTAGTCATTCAGCCAGTGTCGCTGTACCTCCCTCGCCTTGACTACGACCATCATTCTCTCAAAGCCGCTAAACACTCCAGGTACTTTGGCCCATTAAATGGACTTCAGGTTAGTGCACAAACTGTGTGTCTCTCATTTTTGGGTAATCCTTTCCTCAAGGGCAGCCTTACAGTTAAATCACGAAATTTTAGCAGAAATAAAATTGGACTCGGATTTCTTTCTGTAATTCGTGTCTGATATTTTCTCAAGTACTCACAACAAAAAATTCTCTAAATGAACCTTGTTTAGAAAGAGAAATTAATCACTTAAGTCTAATATAGTCTTAAGGAGAGTACAGTGGTTTACTGTTGAAGAAAGTAACGTTTCTTTATTTTATAATTCCCAAATATTCATATAGTTCATAGGTCGTCCTTCTTCCTGGGTCCTTTTTCACTTGACCTTCGCTGTGGATAATGTCTCTTATCTTCTCTCTCTCTATGTTCTTCCCTGAGGAGGACCAAATATCCCAGACAGAACAAAAAAGTGACAGGCAAGTCTTTATTCCCTTTCCATTTCTCTTACTCTCTTCTTTTCTACTTTTCTTCTTTATGTCTTTTTTTCCTTATGTTGCCTTTAATTCAATATGCATTTCCTTGAAGGCTTTCTTTTGTTCTGTTAGAAATGGGGGTCTCTAGTTGGCAGAGGTAGTTACCTTTGACCAAGTAGGGACCCTTCTTCCTAGTCAGGGTAAGGGGGATACACTTCTAAAATAACCCCTGCTCACCCCCTCGGTAGCTTGGCACAAGCAGACAGGCTTATCTCAGAGGCAGTGTGTAAAGCATTTGTGAACACATACAGTAATACAGTGAAAACACTACAAATGGACACCACACCAGTTTAGAAAAATAAGTAATCTTTATCTAAACCAAACAAGACCAAAACGACAAAAATCCACAATACAGTACAAAAATATGACTTTCAAATGGTAGAAATAGTTCAATTCAAAGCAAATTGCAGATGCAACACCTTTCACACAAAGTACCTTGGATGCGTCGTGCACACAAACAAAAACTGTTGCAGGGAAGGTGATGTGTCAGTTCCTTATGCCAAGGGAAGGTGATGCGTCAGTTCCTTACTTCAGGGGAGGTGATGCGTCGGTGCCTTACTGCCTCGCAAGGGCGGTGATGTGTCAGTTCCTTACTGAAGGGGAGATGATGTGTCGGTTTCTTACTGTATGGGGAGTTGATGCGTCGGTTTCTTACTGCGACCTCAGTGTTCTTGCCGGCGTGGAGGCCAGATCCGATGCGTGAGGATCGGGGATGCATCGGTTTTCGATGCGGCGGCAACAGTACTGCGTGGCTCTCTCCAGCCGCGGTCCTACGATGCGTTGGTCTTGCAGCCACACAGCATGGCCTGTGTCGGGATCGGTGCGATGATCTCAGCGTGCAGCGATTTCTCGAGCCGCGGCCGGCGCTGCAACGGTTTCTTCGGCAATGGGTCAGAAACAGGTGCGGATGCGTCGCGCTTCACGAAGTTGCGTTACTTTTCCAGCTCCCAGCGGCAAACAGCCTCCAGAGGTCCAAAACAGCAGCAGGCACCTCTTAGCAGATCATAACTCCTAGCAAGGATGTTCAGGGGAGCTGGTGGTGAAGTCTTTGTGTCCCTGAGACTTCAGAACAGGAGGCAAGCTCTTCTTTCAAGCCCTTGGAGATCTTCTTCAAGCAGGGGACACAGCACATAGCAAAGTGCTTTCTCCTTTCCTTGGCAGAAACATCCACGGCAGGCCAACCCCAGACAGCACACAGCAAAGGGGCAGTACTTCTCCTCAGTTTCTCCAGCTCTTCTCCTTGGCAAAGGTTCCTCTTGATTTCCCAGAACTGATCTAAAAGTCTGGGGTCTGGGCCCCTCTTTTTATACAGCAAAATCCTTTGTTCTCTGGTGGTAGAGAAGCCCTGTGCTCAGTCAAAACCAGTTCTGTCCTCTATGGTGCAGGTTCCTGGAAGGAGGTGGAGACAGCATTGTGTCAGGCAGACCAGGCCTATTGAGGTGAAAGGAAATCTCCTCCCCCTACTCTAAATGCAACCCAGGTCTATTCAGCCCAGCCCTGACTCATCCAGACTCTCTGGAGCCACTGCACATCCCCAGCCCCTGTCACTCCCAGGCCAGACAGTCAATACACATCCTGGCAGAGGATGGCTAAGCAAGAAAATACCTACTTTCTAAACACACAATGTAAACATCACCCTCACTAAAAGATGCATTTAAACATTCTGAGTTCAGGCATACTAAACTTTACTTTCCTACCTTGTTCCCAGGGGTACTTATGTTTATAAGATGTTATAAGCAAACTCCCCATTCTATCCTATAGGAACAGATAGCCTTACAATAGTGAAAAACTAAATTGGCAGAATTTTACTATCAGTACATGCCACCCACATCAGGGCATGTCCTACCTTTCACACACACTGCACCCTGCCCGCAGGGGTACCTTGGGCCTACCTTAGGGATGACTAACATGTAAGAAAAGTGAAGGTTAGGGCCTGGCAAATGGGTGCACTTGCCAGGTCAACATGGCAGTACTAGACTGCACACAGGCTCTGCAATGGCAGGCCTGAGTTAAATTTACAGGCTGCTTATGTGGGTGGCACAATCAGTGCTGGAGGCCCACAAGCAGCATTTGATTTACAGGCCCTGGGCACACACAGTGCACTGTACTAGGGACTGACTAGTAGATCAAATATGCCAATCATGGAATCACCAATCCATAACAATAATTTACAAAGGGAGCACTTGCACTTTGGCACTGAACAGCAGTGGCAAAGTGCCCAAAGCATCTAGACCAGCAAAACGAAGTCCAACACACAGCAAAAACACAGGAGGTAAAGGCAAAAATACAGGGTAAACCCGCACCAATGATGCCAGATCCAACATGTTCCTTATCTCACTTTTCTTTGTCTTGCTTTTAATTCACTATATATCTCTTTGAAACCTTAACCTCACTTCTTTGGCTTCTCTGTTCCTGTGAACTAGCTATTCTTACTTAAACTGTAAATGAAAGATTCAAAAAATCAATCAACCAAAACCACCTCCACAATCTTTGGTGTAAGAAGCTGGCTCCATGCATGATAATGCCACTAGATGTTAATACTGTGCAAGGAGTCCTGGGGTTCCCCAGAAGTGTACAGGGCTCAATGTAAAACCCAAAGGGCTGTATTTGTGTAAGTGTGGGCGAGCAGCCTTAGGCCTAACACAGAGGAGTGTAAGACATTTATTGCACAACAGTGATCAATAATGGACACACGACTTAAGAAGGAAATCCAGACCAATTTAAGAAAATTATACTTTGTTTATATTTTAAGACCAAGGTCTTTGTATTAAAGTAGATACGTTTCACAATAAAAATACTTTTCAGGTTCAGAAGTTGATTTCAAAACAGTTGAATATTATCCTGTGGAGGAAAACAAGAATGAGGTGTGACAAGCAAATATGCCACTTACAGTTCCAGTACAGTCTTCTAGTGTCTCAGGCTAACACTGAGGAGAATGTCAGTTGTGGGAGACGGGGGGCACCCAAAAGGTGCAGGATTCAGTATCTACGCCTAGGCGGTCGATACCGGTGATGATATTTACCCTCACGGTCCGCTGAGAGTAATGTAGCTGGTTGGGTTTCAGCAGACTGCCAACATAGTTACCATCGCAGTCGCCGGCGGCATGCTGCTGTAGATCGGATAGAGAAGTTTTGCCGTCGTTGGACCTGCACGGATTGGTCATGGTCAGGCGGGCAGCGTATGAGGTGCAGGAGGAGGCTGACAGGGCCACTTGTAGGAGGGCACAGGCTCTCAGGTACAGGGCTGGGCACATCTTGGGTCGTGGGGCCGAGAGGATACCTCAAGGTCATGGAGGCCATCCGGCTGCGAGGTGTTTGTCTGACCGGGTAGAGTCATGTCGACACAAGTGCCGGTCCTCTACCACTGCCGTCGTGGAGTTCTTTGCTAGCAGTGAGTCGTGTTGACACAAGGGCCGGTCTTCACCACTGCGGACCCTGGGGACTAGAGCCTCTAGTCTGAAGGGAGGTTCTTGGCACTTTGGTGAAGGCTGAAAGGTCTCTGGGGTTTCTTGCTGGCCTCACAGGTTGCTGGAAGAACAGAAGGTCCAGTGGTCGAACCGGTTGCAGGTGGCAGGGTTCTTGCCGGGTTCTGTCTGCAGCGGTTCAGTTACTAGTCCTGCAGCTGTCGTATTCCGTCTTTTTCTTTGGTCCATCGAATCTGAGTGCCAGGTCTGGGGTAGCCACATGAATACTAAAGCTAGGAGGCGTTTTAGGGGAGTAGCAGGAGCGGCCAATGGGCACCTTACCTTGGGTGACTCCACCTTCCTGTGAGAGGGGGCATAGACCTAGCCCTGATCGGAGGGGTCCCCCCATCTTCAAGATGGCTGGGACTGAAAGTTGTGAATCACCTTGCTTCCCCCACCTTAGGGGTGGGGTTGGCAGAGGTGGGCACACCTCCAATGTATATGATACTGCCACTAGGTGGTAATACCATGCACAGAGTCCCGGGGTTCCCCAAAAGTGTACAGGGCTCAATGTAAAACCCAAAGTGCTCTGTTTGGGGAAGTGTGGGCGAGCAGCCTTAGGCCTAACACAGAGGAGTGTAAGACATTAATTGCACAACAGTGATCAATAATGGACACACGACTCAAGAAGGAGATCCAGACCAATTTAAGAAAATTATACTTTGTTTATATTTTAAGACCAAGGTCTTCGCATTAAGGTAGATACGTTTCGCAGTAAAAATACTTTTCAGGTTCAGAAGTTGACAGAGCAATTTCAGAACAGTTCAATATTATCCTGTGGAGGAAAACAAGAATGTGGGGGACTAGGGGCACCCAAAAGGTGCGGGATTCAGTATCTACACCGAGACGGTTGATACTGGCGATGATATTTACCCTCGCAGTCTGCGGAGAGTGATGTTGCCGGTTGGTTTTTAGCAGATCACCAAGATAGTTACCGTCGCGGTCACCGGCTGCAGGCTGCTGTAGATCGGATGGAGGAGTTCCCCTGTTGTTGGACCATCATGGAGCAGTCGGGCAGGCAGCGCAGGAGGTACAGGACGAGGCTGACAGGGCCACTTGTAGGAGGGTACAGGCTCTCAGAAACAGGATTGGGCACAGCTTGGGTCATGGGGCCGAGAGGATCCTTCGAGGTCGTGGAGGCCATCCGACTGCAAGGTGTTCCTCTGACCTGGTAGAGTCACATTGACACAAGTGCCGGTCCTCTAATACTGCGGTTGTGGAGTTCTTTGGTAGCAGTGAGTCGCGTCGACACAAGGGTTGGCACTCACCACTGCGGTTCTGGTGCCGGCAGATGCCGGGGACTAGAGCCTCCATTCAGAAGGGAGATTCTTAGTACTTTGGTGAAGGCTGAAAGGTCTCCAAAGTTTCTTGGAGGCCTTGCAGGGTTGCTGGAAGAACATCAGTTCCAGTGGCTGAACCAGTTGCAGGTGGCGGGATTCTTGCCGGGTTCTGTCTGCAGCGGTTCAGTTCCTGGTCCGGCAGTGGTCGTCTTCCGTGTTCTTCTTTGGTCCATCGAATCTGAGTGCCAGGTCTGGGGGAGCCACCGAAATAGTAAAGTTAGGAGGCGTTTTAGGGGAGTAGCAGGTACGGCCAAAAGCACCTTACCTGGGGTGAATACACCATCTATTATGCCACCCTCCTGTAGGAGGAGGCATAGACCTAGCCCTGATTGGAGGGGTCCCCCCATCTTCAAGATGGCGGGGACTGAAAGATGTGCTTAACCTCGCATCCTCCACCTTAGGGGTGGGGTTGGCAGAGGGGATGGGCACACCTATCTTTTTTTTATTTTCCCACTGGCTTTCCCACCCAAAGTGGAGGTGTAAACCAGGGGCTGCCCTCTGCTGCAGCAGAGGCTGGGGGGTCACATTACAAAGGCAGCAGGCCTTTGATGCTTCCCTCTTTGAGCACTGGCCCATCCTGGGGGAGGAGGAATGACACCTCTGCCCAGGATGTGCATTGTTTCTGGTCCCAGAGAGGGCTCTCTACCCAGGGGTCCAGAAACCTGTCTGGTGGTGGCTGGTTGCCTACGGCCGGTCAGAGACCACACCAGGGTTGGTAGTGATTCAGGGGACACCTCTGAGGTGCCCTCTGGGTACATGGTACAATACATCCCACACTGGCGTCAGTGAGGAATTATTGAGAGGAGTAGTTTGGTACCAAATACTACTGTATTCAATGAATCCATCATGGTGCTGTGGAACTCGAGTTGTCAAGTTCCCAGCCCATGTACTCTCCATGGTTTTACTGGCACTTACAATATTAGGAAATGGTACCCAGTATTGTAGGGGCATATTTGCTCTTACAGATATGACCTCACCTGTAGTAAGGTGCACCCTGCCTGAGGGCTGTGAGGCCTGCTAGAGTGGTGGCTTACCTATGCTGTCAGGCAGTACTAGCTGGCATGGCACCCAGGCAGGGTGCCATGTCGACTTTGTCATTTTCTCACTCATAGAGGCATGTGGGCTGTAAGGGCAGTGGCATGGTCCCAGTGAGGGGGGTCCCAAGGGACCCTCTTCAGTTGCCAGGCCCTAAGTACCCAGGATACCATTTAGTAGGGACTTACAGGGGGCAGAAGTACCAATTGGGGGTTTGTTTTAGGGAAGGAGCACTGGCACAGGGGACCTGGTTGTCAGGGACCCTGTGCAGTAACTTTGAAACCACATCAATACCATGTAAAAAGTGGGGGCTAACCATGCTAAAGAGGCATTTTCTCACATGAGGTATTTCTTCTCGTGAGCTAAACTTTCTTCACAGCCTTCTAAAGTGGAATGTAGCCACTTGAAAGAAAAAAAAACCTCTTAATTTGGTCCTTTCTTTCTAAAAGACTTTGGGGCAGATTTGCTATTTTTTCACATAGCGAACTGCAGCAGCAGCAAATGCTGTGCTGCACTGTGCTACGTGAAAAAGAGAGAGGATTCCCACTAAATCTGACCCCTCTTTACACAACCACATAGTACACGCAACTAAGGAGGGACAAACCCCCGGAATTCCACCGCCTCAGGGCAGAAGAAATAGGACACAGTAAGAGGCGACATGTGCCGATGTGGGGAGAGATCTTATTACAACTGTAATAACTGCAATTGGACATTTAGATTAATAAGAGACTCTATAAAATATAAGCTGCACACAGGTTACCAAGATCAGCGTGACTCACTACGTCTGCAATAGCAGTACGTTTGTTGATACAAAAAAGTTCGATTACAGAAACTTACGAGTTCCTGTGTAACGTGATACATCCAAGTCAATGCGAACAGGCCACTCAGCTGGCCACAAAAACGCAAAGATGTCTGAAAAAGAAAATAAGGCAAATCTCAAAAGGGTGAAGGCTGATCCTCCAAACCCAGACTCGCCGTTCAAAGGCAAACAAGACATCAACAGCATGATGGAAACAATTCCTAAGAAGTTGGCCGAGGTCCACGATCTGGCAAAATCTACCAAATAAAATACGGACATTATGCAACATGAGATATCGGAAAGCCGTAAGGAATGAAAGAGACCAACAACAGAATTTCGGAGCCAGAAAACAGAGTAGGTCTCCTGGAAGACGAAATGTCGAAAACAAAAAAGAAAGTAGATAAGCTAGACAACACCACACAAGCGCTCTCCAGACAAATTTTGGATTTGAAGGACAGAAATAGAAGAGGAAACCTACGCATCTTTGGAATCCCGTAAGGGTGCGAAGATGAAGCGGGATCGTGTGCTTCCTTCCTGGAAAAATGGCTACCGCAAGCCACTAACTTGTCCTTCATGAAGCCCTTAGAATTCAATAGAGCTCACAGAGTACCAACCAGGAGGCTACCGAAGCAATCTCATCCTACACCCATTGTATGCAAACCATTAAGATTCCAACATGTCTAGCTTAACTTGGCCTATATGAGGAAGGACCAACATATTCGCTGGGCAATAACAAAATCTTCATAGCACAAGACTACTCCAAGAAAACAGTGGACACAAGGAAGAGTTTCCTTGCACTTCGACCTGGACTGAAATCACTAGGATACCACATCTCCTTTGCAGGTCCTGCTAGATATTGAGTAGTAATACAAGACACTTCCCACCTCTTTTCTCATAGTGACAGCCTCAAAAAATTTCTAGATGACAACGAAGAACATACAATGGACACTACTGCACAGAAAGACCAAACCATAAGCCACAGTCGCTGAATCCCACGACCTGAATGACACGAAACAACCCCAATTGAATGCAGCCAACTCATCAAGGCGTCAAACCGGCACACGCCGAAACACTACTTACACACATCCTCCGCGCGATGGGGATACTCTCTCCTTGAACCCTGATACCCTATATTACGTTGAAAACTTCCCAGACTGCAGCCGGTTGCTCTAATTGATATACAGCAGACCTATCTACAGCTTACTCATAGACTAGGTGCATTGTTCAACCGTGCAGCGGAACGAATTGGAAAAGGGTCACTTGCTCAGATACCAGGCACCAGAATTCAAACTGGAATGGCATGGTGAGCAAAAAAACTATGGATTTAGGCCCAGATCTCTGTACTGGGGTGAATGTATGACATTGTTCTGCATTCTGTCCATCAACTGTTGTTTTTGCACCAGAATCCTAGCATCACACTTAGTTTCTGATATGTATCAATCTGGGAGCCTGTACCTTGAGCTGACAGTCCCTACCACATGGTGATGTGAGTTATAAATGCATTGGTGCTATTATTATACTAATATCATAACAGACTCAGTTGTCTCAGGGTCTTACGGCTTTATGACACTCTCTTGAAGGCCTACAGCCTGATGATAATCTGCTGAAGGCCTATAACTAGTACTGTTGCTACTGATGAAATGATTGTTCACTACATCCAAGTTATTGTTATACTTTTGTTACATCTGGCTCAGCTGTCTTAGGTTGTTTTGGTTGTTTTGGCATCATGATACTTCATTGAAGTACTATAACTAATATTGTTGCAGTTGTTGAAGAACTCTGCCAATTAATATTACCCGTGCTATTGTTATACCAATGTTACAATGGACTCAGTTGTCCTAGGTTCTTACGGCATTATGACACTCCCCTGAAGGCCTACAGCATAATGATAATTCCCCGAAGGCCTATAGTTAGTATTGTTGCTGCTACTGGAATGAATGTTCACTACATCCATGTTATTGTTATACTGTTGGTACAGCTGAGTCAGCTGTCTTAGGTTCTTATGACATCATGATACTTCATTGAAGGCCTATAACTAATATTGTTACAGCTGTCGAAGAATTATGCAAGTTAATATTATCGCACACCAAGTTGTCATACTACATCAGTTATTGCTGCATCTGTCCATAATCCCCTTGTATTATCCTGAATAGTTACTGATGTTCAGCATTTAACAAATCGTGTTTAGCTAGTTTAGCTAGTTTAGCGAGTTTAGCATTCTTGTCCCACAAGACCTTTAGTTAATCTCAGTAAGCTTAGTTCCGTGGGAGAAGTAATTCTCATGTCTAACAGCATCTCCGCGAAAAGAACGTCTTCCTGCTTCGCCACGTCTAACACTTCTTTTGGGGGGAGGAAGGGAGGGCTAATGGGAGGGGAAGGGAATAAGGGTTTTGTATTTTCTGTATTTGTATTTTTTGTAGTTTTGACTGCTTGCTGGTTTTATCGTTATTATGACTCTACACATAATCTTTTCTGTTTTCTTTCATCCAGTGGCTCAAAGAAACTATGGTGCATTCTGAAAAGGGAGACAAACAGACTTGGACAAAGGGCAGCTAAAGAGACATCTGTGGTAGGCTTTTTAAATGCTAAACTACTGTTAAGCTTCATAATTATTGATTATAGGTTTCACACACGACAAGATGACATCCCCAACTCAACAAATCACTAAAATAATATCACTTAATGTTAAAGGCCTCAACAATCCAGTAAAGAGGAGAAAGATTTTTGATTATATCCAAAAACAAAAGGCAGACATAATCCTTCTACAAGAAACTAAACTAGACACCAACACTGCCAACTCTTTGAAGGGTCACCAATTTATAGATGTAGCGGGCTCTGCTTCAGTAGGCAAGAAGAATGGTGTTTTAACACTGATATCTAGGAAAGCCAGGGTAGACTTAACTTCGCAGACTACTGATAGGCAAGGAAGATGGGTCGTAACAAAACTAACTGGGAACAACTCTGACATTCACATAGTTATCATTTATGCCCCGACAAATGACGAACCAGAGTTTTGGGAGGAGATTGGAGAACAGATTAACCAGATTCCCGACTCAGCCACTCTCATAATAGGGGGGATTTTAATCTCCCAATGGGTCCAGACCTTGATAGGAACTCGAGCTGTCATTTCAGACCAAATAAAGCGCATAAAACACTCAAAAAACTTTGTAGTAAATTCAATATGATAGTCACATGGAGATTACAGAACCCGACAGGAAGGGAGTACACATTCTATTCCCACCCACATAATTCATACACCTTTATAGGCTATCTTTTGATTTCAGGGAACTCAACTAGCAGAATTGACCAAACAACTATAGAGCCGAGAGTCATCTCAGACCACTCATGTATAACACTATCCATTACAGACTCAACACCTCCGTTAAAAGAACCCTTGTGGAGATTTAATGACGACGTTTTAACCACAACACAAAACAAAGTGCTTATTGAAGAAGCGACTACACATTATTTGATAGAAAATAAGGAAAATGAAACATCAGACCTTACCAGGTGGGAGGCACTGAAATCCACAATAAGGGGAGTTATAAATAAAATTAAATCAAACATGAATAAAAAGACCAATGGGAAACTACACGCCCTGGAAAAGGAAATCTCGGAACTAGAGAAAATTCATATAATTAAAAAGGACCCACAAACGCTAAACGAGATACTAAACAAAAAATACGAATATAATACAATTGTTAGCACCAGAGCAGGAGTATGGGTCAATAACCAAAAAAGCTTGCCAACAAGGCCGGGAAATCCCTAGCCTTATACCTCAAGTTTAAAATGCAGAAAAATAGCATCAATGCAATTAAAGACGATACCGGTACTATCCACACTAATCCACTCAAAATCGCCGATACATTTCGGATGTTATACCAAACATTATATAACGCCAACACGGAACTAAAGCCCTCGAAGATTAAAGAATTTCTTGACAAGATCTCACTCAACTCCTTATCTGATCAGGAAAGGAGCTCCGTCAATGGCCCTATTACCCTCCAAGAAGTAGACACCGCCATTAAAAAACTAAAATTCGGTAAAGCCCCAGGCCCGGGCAGTTACAATGCACTCTTCTTCAAAACATTTGCCTGACAATTAAGACAACCCCTCTTGAACCTATTCCACCAGTTTGCAAACACAGGCAAAATCACTGGCACCCCAGCAGAAGCAATTATAACAGTCATCCCTAAAGAAGGTGAAGACCCGCTTCTCACAAAAAATTATAGGCCGATTTCACTAATAAACCTTGACTGCAAAATATACGCCATGATACTGTCCATCCGCCTGCAAAAACATATTAGTAAACTCATCCATCCCGCACAAGTTGGTTTCCTCAGACAAAGGCTCTCTAGCGATAACACCAGGATGTTTTGCCACGCAATTGAAAAAGCCAAACAGACCGACTCCCCTACTGTCACTATCACCCTAGACGCGGAAAAGGCGTTTGACAAAGTTGTCTGGGCTTTCCTGCGTGTGATACTAGAAAAATTCAACTTGGGTAATCCACTGATACAAATGATCATGGCATTATATCATGAACCTAGGGCAAAAGTAAGAGCGGGTGGAGCAATCTCCCCCTCTCTCTCACGAAGACAAGGCACCAGGCAAGGGTGCCCTCTCTCCCCTTCACTTTTCCTATTAGCGATAGAGCCGTTCCTCCAACATTTGAGGGAAAACATAGAAATTCCGGGGCTAGAATTTGGCAATACAACCTTCAAAGTGGCCGCTTATGCAGATGATGTTTTGATCATCACGAGAGAGGCTGAGACGGCTTTACCGGCCCTTATGAACACAATACAGGAGTCCTCTGAAGACTCAGGCTACACGCTTAGTAAAGATAAAACAGAAGTTAAGTTTCTAAACTCCCTGGGCAGTAAGGGAATCCTGGGAGATACAGGATTGGCATGGCAACCGGGACCAATTAAATATCTAGGCCTGTTATTTACCAATGACTTCATAACTACATTACATGAGAACGAAAAATCCACCTTTAAGAAAATCTCCGACCTACTGGACGGATGGTCACCAAAATTTCTATCATGGTGGGGGAGGATAGAAACAATTAAAATGATGATATCGCCACTAATTAATTACCTCATTAGTATGCTCCCAATGACTTTATCCGAAGACTTCATGAGGAAGACTGACAACGACTTCACCAAATTTATGTGGCAAGGGAAAAAATCTAGAATATCGCTGGTAAAACTCAAACAGACAAAAAAGAGAGGAGGTATAGGTCTCCCCAACTTTAGACATTAACAAATGGCCTTCCTATGCAAACAAGGAGCAGCATGGTTTGTTGAGAACCCACATTACCTTCCCATATGGCTGGAAGTCGAAACAAACCTAGTTAAGAATATCCCCCTCCCCGCTATCATGACAATGCACACGTCCTTCCTACAACATTCCAAATATATTATCCAGAACACAAAGCAGACGCTTTTACGTTTAGAAAAATACTCTGCTATCAAACTCAGCAATTCCAACATGACCGCAATTTGGTATAACCCCAAATTAAGAATAGACAACAACCTAATCTTCTGGCGAGACTGGTCACAGAAAGGTGTTGACTTTATTCAAGACTTATATAGGGACTCCTCGCCTAAACCATTCTCCGAGCTACAAAATGAGAAGGCTCTAACTAGCATGGACTTGTACAAATTCTTAAAACTTAAAGTCCAAATATCTAAACACCCTATAAGACTAGTCGACCCCTCTCTACCCATCAGACTGTCGCAGCTCCTCAAAAGCGCCCATGCAGTTTCCAACATATATAAACTACTCCTATCCAAACCATGTAAGAACCTTACAGTCAACGAAAAGAAATGGGAAGCAGAACCCAACTCCACATCTATCGAGTTTAATTGGGAACGCATACATATGACTCCCTTTAGGAACAAAGTCTCCCCCATACTCTCCCAAACAAAGTACATGATCATAAATAGAGCCTACTGGACTCCAGCTAAACTACACAGGCTTAACCTCATTCAATCTCCCCTATGCTGGAACTGTGAATCCCACACAGGGGACCTCCCACATAAGCTATTTTATTGCCCGATCTTGCAACCATTCTGGGACAAAATTTATGAATACAAAACACACACTCTACACATCAAACCAAACAGAGAATTCTCACATATCTTGCTAGGATACTTAGACCCACAAATACGGAATGACAATGAACAAGATCTACTTGACTTAATGCTCATCTTAGCATGCAAAATAATCCTGGGCACCTGGATGAACTTCAAACAAATCAGCTTTAAGATTTGGCAGGAATGGCTAGTTATCCTGAGAGGTGCCAATAACACTGTCCTACAGCTCTCCACACGGCGTTCAAACCATAGAAAAATGTGGAATGCCATGGACTCATCCTCCTTCATTTATAAGCCTCGCTGAGGCCCCTCAAGAATCGACTTCTTCAAAGACACACACCGCCCAATACATCACACTCACCTCCAATAGCTACCACAGATGTCTCTCTCAATGCACCCTTGGAACCTTACAGTGAGCCATTGGTTTTATTTCACTTTACTTTATTTTACTTTACTACATTGTTTCATTATTGTTGTACAGCACACCTTTCATTAAGCAGATTGAACTGAGACACTCCCATCCTGGAAGGCAAACCACTGTGTTGAAATTCATGCTATTCAACATATTATTGTCTTTATTATTGTCTTTATTGTAACAGGAATGTCTAACATACATTTTTGATATTACAATCCTACAGAACGACTGAAACCTTCGCCAATACCCGCCTGCTTCTCTTACAGTTTATTTCACTTATTTTCTGTTTGGTACTTGGGGGGGCATATTACCTAGGATTTGCGATAATTATCGCAAAGCGCGCTTAGCGCTGTTTTTTTTATCGCCGGCTATCGCTGTATTTCATCGTGGAGATAACGTGTAATTATCAACGCTTATCTCCAAGGCGATAAAAGATCCAGCGATAGCGGCGAAACCCAGCAAAAGCGCGAGAAATCCAGCGATAAAATCACTGCGCTAATGAAAAGCTCGCTAAAAGGCAGGTGAGGTCTTAACCTTACAATCCATCTCCCATTGACAAGAATGGTTAAGTCAAGTTTTTAGGCGGTGTTAAATTCCAGTGATAATCGCGGTTAGCGCGACTTTTTTTATCGCTTCGCGGGCATTGCTAATAGGGGGAAGTTGTGTTTGCGACTGTTTCCAGTCGCTTTTAGTTGGGAACGCCTACTTTGCATGTCATTAGCGATAATTATCGCTGACATGCAAAGCGGCACCAAAACGGTCGCTTTCGCCATAAAGCTGTCGCTAACAGCTGTTAGCGACAGCTTGCTAATAGGGCGATAGAAATATCGCCGCTTTAGCGGGAAAAAGTGCCGCTAAAGCGGCGATACCGCCCTTGCTAATATGCCCCTATGTTCCTTATGTTCATTGTCTCCTTGCCTTTTGTGTTTTATTTTTCAAAATTTTCAATAAAAACTATTTGAAAGAAAAAAGAAGAAAAAGGAGAGAGGAGAGAGCTCTATTTACTAAAATAAGGCACTCTCCTCCTCTCTCACTAGCGCCGGCGCTGAAATCAGCTGCTGTGCGCCACGGAGATACCCTTGCGCCTACTATGCACAGACTCACTTTAACAACTCTCCCACTTTGTATGCATGCTGCAAAGTGCAGCACACATGCAAAGTTAGAAAAAGAAAGAGAAATTAAAGCATTTCTTATTCCTTGCGCCTACTTGAAAAGGGCGCCGTTTTCTCATGCTAAACCCAATCTACTTTATTTAGAAAATTGGGTTTAGCGTGAGAAACCATGGGTGGTTACATGGAAACGCCAATGCTCCACCCTTGGTACGCCCCAAAGGCGCAAATTAATGTAAAGCAGCGCTATCCGCTGCTTCGATTTACTTTTCAGTTATTTCCAGCGCTTACAAGTTTAGCACTGGAAAGTAATTTGGAAAAAAAAGATCTTGCACCGATTTGTGTCACTTTTGTGACACAAACACAGCGCAAAATCTTAGTAAATCTCCCCCATTGTACATTATTAATCCCTTATTGGGTCCTGCTCCATCCTCTGTTCCACCAAGATCATCCCTTCCACTCCTGTACACAGTTCTACCCTGGTCAAACCACGCTTCACCGTGAGCGTGGCTGGGGCTGGGTGCCTCTCCGGTCCTTCTGATGTCTGGGAGGTAATGTGGCTGAAGTGGCTGCCTTCCTTTGATCTCTGGTGTCTTTTTGTCTCTCCGAGCTCTGTTGTTTCCTCCTTGACCTGCCACCAGCTGCGCAGTGATTTCTCTCTCCTCACTCCTTCTCTCTCCTTGCTCCTTCTCTCTCCTCGCTCCTTCTCTCTCCTCGCTCCTTCTACTGGCATCTGTCCTTCGTCTGGTTTTTCATGAGTCTCCTCCTCTTCGTGTTGTCTGTTTTCTAGCCTCCTCCCTTTGCCTGACTTCCTTCTTTCTTATTCGTATTGTATTTTCTGTGGGAAAAAGGTGAGTCCCGAGTCTGTTTCTGAGTTTTGCTTGAGGTTTTCCATTTGTCCTTACTCACTCTCTAATGCCCCTCCTTGGTTTGTTTCCTTTTTAGGTCTCGCGCCTAGCGTTGCAGTGCACAGCACTGCTCGCGCAGCGCGAGACCTCTAGAAAGGGCTTCTGAAAACGACCTACACGCTCGTGCGTGTGGTTTTGTTTTCAGAATCCCACATTGGCTGGTGCGTCCGTTTTTTTTATGGGGACGGCACACTATTGGTCAAAGGCGGGCGCATGTCCCGCCTTTGCCGCGCCCATTCCCGACGGTGGCCAGAACGCGCAGCAGCGCGCGTTCGTCTCGCTGCCGCTCTCCCTCCCCCCACTCCTCTGTGGTGCGCGTGCACCACAGGTTTCGATTCCCGTGTTCCCGCGTTCGGCTCAGGTTTCGATTCTGTGCTTGTTGTTTCAGCTTCTGTCTGCCACTGCACTGATACGGACTCACGAGTGGCATTTTAAGATTACAAGATACCTCGGCAAATGTAAAAATAGGCCTCAGAGAGTGGCAATGAGGAAGGAGGGGCTGTTTCTGTTTTCATATAATGTCTCTTTGGGACCTCCGAGACGAGTAGCGTAGCAAGGTTGCGTGAGCCCTAATGCAAGTAAAGCCAGTGGGAACCCCGTCCCTCTGCCTGGTAGAAAAAAACTACAATTGGGGTACAGTGGTCTACTCGCATGGGCAGGTCCCGGTGCCACTGCACGTGATGCACCATTGCCAGCTACGCTATCGAGGAGAGAAAATCAATGTGTGAGAGGAAGACCTAAAACGATGGAAGGAGGCTAATGTGAGAGAGATTAGGCAAGATATACTGTGCACAAATGTTTAGCAGCTGGCCGTTACATACCAGTCCGGTTTGCTGTCAAACTGAAACCAACCCTAGTAATCAGGAGTATGAAACCAACACTGGTAACTCTGGTAATCCGGAGTATGAAACCAACACTGGTAATCCGGAGTATGAAACCAACACTGGTAATCCGGAGTATGAAACCAACACTGGTAATCCGGAGTACTCAGGTGAACGGGGAATACTTCAAATCTAAGACGCAGTAACTAATTTGAACACGCAGGGCGAGGTGAAGAGCGGACAGCCAGCGCAGGAGCTGTTTTTCAAGTGAGGGTTCCTAGCGCCTTGCTGACTCCTACTGTGATCTTCTACAACTCGCTAGGTTGTTGAATAGTTGAATAAATCGCACAATAGGAGCAGTGTGATTGATGGATAACTCTGCTGTCTAGGGCGGATGTGGTCCGTTGGGTAGACTGCCGACTTTGGTGCTGGAAACCAGGGTTCGAGCCTCGGGGTCGCGTCCACATCCTGTGATTCTGGGCAAATCACTTAATCTCACCGTGCCTGAATGTGTAATGTAAATACGGTGCTCATGTAAAGCGCTCCAATACCTTCGGGTCGAGTTCGCGCTATATAAATATGCCCCAAAAAAAAACCAATTTTTAAAAATAGCTGAAAGCCTGAAAATTCGCTCAGCTGTCTAATTCCTCATACAATCAATGGCTCTGTAAAGGCTGTGCTGCCTGAGAAACAGCTTTGCAGTTTATTGCCAGAGACTTAAAGTGCGACATCATCTAATTGATAGGTCGCCTGACTGAGGTCAATGCCTGTAAGGTGGGTGTAAAATGAAACTAGCTGTGCTTTCTAAATCCAAAGCATAAATGTTGTGTGACACCTGGGAGATAGCTCTTCTGTGCTAGGCCTCAGCATGTACCAGTTGTGTGACATGAGAAATGTCTCCCTGTGTAAATGCTAATACTGTCTGTGCCAGTGGAGGGAGTATTCTGCTGTGGTTCTGCTGTCTAAAGCCAGGCCTTGTCGATCTGTGTACCTTGTGCGCCAGATTTGCTACACCAGGACCAAGACTTTTGCTCTGTGTCATTATAGTTCAGCAATTATATGGGGTTGAGAAGGCATAACCCGCTACTAAAGTTTGTTTTTTAACAGTACAATTCCTCTACAAACATCACCTTTATTAGAAAAAAAAAAAAACCTAGCATGCCTACGAACCTTTCAGCTATAACAGAATATCGTTTTTTCAATCCATAACTTCCTTAGAATAGCTTATTAAATTTAAGCCCCCGAGGAAATCTTGCAATAAAGTTATAATCTCTTCCAGCAACAGCTTGCTTACGGCGGGATTCACCAAGTGCCTTGGTGACCATAAACATTTTGCGGATACTTTTCCCACTCTGACAGAAGCCAGACATTTACTCCTCTCAAAGTTCGGAGTATGCCCATTTTCTGGGATAAAAAGTGGAATGAATACCCCAAAACCTTTGGGGGACTTTTGTGAATAGAGAAAGGGCCTTCCCTACAGGGACAACTAATTTACTTTGCACAAGCTAGTTTGTAGACTTAGTAGACCTCTCTTTGGGTAAATGTTTACACAAACAAGGACTCCTGGCCGTTGAAGGTTGGAATACATCTGGGATTCGATGGGAATTCCAAAAACTGAGACATTTTAACCATAACCCAGTGCTGAAAAGGTAATAAAAAACACTCAAAGGCCACATAAATTGTGGGTCATTGGGTAGCATCAGAACTGTGGAGGAGTCAAGAGGAGAGGAGTGATGGGGAATGGACTCTGAGTCAACTTATACATTTATTTCTTAGAAGCTCTGTCCCAAAGAAATAATTGACGACAAGGACAAACATGATATACATTTGTTTAGGCTTACTTAGTTGGTAACAAACACATTGCATTTTTAAAAATCCCACAGGTATCTCTTACTGAGCTCTTAGAGCATCCAGCAAGTCCCAGGGTTTATAGTCATAAGGTGACTCTGGAGGTTAATGGACATGCAGAAGAGATCTGCGTGCACTAGCATATTGGGCTGATTGGTGTTGCATTATTTAGCAATGCCAATAGCTCAAACTCTAATAATGCGAGACCTATTGCATTGTAAATGCTTGTTGGATGGAGTCTCTGCACATAAAAAGATAGGACTGTCCTATCTTTTTATGTGTGGAGAATCTGCACTCATAAAGATACTACTTATAAATCACTTTGTTAATAGCAAACAATCATAAACTTACACAAAAGTGTCAGTTTATCTTTGTGAATAAGGCCCAGAGATAGAGACACATAGTGACAGATAGGAAAATAGATAGGGAGACAGATGAAGAAAGACACAAACAGGTAGCAACGGACAGCAACAGAGAGAAAGTAACAGATGGAAATAGCTAAAGAACACAGACAGAGACAGTTATTGATAGAGGCCGATCAATCAAGAAAAATAAAAATAAATGGATGTCCATGTGAATTTTGCTCACACTGAAAGTCACACCTATCGCAGAAATCCCTGCTTGCCTGTGAGGGCAGCACCTCTTTAAGCTCCAGCTCTTCAGACTCCAGACCTGCTGATTGCTGCGTTTCACCTAGCTTTGTGTATCACTCCTGGCTTTCCTAATAGTTTTTGACACTCCTGTTGAACTGTCATGAATGCAAGTAACTTCACCTGTTTGTCCTGATGAGGACCCATCATAAATTAGAATATAGAGGTCAAAACATTGGCCCTCCTTTTATTCAACAGGTTATACAACCCAACTGGATAGGTGTACACACATGTAACAAAATGTAGGGGTATTTTTCAGCATCCCGGATGTTTTTACCATTCCCTTTTTCCTACACTGGTCACTGCAGAGTTTTTTTCACTATTTATGTTTTTGTGTATAGTGACTGCCACCATTCTAATTTCCACAAATGTGTATCATAGTATAACCAGGAGCAAATACAATTTGCTTTTCCAGTTCATACCATTTAGGCCTTCATTTATTTCATTGAATGCTTACTGGTGTTTCTTCACAGTATCTTCCTGACAGCAAAATGATTCCTATGAGAACAGTTCCCATATGGAATACCAGTTGTTTCTAACTCCATGTTGTGATTGGTCATTACATCCAACTGATTACAAATGAAGGAATGGAATATAATAGCCAAACTGATTCCTCACAATATGTTTTTTTTCACTGATTGCAAATATCAGGAATATAATAGGGGTGGGTGTCACTCACATAATTCAGTGTAGCGTAATCATGATGAGTTATCTAAAAATCTGCGAAATTATGCAGAATTACTTGAGAAGAGTAATTCTGCATTTAGCAATATTTCTTGATACAAAAATGCCCCATTGCGTCCAAAATGAGTACGAAATTGCATTGTGCCCTAAGAAATAGTGCTAAATGCAACAGCACACGAATAGCGAGCATGAGCTGCCACTCACGATCGCTAAATGTGCACTTGGGGTAGGATTTCCACCCAACTTACTCCTGGCATCTAGCACTATTTTCTTAGCACAAAATGCACCCTCGGGTCAAAATTAATGGATTTTTCGTTAAGAAATAACGCTAAATGCAGCAGAACATAAATGGAGGGTGTGAGTGGCTGCTCAACATATCTAAATGTGCTCTCGCTGTAGAATTGTTTCCCCCCAAATTACTCGAGCAGGCGAAATCACATTATTATCAGAAATTCTGTGTCAAAGTTGGCCCTTATGCAAAGTTTGTGGATTTATATAGCACAGCTTATCACCCTTGAGGGTATCCAGGCGCTGTCCATGGGCATGGGGAGATTCGGTGATTTGCCCAGAATCACGGAATGTTGCTCCAACGCTGAGGCTTGAACCCGGATCCTCAGCTCCCGATTCGGCAGCTCTGGCTGCTGCACCACATCCTCTCCCCAAAGGTGAGAAAGTTTTGCGGTTTCCTGCACACATGGTCGAAAGGGCAGTACCAGGACTCTGTGATTGCTGTTCCAATTTTTTAGCACAACTCGCTGCCTGTTGTTGTCTTTCTGCAGTTTTATGGGCTTTCAAGTATGCCATCTGGGAGATGTGGGGTAGGTGGGAAAATGGGTGACGGTTCTAAGCTGTAGATTGTGTGGGCGAAGGGCACAGGTTTCTTCATGCCATAGTACCCTCTTTCCTCTTCGGCGAATTGTGTGTGTGTGTGAGTGCCAGGTGTACATTGCATCTTTATTGGAAACCACGGCTGTGTAGACGAACAGTGTAAGTACCTACTTACAGCCTGGGCTTTCAATATGAATTTACCTTAAGGCAGATTCACAAAAGTTTTCCCAGTCATAGGTCAGAGGGACACTTGGAAAATGTTGAAAGAGAATAATGCACAATGAACTTGGGACTGACATAGTTACAGCACACGCTTTCACACCACTAGTCAAGGATATCCAATGAGTCAGAGCGAACACTCACAAAGAGACGATTTAACGAATAGTCACAAACTTCTTGGCATGCATTTCCTTCTAGCCCTGCACATCTGAGCACTTGGGATTATGCACTGATCTGACCTGTTGTCACTGGAAGAAGACAATACAGTGCAGAATAGGAACGAATTCTATGAGCTGCTTGAGCAAACCCATGCATAACGTCGAGAACTAACAGTATAACAGGCCCCTGCTAGGTTAGGAATATAGACACGAACCAGAAAAGTACTAAAACGTGCATATTTGTTCATTGGTTATGAAACGTGAAATTTAAAAAGTATAGAAAGGGAATATACTATCCTTTCGTGCTGTAAAGTACACATGTTTAAAGTAGTTTACACGACGGTGTGACTCGTCTCCTCTCCAGTTCTGTGGACTGAATTAGCAAAACTTTACAAACCAATGCCTGCAGGACATTGATTTGATTTCGTGATACTTATGTGTCCGTTTTCACATTGTGCTTGCATTTCATAAAATACGTGGTGTAATTTTTATTTTAATATATTGGGTAATGGGCATCTAAGCGCTGTAATATTTAGTTCTGTCAGCTCACTTCGGCTTAGGGAAACTCACACTGAACTATAAGTAAAGACATCACTGATTACATTCACATTAGCTATATTGTGCTTTCTTTATGCCTAAATATCTTTATCAAAATTAATGTATGTTTAAAAAAAAAAGGTTTACGTAATATGGCTGAGATGTTTTCCCTTTCTGTGAATGTGATTTGGTCTTGCAGGAAATTTTATGTCCTCTAATGCATCTTCCCACACAAATGTAAAAACTCTGGCTTTATAACCTGGGTGCATTCCACGGAGGCCACACTCAGGGGGATATTCACAAGAACGTGTGATAATCATCGCAAATGTAGCTTAACGCAACCTTGCATATCGCAGTCCATCGCGAGAAAATAACACCATCTTAACGTCCAATTCCCAACCCCTCGGCACCATGCGATAGCAGCATGATAACCCGCCAAATGCCCGCGTAAAAACCAACGCGAAAAACAAAAAATGCGAAACACGACCGCCCAAAAAGTTGCGATGCCACAAAGCGCGATACCAAAATCAGCGAAAACCAGCGACAGGCTTGCAATACCCACGCGTCATGCGTGAAAATGCACCATAAAAGCAAACAAAAAAACAACCCCAAAACCAATCCAAACTGCGTAGCACCATGGATGCACCCGGACCTAGTGCAGAGGGCAAGCCGAACTCCACAAACCCCACGGAGGACCAGCGTGGAAGCCCCTGTTCGGGGGAGGGCAAGGAGAAGAGGAAGAGGAAGACGGGGTTCAGTCCGCAGGAAGACCAGATCACCGTCACGGAGGTGATAGAACACTACCAACAACTGTTCGTCACCTCCACTGCGTCATTGGCAACACAAACGGAAATATCGCAGTCCATCCTCACCAAAGTGAATGCAGTCGGAGTGTCGAGGAGGTCAATGGAGGATGCCAAGAGGCGCTGGCATGAAGTGCACAGCCAAACCAAACAGAAACTCGCTGCCAACATGAAGGCAGCAAAGGCGACTGGAGGTGGGAGTCCTGCGCCACAGGAGGAGCTGGTTGAGCTGGAGGAAATGGTGGCCACAGTCATCAGTGGGGAGACGGTGCAAGGAGTTGGGGGTCTGGACACAGCCCGAAATGACCTGACCCAACAGCAACAGGGTGAGTAACCACCAGGGACTGGGGGGACGGGGGCAGATGGGCACAATGGCACACATGCACAATCATGTGCAGCACACTGCACACCCGCAATGAGTGTGGAACATGTCCCTGATACCCTTGGCACACTGCAGCACACATAGAAACACCAAGTAGGCCCCCGTCCACTATGTGCACAAATGGGCCCCCCTCCATATCACCAATGCCACAACCTACCCATGCACATGTGCTGAATCCAGAAAAGCAGCGGCTCTGTGAGCCACACTGACATTGCAAGTGACACTGCATGACAGATAGCATGGCTGAAGTCACAATACATGACATGGTGCACGAGACGACACTGAGGTGGCTGAGTGTGGACCACATCCGTAAAGGAGCATGTCACACTCTGACAGATCCACGTGCACCTACGAGCCATGACATCAAGAACACATCTGCAGACAATGCACAAGAGTACCAAATATCTCCAGTAGCACAAATGACCCAAGTCGCAAACATCCCAGCCCCCGAAAAGCACACAAGTCAAATGCACACCGACTCAACGGGATAAGGGTCCGCCAATGCAGAGCTGCAGGGGCGAATCACCAACAATGCAGCACACACACATAGCAATCACAGTACATCAACATTGACGACAATGTGGGACAGAGTGCTACCCCTACACCACAGGACAGAGGACACAACTGGTGCCTCTCGTGCGTAGAAACTGGCCAATCACATCTGGCAATGCCTGACACTGTGAGATGATAATGTACGAGTACAACCACACATCCGTCATGTAGTCGAAATGTCTACTGACTCCCATCAAATAGCCAGCTACACCAAAACAGTCACAATGTACACCGTCATGCAGTCTGAATGTAAACATCTACAATGCGTCAACATACATGGAACACACTGTTAACCTGCATCTCCCCTTACATTGCAGAGGGACAACCAACACCTCCTGCAGAGCAGACCACACATCTCTTCAGTGATGATGAAGAGGACACCCTGCCCATTTGCCCAGACACACTCCAACGGCTCGTGGACAGCCTCCTCACCCCACCTCCAGGAGCAGGGCAGCCCAGCTGCATCGCGGTGAGCCCACACCCTGCACAGACCACACAGCAGGAAGCACACACCACCACGGCTGCCTCCCAGGACTCCCACGACCAACACATGGATCTCAAACGCCGTGTGTTAGGGTGCCAGGAGAAGATGGCAGATCAGCTGTGGCTGGGTTTCGACCTCATGGCAGCCAAACTCGATGCCATACGTGGGTGCCTGAGTCCCATCAGGGAGCACCTACAGTCCCTAACGGATACCCACTGTCCTCACCATGCCCACCAACAATCCTTGGCTGACATCGCTGGTTCCATTACTCGGATACAGGAACTGTCTAGGCAGACAGGCTCCAGCGATGACAGCACAGAGTTGGCACAGATGCGGAGGACAATGGAGACCATGGATCCGATGCAGGCTGGAAGTATGGCTGCCACTGCTGAACACCAGCGAGATGTAGCTGCGATCTTCCATGCCTTGCAGATCCTCATCTTGCCACTGCTGCCACTGAGCCTGTTCCAGATGTCTGCTGCAGGAACCTCGACACACACATCTCCGACCCCTGATGTGTCAGTGGCACACAGTGATGCAGCCATTACACCACCACACACACCGGACACACCGGACACAGAAGAAGTATCAGAGGAGTAAGATGTGGATGGTAACTACTGTGTGAGGAAGGAGGCAGTAGCATCCATCACCTCCATATGGCTTGCCCTGCCTGGCTCTGCCCCATGCATCATGCCCTGGGACAACCCCTTCCACTGACCCCCGGAACACTCTGCGACATTCACCCAGACCCCGACACGGACTGCCATATCTCCACTGCTTGACAATTACACAGCAATCCTGCTGCGGACTGCACTCCCCCTCTTCCAAATCAATTTTCAATGCCCAAAGGACTCTGGTTGGCCCACCACTGGGCTTCCATGTTATGTGGGCTTGGATGGCCATGTACAGCTCCCTCTCCGTCATTTGCCAGAATGTGAATAAAACATTCAAAATCATGCAGATGTGTCATGACTATGTTCACTCACGTATGGAAGTATGGCTGGATGTAGGGACAATGATTGCACAAGAAGGTACACCCTGGTAAATGACATCAATGCGCATGCTCATCCCCGAAACACATGGCCAATTGGATGACTGAGAAGGTGGGTACTGGCTGTGTCCTCATTGCACATTAGCAACAAACTCACAACCCCCCAACGTGGGCACAGGTCCATGTCTTGAATAGGGCTGTGTGTAGGAATGACCAAATCGGTAGCAGGCCAGAAGTGGTGTCCTACATCACATGTGACGACAGAACTTCACGTCGCATACCTACTCACACACATCTGTGTGGACACATTCTGAAATGATTCATAACATTGCTCAACATGGTCAGAGGTTGGACACCGTACTCACATTGCTGAAGACACGTAAGAGCACAGGTCTACCAGCAACTCTCCCAAAACAATGTCGGGCTCACAGAGGTGGAGCTGTCAGAAGGGACCCACCCCCATTGTACATGCGTCAGTCAGTTCCTCCATGTGTAGGGACGATGCTCATTGTGGCACACGAGTGGTCAATCTAATCAACACTCATCACAGTTAGACACCAGTGGTGTTGCGTAGACTTTATTGGCATGTGCGTGTCAGTACGGACAAGGCAACGGCCACAACAGGCAGGGACATGCTTAAGACACTTACACGCAGCATGGGTACATGTCGAGGTGCAGGAAATGGGGGTGGAAAAATGAACCCCAATCATCACAGATGGCAACGGTCTCAGCCCACCTTGCCTTGCTGGATGAGTCATGTTTTGTTTAGCGTATGCCCGTTGCCCCGTGTGAGGGGGCACGACTTACAGCCCATGGGGTCTGCATAGTTCTCTGCCACCCGACTGCGCCGACAGTCTGCTCTGCTGACAGTGATCAGGTGAAAGGGTCCGACAAGTTCACATGTCGTGTTACATTGCCATGTGTGTACTCTCCCCCCAGCAGTGTGTCCGACTTGGTAACGTTGCCAGACAATGCTGTGCTGCTCCAACCATGGAACTGCATCACCTTGCACAGGTGTGTGTACACACGCGTAGTTCCACGCACATGCATTCAGAGTCCAGACGAAGGCAGACATGTCCTCTGTTGAGGTGGGATGTGGGTACATTCCCCACGATGCTACAAGGTGTTGGGAGCAGTGCTGTGGGTGACAATCCGATGTGGCTGCAGGGACGTAGTTACTCGTCCATGAATGCCAGCGCAGCTTCATGGGCAATGTGTTCCAATAGTACGTCGTTGTCGGGTTCAAGGAACACCAGGGTGAGCCAATCCATTAACTGGTCTGGGCAGATGTGCTCAGTCCACGCCGTTTCCCCAATCCGCAACACAGCCCAATAGGGGAGCGCCTGGATGTGGTCACTGCACACGAGGAGTTGTGCATTCTCCCATGCGCAACTGCCAGCACATACGCCAAGGATCAGTGCATCCCATGCACGGCTATCCAGGTGACACTCCTGTTGGTGAGCCAACAGGGGGCGCACTGTCAGGTCATAATCCAATTCAGCTACGGTTGCGTTGGATAGGCAGACCTCCATGGGCCACTCGAATGTGCATGATCGACAGTGGAACCAGGGCTGGATGCAGGTGACGTAGGCAAGACGGAAACTCAGACGGAAACTGATTCGCAACACTGCCATTGGCAGGGATCCCAACAGATGCAGCATTCGGGCACGGTACAGTTCCACATGACAGGGGTTGTGCATGTGCCCGGGAATGACGGCCATTGCGTTTGTTGGTCGGCACTGGCACTCGTCTGACCGCGGGTGTTTGGTGGACGATATGCCACAGCTCTGGGCAATGAGTCCTATGTGTGTGCGACGTTTGTATGTATGGGTAGTTCATGACAATGTGTCAAGGGCATCCCTTGCAGGTGTCGGTCGTGCAGGGACAAGTGTGTGTGGGGTGTAGGCATGTTGGTGTTTCATTAGCGCAGTTCGTGGTGTGGGAGTCGTCGGAGGCTGGTATGGTATCTCACGCAGGGTGTGCCAGCCGCATTCAGGACCAAGGTCGGGGGTTTGGTTGGCCTTGGGCCTTGGGTGTTGAGACAAAGGTGCTTTCATTCCTGATTTTCGTCTGACTACTGCTTGCATGTCTTAATTGTGATGTGGAGTTCGCGCTGACTGTGATGCCAGGCCTGTGATTTGTGGTGTGCAGAGTTCAAGACACACGCAGCTTTTGGCATGTTTGCATGAGCCAAGGGCCCGATTGGCCTTGCGCTCCTTGTTCAGTCTCTCTCTTTCTGTCTGTTTCTTTCTCTCTCTCTCTCTCTCTTTCTCTCTCTCCCTGTCCTTTGATGGGTGCCTGACACACCTTCTTATCTTGGGTATTGTCTTGCAGGCTGTGAGTCACAGTTTGTCCAGGGATGCCCAGCCATGACTCCTCAGGATAGTTGTTTGGTGACGAATTAGAATGTGACATTTTGTTTGGTCTTTCAATGGTGTATGTATGAATCAGGATCTCAGTGCGCACATGTATGTTGATTGTTGCAATTGTGCAACATCAGGCGGGTGCTTGTGTTCATGTTTCCGTGCAGTTGATGTGCTGTGTCTTGGTCTGGGGGAAGTGGGGGTGCCCATGGTGGGGCCGGGGGGGTGGTCCTGGGGGTGGTGGGTGTTGTGGCCCTCTTGGGTTTCCGGCACGCATGTTCAGTGGCTCCATGGCATCTGTTGCCCTTCAGGTGTGGCTCTGGGCTGGGCTCCATTTTGTGGTGCAGGCTGTGCTCCGACTTTGCACCAGGTCAGGGCAGGTGTTAGATTCCTGCTGCTAACGCGCCTTATCGCCTGTTTTGTGGTTTTATTGCTGATCGGGCTGGTCGTTGAGAATGTTGAGGTGTGGTGTTGTCGCAGGTTTTTGCTCGGGAACGCCTACTCTGCATCTCATTAGCGATAGTTGCAGGGGTCATCTGTGGCGATGTTTTTTGAGGATGCTTTCGCAGGTAAACTGGTGTTATGGGCTGTTAGCACCAGCTTGTGAATGTTGCAATACATTTATCTCGACTTTGGCTGCGATAAAGTGCCGTTAACTCGGCGATAGCTCCTTCAGAATATGCCCCTCAGTTGCTTGGAGTATCTGTTCGCACAGCGTGCAAGTCCCACTAATCACGTATGTGAAGACACCCGAGGGGGCTGTCATTTCTAGTTCCTATTTGTACCTAAAATGCCGCCTTTTTTACAAAATCCCCTTCTCCCACAAGCTTAAAGATGGGGATCCCATACATCCTTTGCACTTGAGATGTTTGACTGATAAAGTAAATTAAGGACTAAGCCGCTGCCAGCATAGATGCAGTAAATTCTCAGCTTGGTACAATTTAGTGTTGGTTTTCATTTTTTGAAATAAAAAGCTGAATATCGTGATGTTTCTTGCGTCACAATGCTGTTTACGGGTGATAGCTGGCATGTTGTGGAAAGGTGTGTTTAACCCATTGTTATATCCCGCATAGATGCCCTAATGTAGATCCGTTCGTACATGCCCTAAAATGGACGTATTCATATTCACCCTAATATGGTCATATTCGTACTTGCCCAATTATGGTCATGGCTGCATATGCCCAATTATGGTCACAACTGTACATGTCCTATTATAGTATGATTCCTTATATAGGCATGATCTTTCACCTACATTGGTCCCAGCTAGTACACAACAAGCTCTGAGGGCTGAACGTTATCTATCCTGTGGTTTTGAATGCAGCAGGGGTCTTCCAAACACAGGCCCACACTGTACTCATTAATTATGCATGGCTTTCTAAGAATACACCACCAGCATAATGTATGTACAAAGTTCACCCCTGCCGTCTTCCTCATGTCCAATACAAACCATACTGAGGACCGAGACTCTTTAGGGTATAAATACACCACAGCTTGCCCCGGTAAAACAGAGGGAACCGAGACTTCCATGCTGACACACTGACCAGAGATGCTGAGGCTCCTGCATGCAGTCGCTCAAGCTGACTGTGGACTGACACAACCCGGACGGGGTGTCCAACTCGAGACCAGAACGGGGTCCCACACTCTCTCTATTCAGGTATAGGGGTTTCGACTAAATCCTAGGAGGATTCTTGGCTCTTAGCTTCTAAGACCTACACACATATGCTAGGTACACACAGGTACATCTAGGTAGGCATCGTAGGAGTACGCACACTCTGCATAATGCTTTTGTATTCATGTATGTATCCATGATTATCGCAATATGGTAGAATTGTTCTATTCCTTTGCTTTTATCGTACTGCTAATAATATATCTCTGCTATTGCCTGCTGGTCTCTGCAGCACATATATTTTACACTAGAATAACAACTGTTCAATAAATACTTATTGAAACGCCCGACTGTTTATTCTGTGTAACTCTCTGAGACAAACCGAATAAGTGAGCACGAATGACTGAGCGAAAGGTAGTACATTGTTTCCACGATTCTGAGGGAATCAGGGTTGTCATGTTCTAAGGTTGCCAGAAACTAATCTCTCCCCGATAAGAGGAGACACTAGTGGCACTGCGAGCTAGCTAATGCAAAACAATCTAACATAAGCGGTGGGGGTGCACAGAGTCAGTCTGCCACCAAGCCCACAGCTTATGTTACACAAACGCGCAGGTCCTGCATGGGTACTATAGGAACTACACGACACCCTATTCACAATGGCTCCTAAGTAACACTCTAGAATAGGATTCTTCATGATTCAAACAAAAAAGATGTTCTGTGCCATCAAAAATGCAAACCATCCCATCTGCAGAAGATGCCAGGGAGTAAATTGTCCATGCACCCAGCACTGTGTTCCTTTTGCCATGAGACAGTTTTCTCACACTGGGGGAAATCAATGAGACACATTACACTAAAATGCATCATTAAAAGACTTGCTGATGTTGAGCAAACCATTGGCAAGCAACACTTAACCAAATGCATTCTTTTGTGAAAATTTGAGGAGCTGAGAATTAATATGGGATAGTTTACTGAACTGCAGTGTTCTCCGATGCACATGGAGATTTGCAAAAACGGCCAATATAAAGGTTTAAAGAGTTTAAAGTCCAAAATATGCTTGTTAAAAATACATGTGTCTCTATAACTATTAGTACATATTTTTCTGCATTTACAAAGAGTTTGCTGGCATAAATGAGTTTCATTACCTGTCTGGCACTTCTAGAATGAATCTTCGGGCTTTGGGTACTCTTGTCCTAGACATCCTTATGTGCTTATGGGTGTGGTAGGATCCCAATATTTTGATGGATATAATTTTGATTGACTTCTTCCCAATCTATCTCTGCACACGTGCTGAGTTGTCGTGGAAGTCAGGGGGTGGGAGGGGTGATTATTTTCCATCTAGATTTGACAGATATAGAGGGCCATCTTGCATCTTTCCAGATTCTTACAAGCCTTCGCCACCCTACCTCACCTTAGAAACAGCCTCCAAGACAGCCGTACTCCAGGCCAGCGATGGGTGGGTTGACGCAGCAACCTGGCTAAAGACAAGAGCCATGTGCTCTGACACGGTCCTTCAACCCTTAAGATTTTGGTAGCTGAGTCTGCAAACTATGCAGTTTTGCTTGGAACACTCTCTTTTTACATTCACATTTTTGTTTGAGGAAACTAATGTGGCATTAAATTTAGGGTGCGAGAAAGAACCTTACTGAAGTTCAGCATAGAGGCAAGTTCCCCCTTAAATCTAGGCTACAGGCTTAACGCGAAAGGTCAGCTCACTGCCTTGCCAGTACTCATGCTCGTTTGTTCATAGGACCGACTCAACTCATCTAAAACTAATGACTACACTAAGACTAAGGGTGGAAGATGAAGCAATGTTTTTGTTCATCCTCCATGAAAGCCTTTTGAAATCTTTGCATCCACATGAAAATTGAGGATTTAGCTTCAATGTATGCTGCATATAACCTTGTTGAATGCCAAAATATATCCTTTGCGAAGGTATAATTTTCACAAAAAGGATAGCACCTCATGCTGAGTGCTCCAGTAATCTTGATTCTGCCTCAACTCAGAGTTTGCATTTAAATCATGATTACAAGAAGTGTAAAGAAAATCACAATTTTTTCCTCACAATTTTCTCAAAGTAACGCTGGACAGAATCTGTGCAGTGAGTCATCACAACATTCTGAGCGGCATATTTACGAAGGGGTTTGTGTCGCGCTTGCACCACGCAACATGGTACATGCGTGACACAAACTGAGTGGCTTCATAAATCTGGAGGACTGCAGTGCAAATTGCTGCGTTGCATTCCTCTGCCCTGGGAAGGCATTCCATGGGAGTTGCGTGCGTGTTCCCATCCAACTCCTATGGTTTTTGACACATTCCCAGATTTACCAAAAGTGGTAGACCTTGGAATGCTCCAAAACGATACGCCTTCTCAGGGGAAACATAACAAGGAGAAATATCTTTAGTTCTCCTTGTTACTTCCTCTTTCTACGTGTACTGCATTCTGCAGCACACATAGAAAGGGGAATATGCCTCTCATGATTGTTTTTGTCCCTTCCTGCACAAAAACAATCCAGCATGCAACACAGGCATCCTTGCACCATGGTGCAAGGGTGCCTGCGTTGGTGCTAGGCAGCCAAAATGGCACCAGCGCAGGGACAAAGGCAGGAATGTGCTGTATTCTTTTAAATAAGGTGCTTTTCTGCCCTTTCACAGTCACGCAGCACAGCAAGGTGACTTGCTGCCCTGCATGACTTTCGCATAAAAATGCCTCTAGATTTTGCAGCTCAGTACGGGAGAAAAAGTTCAGTTTTATCGCATTACCCACATATACTAGGGTGGAAACTCAAGAGTGAGGGGCAGGGGTGCAATACTTCATTTTTCTCAAAGTAACGCAGGACAGAATCTGTGCAGTGAGACATCACAACATTCTGAGGGGCATATGTGTGAAAGAGTTTGTGTTGCGCTTGCACCTCACAACGTGGTACATGCACAACGCAAACCCAAAATCTGATTTTTGAAGCCACGCAAAGCCGGCTTGCGTGGCCCTGAGTGGTTTCATAAATCTGGAGTAACGCAGCACAAATTTGCTGCGTTGCATTCCTCTGCCCTGGGAAGGCATTCCATGGGAGTTGCGTGCGTGTTCCCATGCAACTCCTATGGTTTTTGAGACATTCACAGATTTACCAAAAGTGGTAGACCTAGGAAGGCACCAAAAAGATACGCCTTCTCAGGGGAAGAGTAACGAGGAGAAATATCTTTATTTCTCCTCCTTACTTCCTCTTTCTACATGTGCTGCATTCTGCAGCACACATAGAGAAGGAATATGCCTCTCAGGATTGTTTTTGTGCAGGAAGATGTCCCTTCCTGCACAAAAACAATCCTGCATGCAACACAGACATCCTTGTGATCCAGCGCGATATTAGCAAACAGCATTCATACACCAGATACTCACTTGGGCCCATACATTCATACTACGCTAATACTTACGCTGGGTTTTATCAGTTGATACTCTTTATCAAAATCCCTGCTACCAATTACCTTCCGATTGAAGAGTAATGACTTACCAATGAATCCTTTGCTAATTGGGAAGTTTAAAATGAGTGACATTCATTATAGTACATAATCCTGAAATAACCACTGAGTCAGGAAGTTTTAAAATGTTTATCTAAAGATTTAGCAGAGTAAATTACATAACCACATGGTACTTAATCGCATATCACGGGTGAAGCATAGAATAATAATTATTGATTAATGACGGTCCCTCAGAAAGGAGAAGATAGAGACAGCAGCGCAACTAAAGGTTGCATTTATATTTACCTAAGTACGAGAACCAAACCCTTTGCCAAGGAGTTGGAAAGATTAGGACCCAGGAAGGATGAAGAGCAAAGACCTCTTCCAGGATCAGGACAGGACCGGTGACCTCTCTACAACGACGCCTGCGTCGTTCCCCTCTCTGATACTCGACTTCTCCTCGATTCTCCCGTGCCTTTCTTCTAATGGACTCCGCCGCCCCCTCCTCAGGACCTCTCTGGACGGCGGTTCAGCATGCACTCGGTCAGCGTCCTAATGCTAATGCAATGCCTCTGCAGCATCTCCTTCTAACTAATTAGCTAATTCTATATCTATTATACCCTTCTACGCCCATGTACCTCCCCTTAATGTTGCTAAAATATGGGACCACTACTTCTGATTGGACAGGGACAGGGGGTTGATCCTCACACCATATTGATTTGGTACGCATTTCTGAAGACCTTTGTCTTTAAACTTCCGCCCATCAATTTTAATACATTGGCTTTATTTCCCACCCGTCTCACGACAAAGTTTATTCATTTCCATATACATAGTTGCAAATTTGGCAAGAACACATAAGTATATCAATATCGGCCATTAGGTCGTGGCCTTGGACGACGTCCAGGTTGACTTCATCCTTCATTCTTTGGCAGCCAAGGAGGACACATGCGCAGAATCACTGTCTCTCGAGTTTCAGATCACCAACCCCAGGCCCAAGTTTACGAACTAATAAAAGTCAAAGAAGAGAATATTAAAATCACAAATAATATGTTTCACTGTATACCCACTCTTTCTACTCTATCCCCATTTACTTATAAATCTATCCCGCA
Organism: Calotriton arnoldi; assembly: GCA_963921515.1. Classification (NCBI taxonomy): domain Eukaryota; kingdom Metazoa; phylum Chordata; class Amphibia; order Caudata; family Salamandridae; genus Calotriton; species Calotriton arnoldi. The sequence goes on along the minus strand of CAWUFW010000032.1, from coordinate 124,603 downwards.
TTAGTAGCGTTAAGAAAACGACAAATTAATAATAACACAAGAGCAAGCTGAAGCATGTGAAAACATCAAGCAGCCATTTTAATACACACTGCGCAGAAGCAGAAATTTCCCACCAAGCAAAGTAAGACGTCACGCCATGTGATATGGATGAGACATGCGCAGTAAGGTTCCCGCTCTTTTGCGGCCATTTTAGAAAAAGACAAGCGTTACTTGTTAGTTAGAACACATAGGCAAGCTTCCTTGCTATTCGTGTAATGTATGCAACGTTAGTATAAACAATACAAGATTAATAAATTAATACTATGAGGTGATTGCATTCGAGCAAGTCTCATTTTTGAGTCCTTGCTCCATCAATTGCACCATGGTGTAAGTGCGCCTGTGTTGGCGCTAAACAGCCAAAAGGGCTCCAGTGCAGGGACAAAGGAATGTGCTGTATTCTTTTAAATGTGGCGCATTCCTGCCCTTTCCCAGTCACGCAGGATAACAAGGTGACTTGCTGCGCTGCATGACTTTCGCATAAAAATGCCCCTAGATTTTACAGCTCAGAACAGGAGAAAAGGTTCAGTTTTATCTCATTACCCCCATGTACTAGGGTGGAAACTCAGAGTGAGGGGCAGGGGTGTAATACTACAGCATCATCAGTAGTTGCCAGGTGGGGCACTAACTCCTAAAATATCATGTTTCTCAGAATGAGGGCGTTAGGTTTGTACTCATCCGCAATGCCGCTAAGAAAAGAAATGCCCAGCAAGATGTAACGTTGCAGACAAAGATTCTGCATTTTATTCAGCAAATAGGAAGGTAGTATCAATTGCAATCAGTCGGTTAAGATCCACTTGACTTGGTTTTATTAGAGTGAAAATTCTGTCATTATGCAGAACTTTGCACAGCGATGATGAACAAAAATGATTATTTGCATTCTTCACAATAGTTAGAACCGGGAGCATCGCAAAACTTTGCTGGGGAAATAAAAAATGTACACAATTCTGAAAAATGTTGGTGAACTGGTGTCGGATAATAACCAAAACTTTAAGGCAGGTTTTGGTATTTACATAGAATGAACCTAGTTAGACAGTAGCAAAAGACTGCTGTGCAATAGAACTATTTGGAAGCAGTGTATGGCCAGGACGCGTCAAAAGAAAAACTGTTTGCCTGCCCATCGTCTCAAGCAAACCCATACCTAATAATAATTCATGAAGGCAAGCTCATCATGGCAGGCCACACAATCTTCAGAACTAGCTGCACCATTTACAAAGGATCACGACCAGTGACCCAGCTTCTTTTGTAGACAGGCTCACAATCCCTAGTGGCTCTTGGCACGCCCACAGTCAGGCTACCATCAGACTGAAGGCCAAGAAGAACAAGCAAGGCAGAAAGTGTTTTCCATTTAGGCACCCAGGATCTGAACAAAATCAGTTTCCATCAGGACCGCCCCAACACTGATCCAATTTAGGAACGAGTTGAAGACACACCTCTCTAAAGAACATTGCATCAAAATGCATTCACAGTCCACAAGCCAGCTACCTGTTCTATGACTTGTTGACTTTATGCTTATCTTTGACCCTGTACTACATTCTGCTGCCTTTTGTCTATGTTTGTGCTATAGAAATACCACATGCATACAAACATACATATATACACACCAGACATTCAATCAGAAACTCAGTGCACTGTGGACCTTGTGAAGGAAAAGGTGTGCCAACAATGATCAAGAAGATACTTTGGAGAAATGACTTAAAGCCTGATTCAAAGTTACCCATCGTTCCACCATATTAACTCACATTAACTGCTCATACACTATTTCCAGCTCATCAAAAACGAAGATTAGGGGGGCGTGATATTTAAAGAAAATCCCATCTTTCCTTAAAAAGGGATTTTCTTGTGGTTGGAAGGACCTCACATCGATACCCGGTCACTCAGTGAAGTTTACAGCGATTAGTGTTGAGGCATGAAGTTGAAACTGGGGGAAGGTGAAAAGGAAGACATTTGTGTCGTCTTCCTGCTGACAACTGAGTTCTCTCCACTGGCCTCTACTCAGCTCTAATGTAATTTAACCTAATCTTAGTTTTAAATAATACCACTCTTATTTGGCAAAGGAAAGAAAAGTAGGTTGAAGATGAATTGTTATGAATAGCTTCCATTTGAAGCCTTCATTATGAACAACCGGTTCAAAGTGGATCAAACCCGGTTATTTACTGGTGTGACGTAAGAACAGTGGGTAACAAAATAGGGGTGGGCAGAATAGGCAGAATTTGATTTAGCAGAATTCTGCAGAATTACATTGAAATTCCATGGAATTCAGCGACAGGGCAGAGTGGGCATTTGGCACTATTTTCTTAGCACAAAATGCACCCTTGTATCCAAAAATGGACGCGAGGATACATTTTGCACTAAGAAAGTAGCACAACCAAATACCACTCGGCATCTTACATACTCTGCAGTGATTACTGCAGAGTATGTAAGGGCTCCGCTGTCAAATGGTATGAAGTGGTTTCTCAACTTTAGAAACCACTGCATTTCACTCTGCAGTGCATACTGCTCGGCTCCCTTACATACTCTGCAGTGATTACTGCGGAGTATGTAAGGGCACCGAGGGGTATGCACTGCTGTGGTTTCTAAACAGGTCCACAAAAGGGAGGAGTCCCTCTATGTTTAAAAACCACTGCAGATTAAACTTCTGCTCCCTCTCCAGCCAAGTTTGGAAACCATTTACTGCAGATTAATTCCTCTGATTCAGTTGGCGGAATTAAACATTCCGCCCAGGCCTATAACAGTAGCGGTTACTGACTGTTGCTATGTCACCAGGGGAAGCCCTTGCTTCCTTTGCTCCACTGCCTCTCCTGGTTCTTAAGAGACCTGAGGGCGGCGGTGGAATGGCCGTTGGTGTGTTGGGTTTCATGTCATGTAAATAATTTATGCCTACCATGCTGTCTCTGGAATATTATACATGTTCCAGAATCTTGGGGAAAGCATCTTTGAATAGGCAACAATGAGAGCTTGTCGGTGCCTCTGCTTGCCAGAGTGTGTTGTCATTTGCACAAGAAATAAAGTCAGAAGAAATCAATTGAGGACTCTTCTTCTATCTTTTTTAAATGATGGACTAACCCAGTGCTGCAGCTATCAGCAGTGCAACAGCTGCCCTGGCACAAAGGCGCGGATTGAGATGGCCAGTATACCCCAATTAATGGCTGGTTTTTGCTACAAAACCAGGGAATGGTGGATCAAATTCCTATTCCATTGATTTCCCCTATCTTCTGCCCGGTCTCCACAACCCAAGGAAGACAGGAGAGCACAGGTGGCGCGGTGCCTAAAATAAGCATCTTCTCCACTGGGAGCGGTGGTCTTTTTTAGCACCTTGCCCTACATTATTCATATAGGAACAGTTAATTAGTAACATTGGGGCACATGCATCAAGCATTTTTGTCTTCGCAAACGGGCTCGTATGCGAACGAAAAAATGCTTTTCAGAAGCAGCAAACCCTATTTTGCGATTCGGTAACCTGTTACCGAAACGCAAAATGGGTTTGCGATTCACTATTAGGAAGGGACGTGTTTAGGGCACCCCTTCCTAATACCGAATCGCATCGGTATGCAGGAATGTTTTGTGACCGAAATGAGGACCCCTTCCCCTTTGTGAATGTTTGTTACAGCGTTTTTTAAGAGCATGCAGTGGTCCCACGAACCAGTGCCTAGTCTTAAAAAATGAAAAGAAAACTTTTCATTTTTGTTTTAGAAACGCATCCCGTTTTCCTTTAAGGAAACGGGCTGCATTTTAAAAAAAATGTGCTTCATTTAAAAGACATCAGGCCACCATCCCTATGATTTTTGCGATTCCTAGGGGGTCGCAAATTGCGACATAGCTCATTAATATTCATGAGGTAGGTCATTTGCGATCGCAAAAAGTGTTCAACACCCTTTCATGCATGCCATTTTGCGATTTCCTAATTGCGAATTGCAAGGATTCGCAATTAGGAAATCGCAAACCAGTTTCTTCATGCATCTGGCCCATTGTCTTTTTATTCAAAGTATCTGTGTAGATAGTGATAATTTCTTTCCCTAACTGTTCAAATAGTGTTTCACATTCTTTGTGCGACTCCATCTCTTGTGAAGGGAAACCAAAGGATAGTTCAGCTAATAGTAAACCATGGTGACTTTGCACTATCTACTGTTCAGGAAATTGTTGAAACGTGAACTGATCTGACAGTCGCGTGGCTGAGAACCAGCCAGAATCCACATGAAGTACACCATTTCAAAATGGAGTCACCTATTATATAACCTCAAAGTTTACACCCCCACTGACCTATCCTACTACTTATAAAGTTCTAGACAGACCTATGGCTTATCATAGAGGACAGCCGAGTTTCTACCCAAATTATACCTACCTTCACTTATAGTGCTTTGCTATGGAAATACAATGAGCTACAAGCGATGGCTTACACTGTTATATCACGTATTGGTCTCAAGTGGCCAAAATCCAGCAAGTAGGAGAAATATGAAGCATTTACATGAAGAAGTAAACAGGTAAAATACATCAAAATATATTCCAGCTTTGAGTAGGTTAAAGTCAATTAATGCTCAACAAAAAGGAAGCTTAGCATGCGTTCAGGAAATAAGCCTCACAACAAGCTGGCCTAAAAAACTCCCGGCTATATCGACAGGGGCAATTTAAAAATGTTTTAAAATAATTTATTAGATTACAGCAAGGCGATACAGGAAATCAGGGGCAGCAGAATCGTTAAATAGATCAATGGTGAAAATTAATGGCTATGAAGAGGACAACACACTTTAAGTACTTCGTATACAACCTATAGTACACATTTTGGTGCAATTCAGTTGGGGCAGTTTCTGTGCCCTTGTAATTTCCAACTCCATTCCACCTCTCAAAGAGCATCAAGAGTTGGTGGGTGAGGGGGTGTGGCTGGTGCTCAAAGATGATTGCATCCAAGGGGTGCTCATCACTTTGTATCTAAAAGCCAGCAAATCTGATAACTAAGGGCATCATTATGATGGCAGGTGGACAAAGTCCGCCCGCCACCACAACGGCAAACGGGACCGCCCGCAAGAGGTGCGGCGGTCCCGCCATGTCTATTAGGATGCCACCGCCACGGTGGCGGTGGCATCCCGCATCATATACATTGCGGCGGGCGGTGCTGTGAGCAGCACCTGCCGCAATGTGAATGAAGCATGTTGCACATTGGCATGCATAACGTGACAGGCACCACGCGGTGCCTGCCACCCTGTGCATGCCAATGTAGGGGGGTACCATAGGTACCCCCCAAGTGCACCCCTCACCCCCACCCTCCCCCAGGGGCCCACAACGGGCCCCCATTGCAAAAGACCGTATGCCTTTCAAGGCACATCTCCGCATGCATCATAATATGGATGGCGGTGTCTTGCAGACACCGCCACCATGTTATGCCCCTTTTCCGCCCGGTCGACGAGTCGACCGGCGGAGAAGCGGCGGACGGTCTTTCCATCTGCCGGGGTCCCCCCGCCATCATAATATGGCGGGGGGGAAATGGAATGCGGGCGGTGTAAAATAGCGGGCGGTGGCGATCCGCCCGCTATCATGATGACCCCTAAATTCGGACCAGAGGAAGGAAAAAACAGCAATGGCAAGTGGGTGAAGAAGAGCCCAGGACTGGGAAGAGGCAACACACTTCCATAGACGCCATGAAGAATAAGGAGCGGTGGATTCTCCTCTTTGAGAAGGTATGCTTAGACCGGTCTGCTGGAGAAACAGGAGAAAGGCGCGAAAAAGACATTAGGGACTGCAGCACACAAGAAGTGGTGGTGATGGGTGCTGCTCGAGCTGGAGGGTAGCACAGAGAGAATGGCCAATGCTCCGTTCTCGGTTGCCCCACCCTTCCAATCTGGGTGGTGAAAGAGAGCGTGAGGTGGATGAGAGATTGGCACCGGCAATGCCGCCACAGCAGACTAGAAAAGCCAGGTGATCTGCCCTGAGATTTGGGAAGTGTTGTGTTCTATTTAGTTCTGTTTTTTGGAAGCAACGTGGAATGCGCGAAGGTTCGAAACAACAGTTTGCGGCTGGAGAGAAAGCAGGAATTGCCACGTTTTGTTGGGCATGCAGTTTATGTTATTATCATGATAAATTGGTGCCTTACCTCTTCTGGCATAATTGTTTCCATTCCCATATGAAGCCCAGGTAAACATAAAAGGTGAGGGGGCAAGTCCTCCATCCCATGTCAGGAATACTGTGACAGAGCCCATTTAAACCTCTTTTATTTTTATCATAAGCGTGCCTACAAAGTCCTTTATCTCTTTCTATTAGAGACTGTGAAGTTTGGACACAAGAAGGAGTGTTAGCATCATGCCTGCCTTCTACTATCCAACTTGACATATTTTCATTTTTTATGTTATGCTCACTGCCTTGTTAATATGGACGGTTACAGTGGAGACTAAAATAGCAATGTGCGAATTGGGATGACGCATTTATTGCCATAGTTTTTTGGTCTTGTTGGAAGTTTTAGGGGGATATTCACAAGGACTTATCTCCGAGTTATCGCCAACTTAACGCAGCAAAAGTGGTGACAGATTTAACACCCCATTCACAAGCGGTTGCAAACTGCAGACAACGCAAGTATTCCCGCGATAACTGCCTCAACATTTACCTCCACGGGTGACCCCACCAACTAACCCTAATGAGATGCAGAGTAGGCGTTCCCGTGCAAAAACACACCAAAACACCACTACACCACTTTCACAACGAACTGCCAGATCTGTGATGCGAACCAAAAACAGGCGATAAGCCACGGTAGCAGCAGGGAATTAACACCTGCCTTTTGCTGGTGTTGAGCAGGACGACTACCTGCAGAATGAAAGGGAGCCCAGGCCAGAGCCACATCTGAAGACCCACAGATGCCGTGGAGCCAATGATCATGCAGCTCGGAGACCCATGAGGGCCACAACACCCACTGCCACCACCCCCAGGCCCGCCACCACCCCCAAGACCTGCCCTAGCACCCCCCCCGGACAAACACATACCGTGCACGACACAAGAGCCACAAAAAGCGCATGACGTCGCACAATGACAAACAGAAACACACATGTGTGGTCAGAAGAACAAGAAACAGTCACCCATCATTGAAGTAACAACCAAAAACTTTATTGAATACAACACAAAACACCAATGCGGAAGACTCCTGTCGGGTCCGTCTGGGACAATACTGATGACACAGCCTGGAAAATAAAGCACAAAATCAGAACGTGTGTCATGCGCACATCAAAGGAGCGAGACACAGAGAAACAGAGAAGGAAAGAAAGGCAGAGAGAGAAAGAGAGAGAGAAAGAAAGAAAGGGAAAGAGAGAGAGAGAGAGAGAAGGAAAGGAAGGGAGAGAGAGAGAGAGAGAAGGAAAGGAAGGGAGATGGAGAGAGAGAGAGAGAGAAGGAAAGGAAGGGAGAGGGAGAGTGAAATGAAGAGAGAGAAAGAGAGAGAGAGAGAAGGAAGGACACTGCCGCCCCGCGCACCCAGGCACCACTGCTCACCTGCTGCCAGCTGTGTGTCTCCAACCAAGTGCCGGGATACACTGCAAGCCACCAGGTCTGCAATCTGTAATTGAGGCAAGAGTCAATCATGTCAGAGTCCATCCCACTGCACACGGCAACAACGCCTGTCCGCCCCAGCGCACACATGCAGCCGCACCCTACCCCCTCCCACCAGCCAGCGCTGGCTGTCCGCCCTTGCGCACCCAGGCCCCACTGCTCACCTTTCGCCAACGGTGTGTCCACCAGTGGGCACACCACGTGCCCGTGCAAGCTCCAGGCCCCGGTCCTGCCACCATGGCATGCTCCACATCATGCGGACACGCACCGCGGCCCAGCAGGTCCCACACATGGCGCTGAGTCCTGAGGCATCAATGGCAGAGACCACATCACTGCACACGTCATCATTGCAGGCTGCACACCCGCTCTGCAATTTCGGTGCCACTAACCCTGTGCAACCCCAGTCAGCGCCACGTTGGTAGGCCCATGACGGCCACAAGGCTTCGGGTGCCACTAGCCCTGTGCAACCCCAGTCAGCGCCACGTGGTGGTAGGCCCGTGACGGCTGCAAGGCTTCGGGTGCCACTAACCCTGTGCAACCCCAGTCAGCGCCACGTGGTGTTAGGCCTGTGACGGCCGCAAGGCTTCGGGTGCCACTAACCCTGTGCAACCCCAGTCAGCGCCACGTGATGGTAGGCCCGTGACGGCCGCAAGGCCTTGGGTGCCACTAACCCTGTGCGCAACAACTCATGGGCCCTTCATGATTGAGCCCCGTGGTACGTCCGTCATCCAGTCACCTCCAGCAGTGGGGAATGTGACGTTGCCGGCCCCTTATATACTCGGGGTCACATGGCCTGTGACGCCTGCGCCGGATGGGTGTGGTGTGTGTGCAAACCTGCCCTCAGGGCGTGTCGGCGACATGCTGACAACTAGACCAGCGACCTGCAGACCACTAGCGTGTAAACCTGTGACATGTGGTTATGTGGCCCCCCCTCGGAGCGTAAGCGGAGTGGTCTGTCCTGGCGTACGCCGGACCAGCGCAGGGCTTACAACAATGACTCGGGGGCTCTGGGCGTGGTGCAGTCCATGTCCAGACAAGGAAGTGACTAATGCGTGTGTCTCTGTTGTGGTGTCTATGGCACCCGCAACGCAATCGGCAACGTAGCACACTGTGACTGGAATCCCACTAGATGAGCATCATTGACGTTATGGGGAATCACTGACCCTACATTCATCCACACATTCATACTTGAATGATGAAAGACATGACACAGCAGTGCGTTACTGAATGTTTATTGCACATCCAGTGGAGTTTAGCAGCTGGAGCAGTACAGGGCCATGCCAACCCACTTCACAATATGGGCCCGTGGAGGGCCAGCCAGAGTCCATAGGGGAATGACAAGTACAGAGGATGAGGAAGAGTACAGTTCGCAGTCTGGTCGCCGTGTCATTGGTCACCAAACAGGATATGGAAGTCCATGTCGCGGTCCAAGGTGAGTGCCGCAGAGTGTATCGGGGGTCAGTGGGGGGTCATGGGGCCGAATCACTGACAGAATATCGACTACAAGAATATCGACGTCAAAAATATCGGAGGCGAAATATTGAGATCCAGAATATCGACATCCTATCTACATTATGGTAAGTACAAAAATATTGAGAAAAAAAATATCGATGTCAAAAATATCGTTGTAAAAAATATCGTTTAATATTTAAGTTTAAAAAATAATGTAAAATAAAGTAAATAATACATATAATTAAAATAAACATAGTTAAAAAAATTAAAATGTTTAAGTTATAAATGATATATAGATATAATGTAAAAATAAATTAAACATATACATATAATATATAATATATATATACTTACTAATAATTTAAACAAAATATTTTAATAACTTATAATTTTTTTTTAATATCATATATATTATAAAAACATCTCTACACAATAAACAATAATATAAATAAAAATTAAATAAATATATATAACAAATTGAAAAAAAAAAATTACTCTTTTTAATATTAATTATATACTACATTAACAAAAATAATATAAAAACTATTAGATAGCAGAGGAAATAAAATTACTATTCCAACTAAAATCAGTGCAACACTAAGGAAAATGTTGGATAGCGTATAGATAAAAATTTCTATTCTCACTCCACTGAGTGCAACATTAGGGAAAGTGTTGGATAGCGTAGGGGTTAAAATTACTATTCGCACTCCACAGAGTGCAACAGTAGGGAAAGTATTGGATAGCGTAGGGGTAAAATTTACTATTCCCACTCCAGAGAGTTCAACAGTAGGGAAAGTGTTGGATAGCGTAGGGGTAAAAATTACTATTCCCACTCCAGTGAGTGCAACAGTAGGGAAAGTGTTGGATAGTGGAGGGGTCAAAATTACTATTCCCACTCCAGGGAGTGCAACAGTTGGGAAAGTGTTTGATAGCGTAGGGGTTAAATTAACATACTTATTAATTAAATACTTTTGTAGAATAAATCACACATTAAAATTAATTAACTAATACATTAATAATAAATACCAATAAAATTAAATTAATAATTACTTAAATAAAATTAAAATACTTCCCACCCTATTCCGCCATAAACACACAACCCACTACACATAAAAAAACACAATTAATTTAATTTGCCATTAATCTATTAATAAGAATTAGTTAACAATTAATAATAAATTAATTAACAATTAAAACAAATAAAACATTTTTTGTTAATTATAATTAATATAATTATAAATTATTCAATTAATAAAAATTAACTAACAATTAATAAATAATTAACAATAAATTATTTATCAAAAACAATAAATTAAAAAATATTAATTAATTTATAATTATTAAATTACTTCCCACCCTCTTCCCCTATAAACCCACAACCCGCTACACATAAAAATTAACATAATTAATTTAATTATCAATTAACAAAAATTAATTAGCAATTATTAATTAATTAACAATAAATTAATTAAATAATAAATTATTTATAATTAATATAATGATAAATTAATCAATTAATAAAAATTAATGACCAATTAATAATTAATTAACAATAAATTGATAATCAATAACAATAAATAAAAAAATTGATTAATTAATTATAATTACATTACTTCCCACCCTATTCCCCTGTAAACCCACATCCCGCTCTGATACTAAAACGCAAAAAATATTAATTAATTCATTATAATTAAATTACTTCCCACCCTATTCCCCTATAGACCCACAACCTGCTCTGATACTAAAACGCAAAATGGACTTTAAAAAAATTACTAATTTCTAAACATTTACTACATATATTTAGAAATAATTAAAATACATTACAAAAAATGTTAAACATACATATAAAATACATACTAAAATACATAACACTAATATAAATATCGATATTATTAACAACAAAATTTTTGCTTACGATATTACTTACTTCGATATTACTAGCTTCGATATAAAAAAACGATATTGCTTACCTTAAGGTCGATATTCTGGTCAACGATATTCTTAACATCGATATTCTGTCCCTACGATATTGTTAACTCGATATAATTGTAGGTCGATATTACAACTTCAATATTTTGACTGCTTACCCATGGGGCCATGTGCGGCACCAAGGAGCAACAGGCCAGGTGGCGGAAATGAATGCTAGTGCCTCCTTCTGATCCCAAAGCCAGCCACGTCCTCATCCTCGGATGTGTGCCCTGCCCCACCTGTGGGTGGTGCTGTTCCGGCTGCAGCACTGTGTGCCACTGACACATCAGGGGCCGGAGGTGGATTGTCGGCCGCACTGTGTGGCAGTGACACATCAGGTGCCGGAGTGGAAACGTCTGCCGCCCTGTGAGGCACGGACACACCAGGGGGCGGAGATGTGGATGGTGTAGGGGCAGCAGCATTTATCCGCGCCACACCTTGTGGCAGCAATGCCATGATGAGGACATGCAGGGCATGGTAGATCCCAGCTATATTTCGCTGATGTGCAGCGGTGGCTGCCATCCTTTCCGCCTCCATCCGCACCATGTCCTCCATGAGCCTCCGCATGTGTGCCATCTCACGGCTGAGATCGCTGGAGCCACTCCGAGCGGACAGGTGTTCTTGTCTCCGAGTCATGACTCCAGCGATGTCAGCCAGCGGCGTGTGGGTGTCCGTTAGAGACTGGAGGTGGTCCCTGATGGGACTCAGACACCCATGGATGGCGTCCAGTTTGGTAGCCATGAGGTCGAACCCCACTCGCACCTGCTCAGCCATCTCCCTCTGGACCTCCAACACACGGCGTTGGAAGGCCATGTGTTGTTCGGGGGGGTCTTGGGAGACAGCCGGGGTTGTGGGTGCCTCCTGATGGGTGGTTTGTGGAATGGGTGGGGTCTCCTGGATGAACCTGGTCCTGGAGGTGATTTGGGGATGAGTTCCATGATGTCTTGGAGGGCTTGGGTGTCGATGCTGGTGGTGTCCTCCTCGTCATCAGTGAAGAGTGGCTGCGACTGCTCTGCAGGTGGCGTTGACGGTGCCCCTGCAATGTGAAGGGGAGATGATGTGTTACAATGTGTCCTCATGTATGTGGCCGCATGGTACATGTTGACATTCAGACAGCATGGCAATGTACATTGTGACAGTGTGTAGATCAGGGCCATGATCCAGAGTCATTGTGGGTGTGCACTGTGCTCTGCTTGGTTGTGCATGTGTGCCATTGTGGCCATCTTCCCCCGTCCCCCCAGTACCTGGTGGTTACTCACCCTGTTGCTGTGGTGTTGTGTCATGTCGAGCAGTGTCCGGTCCCCCGACTCCTGCCACGGTCTCCACACTGATGACTGTCGACACCAGCTCCTCCATGTCATCCAGCTCCAGCTGTGGCGCTGGGCTCCCACCTCCAGTCTGCATTGCTGCCTTCTGGTTGCCTGCGAGTTTCTCTTTGGTCTTGTGCTTGATGTCAATCCATCGCCTCTTGACCTCGTCTATTGATCTCTTGTGCTCTCCGACGGCATTCACCTTGTCCACGATGGCCCGCCATAATCCATTTTTGGTGCCCAATGACACATTGGAGGCGAAGAACAGTTGTTGATGGTGTTCTATCACCTCTGTGACCAGGATCCTATTCTCCTGCGGACTAAACTTCGTCTTCCTCTTCTTCTTGTCCTTGCCCTTCCCTGTCACCGAGGTCCCGGGCTGGTCGTCCGGGGTGCTTGTGGGGTTGCGCTCGTCCTCTGCGCCTGCTCCGGCTGCCTCCATGGTGCCTCGGTGTTGGTCATTTTGTGTTTGTGTGTTTTTTCTCCTTTTGTAGTGATTTTCCCGCCTGACGTGTGTGTATGGCAGGCCTGGTGCTGCTTATCGCTGATTTCCTCATCGCGAATGGGCTCATCGCACGTTTTTGGTGTTGGGGTTTGTGTTTTTATCTCCGTCGCGGTGGTTGTATCGCGGACATTGGCCGCGTTTCGGGAGACTATCGCATGGTACCGCCGTGTTGTGAATTCCACGTTAACACAGGGTTATTTTCCCGCGATGGACTGCGATGTGTAAAGTTGCGTTAACATTTTTTGGAGATGTTTAGCGCATGTTCTTGTGAATATGCCCCTTAGTGTCTCCAAACTTATAAACATGAGATAAAAATTGACAATCAGGTGCAAACCTCTGTGTTTGGCCATAGTTTGGAAAGGCTTCGCAACTCAACTATCAAGCCAGAGGTAACGCCGGTTTGCTGCAAACCAGCCCCAATCAGGGGTTGCTCCTAGGCTATGAGGGTGGCACAGAGAAGTGACCTTTAGCCCAGTGTTGCTTATTATTCCTGGGCCAAGGCTGAACGAGATTAGGTAAACAGCTATTTCTCACTAAGAAAGGTACACTGTGCAATCCAACCTAAGAAACTCGAATTATAGGTTTGCTTTTTTCTGTTTCTGCTAAATTTAACGTAACTCTTAGAAGTAGCAATACGGTGTTGGGATGCTAGGTACCTGCTAACCATGTTAGGAATATTCATATTGTTAAGCTGGCTATGTCACGCATTGCTGTATTTATTTTCACAGTCTCTATGGTTACCATTCATATTTTATGCACTGAACGTGGGTAAATATTTTAATATTTTAAAGTTTGATCCCACATTTCCTTGTGCAATTTGAAGTGTGTTATTCATTAATGAAAGAGAGTTTGGAATTCCATTGTTTCCCTGAACTGATTGTGACCACAAAACACCACCTTCACAGCATTGCCTAGTGAGTTGTGTACAGGTCGCAGTCCAACTGAATTTCTAATTTGTGTTGGTGCATTGAACTAAGTCCTTGCACAAAGGGGTTAGAAATTTAAAGCCTGCAGCTCTAGTGGGACCCCCAGATTGTAACATCAAGTAGCTGAATGGCAGCTGCGGTCCTGTTGATATCCAGACCCAGAAAAGAAGAAAGAAAAGAAGACAGGTGTCAACCGAAATGCTCCCAAATGGGAGAATAAAAACAATATTGCCCAGAAGTATCCGTGAACCACTGCTATAAGCTGTAATAGTTAATACTGAGGGGCCGATTCCGATTCGGGCCGGAAATCTCTCCGACCGAGCCGGATCCGGAGAGATTTCCGACCGAGCCGGACTCCTGCAGTCCGACCGAGTGAGTACGATGCGGCCGCATGCTGCCCGACTCGATTCGGTCGGACTCCCATTGAAGTCAATGGGAGCCGGTCGTACAACGCGTACACGGGCTCCCATTGACTGAATGGGTACGTCACGAACAGGGGGACCCCCTACAGTGGGTACGCGTCGGTGCGACTCGCACCGTACATGCATGTTTAGGGGGGACCCTTGGGTCCCCCCTGTGTGCGACTCATGCGGCTACGCGTGCAGGGGGGTCCCACACTGACCCCCGAAGTCCGGCTCCGACAACTCTCTGGAGCCGGACGCTACGAGTCGGTCGGGCTGTTCGAAGCGCGCATCGTACTTGCTCGGTCGGGAAACGTCTCCATTGCGTGGTGCGAGCCGTGTCCGTACGAGTCGGTCGGAGCGGTTCGGACCCAGGAACGAGTCGGTCGGCGATTTCACGTGCGCTCGCATCGTACTTGCTCGCTGGGACGACTGTACGAATCGGTCGGGAAAAAGGCCTCCGAATCGGATCCGGTAAAGCCGAATCCGATTCGGAGCCCTACCGGCCGAGATCGGAATCGGCTCCTATATTGGGTTCTCTTAGTATGAGTGCTGCATGTGGGTAGACTTTGAGCATTCCTTAATAGAGTGTTAAACTACAGAGGTAAGGGGCTTTCTATTTCAGTTGCTCCTTTTTCCTGGCTCTGTTGGCTGTACTTGTAGAAGCTCAAATAAAACTTTAAATTTACTTTTACTCTCTGAGGCTTCTTTTCAGGGGTTACAAGTGCCAACAAAGTCATTTGAACCCACATGCTGGAGCGCTTGCAGCCTCCAGCATCAGTTGTTTTTTCTTCATGACCTTCATTTCCCTTTGTGTTTTTCTTCTTTGCTGCATCTGATCTGCTATCCATTGTAGGACCTTCTATGTGGAAATTAGCTTATGGTATTTCAACAGGTGTCCTTGTGTTCCACCTAAAGGTACTGTATATTAAGCTATTTCTGAAAGAGGCGGTGCACTTAACCAATGGTTACCATATGACAAACAACATTACGTCTCATACCATCCATTGCGCTCTCCAATTGTATGTGTGTTTCATCCATTGTTAAGAAGTGGACCGCAATGAGTCGCAAAGTCAAGTTGTTGGCAGCAATTTTGTTCAGATAAGAAGATGAGCACACCAAAAAACAAAAAGTGAACCTGTGAGCCGGTTTCATGGTCTGTGGTGATAGCACACCTCAATCTTAAAAGGAGTGGGCCACAATGTGTTGTATCATCACATTACGTGCAACCATTTTGTTTATGTTTAGATTTGACAGCTGAAAGTGTAAAACCAAAGGAGTGTCTTATGTGAGAGATTTCTGAATCATCTACTCCGGACAACAAGGACAAGCTCAGGTAATTTCTGGGTTTGCTGGAAAATTATTCCTGATTTATTCCGAAGTGTTCTGAGAAAATTCACAAGTTATGAAAGGGACAATTTGTTAGGGACAATGACTGCAAAATACGGAATTTAACATGGTCAAAGAAGAGATATCTTTTGCTATACCCCTAAAACTATTTGACTCACGACATCCCAACCTGATGCTAGCAAGTTTTGCTGCAGGTGTGGAATAGGTAGGGTGAAGTGATGGTGTTTATGGAGTTTATTTAGTGCAGAGGACACATATTATGTTCTGGAGCATGTGGCACTGGCCTGTTGGTGGGGTAGTGATCATTTCCAGAATTATTTGTAAGACACTCTATTTAACTAGTGTATTTGTTCCCTAAAAAGGAAGCAGTGAAGGAAACTCCAAGAATTGCCAAGAGGCAGCATGGGCTACAGGAGTTATATTATGAAATGGAGTACATTCCAGGTAGTAAGAATATCATGGCTGATTGTCTGTCCAGACTTCCATCGAGACATATTGATGAGCAAGAGAAGGTAGCGAATGGTGATGAAGTCACGGTGTGGTCCTTGGCGGGTGCTACTCATCGTGTAAATATGGAGTCAGAGTGGTTGAAGGCTTCTGAAGAGGATAAGCTCTTCAAGTAAATTATGGAGAATATGCATGTGGATTGGCCATCAGCAAAGGATGTTGACACAGAGATCAGTGCTTTTCATTACTTTGCAGATGAGCTGTCTCTGGTGACTGGTTTGGTGAGGAGGTGTGACATGTTAGTAGCTCCTAGTAGTCTCTGAGACAAATAGCTGGAGCTAGCCCATAAAGGCCACAGAGGCATGAGGGCCATGAAGCGCAAACTCCAAGAAAGTTTCTGATGGCTTCTTCAGGAAAAATGCATGGTGTAATACATCAGGCATTGCATTCTATCTGCTATGGGTGACAAATCTCAGTTGACCGGTGGAGTTGGTTCTGGTACCGGATAGGGCTTGGTTACAGCAGGAGTTGCACATTATTTGTGCTCTAATTGTGCTGTCAAATGTTGCACTGTGACCATAATTTACTACTCTTGATGGCCAGAAGTACCGTTTGTAGGATGTACCAACAGCAGCCAGTGTCAGGGATTTCTAGGAATCCTTGTTTTCCAGAGAAGGATGGCCGAAAGAAATTTTCATGGACACTGGTACACAGTTTACTTCACTAGAATCTTTGCGTTTATTGAAAGATTTAGGGTTCAAACATGTGACTTTGACACTTTACTTCCCTTGCAGTAGTGGTTTGGTAGACAGATGCATTAGGATGATCAAGGACAGCTCGCAGTTGTCTCTAGCTAGTCATTTGGACTGTTCAAAGGAGTTGAGGAAGTTGCCTAATGTAAGCACTGCCATCTTGCCTTTTGTAATGTTAAGAGGTAGGTTCTGGGTTCCAAAATGAATAGAATAGGATGCAAAGAAGAATGCTGGAAGAAAATTGTGAGAAGTGGGTGCTTAGAGGAGGTAATCAAAGGAGAGGTATTCATAACAGGAAAATCATCATTTGAGTGGGGGATATGGTGATCTTGTGATAGTGAAGTTGCATGGTCCCATGTCCAAAGGTCAATGCAGATTTTCTTCTCCTAAAAGAGTCATAAGGGTTAAAGATTATGTGGTCAACTGGCGGATGGAAAGTGGTGGAATAAAGAAAGATTGTCATTGAATCTTCAGGGCTAAAATGCAGTTTATAATGGATCAGGTTCATCCGATTGGTTGAGTTCTGCCAAGTATCCACAATTTGAAGACACATCAAGGTCAGACCTGCAGAGATCTCAGATAAATCACAACCCTCCTCCAAAGTTTAAAGACTTTGGCCCTGATTCCGAGTTGCTTGCTCAATTCCGAACCATGTGTAAACCCCTGTTTACACATGGGTCGGAATTACGAGTTTGGTTTAATTTAAAGCATCCAATAATTATAAGATGCGTTTAATAACTTAACATTAATTCAGGTCAAACTTGCTGAAATTTAACAGGGAAAAGCATACAGTATTTACCATATGTTGAAGATTTTGGTGCGCTAAACATCAAAATCCGCATGTTAATCTCCAGAAACTCATAATAGGGTCTATTTATCGCACCCGATAACTAACAAACCCTGTGCTGCACTTCTCAGGCCCCTTGTGTTTTAGTTTGTCTGTGTGAATACTGTGAGTAGTGCTATGTTGTTCACTTTGAGGTATAAGCTATTTTCCTTAGTCAATCTCCAGCTTTGTATAGGGGAAAGATGTATTGGGGTTAGAGTGTGTGTGTGTGTGCACGCATGTTTTTTTAGTAGTGGTAATTTTCAGAGGCAAGGATCATTCTACTTCAGTTGCTCCACTGCCCTGGCTCTGTTGTCTGTACTTTTAGAAATACAAATAAAACCTTGAGTTTATACTCTGTGAAGTGTCTTTTCACATACCACCAAGAGTATAACATAAAACAAGGCTGGTGAGTGTCAGGGTTACATAAACTGCCATCTTAATACCAGGAAGGGGTCTGATGAACTGACCATGGGGTAACCGACTTTGTTGAATGACTGCTGTGGCAGGGGGTGGAGTAGTGCAGAAGCAGAAAGGCTCCTGTGAGTTAAAGATCAGTAATCACCATCTACCCGCTCTACAGTCAAGCACTGGAATGAGCAAAACCAGAGTGCAGTACATAGACAAATGACAGGCAGGCAAACTCTTCTACACTACAACACCTCACATCAGCACAGAGATGGTGTGCAGTAAGGCCAGAGGGCTTGCATAGTACAACTGGGTGGATAAATATGCCTTTATCTGCAACAAATCACATAAGGAAGATGGGGACATACAGAGAGACCCCACACGAGCACAATCACAGACCACAGATCAAGAAGCCACACTAAAAGAGGTGGTATTACTGGTCACAGATACGAAAATTCTGCTCTAGAACAAGATTATTAACATCAAAGTTAACCTCTTACAAATTGATTTGGTAAAATCAGTGACAGAAGAACAAGAACAATGCACACTTTTGTCCACAGCAAATTAGGCAAAAATCCTTAAATCAACGATTGAAAAAATGACTGCAAATGATATACTTGTCCACCTAGAAGAGGCACCGGGAAAGTCTAGGGAAAACAATATCCGACTGTTGGGTGTGGCAAAACGATCTGAAGGTCTTAGCCTGGAACTCTTCATAGAACACTGGATAACAACAGTACTGAAACTGAAAGGCTTATCTAAGTTTTTCATGTTATAGAGAAACCACTGCCCATTGGTGCCACCAACCAGTCCAGAAGCACGGAAAAATGCGCTTTGCAATGTACAAAGTCCAAATTGCGATTCAGTAACTTGATACCGAATCATAATTTTAAGTTTTACATTAGGTATTTGGAAGGGGCGTGTTTAGGGCATCCCTTCCAAATTCCAAATCGCATTGGTGTATACGAATGTTTTGTGACCGAAATGCAGTCACAAAACATTCGCACTTTATTGCTAACTCAAAGTCAGAGGTAATGCTTTTTGCGGGAAGTTTGTAAACATTCCTGCACCGTGTGGCAGGCACCTCATGGTCCAGGCATGTTTGGGGGGAACCATAGGTGCCCCCCATGGCCAATTGCGGATGGCCAGGGGGAAGGGGGCCCTGCTAGGGTCCCCCAAAGTCAGTTTCCGACAGCCAATCCATGTCGGAAATGCCGACATGGATTGGCTGTTGGAAACCGGCATCATAATCCCGACTGTGGAAATGCCAGCCTTAAGGGATTAAGAGGGCTTTCTGACTGGCCAACGGGCTCCTTGAGCCCGTCAGAACAGCGTTGGATTACAAGGCCTGTTTAAACTCTGACTGCCGTCATCATAATACGGCGGTCAGAAAGCCTCTGACCAGCGGTCGGAGGCTTTCCGACTGACATCTTAATCAGGCCCATAATCTCATTAGATAGCACTGTAATGGTGTGGGAAGCATACAAATCAGTTCTCTTGGGCCTGCATAATTCATAGATGGCTGTGGCAGAGAGTGAGCATAAAAACAAATGTGACAACATTGATAAACAGATCCAACAATTAGGGGAGATACATATAAGACGCCCTTTGCTGAAATTTAATAGACCACTTCATAATAAACTAGACAAATATAAACCCTCATTATCTAATGGAGAACTGGCAATTTACCTTAGTAGACAAAAAAGACTGTACGAGGTAGGCAACAAGGCTGGAAAACTGTTGGCATGGCTCCACAGGAAAGATGACTCTGTAAGATATACAAAAGGTAATGTCGTATGTGGGATACCAGACACAGGAGACAGGAAAGTGGCCAAAACATTTGCAGGCTACTTTATGACACTTTATAAAACTAAGCAACTCTGTATGAAAGATAATTAGAGGGAATTCTTCTCAAACTATTTTGTAATGCAACTGACTGAAGATCAGTGCTCATAAGTAGAAGAGAGGATCATGATAGAAGAGATAGAAACAGCAGTGACACAGCTTCAGACCTGGAAGGCACCAGGGCTTAATGGACCTCTGATGGAATTCCATAAGCAACTGGTGTCGGCAGTCTTACGAACAATAGTAATGATGATGGGTGAGGCAAGTGGAAGGGACATACTGCCGCAAGAAAGGGGCAAACTGCCACAGAACCTGAGGACATCCACAATCATAAATACACATTTGAGAAAGACAGGGAAGACTGGGCCCCTACTAGTTATTTAACTCTTGAACTGAGAGTAACCTATACTGGCCAAGGGAGGGTAACGAAAGCTATAGCCCTGGTAAGACTAGATAGAAACAAAACTTTTGACGCAGTTGAATGGCCCTATATGTTTGTAGTGCTGAGGAAGAGGGAATTCAGACAATATTTTATATATTGGCGCACTGTTCTATACAATACCACATCAGCAATGATCACAGTAAATATAACTCAGTCACTGACTGTTAGAAATGGGAGTCTCTAATTGGCAGAGGTATGCACCCTTGTCCAATTAGGGACCCTTCCTTCTAGTCAGGTTAAAGGAGTTACACACTTTAGATAACCCTGCTCACCCCCTTGGTAGCTTGGCATGAGCGGACAGGCTTATCCCAAAGGCGATGTGTAAACTATTTGTACCCAAATAAACAGTAACACAGTGAAGACACTACAAATGGACACCACAACAGTTTAGAAAATAAAGTATCTTTATCTAAAGCAAACAAGACCAAAACGACAAAAATCCAACATACATGTATCAAAATATGACCTTTAGAACAGTTACTTCAAAAATAGCACTTGTAGAAACAAATAGCTCCACCTGGGGCAATTACGACGTAGTGGCAGGCATAAACCCAAAGTACGGCCCCAACCGCGAGGTGTGCGGACCGGGCACGGAGTCACACGAACCCCCAAACAACAGTACCTTGGAAACGAAGTCAGTAGACGATTCATAGCATTGTAAAGATGAGGCGTCGGTGCCGAGGCGAGGCCAGTTCCCGGTTGCCACGGGGGAGGCGAGGCATCAAGTCTGTGTGGAGGGGAGGCGTTCAATACAGGACAGGGGAAGTTAGGTGGCATTGGTGGCAAGGCGTCGGTTCCGCCAACGACTTCGAAGATTTTGTGAAGTCACTCTCGTCGGTTATTGGCTCTGCGATAACGTGATGCAGGTGCTAGCGGTGACGGCGTTGGTGCGAGCGCTGGCATCAGGAAGGCCGATAACTGCAGGCGTCGAAGGGCATCAGATCTGCGGAACAGGCAGAGTGGTGCATCCTGCACTTTATGAGCAGTGCCCACGGCCTCGGTGCAGGTCGCTGCGTCACTGGTGTTGACGGTATTGGAGTTGTTTTTCTTGCTTTACAGCACCAACCACACAATTCTCAGGGCCCAGGAACTGGAATTGGCACCCTTTGAATACAGGAGTCCACAGAGGAGTATAGGTGCTGGTCAGTGGGTTCAAGTGAAGTCTTTGTGGCCCTGAGACTTCAGAACAGGAGGCAAGCACACACAAGCCCTTGGAGATTCTTCTTCAAGCAGGTTCACAGCAAATTCTAGTCTTTGTCCTCTCCTTAGCAAAAGCAGCAACTGCAGGCCAACCAAGCAAAGCAACTCAGCAAAGGGGCAGTACTACTCCTTACAGCTCTCCAGCTCTTCTCCTTGGCTGAGGTTCCTCTTGAGTCCAGACGTGATCTAATTCTCTGGGGTTTAAGGATCAATACTTATACCGCATTTTCTCTTTGTGGCAAGGGTCTCTGAGCCCAGTCCACACCAGTTCTGCCTTCTCTAGCCTACCTTTACTACAGGAGGTGGAGACAGCATTGTGCAAAGGAGACACTGCCTATTCAGGTGCTAGTAAAAACTCCTCCTGCCACTCAAAATGCAGACCAGGCCTATTCAGCCCAACTATGAGTCACCCAGGAAAGGCAGAACACACCACAACCCCCGTGGCTTTCTACAGTGAGGGCACATCCCCAGCTCCTGTCACTGCAAAACCAGACAGTCAATACACAAACAGCAGAGGCACACAGAATGGTTAAACAAGAAAATGCCTACTTTCTAAAAGGGGCATTTTCAAACACACAATTTAAAAATCATCTTTACTAAAAGATGTGTTATTAAATTCTTAGTTCAGAGAGCCTAAACGTTATTTCTCTATTTTGTCCCAATGAAAAGTTATACTTGTAAGATGTTACGAAGCAACTCCCATGTTAGCGTATGGGACAGATATCCTTTCAATAGTGATAAAGGAAATTGGCAGTATTTCACTATCAGGACATGTAAAGCACACCAGCACATGTCCTACCTTAACATACATTGCAACCTGCCCATGGGGGTGCCTCGGGCTTACCTTAGGGGCGCCTTTCATATAAGAAAAGGGAAGGTTTTGGCCAGGCAAGCGGATGTGCTTGTCAGGACAGTATAGCAGTTTACAACTGCCTGTGCAGACACTGCAATGGCACGTCTGAGATACATTTACAGGGCTACTCCTGTGGGTAGCACAACCAGTACTGCAAGCCCACTAGTAGCATTTGATTTACAGGCCCTGGCTCACTCAGTGCACTTTACTAGGGACTTACCAGTAAATCAAATATGCCAATCATGGATAACCAATTCTAATCATAATTTACTCAGAGAGCATATGCACTTTAGCACTGATTAGCAGTGGTAGAGTGCCCAGAGTCCCATAGCCAACAAAAAGAGGTTAGGAAAAATAGGAGGCTGAAGCAAAAGGTTTGGGGTTAACCCTGCAAAAAGGGCCATTTCCACTACTGACCTTTCCTACAGGGAAAGGAACAAGACAGCTGTTCCCTGTCCCCACTCGTATTCATGCTTGCACCTGAGCCCCTGGCAGAGTAGAACAGGAGAGACTTCCTGATAAGGGCATGGCAGTGGTGAAATGACTTGGACAGATGCCTCTCCTTATGTGCAGATGGCATATTGCTCTACATCTTGGATCCCCTGGCCTCTCTAGCTTGGCTGAAATCAATATTCCACAGATAGCGGACATACTCAGGCTATCGTACAAATTAGAAGAAATGTTGTAATATATCATGCAAACATGGGACCTGCTGTTGGGCTTCCACATGTCGCTCAGAGTGGAAAAATCTCACTTTAAATACATCAGCATTTGGGAGTCAGAAGGTTCTTCTCACTGTTAAAGAGGTTGTGAACACAGGTGGCACACTGGAAAGAACTTCCCCTATCCATGTTGACCTTCACTGCACTTTTCATGATGATTGCATCCCTCCTATTGCTAGATCATGGTTCTGCCTGGATCCTACACACCTTAGGGTATAGTAAGAAGGCAAACATAATGAACTGCACATCATTAACATTACAATGCAAACCATTGCAAAAATGAAATGAATAGTACAAGGAATGGACCGTCTTTCAAAGATAAATTGCTTGAACTTGAATCTTAAACGTGTTCAATTTTTTTTTTAAATGTCACCTGCAAACTAGTCTGGGTGTCAAAGACACCGAGAGACTCCACAAAAAGAGCCAGAGGAGGAAGAGCTGTCACTCTTTGTCCCCCTATTAAATTAGACACTTGCATTAATAACTATCACAATTTGTTTGGATGAGAAGAGCTTTTCAAGTAGTTGTTGGCACCCCTTTGCCCCCATGAAAAGGCAATCCTTCCTCTGATATATTTCCTTTCACTAGTTGATTTATGTGAACACAAAAACTGAATTTGCACGTGTACGTTGAATTTACTAGTCCAAATAATTTTGTTATCCATGCCGGCATACTGCGGATTTTCATATACTAGGCTTGCATGATTACTAATCTGTTTCATAAGTTTTTTGGTGTCCAGCACAGAAGATTTGAATAAACTGGAGAATTAGATGCACAATGTGGAAAGAAATAAAGAACAGACACTCAAAATTACATTCATTAATCTTAATTCTTATGCCCTGCACATGACACAGCTATCGGTTGCAATTTACTCCTTTTACTCTAGAGCACCAGTCTTTTTAGTAAAGCACAAAACATGGACTTCACAGCTTTTGGTGCCTTAATAATATTCTGAAAAGATATCCATGATGTAACTATTGCATCAGCATCAAAATACCGACTTGGGATGTGGAGTCTGGCCGCCAACTGTTTGTAGAGCTCCGCTGCATCGGTTGGCCCCTGGGTACTCAGTGCTCCCTAAAATACAGAGGAGGGGCCGGTCTTTCGACACAGTCACCCCCAGGCCCCTACTGCTTTTGCCACATCTCCACCTGTGGTGACCAGCAGTGTGTGAGGGACCGGCACCGGTTCTCGTGAGCCAGGCCTGGCTTTGCTGAGGGTGCGGCCATGTTGGAGGAGGCTGCAGGCCGGGACTTGGCCTGTGGGCCCATCAATGGATTCTGGGGGAGCAAGGGCAATGGCCTGCCCTCACCATCCTTTCCCATCCTGCGTTCCTGGTCTACCTGCTGGGCCCCTCCTCTCTGAATGCCTGGAGTGTAGGCCACCCTGGCCAGGGCCCTTGCAGCACCAGCGCTGCAGGGGGCAGGGTTGACTGGCTTACGTGAGGACTGGCATGGACTCCCTTTGGCCTTTTGGGCCTGCTGAGGTGAGGAACCCCTGAATCCCCACAACTGCAGGTGGAGCGCTGTGGGTGCCCAGGGCCCAGTGCTACATCGTAGATATCAGGGGAGACACCTCTGAGCACATAGTCTGAAGGGCCCTGGTGAGTGCTTGACCCCCCCCCCAAGGGGGCTCGCTGCCCTTTCCTTGGCCTCACAGGTCTTCCCTGCTCCACGGCTGGACGGAACCCCTTGCGGCCCACTGGAGACCTTCAAGAACTGTTGCATCTCTTTGGCCTCGCCTGCTCTGCCTAATTCCCTTGATGACTGCAGCGACTTGGTCTGGACTTGGTGGCCTCTTTTCCCATTGCCTTTCTCTCCTCGCTGGCCCTCCTGGCCTGCAACTGGTGCTGAGCCGAGGACTCTGGAGCTCCGCTCGCTCCCAGGCATCCCAGAGGAGCAGAACACTCTTAGTACCAGGGCCTTTGCCGCTGGAATTGGAGTGCGACGGGTGCCTGTAGTCCCACACAGCGGGGGCTTGGCTTGTCTTGGACTTTTCTTTGGCTTGCCTTGGACCTTTGGCCCAGTCTGGCAGGTGGTGGCCTGCTATCTCTCTAGCTCTCCACAGTGGGCACTGCTGCTGCCTCCTCACTGCCCCTTCTCATCGGATCATTGTGAACTTTCCTGTGAGCCCTATGGCATGTGGGGTGCCGTACTGCATTCCATCCTCAAAGGGGAAGCAGAGCCCCGGACGGTGCTGTGTTTCCTGGCCCCTGAACTTGACTTGCAGAGTGGGGACCCTCCTCTCTGCCTACTCTGGTCCTCCCTCCCCCCACAAATTGTGGTTCCGGGCCGCCAGTAGAAGCCTGCTGTACATCCCAGTTAGTCAGACTGCCTCATATGGGGCCGCATAAGGGGGACTCTGCTAGGCCAGTCCCCAGCCCACACCACTCCTTGGCCTTGGATCTTCAGTGCCAACCTCTTCTGCCTCCCTAAACAGCCAGCGTGGCCAGCTATTGGAACCCTCGTCGGATCCACTGAGGGGATGTGAGTCCTCCCGCACCCATAGCACACGTGATGCCATCTGGAAAATCGACCTGTCAGCTGCTCTTCACATAGGCTTTCTTGCAGTCCCAACCAATGACTGTCCCCTGTAGTTCAACCTCCTCACCTCAGGGTCCTACGATGGACCGGATCTTGCAGGATATCACAGCGGTGGGTCGTCACCTGGAGGGCATGGACAACAAGATGCCTGATCTCACAGTGGAGTCAAGGTCTATTCGGGCGGACATTGCCGGCTTCAATTATAGGGTGGAAGAGGTGGAGCATTGCTTATCGACACTGGATGAGCAGCTCAATCGGCTCCCAGATCGTGACTCGGAGCTTTGACATCTCCGTAACAAGCTCACTGACCTGTAGGACCGGAGCCGGAGAGACAGCCTGCGCTTCATTGGCTTCACAGAATGTGGGGAGGGATCAGACACCCACAGCTTCCTCAGACTCCTCCTTTTCACCCTTACAGGGCTGGCGTTCTCCTCTATCTGGAGATACAGGGGGCCCACCACCTGGGTCCATCGCATGTGGCATTGCCTGGGCGGGCACAGACCCTTATCGCCTGCTTCCTCTGTCATAAGCAGGTTCGGCAACTCCTGGCTGTGGCCCATGCCCACAGCCCTCATGACTTCGAGGGCTACGAGATTCATATTGTGGTGGCCTTCCCCCGGGAGACCAACACCAAGAGGAAGGCCTTCCTTGCCCTCCAGTCCCAGATGCACAAACTCAACATCAAATTTGGACGCCTTGAGCTTGTGTGCATGTGGATCATGCAGGAGAGCAGGTCCAAGGGCTTTTTTTGACCAGGGGGAGCTGCAATCATTTCTGGAGGGTCTTCTGTATCAGGAGATGGACATGGCGCCTGAGGAGTCATTAGCAGTAGCTTTCTCTGTGGATGCCCTTCCCTTGGCGGCCAAGGACCGGAGCCCTCAGGCAGGGCTTGGGACAGACTTCAAGACTGCCCGAACAGGTCCCAGAGTGGCAAGGAGAAGGCGATAAGTGCAATGGTAGAGCTCACACAGGATCGAGGGCATTACAAATACCACTCCCCACTGAAATCTGGATTGCCCAAGGACTGAGGTCCCTCTCTGCTCCCTTCTTCCTGCCTGTGCCCTCGGAGCCCTCCGGACTGCCAGATGAGTATTGCCTGAGAGTAGGCCACCTGCATTCCTGTATTCTTGCATTACTGATTTGTTGTTTTGCTGTTTACGGCCTTTGTTGCCTTCTTTCACCATGTAATCTGTGTTTTTTCTATCTCTGTTTTCCCTATTTCCCAGGGAATTTGTTGTTCCCTGGTGCATGGCCCTGTGTCCCCTGCCCAACTGCTATGCCCTTCCTCCTCCCTCCCACATTGCATATCTGCTCCACACTGGCAATGGCTGTGATGTGTCACCCCACACCCTCTCCTGGAATGTGCAAGGTCTTACGCACTCTATCTAGCACAAGAATGTATTTGCATATCTCCAACAACAGCATGTCAATGTGGCTCTCTAGTTGGAGGAGGCTGAGAAGCTCTGACAAGAATGGGTGGGACTGGTGATCGACAGAAGCCGCCTGCCCTTCTCTACTGACGGGTCCAGGGAGCCTCAGAAATACTGTGTGGTGATCCCCCTGTGGAAGTCCTTGCCCCTCACAGTGCTCAAGATGTGGACTGACCCGGAGAGTCGAAACGCCTTCGTCAATTTTGGGCTTGGAAAAAGAACGATTTGCGTGGGGTCTGTTTATGCACTGATGGGGTCCAGGCGCCAGTTCTTCCTAAAGCTCAACCGTCTCCTCGTGGAAATCAATGCCACGCATTGGCTTTATTGGGGGAACTGGAATCTGTCCTGGGATGTGGTCTTGGACAGCACCAGTATGCTTGACGTAGGCAACAACGCAGACCGGGTTCGTCTGGGGGAACATCACCACGGACCATGGTCTTGTGGATGTCTAGTGCCTTTTGCACCCTATATATCAGGAGTACACCTTTCATGCTACCCAATTTCACCTGGATTACTTCTTGGTTTCTCGGTCGGTGGTTGCCCCCTCACGGGATGTCTGGATTCTTGGAAGGCATGCTCTCAGACCACTCCCAGGTCCTCCTTTCCCTGGATCTGGGACTGACCAGTCTGGGCTGCAAGCCATGGCGCCTTAATGTCTCTAGCTACTGGTCTCCCTTGGGTAAAGCTCAGCTCTGGTCCCACGTTACTACTTACCTGGAGCTCAATCGGGGGCCCCTTGCCTCACTGAGCACTTTGTGGGAGGCTGCCAAGGCGACCATCTGGGGTCAACTGATGAGGGATGCAGCCCTTGCCAACAAACAGAACGCTGACTGACAGAGGGTCTTGGTAGCGGACATTGCATGCCTAACCCATATTTACACTGTGACTCCTTTGGTTCCCCTTCGGCGCCGCTTGGAAAAGGCCTGGCTGGATCTTAATGCACTTTAAACCTCCAAGATGGAGTATGCACTATAACGGCCGAAGGGCAGCCACTAAGAGCAGGGGGGAAAGGCAGGAAGACTGCTGGTGGTAGAGCTGCACCAACAGGAGGCTGCGCTGGCCATTCCAGCCATCATGTTCACTGCGGGTGGAATCTTCAGTCGACCCCAGAACATCGAGAAAGAGTTTGCAGCTTTCTACCAGGACTTGTATACACCAGAGGTTGCAGTGGACCCTGCCCGGATGGATGCCTTTTTTGACAGTGTGGGTCTCCCTTGTCTTAATGAGTCAGCTAGGGACTTGATCTGAGGGGAGATCATCAAGGCAGGCCATCTCTAACCTCTTGTACCTCAAAGCCCCATGGAAGAATGGCTTCCCGGCGGAGTGGACGAATGATTAAGTGGTGGACTCCCTTTATGAGGCCTTTCAGGAGGTGAAGCGTATGGATCCCCTTGGCCTCATTGCTTATAATGCCCTGATCATGGTCCTCCCAAGCTGGGGAAGGATCCCTCCTCTGTGGCAGCTACCGGCCTATTTCTCTGCTCAACGGAGACACCAAGATCTTGGCAGGGTTCTGACAGCTCGTCTCTGGACAGTGATCCCAACACTTATCCATCACATTCAGGTGGGGTTTGTTATGGATGCTTGTCGCCTAACCATCTTTGCACACTGGCCCACGCATTATGGTCCGCTAAGGACCTGTCCAAGGCATACCTTGCCCTATCCCTGGATGCTGAGAAGGCTTTCAACAGGATTGAGTGGGGCTACCTCTTTGAGATGCTTCAGCAGGTCTGCCTTGGTGAGGACTTTATAGCTAAGGCCCAGTGGCTGTATGACTCCCCCACCACCCACGCCAATTGCGAGGGGTTCCTCTTGGACTCTTTTCAGGTCCACAGGGGGACTCGGCAAGGGCACCCCTTGTCACCCCTCCTCTTCTTCCTGGCCTTGGAGCCCCTGGCCACGGCCCTCTGCCAGTCCCCATGGTTCGTGTGCATCCCCACCCCTGAGGGGTGGCGAACCTCTATCTCTATGCAAATTACATTTTACTCACACTTTTGGACCTCCCCTAAATGCTCCTAGCTCTAATGAACATCATCTCCGACTGAGAGACACTCTCCGGCTACAAGATCAATTGGGGCAAGAATGAGGCCCTGCCGATTTCGCGATTGACACCCACGTAGATGTATTAGCCTACCACTTTCAGTGGAAGCCTACGCGTCTCAAATACCTGGGGATCTACATCAATCAGGTACTGGACCGCATGGTGGCAGGCAACCTTGGCCCACTGCTGGAGCGCACATGACTGGTCCCACCTTGATCTCACACTATGGGGCAGGATTCAGGCAGTGCACCCTGCTGTGATTCACCTATGCTTCCCCTGCTCATGTCTCTCTCTCTCTCCCCTGCGGTCAGAGCCATACCGGCTCAGACTGGCCAGCAGCCAGCTCATAGCCTATTATTTGTGTGGCGGACTAGGCCTCCCCTCTGTTGACCCTGGACCACCCACTGTGGGTCACGATTGAGTGCAACCTCCTGGAGTGCCTTTGGGGGCTGTATCTCATCTACCAGTATGATGCCTCCGCCCCCGGCTTGGAGAACCCGATGCTCTAGACCATGGCAAAATCCTGGTTCCAAGCAGGCGCGCTTGTGGGGCAATGCCAGACTCTGCATCAGTGATGAAGTGTTTAACTGGACAGTGTGGCGCTGCTGGGATTCTTACCCTCCATCATGTATGTTCTCAAGGGGTCCTCAAGCTCTTCGAGGGACTGCAGGAGTAGTTCGGCCTCCCGCCCAGTCAGCATTGGTGGTACCTCCAGCTGCGCCACTGTCGCGCTCGCCACCTGGGCTTCTGGCCTGTGACTCTCCCGCCCTCCCCAGTGGTCTCATATCTAAAGGCCTGGGTACTCTTCTGGGGGTTCTGCACCTAGTTTGAGGTGACGTTCCTCCCAAAGTTTTCGGAGGCACTCAGCCTCTGCTATGGAGTTATCTTGAAGGACCACCTTCAAGGTGTCCCAAATGGTGGTGGCGCTCACCTCCCTGGTGTTGTTATGCTGGAGGAAATCTTCCTTCCCCTTTTTAACATTATTGACTGTCACCAGGTCTCTCAGGAGGAAGTCTTGATGGTGCCAGGGGTTGGTGTGCCTGGCTACCCAGGCACCTAAATCAGTTTTGTCTGAGAGTGTGATCGATGTTGAGTTGCATTTGTCAGGGCGGGAAGCAGTCACTGATCTATGAGGGGATAGTCAAGTCTAGTGTATGTTTTGTGGGCTACTGATACATATGACTAATCTCAGGTGAGAGGGTGGCGGGTTCTCAATGCATCAACTAGGCCCATATCTTCCAGCCATCCTCCTGCCTGGAGACAGGGCTGTTGAGCCTCCCCTTCCCATCTGGTCGACATCCAGTTGGGGGTCAAGGAGCAAGATGAGGTCTCCAGCTGATCCCAAAATGGCATTAGACCAAGCCAAAATGGTATGTAGCACGTCTGTAAGCAATAGCTCCTGCTACTGGCTGGGGCTGTAGATGGAGATCAGAGTAAGGGGTTGATCCATCATCGAGCCCCACAAGGCCACCTTTCTTCCAATATTGTCTTGCGATGTCCCTTCCACTAGAGTTGTAGCAGGTGTGTCTCCTTCTAGAATCCTATATCCACTAAGAGGAGGGACAACTCACAGACGACTGAACGTTATTTAATGGGTTTGTTGAGTCCACGGACATTATAAGTGAGAATCTTGAGGCCATTAATGGTCATGGTGTTAGTATTTGGGGTGTCATCTTATTTTGCATAAAGTGTGAAGGGCTGGTGCAGATAATGTCAGAAGCAAACGGCTGTTCCCCCTGCAATCCCCAGAATTCCCCCAAAACAACTTCAACAAGAACAACAGGCAATACAAAATATAGACTCAAACAAAATAGAAGGCATAAAGTAGCACTCCATCTCCGTGGGGTCTCAAGTCCACACTATCCGTTCGGCATGAAGCAGGAGCTGAGTCTGTAAGGGAGAAGAGCACTGTAAACACACATCTAGGGTACTGCACGCCTGGGCCGGCCATGCCTATAGTCAAAGCTTCAGGGTTGTGTCTCCATGGCGGTTCCCGACAGACCAACTAGCCTTTTCATGTGTGGGATGGTCTCTAACGTTAGCCCAGCAACGTCCCATGCTCTGGAGAGCCATTCTGCGACAGCTGGGTCTTGGGCAACGATGGACCACTCACTCAATGGACTTGTTTCAGTGCTTATTTCTGGCCAGCTAACATTTCGTCTTGTTTAGGAAGATTCCGTCTATGGCCCTGTTGCACATGTGTCCATTTTTGACTTCTTAGGCAGTGTGATTCCTGCAGCAGAGCAGTTTCAGTCTCTGAGAGGGAGAGGTTAAGTGCTTGGCAAGCCTCCTTGAGGGACTTGAGGTGCCCAGCAATTATTTTTTAATTTAATTTAATTTTTTATAGTTTTGTAAAGTGCACAGCTACCCCTGAGAGTTTTCCGGCTCTTGGCATGATGAAACAAAGAACTATCTATTTAGAATAGCCATGTCTTCAAATCTTTGCTGAACGCAAGAAGGGAGGTACTGTCCCTAAGGGATTTGGGAAGAGAACCCTGCCAATCAAACATAAGGGGGAAGGGATGTCCCCACCTTTACCTAATCTTGTTTTCTCGCAGAAATGAAGTAGCTGGGCAGCATGACCTCCACTCGATCGATGTGATTTGGAATAGATCTTGGAATATTTGGATGACGTTCCATTGTAACGGATTGGGTTGCTACATCTTGCTGCTCCCAGTAATGTATTGCAGACCAGAATGTGAAGTGGTTGTTTTGAATTCGGGGCCTTGTCCTCACTCTGTGAGCCCCTTTGATGCGCAAGTCCATGCTCATCAAGGATTGTCTCCACCAGTTCTTGTATGAACCCCTTCATGTCGTTGCCCTCTTTGCCAAGGAGACCTCTCTAATCTTGGGGTTACAGCGGCGAGACCCATTTTCCAGATCCTCCTGCTTCTCCTGAAGCACTATCATTTGGTCATTCATTGTCACCAGGCTAGAGCAATATTCCTCAAGTTCCAAGGTGCTTTCATCCTGAGTCATCTCCAGGTGGTCTACTTTGGTTCCCAAATCTTGCAGCTTCTTATGAAATTCTGAGAGCTTGTGCTTGAGGTCTGTGCGGACGGACGGCGCCCAACTCATTCTTAATTTCCGTGCAAAGCTGGACCATGAAGCTATTGGTGGGGGTCTCCAACTCCTCCCTCGTAGTGGTTTGTTCTCAGTCTGGATTTGTCACCAGTTGCGACAGAGCATTAGTGGCCGGATCACCTTTCTTGGAGGAAGGGGCCTTGAACAGTTCCTTGATGGTCATTGTAGGAAAGTAGGATTTTTCTGGCTTAGTTATGCCCACTTTTTGCCCTTTATCAGTGCGTTTTGATTAGTACACTGGGATCCTGCTAATCAGGACCCCAGTGTCTGTGCTCTCTCTTCTCAATTCATAGGTAAGTACTTTGTTCACCCCACAATTGGCATACTGGTGTATTAAGGTACCCAGGGCATTGGTAAATCAGGGGTTTCCCATGGGCTGCAGGATGTATTATGCCACCCATGGGATCCCATGCAAACTGTGTCTGCAGGTCTGCCATTGCAGCTTGCGTGAAATGGCACATGCACCTTTCACTGCAGATATAATGTTTTCCTTATATTGCGTTCACTGCACTTAAAATCTATAAGTCACCCCTAGGGTAGGTCTTGCAGCCCACAGACAGGGTGCATGGTTCTAAGTGTGAGGGTGTCCCAGCATCAGCAGGGACACTCCTACAAACCCCAGGGTCCATTCTCTGGCTTTGTAAGTGTGGGGAAGCCATTTTAAGGTATGTAATGGACACTGGTCAAGTTGAGATGTCCAACTACATAATGGCTTCACCGAACTTGGTCATGTTTGGTATCGAACATATTGGAATCATGCCACTACACAGCTTCCGGTGCTAGTTGCATGATCCCATGTACTGGGGGCTCCTTAGAGGACCCCCCCATGTGAACCTGTATAGCCTTGCAAACTCTGCATGCAAGCCAGTGCTGCTGCCGACCCCAGACACTGTCCTGCCCTTCTGCTGCTAAGCTTAATTCGGGCAGCGGAAGGCAGAACAAAGAATTTCCTGTAGAGTAGAGGTGCAACAACCTCTCCATTAGAAATAGGTGTCTTAGGCTCGGTTGGGAGTGCTCCACGGCGCCTCTAGACTGCTTGTGCCCTCCTTGCAAAAAACATTTTTCCCCAGCCCAGGGATGAAACTACACAAAGGACAGGGGAGTGACCACCCCCGTCCAGCTCCTTCCCTGTGAGGTGCCCAGAGCTCCTCCAAGTGGCCACTTGGTTCTGCCATCTTGAATCTTAGATGGGCAGAGGTCCTTGGGAGCATCTGACTGGTTACTCCTGCAGAGTAGCGTCCCTGACCACCCGATAGGTGGGTGGGTCACCACAGAAGACATCCATACCCTTTCCTGAGTTACTAAAGTGCTCCCCTGAGGGTGGATCATTTGATTTGTCTGGACTTTGTCTTCAAGAACCGACTGGCTTCATCTGAAGATCTGTCTAAAGACTCTTCTGCTGTTGGACACCAAACTCTGCTGCTGGACCGAGCCAAGAACCAAGACAAAGACAACCTCTGGTTGGAAAGCTCATACTACAATTTTATCTCCGTGCTTTTCCATGTTTTGCAACTTACATGGCTGTGCATCCTCCTGAGTCTCCCACGACTCTGCCTGCAGCAAGATAGCAAGAAGGAAACTCCCTTGGAGAGTAGGAGTAATTCTCCTGCTTCTGCAGGCTCCTCAACGACAACGACCAGCTTGTGGATCCTGTTGTCCCATGGACATCTCCGAGCTCTACAACACAGGTGGTGGTTTGTTGGGTCTCAGATGCCTTACCAGTCTTTCCTGCAACTTGGGAGACTATAATCACTCTCTAGCCAACAGGAACCACCTCCCTGTGCGCAGCATCTGTTTGCCATTACCAAGGCTTATTGTCTGTCCGGACAAAAGATATTCAAACTCCAAGAAGCAACAGCCCCCAGCATCCTACGGCCCCAAGAGTGACGTCCTCCCTGCTTCTTTAGTGACGTGGACATCCATCTCCTGTGTGCTGCCGAGGCCAGCATGTGACTCCGTGTGCCTGGTGCCAGAGGGTCCTTCTGAGGTCTGCATCGATTCCTGCTTATTCTCCTGCTTTCTGAGGGCTGGCCCTAACTTACCTTTGCTGGGTGAGCCCCACAGACCTAGCTGGTCTGCAACTAAGCATGGTTTCCTGCAACACATTTGTGATGCTTGCCAAGGCTTGTTAGTGGTCCTGCTGGCCACTGACTCCCCTGCATTCTTTGACCGACATGGGACAGCTCGTTGATGGCTCCTGTGCTCCTGCATCTTTGCCTGGTCTCCACAGCTGCATCTTTAAGACTAATGTGCTACAGCAAAGTACTTCCCGATAAGCACTGGCATCGTGCTTCTGCTCCTCTTGGACAACTCTGGGTGGTTTGGACTCTGTCCCCTTTCTTCACAGGTACTTCTTATACAGTATCCATGTTTTGGGCTCCACCGACTTGGTCTACGAGACTTCACACAGCCAAAGTCCCCCATTGACTTCAACGGGCGGTTCCGACACCACTTCGCACCTATATATCCGGGATTACTGATGTAGGTATCCTGATTCTCTGGGTATCCACAGGTGGGGGTGTCCTCCAACCTCCCTGATTCCAATGGGTTTCCTCGGGGGTCCTCTGGGAAGGGTCCTCAATTCGTAAAATTTCAACCGCTACTTCCCCATATTATCCTATGGATGTTGACCCAGCATATCACCTCTGCACCCAGGCGCCTTGGGAATCCTAGCTACTCCTGTGATGGTTTCTTGCTTCCCCTGGCCCACAAATCCTTGGGTGGTTGTCTCGTTTGGGTACTCAGCTCGCATTCCATTTTCTTAGTATATGGTTTGGACCCCCATAGGTAACCCATGTGTTTTTTATGTGCTTTACTTACCTGTTCTTAAGTATATTTTATTGTGTATTGATATCTCCAGGTAGGAGATATACCAAAGTAGTTTTAGTGTTAGTGTGTAATAAATACAAAGTATTTTCTAACACTGGTGTGCTTCTTTCTTGTGTGTAAGCTTCACTGACTGACTGTGTGGTAATGTATCCGCTTTACACCCTGCTGAATAAGTCTCAGCAGCTCTCCACAGCTACCCCTTGAGAGCTTTGGTTATCAGGGACCACTACAAATATCTTATTCACAAAAGAGAGTGAGAGAAGCAGGTCAGTTGCAATTTCCCGGGTACAATCGCATCACAAATAAGCAACTGCTGTTGTCTGTATATCCCTAAGGATGTCCAGACTGTCAGGTTAAGGAAGAAAGGAAAATGAAAGCTGTCCCGCAGGGATTGTTTGCTTTTCCTCCAGTAAATCTTCGGGTGATGGGGTATCCAAAGATATTGGAGAAGACGCCTCACTCACTTATCGTGACATGCTTCATCATAGGCGTCTTTCCACATCCAGGTGAGGTGGTACTACCTGGGCGGACTCAACCAAAGTTGTTATTGGAGTTCTTATATAAAGCATAAACTGGCCATGCAGGGAACCAGATGAGTGATGTTAAAAATACCTCCAGGTATACCCAAACAATGCGTTTATTCGGAGGGTACATGGGGTATGAAATAAAAGCGTGAACCAAACGGGGTTTTATCTGAATATATTGATTCAGTTATACCCTCTTCAAAGTGCCAACATGTTTCGGCCCGCACCGTGAGCCTGCATGGGTCTGGGGCCTTCTTCAGGGCTAGAATATCTACTCCTAAGTATCCCTGCTCTAGAAAAAGCACGCATTCCATGCATGAAGAATGAGGCCTAATGCGCTCACCTGTGATTTCTGTTCTCCAGGAGTTTTTCTAAAGAAAGGGAAACAAGGAAAGCAATATAGTGGGCCATTTCACCTGGCTTAAATTCAGACAGGCTGCTTCCACTGTGATTTCTTCATCTTATACACTCAGTTATAGTGTCCTAATGCTCTAGTTATCCTATATTCTGTGATAACGTGTGTGAAATTCCCTCAATACTATATCCACAACGTGCTGATCTCCGTGCAATTATTAAAACCATGATGTTAACCAACACAATACAATAGTTTTTTGTGAACTATAGTCGTTTTTTGTTTAGCCGAACAACATTACATGTTTGTTTACATGCCGTTAGCATTCAGAATAAAGACACCAAACCAGATGTCACTGTGTGTCTGGTGTGACCACACTCATGCCAGTAGAGTCTCATGTTTCGCTATTATATGCTTACCTACTGGGTTTTGCTAGTTTGCACCATACGGGTCAGGCGGTTGGTGCTGTCTTTTAGTCACACACTGTAAGAGGAAACAGAGTATATCATATGTGATGTAGAGAAGAGGTACTGTCTAGTCTCTGTGCTCAAGGAATCAATGACTCACCAAAACTGTACCCCCTCTATAATACTCTAAACATTTGATGTTTATCTCTTTATTCACCAATGGAGAGTATAAGTAAAAAAAAATCACATTTTAACACTTGTTTACTTGTTTTTCTGCGGAAATGGAGAAAGGAGTCTGGTCCTCCTCCCGTAAAATCATTTACGTTCCGTGCTCTTGCCTTCGTGTAATATAATTATCGTTTATTGCATTGCTCGGTATAGCGAGGTCATTCCTTTCATACGTTCGTGCATGATATCACTCTTACACAATAGAGTGGGATGGGAGCCCGTAACTCCAGCCCTTGTGCCATTCAAACTTCGTTCCAGTTTCAGTGTCAAAGTCTTCTCATTACACCCCTTTACGTGTCGCACCCAATCACATGCAATTCACACACCCTACTTACTTCGTCAAAGTACAGTCACCGCTGGAGTACCTGTGTAGCTCGCCCTGCCCGCCGCCGAGTGCCGGAGGTATTGGCGTGGGACCCTAAGTACCCGCGGTGTTCTGCATCCGACGTCATTACACCGTGCGGGCGCCTTGGAAAAGCTTTGCCTGCTGGGAAATGGAGTTTTTCTTTGAAGATTGTCCCCGTGTGCCGTGGTGTTTTTTACCTTCCGATTATGTGAAGGAAGCCTATTTAAAATTTATAAGGACTCCTCAGGGCCTAGCATACTGTGACTGCTGGTTTGTTAATGTTAGAGACCGGGAAAAAAAACGTATTATTCTTATAGTTGGAATCCATGTGTGTATATATATATACCCTGTTGATTACCAAACGCTGATTGTTCTGAACAATAAAGTTATACCGGTAACCAGTGAAAGGAAACCTGTGGCCCCAGGGCTTGATGAATAAATGCATCGTTCTGGTCTGCGATGTTTGAATGTGGAGGGTTATGTAGAAACATTAACCTATGCTGATGGACGCTCCCGGTGTATCAGTTCAACCTCAAGTTGGATTACCATGTTTACATGCTGGTGTGCTCTTAACAGGGTTGTGACCCAACTTATTTCTCCATGATCGCCATATTCCCTTTGTGACGTTTAGACAATCTCCTTGAGGTTTTTAGGTCACCTATTTCCACGGACTATACGTCATGAAAGGGAGGTGATTTCTCAGCATTGATCTGACTTTATTCCACCCCATTTCTCATAGTCTGTCATTATTACGTTAACATTGTCCATGGTATATCTTCATTTAACCCATGTGCTGAGCTAGAAAGGCGATAAATCCATCGCTGTTCTAATTTTAACAGTTGTTTGTCGCTGAATGTGTTAGGCATTTTTTCAATTACTGACCACGTGAAATCGACTAACAAAGGCGAGTAAAGAAATTGACCTGGGCCTGAAGACACCTTGGGAACAGAGAAAGTTTTCCAATTGCAACAGCAGTAACGTTGTATATGTCATTACTTGCAAGTGCCAGTTGAGGTACATCGGAATGACGACACGGAAAGTAAAGGTACGACTGAATGAACACTGCAGCACATTCCGATGTGGGAAGACGGTCACTAAGATGATGCGACATTTCCAAACAACTGGACATGATGAAAACGATTTCACATGGTCAGTAATTGAAAAAATGCCTAACACATTCAGCGACAAACAACTGTTAAAATTAGAACAGCGATGGATTTATCGCCTTTCTAGCTCAGCACATGGGTTAAATGAAGATATACCATGGACAATATTAACGTAATAATGACAGACTATGAGAAATGGGGTGGAATAAAGTCAGATCAATGCTGAGAAATCACCTCCCCTTTCATGACGTATAGTCCGTGGAAATAGGGGACCTAAAAAAACCTCAAGGAGATTGTCTAAACGTCACGAAGGGAATATGGCGATCATGGAGAAATAAGTTGGGTCACAACCCTGTTAAGAGCGCACCAGCATGTAAACATGGTAAACCAATGTGAGGTTGAACTGATACACAGGGAGCGTCCATCAGCATAGGTTAATGTTCCTACATAACCCTCCACATTCGAACATCGCAGACCAGAACGATGCGTTTATTCATCAAGCCCTGGGGGCACAGGTTTCCTTTCACTGGTTATCGGTATAACTTTATTGTTCAGAACAATCAGCGTTTGGTGATCAACAGGGTATATATCTACACACATGGATTCCAACTATAAGAATAATACGTTTTTTTTCCCAGTCTCTAACGCTAACAAACCAGCAGTCACAGTACGCTAGGCCGTGAGGAGTCCTTATACATTTTAAATAGGCTTCCTTCACATAATTGATAGGTATAAAACACCACGGCACACGGGGACAATCTTCAAAGAAAAACTCCATTTCCCAGCAGGCAAAGCTTTTCCAAGGCACCCGCACGGTGTAATGACGTCGGATGCAGAACACCGCGGGTACTTAGGGTCCCAAGCCAATACCTCGGGCACTCGGCGGCAGGCAGGGCGAGATACACAGGTACTCCAGCAGTGACTGTACTTTGACGAAGTAAGTCGGTTGTGTGAATTCCATGTGATCGGGTTCGACACGTAAAGGGGTGTAATGAGAAGACTTTGACACTGAAACTGGAACGAAGTTTGAATGGCACAAGGGCTGGGGTTACGGGCTCCCACCCCACACTATTGTTTAAGAGTGATATCATGCATGAACGTATGAAAGGAATGACCTCGCTATACCGAGCAATGCAATAAACGATAATTATATTACAAGAAGGCAAGAGCACGGAACGTAAATGATTTTACGGGAGGAGGACCAGACTCCTTTCTCCATTTCCACAGAAGGACAAGTAAACGAGCGTTAAAATGTGATTTTTTTACTTATACCCTCCATTGGTGAATAAACAGATAAACATCAAATGTTTAGAGTATTATAGAAGGGGTACAGTTTTTGTGAGTCATTGATTCCTTGAGCACAGAGACTAGACAGTACCTCTTCTCTACGTCACATACGATATACTCTGTTTCCTCTTACAGTGTGTGACTAAAAGACAGCACCAATCGCCTGACCCTTATGGTGCAAACTAGCAAAACCCAGTAGGTAAGCATATAATAGCGAAACATGAGACTCTACTGGCATGAGTGTGGTCACACCAGACACACATTGACATCTGGTTTGGTGTCTTTATTCTGAATGCGACCGGCATGTAAACAAGCATGTAATGTTGTTCGGTTAAACAAAAAACGATTATAGTTCACAAAAAACTATTGTATTGTGTCGGTTAACATCATGGTTTTAATAATTGCACGGAGATCACCACATTGTGGATATAGTATTGAGGAATTTCACACACGTTATCACAGAATATAGGATAACTAGAGCATTAGGAAAATATAACTGAGTGTATAAGATGAAGAAATCACGGTGGAAGCAGCCTGTCTGAATTTAAGCCAGGTGAAATGTCCCACTATATTGCTTTCCTTGTTTCCCTTTCTTTAGAAAAACTACTGGAGAACAGAAATCACAGGTGAGCGCATTAGGCCTCATTCTTTATGCATGGAATGCGTGCTTTTTCTAGAGCAGGGATACTTAGGAGTAGATATTCTAGCCCAGAAGAAGGCCCCAGACCCATGCGGGCTCACGGTGCGGGTCGAAACATGTTGGCACTTTGAAGAGGGTATAACTGAATCAATATATTCAGATAAAACCCCGTTTGGTTCATGCTTTTATTTCTGCCCCAGGTACCCTCCGAATAAATGCATTGTTTGGGTATACCTGGAGGTATTTTTAACATCACTCATCTGGTTCCCTGCATGGCCAGTTTATGCTTTATATAAGAACTCCCATAACAACTTTGGTTGAGTCCGCCCAGGTAGTACCACCTCACCTGGGTGTGGAAACACGCCTATGATGAAGCATGTCACGATAATTGAGTGAGGCATCTTCTCCAATATTTTTGGATACCCCATCTCCCGAAGATTTACTGGAGGAAAAGCAAATAATCCCTGCGGGACCACTTTCATTTTCCTTTCTTCTTTTTCCTGACAGTCTGGACATCCTTACGGATATACAGACAACAGCAGTTGCTTATTTGTGATGCGACCACTACAAATATCACTAAGGGGCCGATTCCGATCTCGGCCGGTAGGGCTCCGAATAGGATTCGGCTTTACGGATCCGATTCGAGCCCTTTCCCGACCGAATCGTACGCGGGTCCGGCCGAGCGAGTACGATGCGAGTTCGCCGACCGACTTCGTCCGGGCGACCCGACCGCTCCGACCGACTTCGTACCCGGATCGTACCGCTCCGACCGACTTCGCTCGGACCCGATTCGCACCGCGCAATGGAGACGTTTTCCGGCCGGGTAAGCACGATGCGCACCTCGACCGCTCCGACCGACTCGCGCCGTCCGACTCGAACTTCGCTGTCGGAGCCGTACTTTGGGGGTCCGTGTCGGACCCCCTGTACTGCGTACCCGCGCGAGCGCACACAGGGGGACCCATGGGTCCCCCTACCTGTGCGTGTACGCCGCGAAGCGCGCCGCGGCGTACTCGCTGTAGGGGGCGCCCTTGTCCGCCTCGCACCCATTGAGGCAATGGGAGCCCGCGTACGCGTTGTACGACCGGCTCCCATTGAGTTCAATGGGAGTCCGACCGACTCGTGTCCGGTGGCATACGAATGCATCGGACTCGTTCGGTCGGACTGCACGGGGCCGATTCGGTCGGAAATCTCTCCGGGTCCGGCTCGGTCGGAGAGATTTCCGGCCCGAATCGGAATCGACCCCTAAGTGTTGCCTGGACTCAGTGCAGGTTGTCTCATCAATAGCTGTACACCATATACTGACCCAGCCCCCTACAGTTGTCTCCCTCTTGAGAAGCGCACTGGCCATGTCACCTATGTGAACAGCAGCAGCATCCCCTGATGTGTCTCTTCATGCCTGGGGATACATATGCTGGTTATCTGCTCCTCTGTGCAGGCGGTGCAGGTGTCGGGGGAACACTGCCGGGTCCTGCCCATGTCCAAGTGCTGGGGAGGTTGAGGGGCAGTGAAATAGGGGTTTCCCGCTCCCGTGGAGATTCGCCCAGCCGGTTGCACTCTGAGCTTTCCATCTCCCAAGGGGCTGTTGCTGCACCTCATAAGGTAGGTGAGATGTGTGCGGTCTATATCAGTTTTCCTTATTGGCCCACCGTGTACAGCACGGAGTTAGTGTCCCAGAAGGGCAGCTCACCGGTTACGTGTGTGGTGCCAGCACTTGCTATAGAGCTGTGCTCCTCCCCGTCTGCAGTCGTGAGGACCATCACTTGTTGGGCAGGGAAGCCTGACCCTCTGCCCTAGCTGCAACCTGGCTGCCGCACATGCCAGGCCCACTCTTGCCTCCTCTGCTCCCCCTCTTGGTCCTGGAGCCTGGAGAAGAGGGCCTGGGGACCCCTGTCAGGCCTGGATGTGGCTCCTGGAGTCTGGCACTCTTCCAGCTGCTCTGAGGCACCCCACCTGCTGCTCAAGTGTCAATAGGCCACAGCAGGAACTGCTGCTCTGCCGCACTGTGACTGTAGAGTGGGCCCCCGCAGTGTAACATCACAAACAAGTGCTCCTAGTGATGCTATGTAGAGTCATCAATCGGGATTGAGTCCCCGTCCGGTCAATCCCGCCCGCTGCAAGCCACTCGATGGCCAAACCTTCCTCCTCTAGTGGGCCACCATCTTGCCCGCATTATGGCCCGTGCGCCCGTCCCTGTATCACTTAAAGCACTGTGCCTCAGGAAACTCAAGTGACCCCTTACCTTCAGGGGCCCCTCCTGCTGCTGCCTACAATCTCTCTGGCTGGTGAGGCTCCAGTGGGAGCCGACAATCTGGTGGATGCTTCATTCAGGGGTGTGCGCCCCCTGTTTAGGCGTCAGGTGCCATCTTGGGCTTGGCCATGCCCCCCCTCCACATGTTTCAGGCTGCATTGGACAGCAGTAAATGTTTTAGAATCATACTTATAACTAAAAAGCAAATGTCAAATAACATGAATATCCACATCCTAATTTTTTGACCAGTCAACAAAGGGACCTGTGAGCAAGGGGACTTTGGAGATCCTTAGAAGGTTTTTCAGAAAAAACGGCAGGCGAATTCTATTGTCAATGGTACCTACTGCCACTAGGAATCTAATTTATCCCAGGGGTTTTGGCATCAACATAGGGAAGCAAAGTAATTGGTTATATATTATTATACATTAGGATTCAATGTGTAGAGATCAGAAAATATTTCATAGTGGCAAAGAAATTGAAACCAATATACAAAACATAGGTCAGATGAGCCAAATTCACTACAGATTGAGGGGTATATTTACAAGGGGACAATGCCACCAGAACGTTACTTTTAGTGACGTTCTGGTGTCGCTACGTCCTTCTCCATATTTACAAAGCAGAATTAAGCCACTTTTTGTGGCTTAACGCCGCCTTGTAACTACAGCCACTTTACACTCATCATTTAGCATGAAAGTGGCGTGCATGGGTGTTGCTATGGGCGTTCCACCACAAAACCCATTGCTTTTTGACACCGCCTCAGATTTACAAGGATGTGTAAATCTGAAGCAGCGCCAAAAAATAATGCCATGCAAGAGTAGGCATTAGAATGACGAAACGAGGAGAAATTCTTTTATTTCTCCTCGTTTTTGCTTTTTCTATGTGTGCTGCATTCTGTAGCACACATAGAAAGAGCAAAACACCATTAATGATTGTTTATGTGCAGGAAGGTGTCCCTTCCTGCACATAAACAATCAATAAATAATGACGAATGCTACTTCGATGTGTGCTGCATAATGCAGCACACATAGAGGTAACAAATCGTCATTATGGATTGTTTATGTTCAGGAAGGGTCACCTTCCTGCACATAAACAATCATTCCCAGCAATGCAGGTACCCGTGCACTACGGTGCAAGGGTGCCTGCATTGGCTCTAGGCAGCTAATTTTAGCACCAGCACTAGGGAAAACACAGGGGTGCACCGTATTGTTGTAAATACAGCGCATCCCTGCGTTTTGGAGATGGCGGAGTGCGGCGCTGCAAAATTTGGCACAGATCCGTGCTCCAACATTGTAATGTTGCCCCTAAATTTCACCTTTTGCACATAACGTGCAGCATTTAATTGCCTGTTATTTTTCAGTTCCTTCAACTGATGCTGTGTTTTGCGTGAAAGAGAACAGTCTGCAAAGGAGTGAACATGCCTGTTGAGATAACGTTCATTTATCTTCATCCGTATTTGTATCTATAATCGATTCCTGTTTTAATTCATTGTAGGGTTGTCTTCTCTGACTATCTTGGAGTGAGGTTCCCTGTCTCTGAGGATCGGGACATCTAAATAGTTATGATAGTGTTGTTGTTGACAGCTTTTTCTGTAGGCATATTTTTATGCCTAAAAAGTAAGATTGTTTTTATTGTGTTGCTTTTGTACTAAGTCAC
Organism: Calotriton arnoldi; assembly: GCA_963921515.1. Classification (NCBI taxonomy): domain Eukaryota; kingdom Metazoa; phylum Chordata; class Amphibia; order Caudata; family Salamandridae; genus Calotriton; species Calotriton arnoldi. The sequence goes on along the minus strand of CAWUFW010000032.1, from coordinate 80,918 downwards.
ACTACTTGCATCCCTTACTTCAGTCAGGGTAAATAACTGCAATTAATGCATACAAATTTTGAGTAGCTTTGTACATGAAAATAAATATTTGTAGTATTATCATAATAAAATCAGATGATTTCAAGTAAATGAGAACTTATGGGCATAATACGATGTGGGTCGGAGTTGCCTTCGACCGACACCGTCTCAGACTCAGGACTGACCGACCTCAGGTCGGCGGTTCTGACCACCTGATTACAATGTGACTAAACACTGTTCGGTCGCATACTCACTTTTCTCTATGGGAGCTTCTGTCATGGCCAAAAACCAGCCGTAATACAGGCTCCTATAGAGAAATGGGGGGGAGGTGTAAAAACCTGCACCCTGTGGCAGGCACCCATTGGTGCCTGCCACACAGTTCAGGGTTTTACAGGGGGGTACCCTAGGTACCCCTTCAACCACCAACCATAGGCTGCAGGGTGAACCGGGCCCTGCTAGGGGCCCCCAAATTCGCTTTCCAACAGCTTTCCATGACGGAAAGGCTGTGGGAAGCCGACATCGTAATCCCGAAGGCATAAACGCCATCCATTGGGGATTACGGTGCATTTCCGATTGGCTGGAAGACTCCGAGAGCCGATCGGAGCCGAGTCAGAATGACTGGCCGGTTTACGTTCCGACCGGCGACATCGTAATCGTGCGGTCGGACCGCAAACCGACAGTGTCAGTCAGAATGCCTCCAACCGCAGTCAGAAAGCTCCTGAATAGCGGTCGGAGGCTTTCCGACCGACATCGTGATGGGCCCCTTTATGTTTCCAATTTAGCCCAATGCACTTCGAGGAAGTTCACAAATTAAATGTGTTTTCTTAATCAATATCAATGTGCTATCTTTGCTTCATTTGAAAATGGGAATCATTTTGTATAGAAACAAATCAAAGCAGAAATGTACCGTTACAGGCGCCCCTCATCAATCACACCCTACTCTTGTGTGATAAGAATCTGTATAGCCTAAAAACCATTTTCAATTAGGGTGTCCTAATTCATACTATGTAGGGGAACGTTAAGACTTGTATTCAGATGAGCTATGTGCCATGTAAGAAAATGGGTCATTAGGTGGAAACGATACTAGTACTTCCCAAGTAATAAGTTCAAAATCTTGGAAGTATAACACAAAGTTTTAATAAATAAATACAGGATCAATTCCTGGTAGCTATGGTGCAGACTTATGAAAAACTTCTTAAGTGTTTAGCAGTACCCATACAATTAAAATGTCAAAATACAACACAATAAAATGCCACAACCAATTTATAAAAATTAAGAATAATGTAATATGAAAAGTGACACAAAAAAAAATCCAAAAGGAGACCCGGAGACATAATTGTTTAAAGTTTTTAAGCTAAAAGATGCCAAGAAACTGCATAGCGTCTATAGGTATGGTTGACCAGGACCTTGCAGTTAACTAAGACCTAGGCATAAGTTGAGGCAAACCATGATGCACCTGAGGCAGGCTTTGCCTAGTGGGTCGATCCAGTCAAAGATTTTACCTTCTGGCTTCGTATTTTTATGGCAGTAGAAATCTTCCAGTGGGGCAAGATGGAAGTCTATAGCCACTGAAGTCCTCTCAAAGTCAGACAGCCGTTGGATGAAGTCCTGATGAAGCTGTTAATTTTGGTTGGAAAACCTCGAGCAGGAGGCTGCAAATTATGTGCCTACCAAAGTCTGTCTTTGGACTGATAATCTTCGCAGCTTCACCTGATCAAAGTTTCCTCATTGGGGTTTGGGGCCTTATTTAGAGTGCGGCAGACAGGATATCGGAGTATCCTATGAGCCGTAAGACCAGTACCATAGGCTAGAATACTTATCTAAAATGTAATTTTACAGATGCAAAATGGAGAACAGGACATCCATTTTTGACGGAGTATCTCAACTGCCAAACTCTAAATAATGCCCTTTGCCTTTTTTTGGGGAGTTTGAAAACCCCCAGCAGGACAAGATTGGAAGCCGTAGCCATGCAAGATACCTTAGCCCAGAGAGTCCACCAAAATCTTCTTTCGGGCAGCAGAAAGCTCTGAGTGAGACTAACCTAGTTTTCGTGCCTGCCAAGGTCATGCCTTGGGTGGTTAGTACAGGTCGTCTGCAGGTCCCAACATTTTGTTCTTTTGGAGCAGTTTCTCTCGGTGACTTCTAAAGACCTCAAGACCCACGGGACAGCCCTAAGAGTCCAGAACCACTCTAGCAGACTCCATCAGCACAGTCCAATCAGGGTCCACTTGCCACTGATCATCTGGTCACGCTCGTAAAAGATTTCTTGCAGCTCTTAGTGTCCCTTGTAGTCACACAGGAGGTCAGCCAACTGACCGCCTGTATAAATACAAGTGGGAACAGGTCCAGCTTCTCCGTCCTTCAGACATGTCACAGGCATATTCATCTTCTGTTCTTCCTCAGGTCTAGATGTATTCTGAGGAGCTGAGGTTGAAGTGTTACTCATGTACAATACACTATCCAGTGAAAGGGGATGGCTCCTGGATACTCCTTGACAAATGGGAAAAGAATTGATATGGGCAAATGTTCCCAATTTTTCACAATATTCTGCTTGCTTTACTGCAAACTTTCTCACATTGTACCAATCCCAGTAAAATCCAACATGGCAGAACCTCTCTGCCTCGGGGTGGCTGGTCCCAACCTCTCTCCCCTAGGAGGTTTGCCCTTAGTAACAAGCAGTCACCTCCTACCTATCCACACCAAACTGGCTCTGGGCCCAGCTTACCTCCAACATTGAATGGAAAAAAGATGGCTATAGTATACCTTGGGATCAAAGGGCCTTCTTACAAGGTCTCACTCATCACCTAACTATGAGTGGGCAGGCCTCACCCTGGTCCATTTCAATTTGAAGAAGTTCCTGGCCACTCCCAAATGGCCATTCCTGAGATAAGCTGAACCATAAACCTCACACTGAGGTCATTCTGGCAAAATGCTCAAGCCATTGCCTCTGCACTAGGAGCAGCTTCATACTTCCTCAGGGAGTGAATCACTGGGAGGAAGAGCAGCTGCAGGCAAACTAATGGTAATTAGCCTTCTTGAAGCTTCAGTCAGAATAAGTATCAAATTCTACATCTAAGTGTAAAGTGTTTAAGTACTTAGGTAAAACTAGATATTGAAGGATGCCTGGGAGACTTCAGTTACTCCACTCCATCATAAAAGAAAGTCAGTAACCTTTCCTGCATCTCCTCAATGTTAGATCTTTGCCAAAACACAGCATTGAAATTCATGACTGATGGACTTGGCCCTCTCTGCAGTGTCATCCCCCAAACCTTTTGTCTTCTCCCCTCCTGATTTGCTGAATTCGTTTTGTTGTCCTTAGGACTCTGTGCACTTTCCCACTGCTAACCAGTGCTAAAGTACTTGTGCTCACTTCCTAAAACATGGTAAAATTGGCTGACCTCCAATTGGCACATTTAGGGCCCGATTACGATGTCGGCGGTCAGAACGTAAACTGGCCGGTCATTCCGACTTGGTTCTGACTGGCGCTCGGAGTATTCCTGTATGTTGGAACCACACCGCAATCCCCTATGGATGGCGTTTCCGCCGTCAGGATTATGATGTCGGTTTCCGACAGCATTTCCTTGCCGGCCTTTCCGACACGGAAAGGCTGTCGGAAAGCAAATAGCAGGGCCCTCTTGCCTCCGCAGCCTACGGTTGGTGGTCGAGAGGGTACCTAGGGTACCCCCCTAGAAAACCCTGCACTGTGTTGCAGGCACCATGGGGTGCCTGCCACAGGGTGCAGGGTTTTACACACACCACCACCATTTCTCTATAGGAGCCTGTATTATGGCCGGTGTACGTCCGTAACACAAGCTCCCATAGAGAACAGTGGGAATCCGACCGAACAGTGTTCGGTGACATCGTAATCAGGTGGTCGGAACCACCGACCTCAGGTCGGTCGGTCCCGAGTCCGAGACGGTGTCGGTTGGAGCTAACTCCACCCGACATGGTAATAAGCCCCTTAATGTACTTATATGTCCCTTATCAAGTGGTATTACATGTACCCAAGATGGGGCGTGGCCACGCCATCGACCGAGATGGCCACACTGCAGTGAAGCTGTGTCGCCGAATGCCCTAAGCAGTAGGAATTAATCCTGTATCTGGCGCTGTCACTGGATCCCGGATGTGTGGCAAAATAGATGGTTCCCCCCATTGACTGATCACCCTCCGTTGTGCTGCTGAGGGGCTGATTGCGGTGAGTGGGGAGAGCGGCGGGCTGTGCAGCCTGACACGGTCCTCGGAGGCCCTGCGGTGACAGGGTCCGCGGGTGAGCCTGAGGACGGGGTCACAGAGCCCCACCAGCCGCCGGCCTGTATTTGTACCCGCTGCACTTTCTTCACTGATTCACCAGCATGCAGCGTCTGGAGTAGGCCGCAATCCATTAAAGACCCCCATCTGCTGCTGACAAATATGGAGGCCTACACGTGATGACTGCAGTCCCAGGCTGCAATGTGAAGTAACCTCACACATGCACCACCGGTGCCCGGGCCCACCGAGGCCGCACATGGAGATACCGTGTGGATAGTGACGCCTTCCGGTGCAGATTGCCAGCTCTCAAGCTCCATACCCACACTCTGACACAGGTGAGGTGAGTGGGCAGGCCCTGCAATATGCGAGCTTGGTGATTGGGCCATCGATCCCTGCCGTCCATCGGCCTGTGGTGCTCTGGTCCGCCTGCAGACCCAGGCCACCAGTGTAGCACGCCTCCCTGTCGGCATCTGGGCCCCCTGCTGCCACGCTCAGGGGTGCCCCCGATAACAGCTAATATCGATGACTGGGGCGCCAGATGGGTCGGTGTAGCTGAGGGCTGTAAGAGCATTCTCCGCTTCCCATTTGTGTTGACCAAAAAATATTGAGTCAAAAATATTGATGTCAAAAATATTGACTTCTTATACTTATAATTAAAATTACAAAAATATTGACAAAAAAATATCGTTGTCACTAATATAGTTGTCTAAAATATCAATTTTATAAATATGTATAAATTTAAATAGTAAACATTTATTAAATTAACTAATAGTACTAATATAATAAAATATATTTAATAATTGTTTTAAATAATATAGCAATTATTATCGTTAAAAATTAAAACAAACATATATATTAATATATATATTTATTTACGTATCTGGGGCCTGATTCACAGAACTAACTTATGTAAAAAACGTAAAGTTAGTACTTTTCGGTATTCACAGAATACACTTACCACTACTAACTTTATGTCCGCTCTCGGGCCGGAGATTCCGGCCCTGTGGCGGAATTTCCGCCTCTGAGCCGGAATCTCCGCCTCCGGGCCGGAATACCCTCATTTAGGCCGTTTCAATGCTCAAGCGGCCTAAATGAGGGTATTCCGGCCCGAGGAGGAGATTCCGGCCCAGAGGCGGAAATTCCGCCACATGGCCGGAATCTCTGGCCCGAGAGCGAACATAAAGTTAGTAGTGGTAAGTGTATTCTGTGAATACCAAAAAGTACTAACTTTACGTTTTTGACGTAAGTTAGTTCTGTGAATCAGGCCCATATAATTTAAAAGTATTATTAAATTAATATGTTTAATTTATATTATAATGTAAAACTTTTTTATATATACACATACCCAATAACATAACATTTTTTAAACAAACCACTTTAATTGCAAATAAAAATGAAACAAAATAAAAAATTTGAATTTACTAAAAATAAATAAAATATTAAAAACATTAACAATTATAAATATTATAATTTTAAATAACCAAAAACATAGTAATATAAATATTAACAATGTAAAGTGAACTACAAAATGTTTAAATTAGGACCTTTACTATTGCCACTACAATTTATACAAGAGTAGACAAAGTGTCGTACTAAGGAAGTGTAAAATGTACAAGTCACACTACACTCAATACAACAGTAGAGAAAGTGTGGGATTGCGGAGAGGTCAAATTAACTATTTCCACTCCACTCATTTCAACAATAGGGAAAATGTTGGATGGTGGAGGGGCAAACTTTACTAATCCCACTCCAGTCAGTGCAACAATAGGGAAAGTGTTGGATTGGGGAGCGGTAAAACTTACTATTCCCACTCCAGTCAGTGCAACAGTAGGGAAGTTGTTGGATTGCAGAGGGAAAAAATGTACTATTCCCACTCCAGTCAGTTCAACGGTAGGTAAAGTGTTGGATTGCGGTGTGGTAAAATTTACTATTCCCACTCCAATGAGTGCAACAGTAGGGAAAGTGTTGGATTGCGGAGTGGTAAAATTTACTATTCCCACTTCAATAAGTGCAAAAATAGGCAACGTTTTGGATTGTGGAAGGGTAACATTTACTATTCCCACTGCAGTCAATGCAACATTAGAAACAAACAAATTCTCTTCAACACAATAAAATAATTTCAAAAACATAGTAAACAAATAAAAATATAAATATGTTAAAAAAACAAATGCATTTTTTAATAAAAATTAAATAAAACAAATACATATTATAATGTTAAATACATATAAATAACTACACATATTAATATAATTAAAATACAAAAATAATTTCATGTAAATAAATATTTTTATTTAAAAATTATTTATTAACAAAAAATATTTCTTAAATAATTTTAATGTGGTAACTTCCCACCATATACCCCTACAAAACTCACAACCTGCACCTAACACCTAACTTTAAAAAGCAAATCATTTACACTAGCAACAGGAATGTATATCAACAAACTAATTATCATTAATAAAATTATTGTTAATTGAATATAAATGAAATGAAATGAAAATAAAATGTATATAGCGCAATAGCTACCCTCAGGCCTCCTAGCGCTTGTGGACTAACGCAGAATAACAGGAGAGGAGCGTATTAGATGCATTCATTGAAAAGAACGGTTTTTAGAAGCTTTCGAAAGGAGAGCAGGTGACGTTCCTTTCGCAGTTGGAGTGGAAGGGAGTTCCATGAGTTAGCAGCGTTATGGGAGAAGGAACGCCCGCCCCATCTAGCCTTCCTTATTCTGTGTGAGGTGACTAGCAAGGAAGACATAGAGCGGAGATCTCTGAGAGGTTGATAGGGAGTCATCATGGATTGGATTGAGACTGGGCCCTTCTTCCAGAAGGCCCTATGAGTCAGGCACATGGCCTTAAACTGGATCCTTGCCTTAATTGGTAGCCAGTGGAGGCTCCTTAGTGCAGGTTTCGCCGATTGTCGACGGGGGACCTGCAAAAGCATGTGAGCAGCACAGTTCTGAATGACCTGGAGCTTATGGATGGTGGTTTGGGGGGCTCCCAGGTAAAGGGAATTCCCATAGTCCAGGCGAGAGAGGATGAGGGCCTGAACCATGATCCTTCTCGCCTGAAAAGGGAGAAGGGGGAGGATCTTACGCAGCATCCTCAGGAGGCCGTAGCAAGTGGCTGAGATTTTGATGGCCTGGTGATTAAAACTGAGCGAGCGATCAAGCCACACACCAAGGCTCTTGATCTGAGTCTTCGGATCAGGTGCGGGACCGAGGCAGTTAGGCCAGAGCGAAACCGGGTCGAATGAGGGTGAATTGCCCAAGAGCATGAGCTCAGTCTTATCCCCGTTCAGCTTAAGGCACGAGTTTTCCATCCACTTGGCAACTTCCTCTAGGCACGGGCCTAGGGTGCTAGACGACCTCTCGGGGTGGTTCAATGCCACCACGAGCTGCGTGTCGTCTGCATATGTGATGATTTTAATGCCAAATGGATGGACAATCTCAGCCAAGGGTCTCATATAGATGTTAAACAGCGTGGGGCTCAGGGAGGAGCCTTGAGGAACCCCACAGCTGAGAGACAGCCGGTTGGAGACAACATCACCCTCAAAGACCTGGAAGAACCGATCGCTGAGAAAGGATTGTAGCCAAGTTATAGCCGTCCCGGTAACTCCCACACTTTTTAGCCGGTGGAGCAGGGTGCGATGGTTAACAGTGTCGAAAGCGGCACTGAGGTCAAGTAAGATGATCGCTGCCTTGCCTCCCTGATCCAGCATCCGCCTCGCCTCCTCGGTTACTGCCAGAAGAGCAGTAATTTACTTCCCACAATATACCCCACAAAACACACAACACACTCCTAAAAATGTATAATGCACAATTACCATAATTATCAATTAAATAAATAATATTAATTTAAAAATAATCATTAATTTATTATAATTAAATTACTTCCCAGCCTCTACCCCTATAAACCCACAACCCACTATGGTACTAAAAATCACAAAACATAAACAATAATTCTGCAAAAAATTTACATCATATGCATTAAAATATATACTAAAATACATAACAATAATTAAAAAACGAAATTAGAACCAACTATATTTTTGTAAACGATATTAATGACTTCGATATTTTTAAAACAATATTACTTACTTTAAATTCAATGTTCTTGAGAACGCTATTCTTGCTGATGATATTACCATATCACGATATTTTTTACTCAATATTTTGGTAAGTCGATATTTTATACTCAATATTTTGTCTGAACATGTATTCATTGAAAAACTACTTACTGAATTCTTTGACAGGCAAGGATTCACTGATACATTTGTTGTGCAGTGTGCCTGAAAGATCCCTCTGCCCGAGACCACTCTTCTGGCGCTCCGCCCCGGCCGATTATAGCTTATTTGCTAAACTACAGGGACAGGGATACAGCGCTGAAGCTGGCCCAGGAGTACAGCCCACTTCAATATAAGTGCTTCTCTCTGTCCATGCTCCTGGACTTTGCTCTTGCTGTACATGAGGCAGGTGGAAATGTTCATATGTGAAAACAAGGTCTCAAGTATAGCATACTATATCTGTCCCGCCTGCGAGTGGAGATCAACAAACAGCATTGGATCTTTCCTACACCTGCTGATGCTCTCTTCTTCTGTAAACCCCATGGCGAGGAGTGTGGTTCATTCCAGCGCAACACCCCTGACCACTCTCCCGGCACTACCGCGGCAGATGCTGCTCTTGAACCTCCTGCTTTAAAATGACTGCCTAGTGACTGATTTGTCTATGCGGTGCCACCAAGCTTTCCCAGCTGGTCTCCCCCTGAACCATGCTATCCGTATGATGTTGGAACTCTGTGTCTTTGTTCTTAAATAAGCCCAGCATTCACAAACATACATTACTGCATTACAGAAGGGCATCGGCTACCTGGGTGTTGCCACCCCACCGAGGTGTCCACCATGATGTTTGCAAATGTTTTGTTTCCTTTCTTGCTTGGGATTCGCAAGATGTTTTTCACTATGGTGTGGTTGCAGGGATTTGGTTGTTTTAAATGAGTTTATATATTGTTTGATTGTTCTCATGTTAAATTGTCATACACTGTCACCTCTGTTACACTGTATGCAAACACTGCCCATTCTTCTTTTCCTTCATGGGGACCCAACATAAGTGCTCAAAAGTGCTGGATCTCACATGTCTGACTTGGAATATTAGTGGCCTCAGCTACCCCAGAAAGGGAAAGCAGGTACTTCCCTACTTGACTAGACATAATGTTAAACTGGTGTTCCTTCAAGAGACACACCTTTTGCCCAGAGACGATTGCACTTTTGCCTCCAAGGGGGATTAACAATGCTACTTTGCATACTTTAGCTCCTACTCACATCAGGTTTTTACCTTGATCCATGAGAGAGTCCCTTTTACGTGCCATACCTGTTTTATAGACTCGAAGAGTAGGTATGTCTTTCTGACCAGTATGCTGGCAGGCAAAACAGCTCTACTGATCAACGTCTATGCACTCAACAAACACTCCCCAAATTTTTCCAGGACCTCTCTGAAGCAAATGGTCGAACCGAGGCTGATTTAGTTTGCTGACCTTAACATGGCATGCAACCCGACCATAAACTCTTCCGGATAGCATGCCAGCAGCAAACCTTGTGCACATCGTGTCCTGCAGGACATAGTGGACTCTTATCAGTTGACAGATGCAGTTGGCGTGTCTGCCATGCACAGGACACAGATTTTACATTCTATTCTGCCCCCATGGTGTCGGGACCCGTATGGATTACTGCTTTATTTCAGCGGGAGTACTCCTGTGGCTGACTGACATAACACATCTACCCGGCACCCTCTTAGACCACGCCCCTGTTAAACCGCTATTAAAAATCCTGGATTCAGGAGGGTCGAATAGAAAATGGTGTTGCCTGGATAATGTGTTACAGGATACTGTTTTTCGGGGCAAACTGCGAGAGGCCATTGTTGAATATTTCACATTGAACACTGGGTCTGTCTTCAGGCATGCAACCCTTTGGGAGGCCTTCAAGGCCTATGTTGACGGAGTTTGCATTGCCAAGAATGCAGATATCCTCAAATCAATTCGTAGTGACCTGGCCCTGCTGGAGCGGGAGCTGATTGCTCTCGATCGGGAATCTGTGTGGCTGGGGCGTGAAGTTCACCTTCGTCGTTGATCGGAGCTCTTGGATGAGTTCCGAGACCTGGCCAATCGCGAGGTGGCCTTCCTCAGAAAATATGCCCAGGCTTGTAAGTATGGCGAGGGGGAGAGACCAGGTCATACTCTAGCATGGCTGCTTAGACCCAACCCACATAGTAACTATATCACAGAACTTCATACAGACGTAGGCATGACCGTAGCAGATACTGACAGTGTAGCTCAGGAGTTAACATATTATAAGCGCCTGTACACCGCACTCCCAGTGGAGGACCGCAACGAAATCGCGACCTATTTGGCGGAGGCAGCAATGGTCTGGCTGACAGATGGCCAACAGCAATATCTGGCAGCTCACATTACATCTGAAGAGATAGTTCAGGTGATCGATGCCTTGGACAGTTCTAAAGTTCTGGGATTAGATGGCCTCACAGTCTGTTTTTACAAGGCCTACAAACATATGTTTGGCTCCACACCTATTGGAGGTGTATGCAGAGTCTCTCGAGATTGGCATGCTCCCACACACCCTGAGAGAAGCAGAGATCACTCTGTTGCTTAAACCTGGCAAAGCCCCACATTTATGCACATTGTACAGGTCTTTATCCATGTTATAAGATATTGGCCAAAGTCATTGCTACACAGCTAGCTCTCCTGATGGAACAAATCATCTCCTCTGTCCAAACAGGCTTCATCCCACATCGTTCCACCACACTAAGGGGCTGATTACGATGTTGGTGGAACCGACACCGACGTGCTGTCGGTCCCACCGGCATCTATAATTGCGGTCAGACCACCGCATTATGATGCGGTCAGTTGGACTGCATAGCCCCAGGGGCTGATCGACAGCTTTCGACAGGCTCAAGTAGCCTGTCAGTCGGGCGGTCGGATCGCATTCCCCACAATGGAGGCAGTGCCTTCTCAGGTACCGCCGTGGGGATTACGATCCACCTTTCTGCCAGCTATTTCCATTTGGTTCTTCCGACGTCAAAAGGCTGGCAGAAAGGCTTCTTTGCGGCCCCTAGCGGAGCTCCTGTCCCCCGTGACCCCCTGCTATGGGCCCTGGTGGCCCCCTAAACATCCCTGCATCGTGTAGCAGGCACTGCATGGTGCCTGCCACAGGGTGCAGGGATGTTTACAAACATGCCTTTTGGCATTGGGGCTTGTGCTGTGGCCCTTTTACGGGCCGCAGCACAAGCCTCAATGCTAAGAGGCATGTTTCCGACTGCCTCTATGGCGGTCAGATCTTAATTTGACAGGCAGGACTACCTGTCGGCCGGTCTCGTTCCTGGAACCGCCATCATAATCAGCTCCTATTCATCATACCATTTTCACAGTATTGAATCATATCTCTCCAACACTTCCGGCAGAAGTCACCCTCATCAACGCCGAAAAGGGATTTGACTCATTGGAACGGCCATTCCTGAGGGCTACACTGTCTAAACTACGAATCCTCCATGGATCCCTGGACCTTATTATTCTTTTATACTCCACCCCTATGGCCAGGCTCTGGGTGAATGGTTCCCTCACTGCCCCATTTTTAATCTCAAGAGGAACTCAACAGGTTTGCCCCTTGTCAACTTACTTTTTACTATTGCTCTGGACCCTCTGGTCTGCCAGCTCCAAGACCACCACATACACTGAGATTTCACAGTGGTCCACTGTTGGTATCAATGTACACAGAAGACATTCTGCTGTTTATTTGTGATGCCGATACCCATCTGTCACCCCTTATCTGCAAAATTACCAGATTTGGAAGCTTGTCCGGGCTTTCCATAAACTGGAACAAATCAGAGCTGTTCCCCCCTTACCAACGCCACGGTGCCCTATGAACTGGATTATCCTCTCACATGGTGTGATGACTCAAGTATCTGGGCATCATATTACACAGACAGTAGGAAATGGTGATCCGTCTCAATTATGGACCAGTGATTGACAAGCTCACCACACAGGTAATCCGATGGATTAAGTTACTGTTGTGAATGGATGGGTGCATTGCCATTAATAAAATGGTAGTCCTCCCGCGGTTTCTGTACATGTTTTTTAACGTTTCAATCCCTCTTACTAACAGTTTGTTTTGACAGCTTGCGAAGTCTCCTAATCCGATTGGTCTGGATGGGCTGTCGCCCTCAAATTTGCTGGGAGATTTTAGCACTTTCTTATGAGTGAAGAGGCCTTGGGGTACCGGATTTACAACTATATTACTTGGAGGCACAATACCATTTTTCCTATGATTGGTACCACCCTGATGCCCAACTCCCTTACCTGCAACTGGAACGTGACCAGGCGGGACACATCCCTCTTTCCTCCATATTGCCACTAGCTCTCACCTGTGACCCCGAAGATATTCAGACATTCTCCAACACCAACTGGGCGTGAATGAAACTACGAAGATACTTAGGGAATGGGCAGCTGTACTTCTCAACCATGCCACTCAAAAATAATCCTTGCTACCTTTAACTCAGGAATGGCTTGTTCAACGTACACTTGAGGCTCACCATCTATACACAATAGGTGACCTTTTTCCCGAGGGGCAGGCTATCACACACATGACACTTATAAACTCAGGGGTATCCACACATATGGATAACTTCACCCTCAGAAGACTCCATGGCATGCTGCGTGACCAGCTGCCATACTACCCGATGGTGTCTTCTGCCTTTCCTCCCTTGACATTGCTAATCGAGTCATCAGATGGCTTCCGGCTAGTATCCTGACTCTATCAGTCTTGTTTGGCTTTGAAGTCACTGGGTGCGGAATGGGCACGAAAAGCCTCGGAACGTGATTTAGGCATACCTATAATGGACAAAATATGACCCTTTTGCTGCACTCAAACAAAACTTGGCTTCCTAAACCACCAACTTAAATCGATGCATTTCAAATTTTACCCTGCCTGTACACTACTCCACAGCGCTTAGCAAGAATCGACACCTCCTGCTCCCACCACTGCCCGAAATGGGATATCGCTCATGCAGACTTTGCACACCTCAATTGGAACTGTCTTGTTATCCAAACATATTGGACGCAGGTTTTGGCTTCTCTTTCAGAGATGGCAGGCCTTACTATTGAACCTGATGCCTTGATGGCATTGCTGGGGTATGTCAAGCTTCTTTCGCTAAATATTAGGTATTTTGCCACCATGGTGTTAATGTTGGGCGAGCGCCGGATCGCAATATGCTGGGGTAGTAGCAAAGCCACCGCCAAAGCTGACTGGTTAAAGGACTTGATCTATTGTGATCGCACCAGCGAGATCTGTGCCCCGTTGCAGCCCCCAACATCAAGCCCTAAGGACATCTGGCAGCCGTTAAAGGACTGCCTGTTAAACCCGGAGGAGGATGTCCCTGACGTAGGCACCACACCAGACTCGCACCCATAGATCTGCATGTTGTCAGAATGTACCTACCCCTTTATTTGATTCAGCAGAGTCATCCGGCCCCTGCATTGTTGTTGCCAGCCATTGTACATTACATTGTACTCATATTATGCCCTATACTCCTTTCTGTCGACATTTTGCTCATGCTATGTAATTATGTTATGTTATGTTTATATAGCGCATGTACACCAAAAAGGTCTCTTGGCGTGAAGTAGAGAGAAGCAACATCTAGCAGGAAATTAGCCTTATGCTTGTCTGAACAGCCAAGTTTTCAGGAGCTTCTTGAAGTTTATATTGTTGGCTGGCGATCTAATTTCAAGCGGTAAGGAGTTCCATGTGTGGGGGCCTATCACCAAAAATCTTGCCCCTACCAACCTCTTTCTCTTGAATCTAGGTACCATTAAAAGGTTCATGTGGGCAGATCTCAGATTTTGCTTCGGTGTAGTTCTGGATTCTTGAGGATATAAAGACTGAGCTTTTGTTGTGAAGTGATTGAAAAATGATGCAGCCTGTTTTGAACATGGTACACTGAGCTAGAGGAAGCCAATGCAGCTTCTCCATCAGAGGTTTAGAGTGACAATACCTGGGTTGTTTGAAGACCGGTCTCGCTGCTTGATTTTGTGCCATTTGGAGCCTGCGATTTCGGCCTAATGGAAGTCCCAGATAAAGGGTGTTTGCAAAGTCAATTCTTGATAGGACTAAGGCAATAATGACTTGGATAACTGCTTCGACCAAGAAAAATGTCCTGATTTTCCTATTTTTCCTAAATTGAAGGAAACATGAGGAAATAAGTGCCACTATCTGCGAATTTCACGAATAGATCCTCATCGATTTGGATACCCAGACTTTTTATGACTTTTTTAGGTATGGGGGGATCCCATCTCAGGCGCACAATAGGAGGGATTCCATTGGTTTATTATGTTATTTGTAACAACAATCTCTGTCTTGTCTGAGTTCAACTTCAACTGATGACTGTTCATGCAATCTCTAATGTGTAGCATGGTGTTTTGGAAGTACTTCATGGAATCAAAGCTGTTGTCAGTGGTGAAAATTATCTGTATATCATCAGCGTAATTATATATTTTCACCTTCCACTGCTGGAGAGAGTATGCCAGAGGGCGAATGTAGTGATTAAACAGATGGGAGGATAGGGACGATCTCTGTCGTACGAATATACGACGTTATCCCGCATACTTTCACCCCGCATCCCATCACTCCGCATTTTTCACAACGCAAATGCAATTACTCCGAGATACCATTACCCCGCAAACTTTCACTCCGCATATGACTTTACCACGCATGCCTTTACAACGCAAATGCATGCGTGGTGAAATCATAAACTGTGTAAAAGTGCTTTACCTTCATATATATATATATATAGATATATATATATATCTCTATATATATATATATATATATATATATCTATCAACATATATATATATATATATTTTATATATTTATATTTTTATTTTTTATTTTTATATATATATATTTTTTTATATATATATAGATATATATATAACCCTAAACCCACCCTGAACCCCAAAAATACCCCAGCACCCCAAAACCTAAACCCACCCTGATCCCTAAAATTACCCCTGCACCCCAAAACCTCAATGCACCCGGAACCCTAAAATTACCCCCTACACCCCAAAACCCTAACCCACCCTGACCCCTAAAATTACCCCAGTACCCCAAAACCTAAACGCGCCCTGAACCCTAAAAATACCCCAGCACCCCAAAACCTTAAACGCACCCTGAACCCTAAAAATACCCCCTACACCCCAAAACCCTATCCCACCCTGACCCCTAAAAATACCCCAGTACCCCAAAACCTAAATGCACCCTGAACCCCAAGAATACCCCAGCACCCCAAAACCTTAAACGCACCCTGAACCCTAAAAATACCCCCTACACCCCAAAACCCTAACCCACCCTGACCCTTAAAATTACCCCTGCACCCCAAAAACTAAACGCACCCTGAACCCCAAAAATACCCCTGCACCTCAAAACCTTAAACGCACCCTGAACCCTAAAAATACCCCCTACACCCCAAAACCCTAACCCACCCTGACCCCTAAAATTACCCCAGTACCCCAAAACCTAAACGCACCCTGAACCCCAAAAATACCCCAGCACCCCAAAACCTTAAACGCACCCTGAACCCTAAAAGTACCCCTACACCCCAAAACCGTAACCCACCCTGACCCTTAAAATTACCCCAGCACCCCAAAACCTAAACGCACCCTTAACCCTAAAAATACCCCCCAGCACCCCAAAAACTAAACGCACCCTGAACCCTAAAAATACCCCATAACCCCAAAACCTAAATGCACTCTGAACCCTAAAAATACCCCCATCACCCCAAAACCTAAACGCACCCTGAACCCTAAAAATACCCCAGCACCCCAAAACCTATACGCACCCTGAACCCTAAAAATACCCCAGCACCCCAAAACCTAAACGCACCCTGAACCCTAAAAATACCCCAACACCCCTAAATCTAAACGCACCCTGAACCCTAAAAATACCCCAGCACCCCATAACCTAAACTCACCCTGAACCCTAAAAATACCCCCTGCACCCCAAAACCCTAACTCAACCTGACCCCTAAAAATACCCCAGCACCCCTAAACCTAAACACACCCTGAAGCCTAAAAATACTCCATGCACCCCAAAACCCTAACCCACCCTGACCCTTAAAAATACCCTAGCACCCTAAAACACAAAAATACACTTTACACTATAATTTCCCCAGAACCCCAAAACATATACCCCTATACCCATACTTACCTTATACTTACATTTAAAAAACATATGCTTTTTCCATTCATGCATTTATCACGAATTTCGTTGTAAATGTATGCGTGGTAAAAGCATATGAAATCTAATGCCATGCGTTGTAATGGCATTGCGGAGTCATGGTAGATGCGTTATAATAGTATGCGGGGTGATGGTGTGCGGGGTGAAAGATTCGTGGTAATGGGTGTTTACCCTGTCGTACACCGCAATTTAGTTGAACCTTAGCTGAGCAATAGGGAAAGAGGCGGATTGATTGGGAGTGGTCTTTGAGAAAAGATTTCATCCAAACTAAAGCAACACCCTGTAGTTCCATGGCCTCGACATGGTCGATCAGAATTGCATGATCCACCGTGTCAAAGGCCACTGATAAATCTAAGAGGACCAGTGCCAAGGTATTGCCTCCCATCTGCTTCATGTATTGTTGTATCATTAATGCATATGTAAGTCACTTCTTGGTGTTCAAGGTGTGCAATGTATGTTATCGGCGACATTGTTATATGTCTGTCTTTTTGAAAACATAAATATAGTCTTAAATAAATGGATGTCCACACCTTCCTTCAATGGAGGGAAGGTGGGTGCCCAATGATCGCAGATATGTATTTGGCTTTGGCCCCAAAGTCATTCCAACAATTCAGAGTTGATTATGGACTGTTGCATACCGAGAAGTTGCGATATGCCCAGCTCCGACATTGGGAGACCCAGCCCCCCAGACCCCTGCGTGCTGGGGCCACAAGAGCCAACACTACATTTGAACAACAATTCCCAAAACTGATCTGCACGCGAGGCACCATCTCAGCATTGTATAGACCACTCTTTTCACGACACCCCACCCTCATGGCGGCATAATAGAGAGTGGGAATGTGCTCTAGGGATACAGGTGACACCAAAACGATGGGACAGACTACACAGAGCCATACACTCCTCTTCTATCTTATCCCTGAGGCAAGAGATACATTACAAACTGTGGTTCGGATGGCACTAAACCCCCCAATAAACTACACCTCATTTACCACAATGCTTCTCCTAGATGTTGGAGTGGATGCGGAGCATTAGGTAAGGCGCTTTACATCTGGTGGGAATGCCCAATTATTCACCCATAGTGGGATGAGGTATCTGAGCTGCCTCGCAGGGTCTTTACATCCCCGCTTGCGGCAACGCTTCATGTAATGCTCGTCGGTTTAAAACTACTTAATTTATTCCAGAGATGAATGGCATTGGTGCCTGCAGTACCTGGGAGTGCCTTACCATAGCCCATCACTGGAAGAAGACACATTGCCTTCCATCCATAAATTGGAATGGAAAGCTGCAAGGTAATGTGTAGGCAAGAAGCCCGAATTGTAAAAGCTCTGCCTCCAATTTGTGTGCGCAGTCAGGGTTAACTCGGTGGTTATGGGCCGTGCTATTAATGGAACGACTGCTTAGCAATATACAGGGGTCACAGCTGGCTTTTAAAACTAAATGGTGTCCGCTAGTATAACATTTAAGCAGTGGCCCGCCAAGCTTAGCTATTTCCCCATAGTGGATAGCACTAGATCTTTTTCATTGGCAAGCAGAGGGAGAAGCTCTTTCTCAGTATGATAGTGAAGGGCCTCAGGGAAGGATTAGAGTAAGGTACCTAGGATCAGAGAATGAGATATATATATATTTTTTATATATATATCTATATATATAATTTAATTCACAATTCTGAAAATTCAAGAAAATACAACTTTTAGAAACTTAGCATTTTCTTGTCCTAACCATTTGTTGCCTGCAACCTGTTTCCTGGGTCACATTACCCAGGAAACAGGAAGTTGGAAGTTGGAAGTTGGAAGGTGGCTTTTGTGTATTCCTCCCAGACAACCACACAATAGAGGGGGTGGGTGTTGGCAGGATGGGCCATCCAAGCAGGATGGAGAGGGCAGAGCTGTGCACAGCCCCACTTGCACTTCAAGTGCACTCCCTCATATCACACACAAATAACTTAACATTAACCCATTGTGACTGTAGACAACCTTGAACCTGGGCAGAGAGGCTGGCAGGCAATTCCAGGCACTTCTGGTGGGGGGAAACCTTCAGAAGTTTCTCCCTCTTCAAAGCTGGCATCAGGTATAAAAAAGGACCCTCAGAAAACTCTTCAGTTCACTTATGGACTTGTGGAAGGACCCTCGGATGACCACCCTGCTGCGTGTGTCCTGCTGTGAACTTCAGAGGACTGCCTTGCTGACAGAAGACTTCCCTGTGCCCCCCTCAGAGGACTACCCTCCTGCCTTAGACTTGCTTTCCTGTTTAAACTTTCAGAGTGACGCCAAGTGCAGGTTGTCTGGACTCCTGATCAGAGCCTCTGGCACAGAGAAGGCCCCACCATCTTGAACCTGCACCTGGACACAGCCTAAGTGAGTCCCAACCCTCCAAGTGTACCTCTCCAGTCCTGGACCCTTGAAAGGGGTGCTAAAGGTACTCAGATAGCCCAAATCCAAAACTTGGGGCTTAAAACCTTTTTGCCCAAAAAGTGCTTTGAGGATCGAGAGGCGACCGGGACCTACCTGCTTGCCTAAACACCCATGATGCATCACCGGTCAGCCTGACTTTGAGGTAGCTTCCCCAACATTCTTCTCTGCAGCAGCAAATCCTGTTCAATGGCTCCTAGCAGAAGGGGTATCCAGCCTCCTTGAGCCCTCGTCAGGTACAGCCGGCAGCTTTGGCCAGATGGAGATCTTCAGCTTCCAAAAAGAGGCTAAGTCTGATCAAAAAATCTTCATCCCGATCTCATCCAGTGGCTCCCCAATGACGATGCCTCTTTCTTGGACACCACCGCCTAGCTTGCCCCGCTGAACTTTACCTCCCCTGACATTTTTCTTCAAATTTCTTCTAAGTGCTATTGTAAGTGGACTCCGGGCCCACTCCACTTCATGTATTGGACCCTCACTACATTGTGGTCGGTCATAACATTTTACTTAGCCCCAGCCTTGCACGGCTATATGTCCGCGGTTGGTGCTTTGATCTTTTTGGTGCTATGTTTCACTTTAAAGTTTAAACATTCATAACTCTGGTTCTATTGATTGGATTTTTGTCGTTTTGGTGTCAAATAATTAATCAAAGTTGCTCTGTTTCTCTAAATTGGTGTGGGAATTGACTTGTATTTTCACTTTATTACTGTTTAATTGCTGCATAAATACTTTACACCTTGCCTCTAAGTTAAGCCTGACTGCGCACACAAATTGGAGGCAGAGATTTTACAGTTCAGGCTTCTTGCCTACACATTACCTTGCAGCTTTCCATTCACTCCATCCCAGATTCAGTGTATTTTATAAATCAGTTCAAACTTGGCTCTACACCATTTACATCAATAAGGAGCTACCTTAATAATAATAATAATGACAATAATAACAATCATCATCATCACCACCATCGTCATCGTTAATGTTATCATCATCACATCCTCCATCATCACCATCATAATAATAATAATTACTCTTTGGCAATAGCCCTGGCCTTGGACCACAAAATGATGGGCAGATAAATTGGAACCCCCACCTCCACCTACAACCCATGCCAAAAATCTTGGGGTCATCATTCATACCCAGATAACCTCCACTAAACAAATTAACAGTATTGCTGGTACTAGTTTTGCCAATCCTCAAAGCGCTGAGTAAAATCCAAAGATATCTTCTCCCACACAGTTGTTCAGGCTCTTATTAGAGTATGGAAATTCACTGTACTTAGGCACCCCCGAAGTACAGTCTAAGTCGACTTCAGATCTTACAGAATGCTGCAGCCAGACATATTCCTGACATTCTGAAAATAACATTGATTAAAGGCCACCTAAACTCTTTTCACTGCCTTCCAGCGAGCAAACGAATTTTGTTTGAAGCCCTGTGTATCACCCACTATATACCATATTACCTGGCAAAAAAGAACTGGTGAAATACAGCACCCAAAAATCTTCGTACCACCAAGCAATGTCTTCTACAAGTACCAAATATTTTCAGGGCTAGAATGGGAGGCAGAACCTTCTCTTATCATATCAGCAAATGGAGGGATTTTGTGCCACTCAGAAAGAGAGAGATGAACAATCACTGACTTTTTAGGAAAAACTGAGAAACCTGGTTGTTTAAACGGAAGCTCTAACCTCCCCACCTTCTTTGGATGATTTTAGCCAGCGCTGGGATGCATCCTGTGTCTGAGCGCTCTACAGATGAAAAATAAAATAAAGCAAAAGATCATATCACCTGTCATTCAAAGAATGTCATCTACTGTTCTTTGTATAGGACAAAACAACTCAGGAAGTTTGAAGTTGCATCTTGAGAACATCAGTCAACAATTCAGTGTCAAGTACAGAATGCGTAGATGGTTGAGAATTCTATTAAAAAGATGCGTCTAAAACAAGCTAATATCTTCAGACACTAAGTGAGCTAAAGGGATGTTCACCCTGAAGATTATTGACTGGATTCTAGTGCTTGTTTATTCTATTTCCAGACACGTCGTATTGAATTATGTTTTAGAATGACTATTACTTTAAATGACTTGGCTACGGTGCTTTGGCCATCTAACGAGCTCTTGCACTGGCCGAATTCTCCTATGTAGTCTTCATCATGTGGGATTAATTCAACAGGTTGTTAGATTCCAGCGCAGGCAGCTCTCTTGTACGGCATTAATTAGAATGTTTGGCTTTTTGTGGTGCTGCTGTTATTTCATGTGCTCCTTGTTTTACTTGGGTTGTCGAAAGAATGGAGACTGGTTTGAATGAAGTATGTGTACATCTGGGCTGTAAACTCTCCACTGGATCGAGGCTCTTAATTCTTCGTTTCTTCGAACATTTCCAAATATCATTCGCGCTTTTTGAATCAAAAAGTAGATTCTCTAATGCCCCTGCATTTATGTTGGCTCAATAGGGGCACAGGAAAGGGCTGTGGCTGTGACCACAAAGCAATAAATACCACATATAGGTCTCCAAAGGAGCATCTACCCTACCAACAACGAACTGCTCCCAACTCATCAGTCTCACACACTATTGTACATTTGGTAATACGAGGAGGGAGCACTTTACTGTTAGGACGAGAACCCTCACTCACCCTAAGGTGACATGATTCATCATTGGGTTCCCTCCTCACACAAGGACCGCAAAAAGGGGAGGAGCGGAGGTGTTTTGATGATGTTTATGAGTGAGGGGCAGAGTGCAAAAAGAACTTACAGTGTCAATAAAACTATCTCCTGGTGGGCGAAAAACTTTTATTCTGCTGTACCCCATTGGATAGAGTTAAAAGGGTGAGAGGACAGGAGTAAAGACTACCCTTTCTCAGTGGGTCAACATGTTTCTGCCCATCAATGACTTTCTCAAGTTCACAGGCATTCATCAGGACCAGAGAAGACTGTCACTCTGCTTTTAGAAAATTAAAATTAAATACCAGCCATACATTCAACTTGGTAGATTACTGGGTGGGTTACCACTATCCTCAGTGTCCACCTATGATGATGAAAGATAAATAACAGACAGCAATTACTCTCAGTTTGATTAAACAAAACCCCTTCAAACATGTATATTCTAAGTTAGGCAAATTCAGCATTGAACAAAGCAATTGGCATTGACAACTTCCTGTCACTTACAGCAATGGACATGATACTGGTATGCTAATTGTATCGTTATCCCACAACATGGAGGCCAAAGAGCCTTTAACGAGTCTGTGAGGACAGACATCGAATTTAAATAACTGTCCACTAACTTAGCACAGGTTTGGTGTTTAGCATCTTTAGTTTCCACAGGAGTAGGTGTTCTTTGATTGTAAGATTTAAGTCTACTTGCGTCCAGGCAGTCTCTCACAGGCAGTGATGGAGGGTGAGAAGCACTTGAGGTTTATGTCTGGCAGCCATATTGGAGATGCCATTCTTTAGGATGTCCTGGTGTAAATCAGTTGAGTGAATGATAAACAGATGACATCCATATTTGGTCATTGGCAGATAATGCTCTCCAGTGGAGTTTGGTACTGTTGGTCGTCTAGGGGTGCAGGGCGAGTCGTGATGGGTGAGTGTTTAAAGTAAGGGTTCCGGGGGCATGGCCAAGATGGTGGCCAGATAAGACGCTGGAGTGTGTCTCTCCGGCCTAGCCGTCACAAAAACTTTGTAAAGCGGCCCATTCCCGGTCTCCTGGCATAGCGGGGGAGAACCGGGTGTGTACGGAGAGCCGAGGGAGCAGGGATTCATTCCGCCTGGGTGGCTTGGCGTCCTCGCGGACCCGAGTGCAAGAATCGAGAGGCGGCCTGCCCGGCCCGGGCGAGAGACTGGAGGCGAGGTGGGTGCGGACTGTCACCAGGACGGTGGAGGCGCCCGGGTGCCCTGTACTAACGGGATTAGCGGATCTACAGGTCCCGCATGCCCCGGTCTATTGCCGCTGAGAACCCATGAGAAAGACAGGGTGATTGTGTGGGCCGCGGCGGTGGAACCGCGCTCGCCATTTTGGACGGCGGTGAAGCGGTGACGGCACTCTGCAGCGCCCGGACATGAGCCGCACTGAAGAGGTGCGCGTGGGCTCATTTGGACATTGCTAAAAGGCGTGGGGCACCGGTCGCCGCGCCAATCAGCGCTCCTACAGTTCCAGGTAGCCCCGACATCGGGGGCAGCAGTGCTGGGCCAGGTGGGCGCAGCCATTTTATAATAGCCGGAGGAGGGTCCCGCCATGGGCTCTGAGAGGCCGCAGGAGCGACGAGGAGGCTGGAGGGCGGTGACACGGAGCAAAGCCTGAGGCTTGGACCCAGTGTTGACAACTACCAGGTACGAGGGATTAGCGCTGGACATCGGTGGACCACCATCGTCGCGGAAGAGAGAGGGCGAGCTGCGCCATTTGCTAGTTCCAGTAAGTAGGGCCGTGAGGCACGGCGGCCCTGTGCGTGTCGCAGCATAAGCCTCCCACTACTGCGCGTTACGGCATCGTCCTGCAGCCCTGTCTGGTGCACCGCCTGGAGCGTCAGCAACTGGCCTAGTGGCTCCCATTGGAACACTTTGGTTGGGTGCGCGAGGCTGTGGGGGCCTGAAGCATTACGAGCATTGTGTGGGCTCTCCGGTCCCTAAACGCCAGAGGGGACCGCGCACCTGTCTACAAGACGCTACGACTCGGCCTCGCACACCCGAGCGGGACTTCTGGCTCAGTACTTTACGGGTGCTGGCAACGGGGCGACAGAAGCACTCCTGGTGGCCGAGCCGGCCCTGAGCAGAGCCCTCACGGACTCACGCGGTGTTTGCGGACTTGTAGGTGAGCCTATGACGTGACGGCCTCTCAACCGCAGTTAGGGTCACGGAGCCTCAGCCATGGCAGCGGCACGCCTGAAAAAGGACAGAAATGTGAAGGAGATGCTCCTGAGACAAACTGGAGCCGTGGGTGCGGCAAACACCACGCCTGCAGATAATAGCCAGCAGGACGCAGGGGATGGTGGCGATGGTCCGGCCACTAAGGCCTTCATGTCGGAACTGTTCTCCTCCCTGAAAGAGGACATCCAGGAGCTGAAGGGCCAGTTAACTGCAGATCTGAAGGAGCTCCGGCGCGATTTGGACGAGGTCGGCGACCGTGTAGCCTCCCTGGAGGATCACGAAACGAACAGGGACGAGGAGATCCATATGCTGCAGCAAGACCTTCTCCGACTGCAGGAACAACATCTTGACCTACAGGCACATGCTGAAGACCTCAAGAACCGTTCTCGACGAAACAATGTTCGGATCCGGGGAGTACCATGGAAGGCGGAGGAGGATGATCTTCATGCCTACGTGCTGGCGCTCTTCCGCCAGGTCCTGGGAGAGGACGACACTAAAGAGATTCGGATGGACCGGGTGCATCGAGTGGGTCTACCCAGAGGAAATAAGGCACCGCCACCAGACATTCTCGTTTGTGTGCACGATTTCCAGTTGAAGGAGTTGATAATTCGTAGGGCCCGAGAGTCCCAACCTATCCAGTTCAGAGGACACACTCCTGCTTTATATCAAGACCTGGCAGCGTCCACCTTGTTCAAGAGGAGAGAATTTCGAGTGGTGACTTCCCACCTGATAGAGAAAGGAATACCATATTCTTGGGGACACCCATTCCGCATCATCTTTAAGCATCAAGGTAGGCTGCGCCAGATTCGTTCCCTCAAGGAAGCACTGGAAGTCTTGGAGCTTGAAGTCGCCACATCGCCCGGGCATGATCAGGGTTCTAGAGATGCTCCATCGCATCGGCCTCCACGCTGGCAGCAGGCTGGCAGGTCTGCCACGGGACTGCGTCCGGATCCAGTGACGATGGCCAAAGAGAGAGAGGCAGTGCTTTCTTCGCTGAGTCAGCCCCTGGAGCGTCCGATCTCCCCTTGACACGAATGGTAAGGCGTGCCCGGGATGGAGTAATTGATCGGCGGCCGGGAACAGTTCATGTCTTCCCATAAAGAGGTACGTCTGCTGCTCCGGATGGATCAGGTACTTTGTTGTTTGACTTTGCCTGCGAGCCACGACCTCCATGGTCTTCTTTCCATAGATGAACTTTTGTCTGGCTCATCTTTCACTAGTTGGCGGAGGTGGGGGGTTTATGTTGCTGAATCACAGAGGGTTTGAAGTAGGGTCCCGTTTTACCATCTAACAAGAAACCCACGTCTCATTCTGCACTACCCACCAAACATGACACTCCAAGATAGGCCCCACCAGTTAGGCCCTGATAGATGTCCTAAGTTGTCCACTTTCCTTCATCCTCTTAGCACATCACACATAGGCCCAAGCCCACCTCCTTAGATACCCACATATAGGCCCAAGCATACCTTCCTAGATACATACATATAGGCCCACAAAGCCCAGTGTCTCTTGCTATCATTTTTTGTTAATAAAACAGATCTCGCAGGCTTCACTGATCTGACAGCAGGGACCTGTGCCATCCACCGCGACACTAGCCCCCCCTTGTAAATTTCCACAGTTATGAGAATAAGATTAGCCCACACGTACGTGACATTCTGCTGGTACATCTGGCTGTTTCACAAGCAAGGTTGGCAATATTTTTAGTTATGAAACTTTCCGCGCTTGCTTAATTGAAACTGAAAAAGACGGCAACGTGACAGAGAAATAATATATAAAATATTAATTTCTGAGCATTTTACGGTAAAAGTTATCCTTTGTTTACTTTCTGCGGTCAAGAGCACTGACCACCTGCTAAAAGCCCCTAGTTTCACCATGATACCACTTCTCAGTTCTACATAAAATTTTCCACAGTTACTGTAAGCGTGCGGTCAAGGGCCCACTTCAGGACCCACGTCAGACATGGGTAGGACTTCTGCATTAAGCCATATAAAAGGTCTACACCTAGGCCAACGCCCCGAACTCTTCAAACCACTGCCTAGTTGCATGGTGAGTGTTCCCGATCGATCGTCATCCTGACTGGGCCTAGAACTTCTACTTCCAAGGTGGTAATGCTCTTATCTGATTATTTGCCTTTTGGCTTTGTAAGCCTATCTGATTATTTGCCTTTTGGCTTTGTCAGCCTATCTGATTATGTGCCTTTTGGCTTTGTCAGCCTATCTGAATATTAGCCTTTTGGCTTTGTCAGCCTATCTAATTTAGCTCATCCAAACCCAAGCCATTGCATTTGTCTTAGCTTAAACTGCGTAGTCTTGGATGGTGTTGCTTTCTTAAGAAAAGATTTGCCTTCTAGGCACTAGCCTATTCATCATCTTTAAATTCAGGGCTGCCCCATGGGCAGCTGCTCATAGAATGATATATAGATATATATATTTGTGCTTCATCTGAACAACTGATTTATAACATTGTCGATGTCTTTATTTTCCATCCTGCTCATGTGTTGATGGGCAACATTTAAATTGAACTGTTTTCTGTGTTTCTGAATTGCTTAATAAAAGTGCAACTGTATTTTACATCGTTGTTCCTTCTTTTCAAGTGAACGAGCGGAGTGCGGGACAGGCTCTCAGGAGCCGGTAAGCAGAATGGTGTGGCCATCCATTTACCCTCAAACAGTGGCGACCACGAAGAAGAAGGTCTCGGTTGGCGGGTCCTCTGCGGTGCGGTCCTGGGACACACACTGGGGTTACACCTGTGGCTGCCCCTCGGACTCTCCTCACGGCCACCTGGGTAAGTCGGGGATAGTTTTATTTTTTCTCCCTTGAATTTACCTCAGGGTGTGGCGTGTGTAGAGAGGTAGGTCTGGCTGCCTCTGCCCTCCAGGGTCTCCCTTGTATCTGCTCCTTTGTTCCCCTGTGGTTGACTGTCTTGCCACGACGTCCTCTGTGGCTGGTCACATCTTGCTGAGGCTCTTCGGTGCTTTCCCTTCTGCTGTCATCGACTCCATCGTGGCTTCCTTCTGCTTGGTTTCTCTTGGCGTTTCTCAGTATTGCTTTGTAGTGCACTTGCCTTTCACGTATATTATGCTTAGGTTCTGCCCGAGTTTTGAGGTGGGCGGTCTTTATTGTCAAACATAGTTGTGTATACATGGGTTTGAAGTTTTGAGGTTTGAGTCCTGGGCATATGGGTATCTGAACTCCTATAGAGGCCGGGGGTCCTTCGCACTGCTTAACGGTGTCTACACCCTCTTGGAGGTTTGAGTCCTGCGCCAGCACGTGGCTGGCCGAATTCTGTTACAGGTTGGGATTCCTTGATACCGTCCATATTGTCCGAATTCTGATACAGGGCTTTGCGTCCTTGGCACGGTGCACAGGTGGCACACGTGTCTGAATTGTTATTATTGTTGGCTCCAGCTTGGGGTCCTCCTGCATTGTGCTACTTAGGGTGTGGTCTCTGCGCCATACTATATTTCTGTTCTTACATTTTATAGTGCTTTTCGTCTATTGCTGTATTTTAATTTTACGGTGCTTTCTCTCATACTGTGTTACAGTGCTTCCATTTTCCCCTGCTTTTTCACGTCTTTATATTTCGGTTTCTCGGTTGCTCTCTGCACCAGCTGTTCCTTTATTGTGTTTTTTGCTACATTCCTTTCTATATTGTGTATTCTATTTTCGTTCGTGGCTCAACCACGCCCTGCGTCTCCCTTTCATCTCTCCTGTGTATTATTTGCTGGGGTGTCCTTTTTCAATGCGCATTTATTTTTTCAGGGCTCTCTCCCGTGTTTTCACACATTCCTTCTTCTCCCTCTCTGCCGTGTCCCTCTCTGATTCCATTCTGCATGGCTTGGGTGCTTTCTTCTTTTTATCTTTCAAGTTGATATCTCTCTCTGACAGGCGCCTCTGTCGATTTCTGGCTGCGCCACTCCGAATAGAGGAACAAGCTCTTTCGGAACATCGGGGCCCTTCAGAGATACCCTCCGCCTTCTTCTGCTCACTGCGTTCGCAGAAAGAGGAAGTGCACCTCTCCCCTTCGCAGCAGCTCCACCTCGCCCCTCCTTTCTCTGCCTTCGCCGATTGCTCTTGAACAAAATATGTTACGGTGATCACTGTTATTTTTAAATATGCATTTCGTTTATTTAATCATTGTTTATTTGTTGTCTATTGTGTCTGTTTTTTGTGCTTCTGTTCCTTAAGCATTTGTTTGCCCTGCTCCCCCACCACAGTTGTCTCCCTGCCCCGTCCCCATCTGTTGCTGTCCTGCCAACTTCACAGTCAATAGCCGAGTGCCAGGGCTGCCAGTTATTGTTGTTGTCTGAGTTGCCCCCCACTCTTTCCTCCCCGTTAGGGGCAACTCCGCAAGGTAGCTGTTGACTGGGCTGCCTCCTTTTTCCTCATTAGCCGCAATCCCGCTAGGTAGTTGTTCACTTACCCTATTTACACTTTGCACCTTCATTGCGCCTCTTTTTCCTGTCTCTCACACCTTTTGCCTACCATTTGTCCAGGCCAATTGGTAGCCAAGGGGGGGGTGGAGTCATATCTCCCTTCCTCCTGTCAGCTCCCTTACACCCCTTCCTCTCAGGTATGTCCTTTGACCCCCCGCAAATTCTTAGCCTTCTTATTCATTCAGTGCGTGGTACAGCCACTGCAGTCTACCACGCCTCCCTTGATCGTTTTACCCCCTTACACGCCATCAAAGTGACGTTCTTGCAGTTGCTTGGAACATCTTAGGGATTACCTTTACACCCACCACTGAAATACGCCTTTCCCTCTTATCTCTCACAGACTTACCTCCCTCAGCCACCGCTTCTTCCCAGCCTCCACCACCACCAGACACCACTCGCCCGGATCTGCTGTGGCCTGACCACTCCTCTAATTCCTCTTCTCGCTCCGCACCATCCTTGAGCTCCTCTGTTTATTTTGCTAATTCTCCCATTGTCATTCCAATAGACGTAGAGTCCAGTACTGACTCCGCACACTCCACGATATCCTCTGAAGAGGCACCACTCCCTAATCTTACCACCCCTGCCTCTCCCACAGTATCAGCATCAGCCTCTAGCAGTGCTCTCCACCAACCACCGTCTCCTGGGAACGAGTCCCCATTCCTCGCGGTACTCCTGCAGGACTATTCAGTGGACCTGCAGGACCCTGTACCAGACGTTCTCATTGTGCCTCCCCCTGCCTGCCAACCTCCGCACTTCCACACACTGTAGGGAATGTGTGACTCTTCCCCTGATAGCACAGCATCTCACATTTTTGTATATCTAGTCAATAATCACGTTGTAGGTCTTTCCACTGGTCACCCATCTTCCTTTGTCCACGTTACACCTTTAGCAAGCACTGTCCTTCTCACTATATTTCAAGTTCTAGGGATTGATTATACCCATGCACAGCAGATAACACTCTCACTAGCACCGTCCTTTCCGCACCCCATTACCACCAAAGTCAAAGAACCAAAGCCTTGCAAGCACTGACATTTCAGGGAACACTCTTGACCCTCAGGTATTACTGGTCCCCATGAACAGAATTTTAGGTACCTCTGTTCATAAAACACCGGATTGCATTTACATACGCATCCGCTTAATAGCGCCAGGCTTGGAGATACCTACCACATTAACCACATCCTATCCGCGCAACCCGCTACAAAGCAAGATCATTGCTGCTCTCTCTGCAACCAGCTCCAATTCCCTGACTTCTCCCCTAACGGAATATACACCGGACCAGAGGAACTGGACTTAAGAAAAACATTATATCACATTATTATTAGTGCCATAGGAGAGGAACTAGTAAAAGACGCCCTTCCCACTACTTCTGACACTCAACCCTCTCCAGACACTCAACCCCCGCCTGACACCTAATTGCATCCCTTTCTAAACTAGCGACATTCACCTTCAAAAGCATTGTGTTTTTAAAATAACTCCTCATGAATGGCATACTGAGCTCTACAGTGTATAAAACGTCCACCCACTTTCACATCTTCTTTATCATACGCCCCCTGGATCACTACTCACTGCCATACTATCTAGCACATAGCCAAGGCACCCACTCCAAAGTTATATTGCTGAAGCTTGCTTTGATGGCCAGCTTCGCTTCCCTCTTTTAGCACAAGAGCGAGACTTGCAGGACGGTGTGTATGAGATTGTCATTCAGGCAGTAGCGCAAGAACTCATCAGAGACATTGTCCCTAGCACCTGAAACACGCACTCCTTTAGTTCAGGCTTTGCCTAGAGCGCCCTGCGTTAGACACACCAACATGGCCACTCCACTGCAACATGTTTTAAAAACATTTGGAGGGCAAGAACACCATATACTAAAGCACTGCAGAGAATTACATAAGCGTACCTCCAAAATGAGTCATCCTTGGCCGTCAGAAGGGAGCTTTGATCCAATCATACTAGAGCATGCCACCACCTTCCTAGACACTAAGTACTCCGGCACTAAGTTACAGAAGAGAAAGGCTACTTTAGATCTCTGGCGAATTTTCAAAGACAAGGCTCAAACACACTCTGACTTGACACACCCAGCCATACCCAATGCTCCACCGCCTCCTCCGCCTTACCACTTCAGCGGTATGTATACCGAACGCACACACAAAGAACAACCAGATCTGGCAGTCACCACTAATGATTCTCCGGCTGCTGGTTTCCAACCACTACCAAATGATGCATCTTCCTCACCACACCTCGGTCCAGATATATACATCACACAAACGGATGAATTCCAGACTTCTCACACATCACCCAGTCACCCGTATCACCGCATGGACAGACCACCGACTCCACCCATGCCCCCCGGTGATGTGTACCCGCGTCTGACTGAACGTCTGAACATACATATGCCCGTTACCCATGGTACAATAATGGAGACAGCAGTATCAGGTCTCCCAGGCCTTATAGATGCACAACTGTCACTGAAATTTACACCAACTGTCAATACTGCACAACCACGCCCAGGTGAAGAGGATGAGGAAGACTCTGACTCTGCCTCTCAAGCATCATCCCGCCACTCACGTACACCTAGTAATGCCTTCCGTGATACCGGCACTAAACAAGCCGCTGACACCAACCCCTTCCGTGACACCGGTACGCAACTATTCCCAAATTCGTGCCTCCCACCCCAAACTAGCCTGCCCTTCACTTCCACTGCACCCTTGGGTGAGGGACCAGGATCTGGCCTTATGACAGAGCAGCAGCAGCTCATTGAGTTCCACAACTCACCCTTGCTGTGCATGACTGAGGGACAGCATGCCCCCCTCACAGGTCTTCCCACCCCATACCAGAATTGGAGACCAAGTGCAGACTTGAGCAAAAGCATCAGCCTGGAAAGTATCTCGCCAGAGCACCCCGAAAGAGAACAGTCACACATGCATCAACCACCCAGCCACACAGGACAGATAGACACAATGAGACGCATGTCATTTAAATTAGAGAACATGCAGAAAACATTTGCAGACCTGATCGCTAAGGTCAACTCTCCAGCACCACCACAACCACCCACACTTCACCAGCGCATGCAGGACCACCCACGGACAGGTATCAGTGGGAATGGGGAAGGGAGTATACAATCTCTCCATAATGAGCACCCCCACCACTATGACGCTGCCGCCTCTGGAATAACACAAACAGTCACCAACACACACCAAGCCTACCAATCCCCAACAGCTTTAGGGCCTGAAAGGACACCACCACTGGTACGAGAAGGTCACAATCCCTTATTTGGTGAACTCCCCATATATTGTGAACACCCACAGGAACAAGACCCAGTGGTAAGAAGGAAGGTCAGGACCACCGAAGCACAGAAACTTAAAGTCTTGGGGACACATGGGCGCCCAGACGACATACTATATGACGTCTCGGGCTCTGCTTCCTTGCGTACCGTTAGGATGAAAAATAGACACAACATGAGCCTCAGCAGACCATGTGTACCACAAACTAGCAATGATC
Organism: Calotriton arnoldi; assembly: GCA_963921515.1. Taxonomy (NCBI): domain Eukaryota; kingdom Metazoa; phylum Chordata; class Amphibia; order Caudata; family Salamandridae; genus Calotriton; species Calotriton arnoldi. The sequence goes on along the minus strand of CAWUFW010000032.1, from coordinate 49,162 downwards.
TCACTCCCAATGAGATAGTGACATTAGGGAAGGCTCAGACTATGCAGTTAACCCCTTTTCAGACGACTTGGCAGGCTGGTCAGAGCCCTTAGCACCGCAAATGCTCCCTTGGCCAAGAGACGGCTCTTTGAGCCTCAGTACATGGCAACAGCAGTTGAATGTATCCTCAAAGGATTAGGAGATGAGGATTGGGACTATGAGTACATGAGAGAGAGTTTAAAGGTCTGGCAAAAATATGCCCGCCAGCATGACTCTACAGGACCTACAGTGCGACGCATAGGAGTGACGCGCCAAATGCCACTGCTGTACAAAAATGTCACTGATCCCCCCATCTATATTCTGTGGTCTACACTAGACAAAGAAAATCTCAAGAAAAATCTCCCACCCCTTACCAAGGGTGCGGGAAAATGGATTGCAGCCTTTGAAAATTACACCACAGGTAACAACATAGCTATAGGAGATGTAAAAGCCTGCTGATCTCCCTTATCGGGGAAGACGCAGAAGATCTCTTCACCCGTGTCCATGCCAATCTTACAAAAACAAACACCAAACATGATGGTGTTTCCTTTAATGAGATTAGAACACTAGCATGGGCTGAGTTGCGCAGGAAATTCCCTGATGTTCCCGATATTGGGGCTCTATTGTCACAGACCATGCAACCAAATGAAGACCCTGCCAACTATCTCTCCAGAATGAAAGAAAAATGGCATCAGGAGTTAGGGCAACAAAGGGATGCAGCAGGAGGGTACGGAAGACTATTTTATCACACAATAAAAAAGGGTCTGCCCACCGAAGTGCAGGAAAAATTAGATGGCATAGTAGCAATGGAATGTAAGCCATGGGCTGAGATACAAGACCACATTATACATTACTGCAAGAAGAGGCAGGAACAGGAGAAGAATAGACAGCTGGCCATAGAGAATGCTGCTGCCAAATTGGTGCAGCAGAAACTGAATAAGAAAAAAGACAATGCAGACACAGTCATGTTTGCAGCACCGGTCACTTAGATGACGGCAGTAACATCCTTCCCCCAGGCTGCCATGAATGCTCTTGCAGGCAACGCCCAACCTGCCCCACAACAGGTTCAAGCACCACCTGCCGTACAATACATACAATCAATCAATCAATCAATCAATCATGTCACTTATAAAGCGCACTACATACCCGCGAGGGTCTCAAGGCGCTGGGGGAAGAGGGGGGTGGTGCTGCTACTGATCGAAGAGCCAGGTCTTGAGGAGTCTTCTGAAGGCCAGTAGGTCTTGGGTCTGTCGGAGGTTGGTGGGGAGGGTGTTCCAGGTCTTGGCGGCGAGGTGGGAGAAGGATCTGCCGCCGGCGGTCGTTTTCCGGATGCGGGGGACTGTGGCGAGGGCGAGGCTGGTCGAGCGGAGCTGGCGGGTGGGGGCGTAGAAGCTGAGTCGTCTGTTGAGGTAGGCTGGGCCGGAGTTGTGGAGTGCTTTGTGTGCGTGGGTGAGGAGCTTGAAGGTTATCCTCTTGTTGACAGGGAGCCAGTGCAGGTCTCTCAGGTGGGGTGTGATGTGGCTGCGTCCGGGGATGTTGAGGATAAGACGTGCAGAGGAGTTCTGGATGCGTTGCAGCCGTCTCAGGAGCTTAGCCGTCGTTCCTGCGTAGAGGGCGTTTCCGTAGTCCAGCCTGCTGGTGACGAGGGCCTGGGTGACTGTTTTCTTGTTTCGGTGGGGATCCACTTGAAGATCCTGCGGAGCATTCGGAGGATGTTGAAGCAGGATGAGGAAACGGCGTTGACCTGCTTAGTCATGGAGAGGGTGGGGTCGAGGATGACCCCTAGGTTGCGTACGTGGTCGGTGGGTGGCGGGGCTGTTCCCAGTGATGTTGGCCACCAGGAGTCGTCCCAGGCTGAAGGGTTGGAACCAAGGATGAGGACCTCCGTCTTGTCCGAGTTCAGCTTCAGGCGGCTGGTCCTCATCCATTCGGCGACGGCCTTCATTCCTTCGTGGAGGTGGGCTTTGGCGGTGTGAGGGTCTTTGGTGAGGGAGAGGATCAGCTGGGTGTCGTCGGCGTAGGAGATGATGTTGAGGTTGTGCTGTCGGGCGACGTGGGCGAGGGTGCCATGTAGATGTTGAACAGCGTTGGGCTGAGGGAGGAGCCTTGGGGTACGCCGCAGATGATCTTGGTGGTCTTGGATCGGAAGGGGGCGAGGCGGACGCTTTGTGTTCTGCCGGAAAGGAAGGATGTGGTCCAGTCCAGGGCCTTCTCTTGGATCCCGGCGTCGTGAAGGCGTGTTCGTAGTGTGTGGTGGCAGACCGTGTCGAAGGCGGCTGATAGGTCCAGGAGGATGAGGGCTGCTGTTTCTCCGTTGTCTAGCAGGGTCCTGATGTCATCGGTGGCGGCGATGAGGGCGGTTTCGGTGCTGTGGTTGCTGCGGAAGCCGGACTGGGAAGGGTCCAGGATGTTGTTCTCCTCGAGGTAGCGGGTCAGTTGTTTGTTGACGATTTTCTCGGTGACCTTCAGCGGGGAACGGGAGCAGAGAGATGGGTCGGAAGTTCTTGAGGTCCTTGGGGTCTGCCTTGGGTTTCTTGAGTAAGGCGGTGATCTCGGCGTGCTTCCAGCTTTCCGGGAAGGTTGCTGTCTCGAAGGAGATGTTGATTATTTTCCGGAGATGGGGCGTGATGGCTGTACTGGCTTTGTTGAAGATGTGGTGAGGGCACGGGTCTAGCGGTGAACCGGAGTGGATGGTGTTCATGATCTCGCTGGTGTCCTCGTCGTTGATGTTGGTCCAGGAGAGCAGGCGGTTGGTGGTTGTGGGGGCAGTGGTCTCGGTGGTTGCCGGTGCGGTCGTGGTGTTGAAGCTGTCGTGGATGTCGGCGATTTTGCGGTGGAAGGAGGTGGCCAGTGAGTCGCACAGGTCTTGCGACGGCTGGATGTCGTTGGTGTTGGAGCTGGGGTTGGAGAGTTCCTTCACGATGTTGAAGAGCTCTTTGCTGTTGTGTGCGTTGTTGTCTAGGCGGTCTTTGAGTGAGGCCCTTTTGGCGGATCTGATGAGGTGATGGTGATTGCGGGTGGCGCTCTTGTGGGCGGCGTAGCTGTCCGCTGTCCGTTCGTGGAGCCAGATCTTCTCCAGTTTTCGGCATGTTCGTTTGGAGGCCTGGAGTTCTTCGGTGAACCAGGTGGCTTTCTTGCTGGTGTGGCTGTTGGGCGGATTCTTGAGCGGGGCGAGGGTGTTGGCGCAGTCGTCGCTCCACTGTCTGGAGGTTGCGGGCGGCGGTGTCGGGATCGGAGGGTTCGGCGGGTGGGCTCAGGGCGAGGTTGTGGTTAGCTGGTCTTCCGTGACTCTGCTCCAGCAGCCGCGAGGCATTTGTTCGGTGCGGTGGTGCGTGGTGGGCTACCCCAGCCTACCATACAGTATGTCCAGCCACAACCACAGCCAATTTTACATTACATGCCAGCACCACCCGCTTACAGTGCCAACATACAGCCCTACTACAATAACAGACAAAATATGAACAGGAACACAGGTGTACAAGGAAGAGGGCGAGGGATGGGACAGCAGAGGTTTCCACAACAGCCAGGACTAGGGACCCCACCGCTCATCTGCTACTATTGTCAGAAACCAGGCCTCATACAAAGAGATTGCCACAGTAAAATGCGTGATATGGGTCAGCAATACATGGGTCCCGGTTACCAAGCACCAGCACCATTCCAACAACAGCAGCGCACGCAACAACACCTTCAACTGCCCCAAATAATATACTCTTATGCCCAACCAGCACAGCAGCAACAAGTGCAGCTCCAAGCGCCCATAATGGGCCAGGTTCAGCCAACTGTCCAGCAAGTGCAGGTTCCAATGCAACAGCCACAGCCACAGCAAGTACCTGCTTACCAAGTGGTACCCCAAACACAGAACAATGTACCCATAGGAGGAACGATTGTTGCCTCCAACAACCCCTTTACCCAGGGCACCATCCAGCAATATCAGACTGGAGGATACACCGGCTAGGACAGCCCACAGACAACTCTTGTGTGCCCAATTTTGTCATGCACTAGCAATACTGAAGAGGACCCTATTGCAAGTGTTACAATAAATAACAAAACATATAGCTTTCTTGTTGACACAGGTGCCTCATACTCCTGCATTACAGGTGGCCCTCTGCCCATTTCTGACCAAATAGCGGACACACAGGGATTTTCTGGGGCAATAGCAAGGGTCCCCTTCACCAAGCCAGTATCAATTGAGATAGGAGGCCATGTAGTGGAACAGCCACTGCTCTATTCACCCAGGTCCCCAGTCAATCTCTTAGGACGTGACCTCATGGCCAAACTAAACATGACTATCCACTTTGATGACAATGGAACAATGATTTGCTCCATACCAGGTACCCCACTAACTAGGATAATGGCAGTCACTGCACAGTCTTCCTTAAACAGCCAGGTCAGAGCACGTCCAGTGGACGAGCACGCCTTCTCTACAGCTGTCCACACTATTGTCGCCACCACTCCCGAATTACAAGGCTGCACTGTTCAGTTACCAAAAGAATTTCTCTTCAGACCCCAAGCATCAGGCTCACAGGTATCAGACAAAAACTTGACCCTTGACATATGCGCCCTTGAGATAACACCCACCTACGGCGCATTCCTGGCAGGGGATGACAATGCTCATACTTGGGCTTGTGTCATTTTTATTGAACCTAAAGGATTGCTCAGAGACATTTCAGATGCCCAGTTATTTGGATCCCCTGAAGACTACTCCAAAACTGAGATTATCTATCAAAACAATGTGCCCGTCTCAGTGACAGTGGAAATTAGAACACCAACCGTCACCCCCAACTATGACTCTGTCCGAGAGGCAGATTTGGCCCAAGTACCAGCACATCTTTGGACAACAGGCCCAAACGATGTAGGCCTTATCAGCTCTGCCACGCCATTTAAGATAACTCTCAAACAAGGCGCTATCCTGCCAAGAATAAAACAGTATCCCTTGTCCAAGGCCGCAGAGGAGGGTATTGCCCCTACCATACAAGCATTGCTGGATCAAGGAGTAATCTATCCTTGTATCTCTCCTTGTAATACGGCCCTTTTTCCTGTGCGTAAGGGGAAGACAAATCAATGGCGTCTAGTTCATGATCTTCGCGCCGTTAACAACATAGTTGTACCAGAGTTCCCCATCGTCCCAGACCCCTCTGTAATACTCACGAACGTCCCCCCGATGCACAGTACTTTTCTGTCATCGACCTGAAAAATGCTTTTTTAGCGTTCCCTGCACCCAGACAGCCAATACCTATTGGCTTTTACATTCCGTAATGTGCAATTAACATACCAAAGATTGGCCCAGGGGTACTGTGAGTCCCCTAGCGTCTTTAACAGAGTTGTCAAAACAGACTTGTCCAATTTCCAATGTGACAGCACCCTACTGCAATATGTCGATGACATACTGCTTTGCAGCCCCACAGAACAACAATGCAGGAAAGACACCATCTCCTTACTGACCACCCTAGCACAAAGAGGATACAAGGTTGACAAACAAAAATTACAATATTGCCAAAAAGAGGTACACTATCTAGGTCAGCTACTGTCAGCATCAGGCAGACGAGTCACTCCAGGTCGAGTTGAGGCAATAAAAGGCACTTCTGAACCCCAAACAGTTAAAGACATGCAAAAATTCCTCGGCCTAGTGAATTATGTCCTTCAGTGGGTCTTTGATTTCGCAACAATAACTGCCCCATTGCTAAAAGCAGTGAAAATGGGCAAAGACAGACACAACAAAATTGAGTGGACACCTGAAATGAGAACAGCCTACACCCAGCTCAAAGATGAGATAACAAATGCACCAGTGTTAGGATCACCTGATTACACAAAAGAATTCTACCTATTCACCCACTGTGATGGTCTAGTCATGACTGCAGTACTCACCCAGAAATACCCCATGGGCCATAAGCCTATTGCCTACTTCAGCGGCATGCTGGACGCTGTCATGAAAGGTCATTACCCCTGCGAGCAGGCCCTTGCTGCCGCAGCGTTTGCTGTTGAGAAAAGCACCCCCATTGTAATGGGTTCCCCACTGACTATGTACACCGAACATGCCGTCTTTGCAATAATACAAAAAGCCAAGACAACATTAACAACACAAAGAGTGTCAGGGTACGAAGTCATACTGTCATTGCCTTCTCTGAAAATTGTCAAATGTCACACAGTAAACCCTGCCACATTTTTTGCCCATCCCATTGCCACTTCAGATGATGACCCCCATGATTGTGCCACATATTCACCAGATGAGTCAGGAGCAGCAAAAGAGGACCCCTTACCAAACAGTACTGTATATTTTGTTGATGGCTCCTCTACCATTGATCAAGAAACAGGAGTAAGGTACACAGGAGCTGCATTAGTTAGAGCACAGCAAAATGACTCCTCTGATTCCCTAGACACAGTACAGCAGCTTACATTACCATCACACTATTCTGCCCAGGCAGCTAAAATGGTAGCCCTCATAGCTGCCTTAAACATTGGAGCTGATGATCGCATTGCAATTTACTCCGATTCTGCATACGTCACCACAACAACACACTCCAGCATCCTTCGCTGGAAGAGGCGTGGCTTCCTTAAATCAGATGGCACACCTGTCATTCACAAGACATTACTAGAGGAACTTATTGAGGCCCTTACACTACCAGCTGAAGTAGCCGTAGTCAAATGCGCAGCGCACACCAATGGCCAAGATTTTGTCTCCAGAGGTAACGCCCTGGCAGATTGGGCAGATAAGGCTGCAGCCAGAGGCCCCCCAGCAACAGGCCCCCCACCTCAAACGACACCAGAAGTTCCATTTGCCCCCATCTTACTTTCCCAAACATTACCTCCAACAGAGCATGACAACAGCAATGAAGGTACTTCAAAAACACCATCCCAATTACCAACCCCATTTGACATTGACACAACACAGCAATATGATCACACTGCACAATTACACCTCAGAGAAATGTAAGAAAGTGCACCAGATCAAGAGAAAGAGTTATGGAAGAAGAGGGGAGTACAACAGGACTCCGCCGACTTCATTTACAGACAGACAATAACAGGGAAACCTGTGATGTCACAGGCTTTATTGCAAGTGGCGTTGGACCAACTCCACCTTCCTACGCATGTCACCCGAGATAACATGTCCACCACCTTGCAGACAGACTGGTTCATTCCCAATGCCCATGAACAGATACAGCTTTTCATTAATAAGTGTCTCATTTGTCAACAATATTCCCCAAACCCGACTCTCAAAACTGTTGCCTCCACAATTCCCAGACCATCAGGCCCCTTCAAAGAACTACACATAGACTATGTCGACATGATTGATTGCTGCCAAAATTACCGCTATCTCATTGTAGTAGTGTGTCCATTTTCACGCTGGATCGAAGCTGGACCCTGTGTCCACTGCGATGCCAAAGCAGCAGCCACATTCCTACTCCGTGATGTCATTACCCGCTGGGGCGTCCCAGACGCCATCCGGTCCGACAACGGAAGTCATTTTTCAAACGCCATCTTTTCCTCCCTGACCACAATGATAGGCATTAAACACAAACTGACATCAGCTTATCACCCACAAAGCAACGGCATTTGTGAGCGCCTCAACGGCTTGCTCAAAAATAAAATAAGCAAAATAAGCGCCACAATAGGAAAGAAATGGCTTTATTGCCTACCCATAGCACTCTTTGCACTAAGAAACTCCCCAAGTTCGGATCACCACCTCATGCCCCATCAGCTTGTCACTGGACGATCCATAAATGTAACAGTTCCATCCACACGCCCTAAAACAGATAGTGAATCATCTTCTGAGATAGTTAGGGCTGAGCTTTACCAATATCTGTGTCAACTAACCAGCGCAGCGAAGTTCCTTTCTACCCAGGTATCCAAGAGGAAAGAAAAGGGCCCCACCGATCCTGAGCTCCCACCAATCCGTCCCGGGACGCAGATATTCGTCCGGAAAAACGTCAGACGTTGGAAGGACCCCAAGTTCGAAGGCCCATTCCAGGTGATAGACTCATCACCAACTGCAGTACGAATAGCTGAGAGAAAAGCATGGATCCATCGCAGTCACGTCCGCATGGACCCCGCACCACCACCTCAGCCAATGGACTAGAGGAGGGAAATGACATACCCTTGGTACCACGCCACGAAGACAGCGGGCTTCCATCCTCCTTTGATGAAGAAGACAATGACCATCGCGTGCTTATTGTTGAGGACCATAAGGGAGATGCCAAGTTATGTATTTCACTTGTCCTAACATTCTGTATTATTGCTACAGTGGCCTTGGCCGCCTTCAACTGGTATATGTTGTATCTTACAACCATTAGGCTGTATTATTCTGCAAATGCTACCACACTATTTTCAGGACAACGAGTTGTACCAGCAGTTACACATGCCCGAAAACACTTACCACACCACACCGAAGATCCACAACTCCCAGATTGTACCACTGATAGTGCACACACTAGCACACACCCCACATCCACAGCTGCTGCCCTGGTCCCAAGTACTACTACTACTACATGGGATGGTGTTCTGGACATCACAATAGGTCCCCAATTGCCCCGCCATTCCACTCCCCGCAGAATCCGTAGAGTTAAACGAGGTAGGCCAAGGTTCTGGAGGACCCGTAGACCAAAGCCTGAGGTCAAACTAGATTGGGCCACCGCTCTCCAGGACACCATGGTTCACATTGCACACCATCATCCTAGGCCCGACTTCCATTCCACACGTCCTGACAAATTCGATGAGAATCATGGAGCCCATAATGCCCTGTTAGATAACATGTGGTACCGGCACATGTCCACAATAGGGAAAAAGGTAACAAAAGAAGCATGTTTTGTGTGCTCACACATTCCTCATGCAGTAGGCGCAGACAAAATGATTTTTCCACAAGAAGTCCCACCCCCAACCGCCAAATGTCTCCTCCATTTGTTTCTCTGCCGTATACACGGGCTGATCCAGCTTCTGTCAGCAGAAATAGACGTTGTGTTTGTAAACACCACAGCGTGGGATTATAAGTATATCTCACATAAAGTTATAACAGACACACAAGAATTCCAGAGGGAGTTAGAACACGATTACACGGCTGAAACACCCATGATAATGATACAGGGTTATGAGGATTTCTTCAAGGAGGTTGGGTATTTCCTCTTTGCAACACCCTCACCAATATGCCAAGCAAAAGAGAGCAGGCGAATTCTAAACGACACTTCACTCAGGACTCAATACCAATACTTTTGTAACTACAGAACTGCACTACATCTCCAGGCCAATATTTATTTTAAAAATAGGTGGCATGGCCCACACAACCTCTCATGTAAGGCTGCTTCCCTCGGGACACCAATTTTCAATACACCAGATGTAGATACAAATCAATATCATGATATTGATTGGGATGTTGAGACTCAGTGCAAAGAGGTATGGGCACAGCAAACAAGAAGGTATACCTTTGGTAAAGATACAACATACAAATGGAAACAAGCATACAAGCTAAAACATCCTCTTCTTTGCTTCCTAGGTAATGGCACACGCGCTGTGGGCAGCAACACCAACTGCAACACAACAATCTTTAATTTGGACCTCCAAGACGGCACCTCCGGCCTCATGGACATCTTTTGGGCATGCGGAGAACGCCTCTATCTCCAGTTGCCTCCTCAATGGAAGGGCCTATGCACCATGGTCACTATGCATGAGTTGCATCTCATTGTCCCGGCATCCAACATTTCCCAAGTGCTTGAACACCCCATGACAGGTGATGTCACCCTGCTCCACCGGCACCGAAGGAGTGCTCAGTATTTTGCTAACGACGCCTTTAGCGAAGTTCCTCAAGAATTTCGCCTGTTCAATGGCGCCCAGGAATTCTTTGGGGGCCTGTGGCCCCTCTGGCAAACATCAGCTAATGCCCGATGGCTACAGGTCACACGTTACGAACTAATGACTCTGATAAATAATACCCGAGATGGGTTCAACGCAATACAGGAAGAGATTACGGCCTATAAGGCTTATGGTTCTAGAGCATAGATATGTTCTAGATCAGCTCACAGCTATGCAGGGTGGGGTATGCGCTTCCATAGGGAAAAGCTGCTGTACGTTCATACCATCAAATGATGCCGCAAACGGGTCACTCGCTAAGGCCATAGAGGACCTGGACAAATTGGGAAACAAGATGCGTGAGGAGGGCGGTGCCGCTGCAGATCCTATTATGGACTGGTTCAACTTGGACTGGATGCCTTCATGGCTATCAGCTATCTTGAAAATTGTGTTACCTATTTGTTGTGTGTTAATGTTGGTGTGCTGCGGTGCACAGGTGATAATCAGATGTGTCAACAGATGTAGCACCAAAGCGGTAGGGATGAATTACGCTAACACAGGAATTCATCAGAATGCACATTATCAGGACATGGACCGCGTTCCTGGGGATGGGAATGGGCTGACCCACGTACAATTCACAGAACTAGCTGCCCCTGAAGCTTCTCCCAACACACCCACAGCTCCACCAGTTCCGCCACACAGATACGCCTTGAGGGAGGAGCATGACACTAACGAGTATGACCAGTTAGTTGGCAATGATGGCGGAGAATATGTTACCATACCACCAGAATTGCCACCCAAGGCTGCGTGCCTGTATGTTAATGACCCACTCAGCATGCACCAGACACCAGAGGGTCCAGCAAAGTATTATATCAGAGATGTGTTTGATGGAGCAGAGAAAATAAAAATAAATTTTTTTAACCCCTAACAAATTTTATAAATAATTAATAAAATGTTCGTTTAAATGTATTAATCAACAATGTACGTGAGGGAAGGGTAACACGCAAGTATATGGGCTGAATAATCTATTAACGAATGTCTGTGTGTCTAATTATAACATAAAATAATTGCGTACTAAATAAATAATAAATGCATGATTTGTGCTTCATAGAATATAAACGTGACGTTGCAAAAACAATAGTGATGGTAAGTAAGGAACAGCTTAAATGTTGCTTTCTGCTAGGTAATAACTAATTGGGGTACGTAGATGACGGGAGGGAAACGAAAAGGCTATGTTTCTCTATTTTAATTATGTTTTGTTTATTTCTAAATAGTGCTTCTAAGTATAAACGAGTGGCGATATAAAATGGCTGCCGGTTATTAAAGTGCGCATGTGCTGGGAAACGCGTGACAAGGGAGAAAAAGTTGGAGAAAAGCTAACCACGTGATGATGCTGAGAGGCTAGGATGCAAGAATGGTCAAGGCTGATGTGACCTAATTGAACTGATAGTGTGCCGTGGTGATCAGCAAAGAACCGTGGGAAACCGTTTTAAGAGAAAGGACAATGCCTGCAGAGTTCTCGAATGTATCGAAAGAAGTTACAAATGTACTGATCGAAGCGGATGGAAACATGTCTTGAACTGTGAGAAAGGAAATGAACATATACATTCCAAAAGAACAAGTTGGATCCGGGAGAACTTGATTAAGAATGAATAGATGAAATGAATGGACCAATGAAAGAAAAGCGCGTTATTAATGTTGCAACAATTTAGTTAGCAAAGTTAGAATTAGGGTATAAGAGGGCCTACTCTTAGTGGGAGGGGTTCAGAGTTGGAGAGTCGCAGTCAGAGTCGGTGTTGGAGTTGGTGGCTTCCAGTGCTTGGTGATCCAGATCGATCCATTTTACTGAGCGGGAGATGCTGAAAGACTGTTAGATGAGACGGGTTGCAGGTAGCTGATGCTGACGAGCTGAAGTTTCTGTTGCTGTCTTATTTTTCCAGTTGAGTATGAGAATCAGGTTATTTTTAATTCTTAAACTTAGGTTAGAAATCATTAGGCTAAATTAGGAAAGATAGGCAGGTAATTAGGGTTTTGCTTCATGACAAAATTTCCTTTCTGCAATAAAATTGATTTTGCTTAATAAATATTTGAATTAATAATGAATGAATAATTGAATAAAAAGTCTAAATTCTTTCTCATGCTTTTAAAATTATATAAAATTTAAGATTCTTAAATCAAACGACTCAGTGGTTATTTTACTAAATGATTGTGACACTGGTAATTGGTTATTGTGATTTAGCTGGTCTTAATCACTACAAACTGATTTCTTACTAGATGATCCATCGACAAAACAATGAGCAGGAATATCTTAAGAAATAACTAAGAAAGCGATAGGTTAAGGTAATAAGGTATCCCGGCTCTTTCCAGCGGTACATAAATGATGTTTTTCATTTAGTTCTCATGTTTCTCCTAGGAGTATAGAATTTCGTAAAGGTATAGAGGAAATCCAGGTGTGTGTGTGTGTGTGTGTGTGATAGGCGATGTTATGGGCCCCATCGTCATGTGGATGTGAGAAAATATAAGTCGCCCCTGGATGGCCGATAAGTGACCTAGGAGGAAAATAGTTTTTATTGTACGCGCTGCATCAGATTTCTTGGTAGCAGAGTTATGGTTTCTATAGATTAGTTTAGTGATTATTGATTATTGATTGTTGATTATTTTTGATGACTAATACTATATGTTGAGTCGTGTTATGTTATATGTGAGTTTTCACGCTTCTGGGATGTAGGAAGTGGAACACGTGTGGCAAGAGAAGTCACATGGAATTTGGTACATTGTCTGAATTCATTTTGGTAATAACACAGGTTGTGTTATGTTAGGGATTTTCTGTACGAAAGGTGTGTAACTGAGATAGCAAATCACGTTTTCTTGTGAAACTTTGGCCTTAATTCTCAGGAGCCTAGTCTCCACATGTGTCTTATCCCCAGAGAAACAAGTTAATTGTTTGCTTGAAAGAAGGGTAAGGTAGAGGGAAGTGCTACTTTATCGGCGAGAGTTAATAATTCTGTGGTAGGGTAGAGGTAAGCGCTGCCTACTGGAAATACAGGATTCTTGTGTAAAAGGACAAAGCTGTCACTTTTGTTTAGCGAATCAGACTATGGAATTGTTTTAATTGTTGTAACTAACGAAGAAACAGTGAAAAGAAAATTTGCCGATAATTTTTGTAAAGGAGGGGTAAAAGAGCAGGAGTGACATCGACAGTGCCGCGCTAGGATTGGATAGTGCGCTAGTCACGTGAACACAGAGTCAAGAGTGACGTAGAAAAGTGCCGCGCTAGGATTGGTTGGTCCGCGGACGAAGGGAATTGTTCTGATTGGTGCGTTAGTGTGAGTCGCGCTGTGATTGGTTGAAGTTCCGTACACGGAACAGTGCTGGTTTGAAGAGAAAACCAATCGAAAACATGCCGTATTACGAGTATGAAAGGGAGAGAACGTCATGGACGACAAAAATAAAGAATTTCTTTAAGAAAGACAAACAGGTTGTGACTAGAGAGGGACAAGTAATTCCTCCGCCGAAATCAGCAGCTTCACATATGATGCTGAAATATGGATATCATACATGCATATGGTTGGAAAATTGGGCAAAGTATACGAAGAATGATGGTGCATTAGCTTTCCCTGAGAATGGTTCATTTAGTGTAGCGGTTTTGCGAAATTTGCGAGAAAAGATGACAAATCTAGAACCTAGACCTAGACCGACACAGTTTGAAGCATTGACGGAATGGGAGGATGAGATGTATGAGCGAGAGAGATTCAGAGGTTTAAGAGATCATGAGTTTATGCCTGGAAGAATGTGGGGAATAAATCATGAGGATAGAATAAAACGATGGAGATGTGCTAACATGACAGGAGGTTTGTTTCCGGCTTTTACAGTTGAGGAAGAGACTAAGAGAAAACGTACTGAGAAAAAGAAACATATGGAGAGGGAGAAATATATGCATGAGAGTGAAACGGATGATGAATTGCTGGAAGATATTTTAAATAGAAATCCACCTCCGTATCAGCAGAGTTCTACAGTGGTGACACCAAATGCGCCGCTAATAGAGACTGTGCGAAATAAAAGTCCGGTAAAAAGAATTGAAATAAATAGGTCACAAGATCAAATAAGAACTTCACAAAATGAAGGAGTAGAAAGTGACAATGCAAGCGAATTAGCAAGGACAACAAAAGAACTGACTGAGAAAATTAGGGAATTAACGAAAAACATGGAAGCTGTGACTGTACCTGTAACAATAGGTCCAGTAATACCAGTTTTTGAGAATCAGAAAATTGATGAACGGTCCTTAGTGATTCCTATGAGTTCACAATTTCAGAGAGAAAAAGAAAGGATGGAACCAAGTGCAAGTACAAGTAATTTGGCTAGTACTTACAGACCAAGTCCACCTACAAATTTGACTGTGAATGAGTGTAATGGTAGGAAAATGCATATGGTAACAGAATCTGCAACAGAGACTCCTGAAAAGAGTGGTAATTGGATAGAACTAAATAATACACCCATAGGTCCGACTCCTGATGAGTTAAATGAGTGGATGAAGGCATTTAAAATAAAAGAACCAGAAGAAAAACCATTAGATGTAATTAGGTTAAAAATTGACATGGAAGAATTAATTCTAGGGACGATTGGTACAGAAAAGATAAAAAATTACCAGGATGATGAAATAATGTTTCTGTGCAAAAGTATTACATGGAGAGCTAAAAATTTACATGACAAACTAGAAGAGATAGCAAGTGAAATTGGAATAGATTTTGCGAAAGTGAAAACATTACAGAAACCGTACAGAGTAGACTTTTGTGAGAAAGATATTGAAAACTTGAACACAGCAGGAAGGCTGACACAGATAAAAGAGTTAATTGTTTTACTGAGAAAATGGGGTGATGTGGACAGATGGAAAGTTAGATGGACAAAAAAGAATGAGAAAACTACAGACAAAGCTTCTTTGGCTTTTATGATAACTGAAAAAGAACCTGTTGCAAGAGAATACCCTATGAGAGAAACTCCAGGTGGTAGTTATGTGCATGTTCCCTGGACTAGGCAGGATATACTGTCATTTACAAATGAATTTCCGAAGCTGAGAGAGAAACCAGTTGAATGGTACCGACAAGTAGAGAGGTTTGTGAAGGTTTCAAAAGTGTTGTGGATAGATTTAGATGGATTGTTTGACATAGTGGTGCCAACTGATTTGTGGTCTGAGTGTAAAATTACAGTTGACTGGCCAACTACAGAATATCCAAGAGATCCTAAGACAGGAGCTCCAGGTCCTGAGGTGATGAGGAAGTACGATAAGGTGATTACCTTTTTGAAAAATAAGATTCCTCCTAAAGAAACAGATTGGGTAAAAATCGATAGAACTACACAGGAAAGTAAGGAGTCTGTACATGCCTATTATGAAAGGTTGTTGTTGGTTTTCAAGCAGTATAGTGGATATGAGGAGTTGAGTGAAAAAGATATGAGTCATTTCGTATACAGATTTGTGTTTGGGCTGAAACCAGAGATTAGTGAAATGATTAAACAGCATATGATTAACTGGCAAAATGGCACGGTAGATGAGGTACTGAGGTATGCTAAGTATTGTAGTGATGATATTGAGAGTAGACAGCGTAAATTGAAAGAGAAGGCAATGTGGGCACAGGTGAAAGTGGCAGAAAAGCAAGAAGCTCAATTGGACAATAATAGTGGGAATGAAACAGGACAGAATAAATCGCGACCTAACATAGGTAAAGGGAAAGGTCAAGTGAGTCTAGAGGAGGCAAAGAAGAAATGGCCCTGTCATAATTGCGGAAAATTAGGGCATTGGAGAAACGAGTGTAAGTTCCCACCTAAACCTAATCCGGAAAATCAATCATTAACTCCACAGGTGCAGAATGAGGTAGTTGTTCAACAAGGTCAGGTGCCACAACCACCACTTCCCAACACTGTTAACCAGCAAAGATACAGTACAGAAACAGGATTCTACGGAGGAGAGCAGGTAACACAGTTGCCGCGAGCAGCTAACATTTCTCAGTATTGGTTGCGACAGAGTGAGGATGAGGCGGATGAAAGTTCATGACGGTGCCTAGGAGAGGGAAAAGAGTGCGTACTTGGCGCAACTCTAGAGGTAGATCAGTCTGGTCCCTTTGTGGATGGAGAAGTGAATGGTGCAAATGTAACATTCCTTGTCGATACTGGAGCTACCCGTTCTACTGTTAGATCAGTGGAAATTCCAAACCTTCCTCTCTCAGGTGAATACATCCAAGTAGTAGGAGTAGCAAATCAGCAGATTAAAACACCACTTACTGAATTAGTGGAAGTAAAAATTGGTTCTTTTAGCAAAATGCATAGATTTGTAGTGTGCGATTGTAGTCCTGTAAATCTCTTAGGTCGTGACCTTTTGTGCAAAATGAATTGCACAATTTATTGTACGCCAGATGGAATTGGATTTCAGACCCCAGATGAAGATGTATTGTATAAAGTAACACTGATGAATCAGGAACCTGAAATGAATGGTTTGTTTCCTGCATTTGATGCAGAAAAACTTCCAAAAGAACTGAAAAATACAGTGAAAGAAAATGTGTGGGATTTTACAGGAGAAGATATTGGATTAATGAAAGAAGTTGATCCCGTAAAAGTAACAGTAAAAGAAGGAACAACTTACCCAAATACGCCACAGTATAAATTGACTCCAGAAATAATTGAAGGAATAACTCCTGTAATAAATAAAATGATCGAACAGGGAATTCTAAAAGAAATAATGAGCAGTCCATGTAATTCACCTATTATGGGACTGAAAAAGCCAAACGGAACATATAGAATAGTACAGGATTTGAGAAAGATCAACAAAATAGTTGTGCCTTGTTGTCCAATAGTGCCAAACCCTGCAGTAATTCTATACCAAATTCCACATGAAGCTGAGTGGTACACAGTGATAGATTTGTGTCACGCATTTTTCTCTATTCCTTTGCATCCAGATAGCCAGCCATTATTTGCGTTCCGGTTCGGAGAGCGTATTTTGGCATGGTGCCGAATTCCTCAGGGGTATACAGAAAGCCCCTCAATCTTTAATCAGATTTTAAAGAAGTCCCTGGAAGATTTGAAAATGCCAGAAAAGTCAGTGATGGTGCAGTATATCGATGACCTGTTGGTGGCATCGAAAACAAAAGAAGCATGTGTAAGCGATACAATTGCTTTACTGAACCATCTAGAGAAAAGAGGACATAAAGTGTCCCCTTCGAAATTGCAATTTTGCCAAAAAGAAGTCCAATATTTAGGGCATAAAATTGAGAAAGGAGTGCGAAAGATAGCGACAGAAAGAGTAAAAATGATTCAAGGAATGAGAGCACCAATGACGCAAAGAGAGGTAAGAATGTTTCTGGGAATGGTTGGATATTGCCGACAATGGATAAGTGGTTTTTCCTTGATTGCTAAACCATTACAAAAACTGACCAAGAAGGATGTAAAAGATCCTTTTGAGTTGAATGACGAAGAAATGAAATCTTTCAAAGAGTTGAAAAAGAAATTGTGTGAGGCCCCTGCTTTAGGAATGCCTGACTATGAAAAGGATTTTGAATTGTACTGCAGTGAAAGAGATGGATGTGCATTTTCAGTACTGGTACAAAAACATGGAACAATGAAGAGACCAATTGCTTATTTCTCAGCTGTTTTAGATCCTATAGCAAAAGCGTTGCCTGGATGTCTGAAAGCTGTTGCTGCTACTTGTGTAAGTCTGGAACAAAGTGAAGGTATAGTGATGGGGTATCCACTGAGAGTATATGTTCCCCATTCAGTAGAAATTCTTTTGACAAGAACAAAAACACAGTACATGACACATAGTCGGCTGACTAAGTACGAAAAAGTAATCTTGAGTGCAGAAAATGTGACCATAGATAGATGTATGAATGTGAATCCTTCGACATCATTGCCAGATGAAGAGAGTATAATTGAACAAGATGAAGTAGATCATGATTGTCTGAATGTGCTGGAATATTGCACAAAACCAAGAGCTGACATAAAAGATGAGCCTTTAAAGGAATCGGATTATGTCATGTTTGTGGATGGCTCATGCTTGAGAACGAAAGAAGGAGTTTTAAGCGCAGCTTACGCAGTGTGCACAGTGGCAACTGTGATGGAAGCGTCTTGTCTGAAAGGAATAAGGTCTGCCCAAGTTGCAGAACTGATTGCTTTGATTCAAGCATGTAAGTTGGGAAGAAATGTACGAGTTACGATTGTGACCGATAGCCAGTATGGTTTCGGTATCGTGCATGATTTCGGTCAGATTTGGTCACAAAGAGGTTTCTTGACGTCTGCAGGAACACCTATCAGAAATGGAGATTTTGTTAAGAAACTGCTTGAGGCGATACAGCTGCCTAAGCAGATAGCTGTAGTGAAATGCAAAGCACATAAGAAAAATGAAGATTACATAGCTGTCGGTAATAATTATGCGGATGAGATAGCCAAATATTGTGCAGAGAACATGGTATCCCTAAACAAGAATCGCGAAAGGGAGCATATCTCTTCTCCTTTGCTTTTTACTAACACTGTCGAGACATGGGATGAGGTGAGACAGTTACAGGAAGCTGCAAATGATGAGGAAAAAGATTACTGGATAAAAGCAGGATGTAGAAGACAAGAAAACAATGGTGTGTGGGTTTACAGAGATGAAAGACCAGTTATGCCTGATAGCATGATTGCAGACATGGCACGGATGTACCATGGACAAGCTCATATTGGGAGAGATGCAATGATCAGACTTTTTAGACAAACATGGTATAACCCAAAATTCAGAGCCATAGCTGAAAGTCTTTGTCAAAGATGTCTTATTTGTCAACAGTTTAATCCAGGAAGAAAGACAATAGTGAGTCTAGGAACAATAGGACGAGAAGGAGGTCCGTTCACTAGAATGCAATTAGACTTCATCGAAATGCCCCCTTGTAACAGACTAAAATATGTTCTAGTGGTCGTCTGTTTGTTTTCTCGTTGGGTGGAGGCATACCCCACTAGAAGGAATGATGGAATAACGGTAGCAAAACTTATGCTGCGAGAGTTCATTCCAAGGTATGGTTTTCCAGTCACGGTTGAGACAGATAGAGGAACACATTTTCAAAATGAGTTGATCCAATTGATTTGTGAAGCATTAAGTATTAAACAAAAACTGCATTGTGCATACAGACCAGAGGCTTCTGGGGTAGTAGAGCAAATTAATGGAACAATTAAGAACAGGTTAGGAAAAATGTGTCAAGCTACAGGACTCAAATGGCCAGATGCACTGCCCCTTGTCCTGATGACCATCAGAAGCATTCCTGAAAAGAAAACTGGACTTAGTCCTCATGAGGTGATCATGGGACGAGCAATGAGACAAGCACAAGTACCTGTCAACAAGTTATTGACTATAACTGATGATCTAGTACTGGATTATTGCAAAGGACTGGCTGATGTGGTGCATTCTGTGTTTCATCAGGTTGGACCGGATGCGACCACTCTTGAAAGAAAACCAGCCCACGACTTGAATCCAGGAGACTGGGTCCGCATAAAAATCCACAGGAGAAGAAACTGTCTAGTTCCTCGCTGGGACGAGCCACGACAGGTAATCCTAGTGACAACAACTGCAGTCAAGTGTGCAGGAGTGAAGAACTGGGTCCATGCCAGCCACACAATTAGAGTTCAAGAACCTGCAGATCGACATGTGAGTCGACGTCTGGAAGTGTGGGATAAGAGTTCAGCGACTGGGACAAAAAGAATAAGAGAAAGGGTGCCAGAACTTGAAGATCGACCTGAAAGTCGACATCTGGAAACCCCAACTGCAAGCACCTCTAGAGAGGAAGAGGAAGAAGAAGAAGAAGGAAGAATTTCAGAAATTCCAGAACCTGAAGATCGACCTGTAAGTCGACATCTGGAAATATCTGACACAAGTTCAGGATCTGATGATTCAGTTGCAAACTGTGAAGAATTTCGAAGGAGAACTTGGGGATATAAACCAATTAGAGAAGAGAATGAACAAGAAAATGATCTAGATGAGCAACCAAGTACAAGTTATGGTGGAAATCCTTCAAAAGTAATATTAATAGACAAAGTAGGGAAAGAGACAAATAAAAAGTTAGAAAATCGAGAAGAACCCCGAGGAGCAATAGGGACAGATAGTGAAACAAAAGAACAGGGAAAATTAGAAGCAGAGAGTGAGGAAAATACCAATTCGGAAGAACACCGAGGAGGGACAGTAATAAGGGAACACAAGAAGGAGAAGACAGATCCACCAGTAAGAGAAGATGAGATCATAAGCTTCAAAATAAGAGACAATTGTGAAAAAGTTGAAACAGAATCTGAAGAAAGTGGAGAAGAAGAGAAAACAAAAACTGAATCAAGAAAAAGAAACTGGAAATCAGAAAGAGGAGGAAAAGAAGGTGAAGCCAAAAGGCCAAGAAAAGGGGACAATTGGCCCAGCAACTATATAAGAAAATTGAGATACAGAATAATCAGAACAAGAGAAAAAAGTGCTGAACAGGTGAATGAAATAACAAGTCAAAAGGAACAAGAAAAGCCAAGTGGAAAACGACTGCAAAAGTCTAAAAGAACAAAGAAAGTGAATTCGAAGTACAAGTCACCTGAGTGGTTGTACATTGCTCTAACGGATTACAAAGAAGAAGGAAACACTCACGAGAACCCGAGACTAAGAAACCGAATGGGTAAAGGTGAGATGCAACAAACCTGAAGTGAAGACTTAAAGTGCTTCTGCCGGATGTGACAATTTTACTGGATATGACAAATCACCGGATGTGACAACGAAAGAATTCTGGAGAGAATTAAAAGAAAGTACCAAGCAAAGACTTTTTGAAAGCAGAGTGGCATCTAAGTCATTTCTGAGGTGTAGTGACACAATTTTCTGAAACTTAACAAAAAGATAAAAGTAAAATGGAAAATACTAGAGATAGAAGAGATAAATGTGAGTTTGTAAAAAGATGGTGTAAAATGTGCTGCTTTTGTACAGGTTTATTAATGACAGTATGGATAGTTTTAGCAATCACAATTCCTATTAGTATAGCTGTAATAGAAGCAAAGAATGATACTAAACCAGAAAAAGAAACTAATATTAAAGAACCAGTTATTTTAAGAAGTAGTGCAGAATTACATAAGGATAAGTCAGTAACAGACTTTTCTAAAAATGTTTTTACAAAATTGTTGTACGAATATGTAGAGACAATGGATGTGAGAGATTGTTATGTTTGTATGCAGTTGCCTGCATCAGTGTCAGAAGGTGTGACTTATCATCACCTACCTCTAACTTATGGAATAACCTGTAGTGTCATAGCAAGTTTATTTTATAAAACAGGTAGATTAGAGTTTTATTACACTGATATAGATAAGATTTTTGCAAATGTTCCTGTAGTTCCAGAACTTAACAAAGTAAAACAAGCAAAAGTTTTAGGAGAATTCTTTTTAGAGCATAGAATTTTAACATTAGAAGAAATAGCAAAAAACAACCTTACCTGTGAGTTAAAGAAAGAAGAAAAGGTATTTTTAGAAATGGTTGAAGAAAGAAGAATGAAATTTCAAAGAGAAGCAATAAAAGAGAAAGGAACAAATCTATGGACGTTTGAGGAAGGAAATCATGAAGGGAAAAAGATAAATGCAGCAATGACATTAGATTGGCCGCAAACAGGAAAGTTGTGTATTAGAAGAAATAAGACAGTCTATGACAATTATTTTGTAGGTTCCAGTATCTGCCATGACAATTATCAAATTTTGGGAGGTTGGGGATTCAAAGGTGGAAAAGATCCAATATTTCCAGGTATCTATTATATTTGTGGGAATAGAGCTTATTACAGGTTACCGGACCATTGGTATGGAACTTGCTATGTAGGCCTGGTCTTTCCAAAAATCTTTCATATGGACAGAGAAGAAAAAGGAACATACAAGATGATTAATAGCTTTACACGTAGAAAGAGGGAAAGTTTTTCAGATATTGTAGGTGATATTTTTGGAGCATTAATACCAGCAGTGGGAATATCTTTGAATGCATTTAAAATTCGGAAGTTATCCACAGTAGTAGATCGTTTGTCTACAGATACTGCGGGAGGGTTCTTGATGGTAAATACCGAAATGGTTGCCATGAGAGCTATGGTGATGCAAAATCGGCTTGCCCTTGATATTCTTTTGGCAAAAGAGGGTGGAGTCTGTGGAATGCTGAAAGTCCAACATTGTTGCACTTACATTCCTGATAAAAGTGAAAATATACAAAAGTATATTACAAATATTACAAATTTGCACAAAGAACTAGTTCCACTGGAGGTTGAAAATGTCTTGGGAAAACTTGGTAGAGGGTTTTCTTCAGTAGCAAATTGGTTAACAAGAATGAGTAGACTAATGATAGGGAAAGTTATAATAATAGCAACTGTAGCAATATTTTTAGCCATTGTGTTGAAAATTGTAATAACGTGTATAAAAAGAAAAGTAAGACAAAATAAGATAAAAAGAAATAACAGAATAATGAAAGAGAGAGAGAGAGAAATGGGTGAAATTGAGTTAGAGAAAATGAAAGAAAGCATGTATAAAGAGACAAGAAGACAAGGTGAAATGGAAACAGATGTATAACTAACAAAAAGCAAAAGGGTGAAAGACATATGCTGCCTGAAAAAGAAGTATAACTTGGGTTGTATGTGGTGATTTAAAAATCACCAAAGGGGGGAGTTGATGGAGCAGAGAAAATAAAAGATTTTTTTTTTTAACCCCTAACAAATTTTATAAATAATTAATAAAATGTTCGTTTAAATGTATTAATCAACAATGTACGTGAGGGAAGGGTAACACGCAAGTATATGGGCTGAATAATCTATTAACGAGTGTCTGTGTGTCTAATTATAACATAAAATAATTGCGGACTAAATAAATGATAAATGCATGATTTGTGCTTCATAGAATATAAACGTGACGTTGCAAAAACAATAGTGATGGTAAGTAAGGAACTGCTTAAATGTTGCTTTCTGCTAGGTAATAACTAATTGGGGTACGTAGATGATGGGAGGGAAACGAAAAGGCTATGTTTCTCTATTTTAATTATGTTTTGTTTATTTCTAAATAGTGCTTCTAAGTATAAACGAGTGGCGATATAAAATGGCTGCCGGTTATTAAAGTGCGCATGTGCTGGGAAACGCGTGACAAGGGAGAAAAAGTTGGAGAAAAGCTAACCACGTGATGATGCTGAGAGGCTAGGATGCAAGAATGGTCAAGGCTGATGTGACCTAATTGAACTGATAGTGTGCCGTGGTGATCAGCAAAGAACCGTGGGAAACTGTTTTAAGAGAAAGGACAATGCCTGCAGAGTTCTCAAATGTATCGGAAGAAGTTACAAATGTACTGATCGAAGCGGATGGAAACATGTCTTGAACTGTGAGAAAGGAAATGAACATATACATTCCAAAAGAACAAGTTGAATCCGGGAGAACTTGATTAAGAATGAATAGATGAAATGAATGGACCAATGAAAGAAAAGCGCGTTATTAATGTTGCAACAATTTAGTTAGCAAAGTTAGAATTAGGGTATAAGAGGGCCTACTCTTAGTGGGAGGGGTTCAGAGTTGGAGAGTTGCAGTCAGAGTCGGTGTTGGAGTTGGTGGCTTCCAGTGCTTGGTGATCCAGATCGATCCATTTTACTGAGCGGGAGATGCTGAAAGACTGTTAGATGAGACGGGTTGCAGGTAGCTGATGCTGACGAGCTGAAGTTTCTGTTGCTGTCTTATTTTTCCAGTTGAGTATGAGAATCAGGTTATTTTTAATTCTTAAACTTAGGTTAGAAATCATTAGGCTAAATTAGGAAAGATAGGCAGGTAATTAGGGTTTTGCTTCATGACAAAATTTCCTTTCTGCAATAAAATTGATTTTGCTTAATAAATATTTGAATTAATAATGAATGAATAATTGAATAAAAAGTCTAAATTCTTTCTCGAGCTTTTAAAATTATATAAAATTTAAGATTCTTAAATCAAACGACTCAGTGGTTATTTTACTAAATGATTGTGACACTGGTAATTGGTTATTGTGATTTAGCTGGTCTTAATCACTACAAACTGATTTCTTACTAGATGATCCATCGACAAAACAATGAGCAGGAATATCTTAAGAAATAACTAAGAAAGCGATAGGTTAAGGTAATAAGGTATCCCTGCTCTTTCCAGCGGTACATAAATGATGCTTTTCATTTAGTTCTCATGTTTCTCCTAGGAGTATAGAATTTCGTAAAGGTGTAGAGGAAATCCAGGTGTGTGTGTGTGTGTGTGTGTGTGATAGGCGATGTTATGGGCCCCATCGTCATGTGGATGTGAGAAAATATAAGTCGCCCCTGGATGGCCGATAAGTGACCTAGGAGGAAAATAGTTTTTATTGTACGCGCTGCATCATGTTCAACAATGAACAAGAGGAGGGTTATGAAGTAGGGTCCCGTTTTACCATCTAACAAGAAACCCACGTCTCATTCTGCACTACCCACCAAACATGACACTCCCAGATAGGCCCCACCAGTTAGGCCCTGATAGATGTCCTAAGATGTCCACTTTCCTTCATCCTCTTAGCACATCACACATAGGCCCAAGCCCACCTCCTTAGATACCCACATATAGGCCCAAACATACCTTCCTAGATACATACATATAGGCCCACAAAACCCAGTGTCTCTTGCTATCATTTTTTGTTAATAAAACAGATCTCGCAGGCTTCACTGATCTGACAGCAGGGACCTGTGCCATCCACCGCGACACTAGCCCCCCCTTGTAAATTTCCACAGTTACGAGAATAAGATTAGCCCACACGTACGTGACATTCTGCTGGTACATCTGGCTGTTTCACAAGCAAGGTTGGCAATATTTTTAGTTATGAAACTTTCCGCGCTTGCTTAATTGAAACTGAAAAAGACGGCAACGTGACAGAGAAATAATATATAAAATATTAATTTCTGAGCATTTTACGGTAAAAGTTATCCTTTGTTTACTTTCTGCGGTCAAGAGCACTGACCACCTGCTAAAAGCCCCTAGTTTCACCATGATACCACTTCTCAGTTCTACATAAAATTTTCCACAGTTACTGTAAGCGTGCGGTCAAGGGCCCACGTCAGGACCCACGTCAGACATGGGTAGGACTTCTGCATTAAGCCATATTAAAGGTCTACACCTAGGCCAACGCCCCGAACTCTTCAAACCACTGCCTAGTTGCATGGTGAGGGTTCCCGATCGATCGTCATCCTGACTGGGCCTAGAACTTCTACTTCCAAGGTGGTAATGCTCTTATCTGATTATTTGTCTTTTGGCTTTGTCAGCCTATCTGATTATTTGCCTTTTGGCTTTGTCAGCCTATCTGATTATGTGCCTTTTGGCTTTGTCAGCCTATCTGAATATTAGCCTTTTGGCTTTGTCAGCCTATCTAATTTAGCTCATCCAAACCCAAGCCATTGCATTTGTCTTAGCTTAAACTGCGTAGTCTTGGATGGTGTTGCTTTCTTAAGAAAAGATTTGCCTTCTAAGCACTAGCCTATTCATCATCTTTAAATTCAGGGCTGCCCCATGGGCAGCTGCTCATAGAATGATATATAGATATATATATTTGTGCTTCATCTGAACAACTGATTTATAACATTGTCGATGCCTTTATTTTCCATCCTGCTCATGTGTTGATGGGCAACATTTAAATTGAACTGTTTTCTGTGTTTCTGAATTGCTTAATAAAAGTGCAACTGTATTTTACATCGTTGTTCCTTCTTTTCAAGTGAACGAGCGGAGTGCGGGACAGGCTCTCAGGAGCCGGTAAGCAGAAGGGTGTGGCCATCCATTTACCCTCAAACAGGTTGTTTTCTTATTTGTGATTGTTGTTGTTCCCTTTTGTTGTGTCCCCGTACCAGGACATGTCCTTCTATTTCCCACTCACTGGCCCTCACCGCTCAGGCTTTCCTCCAGCGCTTCACACGGCCTGTCACGGCTGCGCATTGCATACTCACCCCCCTACGGAATGGTTAAGGACCTGAAGATTTTAAGTCTTAATGTCTGGGGCCTCAACCACCCTGTAAAGCGCACTGCTATCCTTTCTTTACTAGAGCACTCCGAGGGGGATTTCTGTCTGCTGCAGGAGACCCAATTGTTATCTAAGGACACTAATCGCATGCGTACGCGGCGTTTCCCGCGTCAATACTGGTCCTCTAGTGCAGTAAAAAAGAACGGGGTGGCCATTCTCCTGGGGGCAAAGTTTGAGGGTAAGGTGCTCTCCACTTTTTACGAATCCAAGGGCAGGGTCCTTGCACTCGGGATACAATGGGGGGCCACGCCTCTTACTTTGATTAATATTTACACACCTAACACACACCAAGAGCCATTTTTACTTAGGCATGTAGCTGAAGGCCTGGCCTCCCCTGATTCTGCGGTAGTGGTGGGCGGAGACCTGAACCTGGTTATGGACAACGACCTCGATCGGTCCGGCCAGCGATTCACTCAGGTGGGTGCCCTCTCCTCGGAGGTTAAACAATGGCTGGCCGATAATGGGCTTCACCATGTGTGGCGCCTTAAACATCCGACAGCTCGGGACTTCACCCATTACTCTGCAGCTCACAAATCCTATGCACGTTTAGATCTGCTCCTTGTCTCCAATAAGCTTCTACCCAGGGTGAGTGAAGCGACTATAGACACACGCTCCCTTTCTGACCAGGCCCCTATCTCCATTCACATCCAACCGGAGGGGATTAGATCCGCCCCTGCCAGGTGGCAGCTGAGGGTGGGACTCTTACACTCGCCTAGCACTGTAGAGAGCGTACGCTCAAAGCTAACAGACTACCTCCACCACAATGACACTGGGGATACCTCATTAGCGACTGTCTGGGAAACTCTCAAACTGGTTATGCATGGGGAACTCATAGCGATCTCCTCAGCTGATAACAAAAAGCGTAAGGAAGCCCGTCAGAGTCTAGAACTCAAAGTAGCAAAGTTAGAGGCAATACATAAACGCACGGGGGCCCCGAGGGTTTGGAGGACCTTGGAGAAAAAGCGAATGCTTCTCAAATGCATTGACCTTGATAGGGCGGAATATGCTCTGCTGCGCCTCCGCCACAAGTTCTATCTGAGTAGTGATAGGTGTGGGAGGATGCTCACGCAGAGACTACGTGCCAAAGCCGTGGCTGTAACTATCCCCTCCTTGAAGCGGTCCACAGGTGAGGAGGTCCACTTGGATTCCCAAATCGTGGAGGAGTTTAGACAATTCTACAAATCTCTCTATAGCGAGGACGTAGGTGGGTCCCATGATGCAGGCGCTTACCTAGAGTCCAGTAAATTTACCCACCTCCCTAAAGCGCAGGCAGAGCCGCTCGAGGACCCCATTCAGTTAGAGGAGGTCATCTCAGCCATCTCGCGGCTAAAGCTAAACAAATCCCCGGGTCCCGACGGCTACCCAGCCCTGTTCTATAAAACATTCTGTAAGGAGCTGGCACCTCTCTTGACCTGGCTTTTCAACTCTTTCCTAGACAGCGGGGCGGTCACAGATTCCATGTCGGAAGCCGCGATCTCCGTAATCCTTAAGCCTAACAAGGACCCTGGGCTTTGCAGCTCTTACCGCCCGATCTCGCTGCTTAACATCGATGCGAAGCTCTTCGCGGGCATACTGGCGGCTCGGCTGAACCCTCTCATGGCGGGCCTCATAGATCCGGACCAGGCGGGGTTCATCCCTACTCGCCAGGGTGGCGACAATAAAAAACGCCTTCTGCATCTAGTAGATAGCGTCCATCGCTCTCGGGTGGGAACTGTGCTCTTCTCTGTCGACGCCGAAAAAGCGTTCGACAGGGTGAACTGGAAATATTTATTTGATACTTTGCGGGGCTTTGGGTTTGGACCCCACTTCGTCCAATGGGTGCAATGCATTTACCAAGCCCCCTGGGCGTTTGTCAGGGTGAATGGAATGTCCTCGACCCCCTTTGCGATTGCCAGGGGCACGAGGCAAGGGTGTCCACTCTCGCCCCTCCTATTTGCCCTGTACATGGAGCCCCTCGCTCAGAGAATCCGAGACCATCCGGGCATCCAGGGTCTCCGTTTCGGGGGTGATGCACATAAAGTGAGCCTCTACGCGGACGATGTCATCCTATCCCTGGCTGAGCCTCTCCAGTCCCTACCCGCATTTACAAGGGAATTGGAGTCCTTCTGACAAATCTCCGGCTTTAAAGTTAATCTTAACAAATCTCAGGTGCTCAACTTGTCCTTGCCCCAGGCACAGGTGGATGCCCTCCGATAGAGCCTTCCTCTACACTGGTCTAGCGACCCTGTGCCCTATTTGGGCATCTCCCTAACTTCCTCGCTCCCACGCACTTTAGAGCTGAACTACTCGGCACTGGTGGACCAGACCAAGAAGGCGCTGGATGGATGGACCAAGCTTAACTTGTCCTGGTTTGGGCGCATTGCCGCAGTAAAGATGACGATCTTGCTGAAGATCTTGTATTTGTTCCAGACTCTGCCTCTCGTACCTCCTCCTATCCGGGCTCTGCAGCTGGCCCTGAACAAATTCATCTGGGGCAACAAGAAGGCGCGCCTCTCCGTAGCACAACTGTCGCGCCCTAAGAGCGAGGGCGGGGTGAATCTACCTTTGGTCCATAGATATCTCCAGGCCGCCCACCTTCGATTTGTACTGGAATGGAAGCGGCCCCTCTCCGAGAAGCACTGGACCTTCATGGACCAGGCGGTAGCTGGAGCGAATATGTGGCGGGAGATCTGGCTCCCACGTCGATCGCGAGCGTGGGGTCTTTACTCCTCCCCAGTCACGGTGGCGACAATGAAGGTGTGGGACGCGGTGGCGCTCGCGAGAGGCCTAACAACCTTTCCCTCCCCGATGATACCGATGGTTGATAACCCTGACTTCCCCCCGGGATGTCGGTCTGAGGTCGCTCAGCGTTGGCGCAAAGTGGGCTGTAAGCGCTTGGGCCACCTCTTTGATCTTGACGGCATCATTCCCTTTGATAGGGTACGTCAGGACCTCGGCCTTCCATGCACTGACGAGTTCTATTACCTCCAACTAAGGCACTGGGCTACCTCCGGGGCGTGCTTACCACATGTTTCTCACAAACTTACCCCTTTTGAGAAATGGATAGCGAACAAAGAAAGATGATAAGCATCTTACAGCAGAACTCTATGTTCTCCTTGCGCCAAACTAGAAAGGAAATCGCTCGTGGGGCCAAATCCGCTGGGAAGCGGAACTGGGATGGGCTCTTACGGATAAGGAGTGGGACAACATCCATTTCAGAGCTCATCATACGGCCTACAATACTGCTGGAGCCGAGTCTGCGTATAAGGTAGCATCTTATTGGTACCTCACGCCTGCTCGTATCCATCAATGGGATAAGAACCATACAGAGGAATGCTGGCGTGGCTGCGGCCTGACGGGCTCCCTTGCACATCTTCTCTGGCATTGTCCGAGACTGGAGAGATTCTGGGAGCAGGTACTCAATGATATTGATGCGGCATTCAAGACTGAGATTCCTCCCTTCCCGACCTACACTCTCCTAGGACTCTCGAACCCAATAACGTTCCCGTTGCGGTCATTGCGAGGTAGGCAGATGGCATTAGCGCTGCTCGCAGCACGTCAAGCGATTCTAGTACACTGGGGCACTGCCACCATCCCGGAACATACGACATGGCTTCATAGACTGTGAACGACCCTAGCTATGGAACGCCTTTCTCTGGTGCAGGACCAGAAAGGCGAGAAATATGCAGAACTATGGGCTCCGTTCATTGAGTTATTATCGAAGGACCTCCGTGAAGTCACTTGCCCCAAGCTCTTGCAAGTCCTTCAGCTGATCCCGCGAGCTCAGGAATAGAGTGTTCCTCACCTGGGGTGTCGGGTGGAACTGGATTAAGCCGGGTGGGTGGGGTCGGGTCACTTTCTAGCACTTGAGGGAACATGGTACGGGCCCCCCTTTTCTTTTTCTTCTTTACTTTTCTTTTCGGGGGGAGGGAGGATGGGAGGGGTTGCCTTTCCTTGCATGGATTCCTGTTTTCGGACCTGCACTATCCTTTTGATGGTTTTCGTTTGTTCTTATGTATCAGGCATGTTCATTAGCGCTGCCGGCCTCCGGGATGTAGGCATTGTAGCTATGTATGTACATATATATTCTGAGCATCTTTCCCTAGCCGCCGGCCCCTCTGGTTGTAGGGGATTGGCTGTGTACATTCTGTGAAGTGCCTTTTAAAATGAATAAAAAAGATTTTGGGCCATATGTATCAAGCCCATTTCCCGTTCGCAAATGGGCCGATTCTCAGAATCGGACCGTTTGCGAACGGGAACAAGCCTTTTGGGATGTATCATCCCAAAAGGCATTCGCAAAATAGAGAATCGCAAAAATTGCGATTCTCTATTTTGCGAATGCATTTAAGGAATCGCTAATTGCGATCCCTTAAATGAAATGTATGAAGCACCTAAGTTGTGCGATTATGGCTTAAGGAATCGCAAATTACCACCAACTACAGGTTGGTGGTAACTTGCGATTTCTTTGAGAAATGCATTTTTTTGCATTTTTCAAAGTGGCATGTATGTGCGCCACATGTGCACCCATGCTCATTTCAGGGGTGCAACAGGGTGTCCTTTGCACACCCTTGCAACCTTGAAATTGCATTCTCAATTTGCGATTCTCTAATTGCTAATCGCAAATTGAGAATGTCCTCCCATTCATTCCTATGGGCCTCTAGGCCCATAGGAATGAATGGGGAGGACTTCCTTAACTGCGATTCGCAATTTGCGAATCGCAATTAAGGAATATGTAGGATTCGCAATTTTTCTTGCGAATCCTACATACATCTCGTTTGCGATTCTCAAATAGCGATTCTTAAAAATTCGGTATTTGAGAATCGCAAACACAAACTTTGATACATATGGCCCTTTGTTCCTAAAGTAAGGGTTCCACATAGTGACTAAACAGCTTAGGTGCAGGTATGGAACCCTGCCTGGCGCCATGGCTGCCTGGAAGAGGGGACTCAGAAGCGTGCCATTTGGCTAATTTGAAAGGCAGTGAGGCAGTCCATGGCAGGGTTGTGTATGCCCACACCAGTGAGCCCGCTGAAAGGTCGAGGTGGAACAGGAGCCAAGCATCTCCGTTGTCAGTCCCCTGCTGCCCAGCATCAAACACCTGGATGGGGTAATCTGCGGGTGTGAAGAATTCGTAAAAGGGCTTCCTAGGAATCACACTTTGAGAAAAAGATGAATTTGAAGGTAAACCTCAGCATGTTGCCTACTTTCACTCTGTGAATGGGGCGAGAAGTAGTGACTTTTTTTTCAACTATGTTTGCTATTTTTTATTTTCAAAGTGACTAATTACGATTGATTGAGTTACTTAATTTAGTTTAGTGCTATGCATTACCCGAAAAGGGTATTGGTAATAGTGTGGGAAAGCTGTGTGTCTAAAGGTCGGAGATACAGCAGCAGTGTCTTGGGTTTGTGCTCAGAGGCTGATAACGAGGAGTAAGTATGTAGTCTAACAGGAGGGAATTCCAAAAATTAATTCTTGTGGCATTTTCACATCCAAGGGACCTCTTTTGGCAAGATGCTATGTTTTCAGAATTAAGAGGAGGACCACGGCCTTGTTGCCATTCAAAATGCAGTCAAGCAATCTTAAACCGCACCCATAAATTCACAGGGAGACATCTCATGAAGTTTGCTCACAATAAAATAATCCTCTCCTATTTAAATCCCAACTTAGTATAAATAATGCATTCTGGGAAGCGTGTAGCTGATGTAAGGGTTTGATTTGAAGTAGGGCTGTTGTGAACCCTTACGCTTTAGCAGCTACAGGGGGCGTGAGTTTCTTTTTGGGCCTCTTTTATCTGCAACTTGGCAGATAAAAGTAAATTATGCATGCTAAAAGGAAAGAAGAAAGGTGGGTTTATTGAAAAAGGAAAGAGATAATGGACGAGTGGGTGCAGGAGTGAGTGAATGGATGGGTGGATGAAAGGGTGGGTAGATAAGTTAGTGAAAGGATGGATGCATGAGACGGTAAAAGGATTTGTGTGTGAAAGGATAAATGGATGAGTGGGTGAAAGGAATAGTCGGTAAAAGGATGGATGGAAGGTGGATAATAGGGTGGGTGGGTGAAAGAATGGATGGGTGAAAGAATGGGTGGATGAGTGGGTGAGAGGATGGGTGGGTGAAAGGGTGGGTGGATCCGTGAATGAGAGGATGGGTAGATGGGTGGATAAAAGATGGCAGAGTAAATGGAAATCTGAGGATGGGTGGGTGAAAGGATGTCAGAGTAAATGAAAATCTGAGAGGATGGCTGGATAGATAGTAGAGTAAATAGAGAGGATGGATGTATGGATGGATGTATGGATGGATATATGGATGGATGGATGGATGGCAGAGTAAATAGAAATCTGAGATGATGGATGGATGGTAGGTAGAGTAAATGGAATTCTGCAAGGATGGATGGAGGATGGGTGAAAGGATGGCAGAATGAATGGAAATCACGAGGATGGATAAGCGGGTGAAAAGATGGCAAGGTAAGTTGATGTGGAATTAGAAAGTAAATCTATAATTCACTATGCATGTTTACCATGACAATTTAGCCCCAGGCAATATTTTAGAGTCAATACATGCTCAGGTCGATATTTGGCCTTTTGCCAGTTGTGACCTGCCGTGATTGATCAACGGAAAACTGCAAGAGTGTGATAATTACCATACAACTCTTAATTCCGATTCCTGTCCAAACTCCTCATTGCACAAGGATTGGAATTTAGCCCTGAATTTGTAATCGGGCATGTTGGACTTGGCCCTTTTTGCAGGGTCATCCCTGAACTTTTTGCCTTCCTCCTGTATTTTCTCTGACCTGTTTTTGCTGGTTTTATGACTCTGGGCACTTTACCACTGCTGATCAGTGCTAAAGTGCATATGCTCTCCCTATTGTAAATTGATGTGTTGATTAGTGACTCCATGATTGGGTTATTTGATTTACTTGTCAGACCCTAGTACAGTGCACCATGTGTGCCCAGGGCTTGTAAATCAAATGCTGCTGGTGGGCTTGCAGCACTGGTTGTGCCACCCACAGAAGCAGCTTGTAAAGTGTGTCTCAGGCCTGTGTGCAGTCTGTGACTGCCATGTCGACTTGGCAAGTGCACCCACTTGCCAGTCCCGAAACCTTCCCTTATCTTCATATCAGACACCCCTAAGGTAGGCCCAAGGGCAGGGTGCATTGTAAGTATAAGGTAGGACATGCCCTGGTGTGTGTGGCATGTCCTAATAGTGAATTACAGCCATTTTCGTTTTTCACTATTGCAAGGCTACCTGTTCCCCATAGTCCAGAATGGGCAGTTTGATTATAACATCTTATAATCCTAACTGACCCAGGGAACATGGTAGAAAAACGAATTTAGCATGCCTGAACTCAGAATGATAAAATACATCTTTTAGTAAAGTTGGTTTTAACATTCTGTGTTTGAAAATACCACTTTTAGAAAGTAGGTATTTTCTTGCCTATCTGTCCAAGCCTGCCTCTGCTAGGTTGTGTATTGTGTGTCTGGCTTTGTGAGTGACAGGGGCTGGGGGATTCCAGGAGACAGGGTGAGTCAGCCCAGGGCTCAATAGACCTTGCCGCATATAGAGTGGTGGGAGGAGTTGCACCTGGGTCTGAATAGGGCTCTGCCTGCCTTCCACAATGCTGGCTCCACCTCCTGCCGGGCGGCTGATGACTCTGCCCCTCACTCACAAAAGGAGAAGGTGTCTCCTGACAGAATGCACCCAGAACTGGTTTGGACCAGGTACAGGACCCTCTGCCTTCAGAGGACAAAGGATTTGGGACCATAAATACTGGGGCCCCGACCCCATGAAATTAGATCACTTCTGGGTAATCAAGAAACCTGTTGCCAAGGAAAAGAACCGGAGAAGCTGAAGGAGGAGTACTGCCCCTGTGCTGTTTTGCTGATTGGGGTTGGCCTGCAGTGGTTGCTTTCTGCCAAGGACAGGAGAAAAGACTTTGCTGTGCTTTATCATCTTGAAGAAGAGAATCTCCAAGGGCTTGAACTGAGCTTTCCTCCTGCCTGAAGTCACAGGGACACAACGACTTCACCCCTTCTGTTTGCCTGCATCTAGAACTGCTGTTTTAGCTGCTAACAGAAGGAAATTGCAACACCGACGCCGGTGAGCGACGGCGTAACCTGCACCGAAGCCATGGGCACTGCTCGTGAAGAGCATGACGCACCGCCCCGACTTGCACCGTAGACCCGACGCCTGCTGACGCCATGCGACATCGACTCCGAAGCCGTCACCGAGGCCGCTGCCTGCACCGGAGCCGAGGACACCGCTCGTGACACTCACGACGCACCGTCCCGACTCGCACCGCAGCCCCGACTTCACCTACGCCAGGGCTTCATCACCGCGGAGCCGATCCTCGACGTGGGTGACCCCGAATCCATCGACACTGCACCATCGTAAGGAACCGACACGTCACCGCCATCCGTGACATCACCTCCCCGACACAGTAAGGAACCGACGCCTCACCTCCCCTGCGTTGCAGTAAGGAACCGAGACATCACCTCCCCTGGGGTCGTAAGGAACCAACGCCGCCGGCGCCAACGAAGCATCATCTCCCCGACTCCGTGCACCGTCTTTGTTTTCATCGAATTCCAGGTACTGTTCTTTGTGGGTCTGCTCGACTCCGGGCCCGACGCCGCGCACCTCGCGGTCGGCGCCGTATTTTGGGATTTCCACCGGTCACGACGTCGTGATAACTGCAAGTGGAGTTATTTGTTGTTACAAGCTTTATTTGATTGACTATCCTATTTTTGAAGATAACGTGAACTGTCTCTATCATTTTAAGTCTATTTTGGATTACAGTATTGTGGATTTCTGCTATTGGGTCTGGTGTTAAGTCTATATAAAGATTACTTATTTTTACATACAACTTGTGTGGTGTCCATCTGTAGTGTTTTCACTGTATTACTGTATGTGTTCACAAATGCTTTACACACTGCCTCTGAGATAAGCCTGTCTGCTCGTGCCAAGCTACCAGGGGTGAGAAGGGGTTATTTTAGGAGTGTATCCCCCTTACCCTGACTAGAAGCAAGGGTCCCTATTTGGACAAAGGTGCAAACCATTGCCAACTAGAGACCCCCAGTTCTAAGAGGGCATATGTGTCATGATATGATGAGGCTCTTCTGTTTCTGCTGACTGGATCAAAGAAAGGCTACATTTGAGACAGCCAATCCCAGCAACTATTATTAAGAAGGTTGGTTACCAGCATGGAAAAAAAGATTATGCACAACAAATGATTTTTCCTGAGTGTTTGACTTAAGGAATAAAAGAAAAAGATTTAGCTCCACAAAAAATATTACCCTCATCACAAAAGCCCAAGTGGGGGATATATTATTCAATGGTGACAAATTAAAATGAAACACCAGGGATTAGTATTCATATGGGACTGTAACTATCCCCTCCTTGTAGCGGTCCACAGGTGAGGAGGTCCACTTGGATTCCCAAATCGTGGAGGAGTTTAGACAATTCTACAAATCTCTCTATAGCGAGGACGTAGGTGGGTCCCATGATGCAGGCGCTTACCTAGAGTCCAGTAAATTTACCCACCTCCCTAAAGCGCAGGCAGAGCCGCTCGAGGACCGCATTCGGTTAGAGGAGGTCATCTCAGCCATCTCGCGGCTAAAGCTAAACAAATCCCCGGGTCCTGACGGCTACCCAGCCCTGTTCTATAAAACATTCTGTAAGGAGCTGGCACCTCTCTTGACCTAGACAGCGGGGCGGTCACAGATTCCATGTCGGAAGCCGCGATCTCCGTAATCCTTAAGCCTAACAAGGACCCTGGGCTTTGCAGCTCTTACCGCCCGATCTCGCTGCTTAACATCGATGCGAAGCTCTTCGCGGGCATACTGGCGGCTCGGCTGAACCCTCTCATGGCGGGCCTCATAGATCCGGACCAGGCGGGGTTCATCCCTACTCGCCAGGGTGGCGACAATAAAAAACGCCTTCTGCATCTAGTAGATAGTGTCCATCGCTCTCGGGTGGGAACTGTGCTCTTCTCCATCGACGCCGAAAAAGCGTTCGACAGGGTGAACTGGAAATATTTATTTGATACTTTGCGGGGCTTTGGGTTTGGACCCCACTTCGTCCAATGGGTGCAATGCATTTACCAAGCCCCCTGGGCGTTTGTCAGGGTGAATGGAATGTCCTCGACCCCCTTTGCGATTGCCAGGGGCACGAGGCAAGGGTGTCCACTCTCGCCCCTCCTATTTGCCCTGTACATGGAGCCCCTCGCTCAGAGAATCCGAGACCATCCGGGCATCCAGGGTCTCCGTTTTGGGGGTGATGCACATAAAGTGAGCCTCTACGCGGATGATGTCATCCTATCCCTGGCTGATCCTCTCCAGTCCCTAACCGCATTTACAAGGGAATTGGAGTCCTTCTGACAAATCTCCGGCTTTAAAGTTAATCTTAGCAAATCTCAGGTGCTCAACTTGTCCTTGCCCCAGGCACAGGTGGATGCCCTCCGATAGAGCCTTCCTCTACACTGGTCTAGCGACCCTGTGCCCTATTTGGGCATCTCCCTAACTTCCTCGCTCCCACGCACTTTAGAGCTGAACTACTCGGCACTGGTGGACCAGACCAAGAAGGCGCTGGATGGATGGACCAAGCTTAACTTGTCCTGGTTTGGGCGCATTGCCGCAGTAAAGATGACGATCTTGCTGAAGATCTTGTATTTGTTCCAGACTCTGCCTCTCGTACCTCCTCCTATCCGGGCTCTGCAGCTGGCCCTGAACAAATTCATCTGGGGCAACAAGAAGGCGCGCCTCTCCGTAGCACAACTGTCGCGCCCTAAGAGCGAGGGCGGGGGTGAATCTACCTTTGGTCCATAGATATCTCCAGGCCGCCCACCTTCGATTTGTACTGGAATGGAATCGGCCCCTCTCCGAGAAGCACTGGACCTTCATGGACCAGGCGGTAGCTGGAGCGAATATGTGGCGGGAGATCTGGCTCCCACGTCGATCGCGAGCGTGGGGTCTTCTACTCCTCCCCAGTCACGGTGGCGACAATGAAGGTGTGGGACGCGGTGGCGCTCGCGAGAGGCCTAACAACCTTTCCCTCCCCGATGATACCGATGGTTGATAACCCTGACTTCCCCCCGGGATGTCGGTCTGAGGTCGCTCAGCGTTGGCGCAATTGGGCTGTAAGTGCTTGGGCCACCTCTTTGATCTTGACGGCATCATTCCCTTTGATAGGGTACGTCAGGTCCTCGGCCTTCCACGCACTGACGAGTTCTATTACCTCCAACTAAGGCACTGGGCTACCTCCGGGGCGTGCTTACCACATGTTTCTCACAAACTTACCCCTTTTGAGAAATGGATAGCGAACAAGAAAGACGATAAGCATCTTACAGCAGAACTCTATGTTCTCCTTGCGCCAAACCAGAAAGGAAATCGCTCGTGGGGCCAAATCCGCTGGGAAGCGGAACTGGGACGGGCTCTTACGGATAAGGAGTGGGACAACATCCATTTCAGAGCTCATCATACGGCCTACAATACTGCTGGAGCCGAGTCTGCGTATAAGGTAGCATCTTATTGGTACCTCACGCCTGCTCGTATCCATCAATGGGATAAGAACCATACAGAGGAATGCTGGCGTGGCTGCGGCCTGACGGGCTCCCTTGCACATCTTCTCTGGCATTGTCCGAGACTGGAGAGATTCTGGGAGCAGGTACTCAATGATATTGATGCGGCATTCGAGACTGAGATTCCTCCCTTCCCGACCTACACTCTCCTAGGACTCTCGAACCCAATAACGTTCCTGTTGCGGTCATTGCGAGGTAGGCAGATGGCATTAGCGCTGCTCGCAGCACGTCAAGCGATTCTAGTACACTGGGGCACTGCCACCATCCCGGAACATACGACATGGCTTCATAGACTGTGGACGACCCTAGCTATGGAACGCCTTTCTCTGGTGCAGGACCAGAAAGGCGAGAAATATGCAGAACTATGGGCTCCGTTCATTGAGTTATTATCGAAGGACCTCCGTGAAGTCACTTGCCCCAAACTCTTGCAAGACCTTCAGCTGATCCCGCGAGCTCAGGAATAGAGTGTTCCTCACCTGGGGTGTCGGGTGGAACTGGATTAAGCCGGGTGGGTGGGGTCGGGTCACTTTCTAGCACTTGAGGGAACATGGTACGGGCCCCCCTTTTCTTTTTCTTCTTTACTTTTCTTTTCGGGGGGAGGGAGGATGGGAGGGGTTGCCTTTCCTTGCATGGATTCCTGTTTTCGGACCTGCACTATCCTTTTGATGGTTTTCGTTTGTTCTTATGTATCAGGCATGTTCATTAGCGCTGCCGGCCTCCGGGATGTAGGCATTGTAGCTATGTATGTACATATATATTCTGAGCATCTTTCCCTAGCCGTCGGCCCCTCTGGTTGTAGGGGATTGGCTGTGTACATTCTGTGAAGTGCCTTTTAAAATGAATAAAAAGATTTTGGGCCATATGTATCAAGCCCATTTCCCGTTCACAAACGGGCCGATTCTCAGAATCGGCCCGTTCTGTGATCGAAGCTAGCCTTTGGGATGTATCATCCCAAAAGGCATTCGCAAAATAGAGAATCGCAAACATTGCATGTATGTGCGCCACATGTGCACCCATGCTCATTTCAGGGGTGCAACAGGGTGTCCTTTGGACACCCTTGCAACCTGAAATTGCATTCTCAATTTGCGATTCTCTAATTGCTAATCGCAAATTGAGAATGTCCTCCCATTCATTCCTATGGGCCTGTAGGCCCATAGAATGAATGAGGAGAGCTTCCTTAACTGCGATTCGCAATTTGCGAATCGCAATTAAGGAATATGTAGGATTCGCAATTTTTCTTGCGAATCCTACATACATCTCGTTTGCGATTCTCAAATAGCGATTCTTAAAAATTCGCTATTTGAGAATCGCATAACCTAAACTTTGATACATATGGCCCTTTGTTCCTAAAGTAAGGGTTCCACATAGTGACTAAACAGCTTAGGTGCAGGTATGGAACCCTGCCTGGCGCCATGGCTGCCTGGAAGAGGGGACTCAGAAGCGTGCCATTTGGCTAATTTGAAAGGCAGTGAGGCAGTCCATGGCAGGGTTGTGTATGCCCACACCAGTGAGCCCGCTGAAAGGTCGAGGTGGAACAGGAGCCAAGCATCTCCGTTGTCAGTCCCCTGCTGCCCAGCATCAAACACCTGGATGGGGTAATCTGCGGGTGTGAAGAATTCGTAAAAGGGCTTCCTAGGAATCACACTTTGAGAAAAAGATGAATTTGAAGGTAAACCTCAGCATGTTGCCTACTTTCACTCTGTGAATGGGGCGAGAAGTAGTGACTTTTTTCAACTATGTTTGCTATTTTTATTTTCAAAGTGACTAATTACGATTGATTGAGTTACTTAATTTAGTTTGGTGCTATGCATTACCCGAAAAGGGTATTGGTAATAGTGTGGGAAAAGCTGTGTGTCTAAAGGTCGGAGATACAGCAGCAGTGTCTTGGGTTTGTGCTCAGAGGCTGATAACGAGGAGTAAGTATGTAGTCTAACAGGAGGGAATTCCAAAAATTAATTCTTGTGGCATTTTCACATCCAAGGGACCTCTTTTGGCAAGATGCTATGTTTTCAGAATTAAGAGGGAGGACCACGGCCTTGTTGCCATTCAAAATGCAGTCAAGCAATCTTAAACCGCACCCATAAAATCACAGGGAGACATCTCATGAAGTTTGCTCACAATAAAATAATCCTCTCCTATTTAAATCCCAACTTAGTATAAATAATGCATTCTGGGAAGCGTGTAGCTGATGTAAGGGTTTGATTTGAAGTAGGGCTGTTGTGAACCCTTACGCTTTAGCAGCTACAGGGGGCGTGAGTTTCTTTTTGGGCCTGTTTTATCTGCAACTTGGCAGATAAAAGTAAATTATGCATGCTAAAAGGAAAGAAGAAAGGTGGGTTTATTGAAAAAGGAAAGAGATAATGGACGAGTGGGTGCAGGAGTGAGTGAATGGATGGGTGGATGAAAGGGTGGGTAGATAAGTTGGTGAAAGGATGGATGCATGAGACGGTAAAAGGATTTGTGTGTGAAAGGATAAATGGATGAGTGGGTGAAAGGAATAGTCGGTAAAAGGATGGATGGAAGGTGGATAAAAGGGTGGGTGGGTGAAAGAATGGATGGGTGAAAGAATGGGTGGATGAGTGGGTGAGAGGATGGGTGGGTGAAAGGGTGGGTGGATCCGTGAATGAGAGGATGGGTAGATGGGTGGATAAAAGATGGCAGAGTAAATGGAAATCTGAGGATGGGTGGGTGAAAGGATGTCAGAGTAAATGAAAATCTGAGAGGATGGCTGGATAGATAGTAGAGTAAATAGAGAGGATGGATGTATGGATGGATGTATGGATGGATATATGGATGGATGGATGGATGGATGGCAGAGTAAATAGAAATCTGAGATGATGGATGGATGGATGGTAGGTAGAATAAATGGAATTCTGCAAGGATGGATGGAGGATGGGTGAAAGGATGGCAGAATGAATGGAAATCTAAGAGGATGGATAAGTGGGTGAAAAGATGGCAAGGTAAGTTGATGTGGAATTAGAAAGTAAATCTATAATTCACTATGCATGTTTACCATGACAATTTAGCCCCAGGCAATATTTTAGAGTCAATACATGCTCAGGTCGATATTTGGCCTTTTGCCAGTTGTGACCTGCCGTGATTGATCAACGGAAAACTGCAAGAGTGTGATAATTACCATACAACTCTTAATTCCGATTCCTGTCCAAACTCCTCATTGCACAAGGATTGGAATTTAGCCCTGAATTTGTAATCGGGCATGTTGGACTTGGCCCTTTTTGCAGGGTCATCCCTGAACTTTTTGCCTTCCTCCTGTATTTTCTCTGACCTGTTTTTGTTGGTTTTATGACTCTGGGCACTTTACCACTGCTGATCAGTGCTAAAGTGCATATGCTCTCCCTATTGTAAATTGATGTGTTGATTAGTGACTCCATGATTGGGTTATTTGATTTACTTGTCAGACCCTAGTACAGTGCACCATGTGTGCCCAGGGCTTGTAAATCAAATGCTGCTGGTGGGCTTGCAGCACTGGTTGTGCCACCCACAGAAGCAGCTTGTAAAGTGTGTCTCAGGCCTGCCATTGCAGAGCCTGTGTGCAGTCTGTGACTGCCATGTCGACTTAGCAAGTGCACCCACTTGCCAGTCCCGAAACCTTCCCTTATCTTCATATCAGACACCCCTAAGGTAGGCCCAAGGGCAGGGTGCATTGTAAGTATAAGGTAGGACATGCCCTGGTGTGTGTGGCATGTCCTAATAGTGAATTACAGCCATTTTCGTTTTCACTATTGCAAGGCTACCTGTTCCCCATAGTCCAGAATGGGCAGTTTGATTATAACATCTTATAATCCTAACTGACCCAGGGAA
Source organism: Calotriton arnoldi (assembly GCA_963921515.1). Taxonomy (NCBI): domain Eukaryota; kingdom Metazoa; phylum Chordata; class Amphibia; order Caudata; family Salamandridae; genus Calotriton; species Calotriton arnoldi. The sequence continues at coordinate 7,977 of CAWUFW010000032.1, read as the reverse complement.
CATGGTAGAAAAACAGATTTAGCATGCCTGAACTCAGAATGATAAAATACATCTTTTAGTAAAGTTGGTTTTAACATTCTGTGTTTGAAAATACCACTTTTAGAAAGTAGGTATTTTCTTGCCTATCTGTCCAAGCCTGCCTCTGCTAGGTTGTGTATTGTGTGTCTGGCTTTGTGAGTGACAGGGGCTGGGGGATTCCAGGAGACAGGGTGAGTCAGCCCAGGGTTCAATAGACCTTGCCGCATATAGAGTGGTGGGAGGAGTTGCACCGGGGTCTGAATAGGGCTCTGCCTGCCTTCCACAATGCTGGCTCCACCTCCTGCCGGGCGGCTGATGACTCTGCCCCTCACTCACAAAAGGAGAAGGTGTCTCCTGACAGAATGCACCCAGAACTGGTTTGGACCAGGTACAGGACCCTCTGCCTTCAGAGGACAAAGGATTTGGGACCATAAATACTGGGGCCCCGACCCCATGAAATTAGATCACTTCTGGGTAATCAAGAAACCTGTTGCCAAGGAGAAGAACCGGAGAAGCTGAAGGAGGAGTACTGCCCCTGTGCTGTTTTGCTGATTGGGGTTGGCCTGCAGTGGTTGCTTTCTGCCAAGGACAGGAGAAAAGACTTTGCTGTGCTTTATCATCTTGAAGAAGAGAATCTCCAAGGGCTTGAACTGAGCTTTCCTCCTGCCTGAAGTCACAGGGACACAACGACTTCACCCCTTCTGTTTGCCTGCATCTAGAACTGCTGTTTTAGCTGCTAACAGAAGGAAATTGCAACACCGACGCCGGTGAGCGACGCCGTAACCTGCACCAAAGCCGTGGGCACCGCTCGTGAAGAGCATGACGCACCGCCCCGACTTGCACCGTAGACCCGACGCCTGCTGACGCCATGCGACATCGACTCCGAAGCCGTCACCAAGGCCGCTGCCTGCACCGGAGCCGAGGACACCGCTCGTGACACTCACGACGCACCGTCCCGACTCGCACCGCAGCCCTGACTTCACCTACGCCAGGGCTTCATCACCGCGGAGCCGATCCTCGACGTGGGTGACCCCGAATCCATCGACACGGCACCATCGTAAGGAACCGATACGTCACCGCCATCCGTGACGTCACCTCCCCGACACAGTAAGGAACCGACTCCTCACCTCCCCTGCGTTGCAGTAAGGAACCGAGACATCACCTCCCCTGGGGTCGTAAGGAACCAACGCCGCCGGCGCCAACGAAGCATCATCTCCCCGACTCCGTGCACCGTCTTTGTTTTCATCGAATTCCAGGTACTGTTCTTTGTGGGTCTGCTCGACTCCGGGCCCGACGCCACGCACCTCGCGGTCGGCGCCGTATTTTGGGATTTCCACCGGTCACGACGTCGTGATAACTGCAAGTGGAGTTATTTGTTGTTACAAGCTTTATTTGATTGACTATCCTATTTTTGAAGATAACGTGAACTGTCTCTATCATTTTAAGTCTATTTTGGATTACAGTATTGTGGATTTCTGCTATTGGGTCTGGTGTTAAGTCTATATAAAGATTACTTATTTTTACATACAACTTGTGTGGTGTCCATCTGTAGTGTTTTCACTGTATTACTGTATGTGTTCACAAATGCTTTACACACTGCCTCTGAGATAAGCCTGTCTGCTCGTGCCAAGCTACCAGGGGGTGAGAAGGGGTTATTTTAGGAGTGTATCCCCCTTACCCTGACTAGAAGCAAGGGTCCCTATTTGGACAAAGGTGCAAACCATTGCCAACTAGAGACCCCCAGTTCTAAGAGGGCATATGTGTCATGATATGATGAGGCTCTTCTGTTTCTGCTGACTGGATCAAAGAAAGGCTACATTTGAGACAGCCAATCCCAGCAACTATTATTAAGAAGGTTGGTTACCAGCATGGAAAAAAGATTATGCACAACAAATGATTTTTCCTGAGTGTTTGACTTAAGGAATAAAAGAAAAGATTTAGCTCCACAAAAAATATTACCCTCATCACAAAAGCCCAAGTGGGGGATATATTATTCAATGGTGACAAATTAAAATGAAACACCAGGGATTAGTATTCATATGGGACTGCTAAATAGCTCCTATCACAAGTTGTCCCATCTAAATGAGGAATAACGTGAATGTTGGTGCCTTCTGCACCAAAATCCTAATGTACTGGTATGTAGGTGGTATTTTCCTCTGATAAGTTTTGTCAGGTTTCACCTGCCGATTTTCACCTGGTAAAGTTGCAAGGGGTCTGGTAAATCCTGAGAATCTTGTGATTCTGATACTTGTAGAAATGGGTGCCTGCCAAGGTATCGGAAAAAAACCTCTCATAATGGCAGCTTGTGTATTTTGCTAATTTGGCGACATGGTACAATGAAATAGAGGATGAAGGGGAATTGAGAATGTGGGCCAAACCTGGCACATCAACAGCCTCACTTGTTAGTTTTCAATATCATAAGTTTATTTGTATGTGGATTCTCATACCAAGAAATCCAAGATAAACTTAGATTCAGATAGTATAAAATGTATAACAGGATGCCCTGCCCCCTTTGTGCTATGCTATTTTTGAGCATGTGTTCAGTGCCATAGGAAATAAGCTATACCTCATTGATGAGTCCTAAATAGGCCAAAACATGCATGGGGCTGCTTGTGTTTCCATCTGAAAGGGACCTGGCCTGGCAGAGTGGTATGGGTTGTTTCCATTTGAAGAGGACCGAGGCTGATTTGCATATGGCTGTTCTCTATCTAGACTGGAGTAGTTCGAATGGTCAAAACAAGAAGTACTATTCTTCTTTTATTTGTAAATTTAAAACCACAGTCTAATTATTAGTAAATTACAGAAAGATACACTAAGGTGCAGGATGATTTAGAACACCTGCACTGGCATGAAGATGTAGCCCCACCAGAAGCAGTAGATGTGTTGCTCTAAGGGATTGGAACTTTGTTATGCTGCTTTCTGTAGACTGTAAGAAGTGGTGTCACACAGATTGAGTCCCTCTGTCACCAGCACAAATACATTGTACATGTGTGAAGAGTCCAATGCTCACACATGTAGGGTGACTGACAAGTCAGAAACTGCAACGCATGGCCAATCACCATGCGGCTTACTGGAAGCAGTCTGTATTTTGGCCACAAGGAGGCCAATACTGATTCTTACATGCTGCAGCAGAGGAAGAAGTAGCACCAACTGGTCTAGATATGATGCTCCATTTGAAGCCAGGGACATGGGACGTGATGAACCGCAATTTTAACTGCCCATATTGATGCAAAGAATTAATTCCCCTGACTGCATCGAGAGTACATCTCACCATGACTATCTTTTTCCATTTGCCACAGTGCAGAAGGTAGATAGATCACTAGTTATTGCTGTTAATCACTCCCAGTGGATGACGTGTGATGGTGCATAATTATACCTATATCAGTGCTTGTACCAGAAGCTGACCTAGACTTTACTGATACATGTAATTATTGCAGACAAACCACCTATGAGCCTCCCTTAGACAGGGGTACAATGAAGCATGTATCACACAAGTAGTGGTTGCCTCCAATGTCTTTATCTCCAGTGCGGATATAAGTGTATCCATCCATGCAGAGCATCACTGAAGTCCATTTGAGTATGACATAACTTGTTTTTCATGTCTAAAATTCCTAGCTCTCTGAAATCCCCCTCATGCTGTACCTCGTTGTACACCCCAAATGCTTTTTTGCCTGTGTGATGCCTGAAGTTTATCACCAATGTTCTCCCTCACACTTGGCTTCACCATATTACCCCCATATTTGCCATTGATGTATCGACTCCACTATTGGCATAATTGTACTGCTCCATAAGTTCAAACCTTCAGTCTCATATGGGTATCGGTCTCATATCCCTCCACATCTAAAAACGCCTACATTGGTTGGACATGCCCCTTATTGCTGGATTTCCTCCATATTTTAGTCTTCTGTTGCTGAAACTATTTTTGTTGGCATTGGGACTCTGTGCACTTTATCACTGCTAACAAGGGCTAAAGTGTTTGTGCTCTCTCCCCAAACATGATAAAATTGGTCTACACCTGATTGTCATATTTAATTTACTTATAAGTCCCTAGAATATAGTATTACATTTACTCAGGGCCTGTAAATTAAATGCTACTAGTGGGCCTGCAGCAATCATTCTGCCACCCACTCAAATAGCCTATTAAAACATGTCTCATGCCTGACATTGCAGCCTGTAGTGCAGTTTTGAACTGCCATTTTGGCTTGGCAAAAAAACCTTTTGCCAAGCCTAAACCTTCCTTTTTAACACTTATAAGTCACCAATAAGGTAGGCCCTAAAAGCCTATAGAGCAGGGTGAATTGTATTAAAAGGTGCGGCATGTCCTGGTAGGGAAACACTCCTAATGTTGTTTTTCACTACTGAAAGCCCTATCTCTGCCATTGACTAACATGTTGTTATCTTATTACATATAATAAGTGCTAACTTTGGAATGGGAGAAGGTAAAGATGTCATGTTAAGGCTCAAATGAATTGTAATGTAAGATCAACTTTAATGGTAAAGCCAGACTTTAAGTAACAATTCTGAAAATGGCACTTTTAGAAAGTTGAAAAGAACTTCACAGGGTTAGGCCCATAATCAGTAAGGCTAGGCCCTATAATAATTAGAAAACTGTACAAGTGCCAATACTGATATCATTCCACACAATCATTCACCACCGAGATCACACACCACGTGTTATGACCATCAGGTATTTATTCAATATTTTCTTTTCATTTTTTCACTACTAAACCATTTTAAAAAAAATTCTTTACACAATTCACATGAAAAAAATTATATGTTTATCAATACACAGAGAAGACATCAAAATATATTTACAAGAAAAAAGAAAAAATCACAAATTAACACAAAATACAAAACAATCACAATTTTGCGTACAGCAAAGTTCGAAAGACTTCGTTATGGCCTAGGTTCTGTCGTTTGACATAATTTGAAACAGTGCCCTTGGAGCATCCATTTTTATGCAAGTTCTGCTCCTTTTTAGACAGGCCAAACCCAAACAGTGTCCATACTGGGCTCCGAGAGAGTTCACAAAAACCTTCCCAGTTCACTTTGTTCAGAGCTCCAGTAGTATCCCATATATAACATACTTGTTTGGATGATGGGAAAACAGTTGACGCATTTCGAACCCTTTTATGTAAATTTGTAGGGTTGTCCTCAGGACTCACAACACTAGAGCGCTTTGTTCTCAATAAGTTCTTGGCTGGATATAGATTGAATTAGTCACCAATTAATGGACCTCAAAAAATATCTACTGACAGAATCATGCTTCAAGTGCCAATTCAGCGGAATTCCAATCACATCTCATTATTGTCGATATCCTTGAACACCGAGAAGTTGTATCCGTAGTTCTGAATAAGGTTCTGTCGCAGCGCGAACAATCAAAGTTCTTCCTCCACAACAAATTTACATAAAACAACAATTTACAGTCTTACTATTTACCAACATTTATTAATTCATTATCACTTTAAACCTTAAACCAAAATAATTCATAATTAAATTATCACAATTTAATTGCATAAATTGTCTTGTGATCCCATCAATTAGAAACGCCCATTGAATACCTTCATGTGTTTCTGGCACAAATTCCCAGAGCATCTTTCAAATCATTTATAATTTTTTCAAAAGGTGGTATCTTCAGTCCATGCCATTCTGATCAGTTTCAGCATGCTTGCTGTCATCTCTAATTTATATACAGTTTAAATTATTAATATGCCATGTTAGAACATTCACCATTATCACATGAGAAATCATCTGAACACACTGGGGTCGATTCCGATTCGGGCCGGAAAAAGCACCGACCGACTCGGATCCGGAAAAAATACCGACCGACACGTACCAGTGGCGCCCGACACGCCAAGTACGATGCAAGCCGCGATAAATCCGACCGACACGTCAGGAAACCAAGCCGACCCGACCGAGCCGCTCGGAAAATTGCAATCCGGCCGGAAAAACACGCGAATCCAACCGACCGACACGCACCCGGAACAAATCCGACCGAATCGTACCCGCCAACTCCAACCCGCAAAGTACGATGCAAGGCGCGAAAAACACGACCGAGTCGGACGGAGGACAAGCCGTACGACCGACACGCATACAAAACCGAGCCGAAGCAACACAATACACCGCGACCGACGCGTACGCAGCATACAAAACTGCACAAACACAGCGTGAACGAAGCGGAAAACACCGTACGAGACCAATGCAGGGTCCGACTCGGTCACAAGAACGTTTCCAACATACACAAACAGCACAAAGGAAAAATCAACCAAAAAAGGCCAAACAAGCAATTACCAAGCCAATAAATACTGGGGGGGTGGGGACAGAGAACAAAGACACACCCACAACTCCACCTATATAAAGGACACAAATCACTACCATGAGCCTTTGCAAATGCCATTTCACTGCCAGCACCCAAGAGAAAGCAACCACACACCCACAGCTCACCCCTCACACAAGCCACACACCATCAGCACACCAACAAATACCTACCTCACATACACCCAGCAAAACACACACTCACACACCCTCACCTGCACACCAACACACACATCACTCACCATCACCACCCATCACCATGCCCCCCAAGAAGAATCCCAAGTTCCTAGATTGTGAATTGGAAGTCCTGGTAGACGAGATCCTCAGGGTAGAGCCACAGCTGTTTGGCACATTGGTCCAACAGACCCCATGTCGCAGAAAACCAAGATGTGGGAGAGGATCATCAACAGGGTGAACGCCCAATCACCATGTCGGCGCACAAAGAGCGACATCCAGAACAGGTGGTATGACGTGCGCAGGAGAGTGCAGGACCTGCTGAAGATAGACTACATCAACAGCCAACAGACCGGCAGTGGCCCTCCTGCCAAGCCAATATACCTCAGGCCCTGGGAGGAGAAGGTGCGGGCCATCCTTCCGCCAGTGAGCGTATATGGACTAGAGAACATCCCAGAGCCTGGTGAGTACACAACAAATGTACACAATAAACTGCCACAAAACACACACATCACTGTCAAGGGAGAGTCAAACCATGCACACATAGCAATTACACAGCAACTAGAACAGAATCATCCCAAAATGTGTATGTCAGTCAGATAAACACAACACATGCCATCAAAAAAGTCACATCCAACTGTGCCAACACATGTACAAACACAACCACAACTACAGCTAGGCAGTGGCACAAATAGAACTAACACACACATCCACACATGTAGCCACCACAACAACACCAACACACAGTGAAGACCACTCAAAGGAAGGAATTCTGTGTATGCTGGCCAAGTCAGTGTAGCCAATAGCATCATGGGAGTCGCAGTCACACATATTGCCCCCCCCACAACTGTCCCATCAACACCACCCTGAACCATGCTCACATCACAGGGAGTGGAGAAGGACTCACAAGATGGCTGACACTGGCTACTGCTGTGGGGAGCACAAGGCCCTGCTGCCAACTGTGCACCAACAAACAGCAGGACACCACTGACTGACATCCTGAGAGACAACTTACACTCCCTGCAATGCAAGCACGTTCCATGGTGGGATATCTGGCTGGCTGGGTGGGAAGGGGACTTGCAGCACTGACTATAGTCACCAGCACCTCCCCTCACCCCCCCCAACACAAACTCCACAGTACCCACCTGGTAGAATGCAATGCCCTCCATCCTAACACAAGATCCCACAAAGCACCACCACCCTGGGTTATGTTGTGTGAAGCACAGGGACACTCTTGGGACTCGTAGCCAAACAACTGCCAGGACAACACTCCCAGCCATCCTGTCAGCACAGCCAGCCCACCCCACAGGGAAGCAGAGTCAAAAGGAAGGAAGCATGGGCATGCTGGGAAGGGGGTGGAGGCAATAGCATGATGGGAGTCGTAGTCACAGACATAGCTCACCCCCACAACTGTCCCATCAACACCACCCTGAACCATGCTCACATCACAGGAGTGGAGAAGGACTCACA